>CM019063.1:244774128-245374128 GCA_009667805.1 Leptobrachium leishanense | reverse complement strand
TACACGTTCAAGCATGTTTTATAGTAGGTTCGGAAATCCCTGGATGGCTTTTTTCCAGTTTATCTCTGGCTACAAGGCCGTTCTCCTCCGTAGGCGTGACACACCAGCTATTTACGTCTCCACTGCGTTTTAATCCGAAAGTAACGATAGAGGGAATGTGTGTGTAACGTGTCTTCCCTATCCTAATCTTTTTGTGTGCATTTTCTGTTTAGTTTGTTTGTTCTAGGCTAAGCCCCATGAGGTTGTGTGTGTTTCCTGTAAGATTGAGGGGAAGTCATTCTTGTTCATGGAGTGGCTGACTGAGCCCTCAATCAACCACATCTTATACTTCTGATTCCATTGTAATACTTCAATCTCATTGGTCTTTAAAATAGGATTTTTTTTTTTTTTTTTATTCCTAAAAATATTCGCTGTTATCTTTGGGCTACATAACGATCATGTACATCAAGGTTTTTACTGAACAATGTCGTGGTATATCAATCCCACCTATTCTAAAGTGACGTGCATCCATATTTTAAACACCTCATTTGGTTTTATTTACTACTTTTAAGATGCTTTTTGACAGTTGTCAAAGTGTTTCATTTCTATAGGATTTTTTTTCTTTATCATTTATGACTTGTAATTCTACGGTATCCAACATAACATATAATTTTATTTTTTTTGTCAGCAAAGTAGGTGGAATGGCAGAGATGAGAACTTCCCTAATGAGCAGACCTAGACGAAACGCACGTCTGACATGCTCAATTGATTTATAATCCCCTCCCCCCACCCCGTGCTGCTGGACATTTTGAAAATTGCTGAGACATACATGCATTGAATTGAATTTTGGCGGGCTTTTTTTGCCATGTATTGACGCATACCATTTGTGGTCTCTGTTTCTAGCGATACCTTTTATATATACTCAACATGGTTGCAGCATGTTATAATTCATGAGGGTTTTTTTGCATGTGCCATATCTATATTCTTTTGGTGATACCATTCCTTCAATAGGTTACTTCAATCTACCTGCATACTGCTAATTCACCTCACCCGCCGCTCTGTCTCTGCCGCTCCCCTCTGCGAGTCCCTTCACTGGCTCCCCATCCACTGCAGAATTAAGTTCAAAATCCTTATCCTTACCTACAAAACCCTCACTAACTCAGCTCCCCACTACCTGTCCTCACTAATCACCAAATACACCCCAGCCCGCTCCCTAAGGTCAAACAGTGACCTGCGCCTAGCTTCTCACCGCATCACCTCTTCCCATGATAGACTGCAGGATTTCTCACGCGCAGCCCCCACTCTCTGGAACGCTCTCCCTCGTACTGTCAGACTTTCCCCTAACTTCTCTTCCTTCAAACGCTCCCTTAAAACGTTCCTATTTAGGGAAGCCTACCACCCAACTCACTGACGCAATCATCAATCACTCTAACCTTACAGTCCTCTCCTCCTGTTTCCAAACCCAACCCTCCCAGATTGTGAGTTCCTACGGGAATAGGGCCCTCATCTCCTCCTGTACTGTTTGTCAAATGTTGTTCAATGTATTGTAACCCTGTCTATACTGTGCTTATTGTACAGCGCTGCGGAATATGCTGGCGCTTTATAAATAAAGAATAATAATAATACTGCTACTGCTTGCACCTTATTGTTACGTTCACAATTCACAATCGGTGCATGCAAATGTTTTGCAACTAATTAACCATTTGAATAAAGCAAAGTTATATGTGCACACTTTTTTATGACTCAATAAATGCACTCAATAAATGTCAAATGATTGTAGACGTCCATACTGTGAACTGATGTCCCTTAGAAATTGGGAGGTTTACTATGTATTAGGTGATCCTGTGTCTTTACCTGTTGACCCTGGCGTATGGTCTCAGGCTCCTATCCATTGGTTTTATGAAGTATCTTTGTGTGTTTTTTGTTACATGTTTAAAAGTACAAATTTTAGACTGCACTACCTGCTATCCTTTGGTTCATTGTGATAAGCGTGCGAATGGAAAGCTTTTAGATTCCCTAGTTTTGACTAGGGCTGCAACTATTCTTTTCATAATCTATTGGCAGATTTTTTTTATTATTGGGAGTATGTTCCTTTTAAGCAAACAAAAAGTTAGAAGTCAAAACCTGCCCCCCCTCCCTTTTTTATATGTAAGCAATATGTGTAGTGTACTTAACGTTCATATGTATGGACGCAAATTGTGTAACTTGTGTTCTTTTCGTGCACAAGCTACGCGAGTACATGATCAAACTGACGGATTGATGCTGTGTGCGGAGCTTAAGCCCCTGCCTACTTTCTCTCTAAATGAACACTACTACGAACACTCTGATAAACATTTCAATACACGAAGAAGGGGCTCTCCACACAGCCTGACCACTTTCATAAGATAAAGTGGTAGGGGGCATAGTGTCTCCTTTTAAAATTAATTTCATTAACTGAGCCGGATGAGGATCTGGAGGTGGGAAGGCGTGAGTTTGGGCATGGGATTAGACCAGAGTATGAGAGGGAGTGGGTTGTGGCAAGGGACTGGACCAAAGTGGGAGACCGGGTGAGGTGGTGGCACAGGACTCCAGCTCCAAGTAAAGCTAAAACACAGCGGTTCAGCTCCTCCACCCAGTGGCAGTACCCCTGCGCCTGTGCGATAGTTCTGCTTCTGTTGTAAACTAAATAAAAACCTGACCCTACAACTAAATCATATGGAGTAATGCAGCCAGCACATTTTCTAAAATCGGCAATGAAGTAACGTCTGAAGTTATTAACGTTTAATTCTGTTAAACAGTCTGTGCTGTACACAGGCCAATAAATCCACCAGCCGATTTAATCAATAATGAGAATGGCTGGCAACTATTTTCATTATCGATTAGTTGTTTTAGCCCTTGTTTTGACTTTGCTAATTAAACGTCATATATTTTTTTTAACCCTACCCCTGTTTTAAAATGGTTTACAGTTAGGATGACTATTAGTGTTAAAGTGCAAAGGTCATGCCCGATTCATGCTGAGCTCATTCACAAAAAGGAATCACTCCTAATTACAATTGCATGTTAATTCCCTAGCAAAACAATCTCTCCATTTACAGTAGAATGCTGTCCAAGTTATAGCTGTGAGAAGAGATGTCCTACAAGACAGCTCTACACTCGCTCAAAGAACCTGACTTTAGAAAGCATGCTAACATCACCACCTGAGGGTCTAGCCCCATCTCCTCAAGGGATGAAATAAAAAATGCAGCGATCTTTACGGTTAATGCAATATCCATCCCCTGGTGGGACATTTCCAGGGAAGTTGTCCACTATAGGTCCACACGAAGATGATGCAACTTTAGGGTTTTTAATTAAGTCTTCATTGCTGTTGTATACTGCAGTGAGGACCTAACTAAGTACAGGAGAAGTGGGGTCACGCCTATTCCCCGATGGGGCGGCTGCAACCACCAAATGTATCCAGCCCAGCAACATGTATAAAACATAAGGAGAAAAAATGTCATCTGTGCTTTTTCCCATTATACCGTGTGAAACAAAACACAATTTTCCACTCCGTGTCTTTGTTTTTTGATCCAAAAAGGTGGATTTTGTTTCTGGGGGGAGCGTAAATAAAAGCCCACCAGTCTACCTCATGACTGACAAGCAGCATGGGCAAGTTAAGGTTGGCTACACAGCAGCCTGTGGCTTCATTTTTTGGATAGGACTCACCCTCACTAGAGGTGCCTTGACGTTCGGCGGGTGAGCTTAATCTTTTAATGGCCATTAACAGAATCCAAAGCCTCTAATTGCGTTTTGTTTCACCTGGTATAATGGGAATAAGTGTAGAGGACCTAACTAAACTTGAGTAGCAAGTACAGTCAGGATGTGACATCTGGAGTTCCAGTGGCAATGGAGAAGTACATGCAACAAATTGGGACGAACTTCATTCATGTTTGAAAATGGCTTCAAAATGTTTTTTGGTTTTTTTAACCATATTATAGTTACATATTTTATTCACAGCAGAGGGTGTATTGCTTCCTTGTGAATATAATTCTGTAATACTTGTCTGTAAAATATAAGAAGAAAACTTCAGATAACCAAAGGTGCACTTTTTTTTATGTCTATACATTTTGTTTTTAATTCAAATATATTTTTCTCTCTACAGGACACAACCACTATAGAAAAAATGTCAAACTGCTGTGAAGAAACGTATGTATTACTTCAGTAGATCTATCCTTAAACGTGCCTACATTTTGTAGAATGCATAACCTACATTTTTTTTAATTTTAAATTAAATCGCATGCTATATCCCTTTTTGTTTCTATTATATCCCTATTTTTTTTCTTAATTATTGTAAAATTTTTAATAATGTAAAATGAAATCCCTTAAGGGGACATTCCTTGGTCTTTTCCCTGTCCACATGTAGCCATAATACCTGTTAAACTGGAGGTTTTTGACAGTTGTTGCTAAATGCAAGAGTTTATTAATATTACATTTGAATGTCTCGGCTGCTATTCAAAGCAAGAGGAAACTTCAGCTGCATTTGCTAATGGCATGTTACTGTACTGCTATGCATCCTTTGTTTTTGTATAGGCGTGCAAAAATCTGACGACCTAGCAATCCCCAATTGTTTTTCACAAAGAGTGATAAAAGTAAAATACCAAAAATTGATGCGTGTTGTTTTTTTTTTTTAATTTTTTTATTGCAAAATTACTTGGTTCTGTCAACCCCTTTACTACAAAGTGATTTTATACAAACCCACTGGTAAGACCTGGTAGGTTTATGGAAAATGACTTCCCATTACCTACACAGTAAAAACCACACAAAGGTGTCCCATTTGTATATGCTCACTGTAGCAAAGTCCTATTTGACAGAGGCCTCCCTCTGCTGACCAAAAACTACAAATACATTTATAGTTAAGCTTTAGGTTCCGGTTTCTGTGCAGGATCAACCAATCTCAAAGCTTTTCAGATAACTGAACACATCGGCATGTCTGTGTTCAAATTTTAGGGACATATTCAGTATCCCATTTGCAAACAATTTTTTTTTAGCAATAAACAAAATGCCTTTGGATTAGAACTGGCCCACATGGAGTACAGTTGATATCGGGCTACAGCAGGTGCTTTTGAAGATTGAGTACACTCAGTCTTGGTAGTGAAAGGGACCAAAATAACAATTAAGAGCTCCCCTGTCATGCCTCATTGACGATCAGAGTGAGATCTGTCACCTCAACTGCAGTTTGAGGCTGGGCATCCACTGGATCCGTATTCGTGCGACAACGACGTTGCACAAAGTCGTCCATGTTGTCAGACCAATCCAACATTATTGTGAATGTACTCTCGTCAATTGCGTCAGACTTGCGACACCCGACGACTTTTGAAGTCTGCTGCAGACTAGCGATCAGACCAAAAACTTTGGAAATATCATAAATGCAACGCAGACAGCCAAACGATCGGGGAAGGAGATGGATCCAGAGAAGTTGATTAGGGGAGTTAAAACCGCTATTACACAATTTTTTTTATATTTAAATGTATATTTTGTGTATGGGAGATGGGTGGGACTAGCCATGTTTGGGTAGGGTACAGAGTGAATGAATTTTAGGTCCTTTTTCAGCTGCGCAAAGGGTTTAAAATTCACACCGAACTAACGCATCCAGCTCCTCCATATCCATTTTCCCACACAAAGGACTACAGTGTTTCCAAAGGCAGAATGCAATATGCAATAGTCTCAGAAAGCAAGAAAACCAGAATAAACTGTTTTTTGGGTCCTTAGTCGCTGATCGCTAGTCTGATGCAGTGGACGACCCTTGTCAGGCCAAGTCGCACGACCAATATCGTTCCTAGTCTGACTACCAAGTCTGTCTCACGACTACGGATCCAGTGGAAATCCAGTCTGAAGGAAATTGAAAACAAGTATGTCATCTTGCTTGGCCATTGAGATTACAGATGATACATTCCTTAGACGCTAAATTAATCCAAAGTGGTGAATTGGCGACTGGTCGCTCGCAAATCACCAGTCTAGAATAGGTGACAAAATGTACCGCTTGATGTGCTTCTCGGCTATGGATAAATAAAACCATAAACTTATGGGATTGTACTAAATACTGTGTAAGGCGAATTTGCATAGCTTTTAGAAACCAGGTTTAGAATAACAAAGTGGAACTGGTGAAGGGATATATTTTTGAGAAAGTATTTTTACCAAGAGATTACATTGAGGGTTCTCTTGTTTTCAAGCATGTCCTGGGTGGCGAGTATGTACCGTTAGGTGTCTTGCCCAAGGACACTTACTGGAGAGGTGCTCTTGCTGGGATCGAACCCATGTCTCCACAGGCTCTCTCCATGCAGAGCAGTGATGTTACCTCTACTCCATATGCTAAAGATATGTGAATAAGTCTAGCTAAAAAGTTTTTAAAAAAAACATGTACTGTACTTACTAAGAGCCATTTGACAATGGGGAACTGCTAAAGTGATATTGAAGATGTCAATTGAGAATGGAACAGATCTGACGATAACAAGGATTTAAGGAGTTTGAGAGAAAAATATATCCAACAGCGCAAGATAACAAACCCACTCAGTTCGAGTTTAATGTTTGAAGATGTTAATGAGAGCAAGGGGAAAGCTATTTGTTTGGAAGATATCCGTAACTGGTCGATTTATTGGAAAATATTGTTGTTAACGTGCAAAGTTACTGTGAAATAAGTGTTTCAGTTATAACTGGGTTATGGACGGTGTTGAAAGATTGTATCGAAGACTCACTTCATCATTAGAAAAGGTGCCCCTTAAAATATAAGTAAAGAGAATTTGGAATGCTGTTGGTCATTGCTTGTAAAGGGCTAGAGGCTTTAACCCCTACAAACCTAGTTATGTGTATACAGATTGTTAATGACACAATACAAAACCAAATTTAGTCTATTAACCCACATTCTATCTTTTATACAGCTGGGTTTATTCTCACAAACCCTACATTTGGCAGCTGTAGGCAGATGAGTTTCAGTCTATTATACAGAGGTTTTTATACTGTTTTTGCTATATTACTAATAATCTCATGACCACAACAAAGGGCAGGAAGCATAGTATTTTTGTATGAGTGAGGCTAGGGTCAGACGAGCGTAGTGTTCACGTCCGTGATTGCGCCTAAAAGTACGTCCGTGATAGCATGAAAGTAAGTCCATTGGAGCCTGACACATGAAGTACGTCCGCACTGAACTGCGGACGCACAACGGCCGCGGCAAACGGACGCAGGTTAGGCAAGAACGTAATACTGCTAGAATGGACGTGCGGAGTGCGCCACGTCTGCAACGTCCGCATAGCTTTGTGTGTGAGTGATGGAGCGAGGTCAGACGGACTGCATTTATACGCTCAGCATTTTTGATGGACAGAATGTTTTTTCATTGTAATTTATTTTCCCCTCCTACATCCGTCAAAAAATAACTTCAGTGAAAAAACGGACTGTGTGACCACTACTGCGTCATCCGTACTGACGATGTCCGTACTGCACGGACGTACAGTCCGTAGAAATCACGCTCGTCTGACCCTAGCCTAAAAGAACAATTTTAAATAAAGTGAAAATGGTGCTCTCATACCAAAGTTTTTTATTTTTACTGTGTAACTATAGTTTCTGAATGGTATTTTGTTTACGATCTTGTTCTGGTAACTTTCCCAATGTATCAGTTTTTATTCATTTTTCCTAACTGATACTTAATTTCAATCGTGGTTTATTTTGCACTAGTTGCTAGGTTACGACTAGCTGCTTCCAAACTTCTTTTTCATACTACGTTTGTACCCACGCTTTCAGTCTCATTCGTTATTTAATCCGCTCGGCTTTTTCGATCAGTGCCTCAATAAGTCTTGCTTTGAGGACTTTAATACTGAGTGTTTACTACTGATATGATTGCTTGTATGTAATAAGCCAAGTAACCTTTATCTAAAAGTACTGCAATTTTTTTTCTTTTCTGATTGTATTTTGTTGGCCAAAGTATGCACCATGGCAATTTTTTTTATTTTTTTGAGTACGCCTACAAATGTGTTTAAGTTTACAGTTGAGATTTCTCAATTCTAAATACTCTATGGACAAAAATATAAGGTACAATTCTGGATTCTTAAAAGCAGGCGTTTTGTGCCATATATTGTATGCTCTTCATCTAAGGTAACCTATAGGAAAGATGCGTTTTGTAGACTTCTAAAAAAAACCTTTTAAAAAATGATGTGACGCGGTCGAATTGGGGACGTATCTAATTTGGACGCAGCTGAATTTTTCATTATGTAGAATTGGGCTGCAGCTGAATTCAGCATGCCAGTTTTAGGGGTAGAAAATTGCATTAGTGCTAGAAATTGGGGTGTGGTTAGAGATTAGGGTTAGGTAATCATTTGATCTTATTTTAAGGTTATGTTTCGATTTAACCCTAACATTCTGCTCCCTTTTTTTGCTTTTAGGCAACAGATTCTGCCCTTCTTTTGACGTACTTGTCTATTATTCTGCGTACTGTAACTGTCAGTACTGGTAAATTTTTTATAGTATAGATTACCGTAGATACTCGAGTATAGCACAACTCGACCATAACGCGATGGATAGAGATTTATTATGGAAATGAGAATTCTCAACACTCGAGTATAACGCGAGGAGCAAAATTATAAAAGTATACTATACAGATAAACCATTAAAATCCTTCCAGGTTCTCTTAACACAGTCAGGATACCCCTCAGGCCAGGGTGTTCTGCTCTAGAATGATTGTAGTTGTTACGAAGTATGACGCTGCTGGCCGCCCGTCTTCTTTACTTGCGATACGATGGCTGACAGAGCAAGGTGACCAACCAGGTGACTCCTTTACCGATAGCCAGCATGCCAGGACGTGTCGTTTTCTAACCCCTGGCTCCAGCACCACGTCGTCCGCTGATGACCAGCCCCCCCTCTGAACGAGCTCCTCACGTCACTGCAGAGGTGCTGCACGATTCTCCTCACATTCAAAATGAGAGAATCGTGCAGTGCGTCTGCAGTGATGTCAGGACGGGGCAGCAATGGGGCTGGCTGTTGGCAGTGGATGAGCCTGCCTGTTGGAGCTGCAAGTCAGAAAACTACATCTCCTGGCGTGCTGCGCGGAGCGAGGGTGCATGCTTTGTTTTAAGCCAATCTTGACTGATTGGCTTAAACCGAGCTTGCCCTCTGGCAGTGATGGATCCCACCTCTCCTGAATCCGGGAGTTCCTGAAGTGTTTGCGGGCATCAGGGAGCCCACATTCACTTCAGGGAGACTACCAGAACTTCCGGGAGACTTGGGATCCTTGAGCAAGTCACGTTTTTTACGAGCGATGTAGAGGTCTCAAATATACCGCGACCCTCTCCAATTTTAAGGTAAATTTTTGTCGCCAAAATGTAGCGGTATACTTGAGTCTCTACTAGACAAAAGCAAGAGAAGAAGCACACTCTAGCAGATGCTGTTGAATTACCTGCCTGCAAACAGATGTGTACTCAATGCATAATTCTTTCACTAAATATTGATTGACAGGAGAGCGAAGATAAATTGGTAATTGGTGCAGGCTGATCTGCTGTCAATGCCTTAGATTTCAATAAAACTCTGCTACATCTTGTAAAGAGCCAAGAGCTCTCTGAGCGAATTTCTAGCTTAAGGCTCGGGTCAGACGAGCGCAGTGTTCACGTCCGTGTTGCCGCACATTTTAACGTCCGTGGTAGCATACAATTATGATTAAGAGACCCACACACGAAGTGCGGACGCACAACGGACGCGGCAAACAGATGCAAGTTGGGCAAGATCGTAAAACCGCTAGAACGGACGTGCCGAGTGCGCCACGTCCACAACGTCCGCATAGCTTTGTATGTGAGTGATGGAACGTAGTCAGACGTACTGCATTTTCGACGTCCTGCATTTTGACGGACAAAATGGTTTTTCACATTAATTTTATTTCCCAGCTACATTAGTCAAAAAAAAGTCAGTCACAAAAACAGACCATGTGGCCAATACCTTGTCGTCAGTCAGAAAGTACGTGGTGCACGGAAGCACAGTCTGCACAGAATGCGTTAGTCTAACCCTAGCCTAAAGGGACATGCATGCTTTGCTAGTGTGCTTTTAAAAACGTGCAATGCCTTTTTGAATGAGTCAGTAGTGTAATTCGGCAGGCATATAAAGCAAGTAAATAGGATATTTTTTCATATTAACCTGCTTTTCTTTCTTGGAGTTTTCCACGCCCACCTCAGGAGGCATTTTAAGCTAACCAATCAGTGCCTATACCTAGGGATAGCTACAAAAGGCACTGAGCATGTGCGTCTGAGGTTACTCCTCCTCCCTCCTGCACAGTGAGCTGAGGGAGGGCAGGGCTGACCTTTCACCCTTAGCTACTGCAGACACAGGGAAGGAAAGAAATCCATACACACAGGGAGAAAGACAGCAGAGAGAGGGACAACAAAGAAAAGCAGAGACACAGCAAGAAACGGTAAAGAGAGAAAGTGCAGGAAAAGGTGCAGTGAGAGAGAGCGTGCTTAGACAGCACAAGAAAGAGGGAGTGACTGTGTGAGGGACTTTGAGTGAGACAGTGAGTATGTAAATCTTGAGCGCAAGTGAGCGTGTCAGTGGGTGGGCGAGTGAGTCTGTGTGTGAAGAGAGGGTGAGTGGGTGTGTTTTTGCTTTCACAGTTGCAGAGATGCTAATATTCAGTGCCTCGGTTTCCCCAGTCTGAGGTCCTGAGCTGCACAGCTTGTGTTAGTTCATACAGTCACAGGTATTTATAAAGCGCCAGCACGTTCCGTTGGGCTGTACAATGGGATGGGCAGAAAAATGTCCATACAAGATAAACACACAGAACAGTCAGGGCCGTCTTTAACGCAGGGCAAAAGGGGCAGCTGCCCCAGGCCCAGTCATTGTTGGAGGGCCCAAAGCAGCTGCCCCTTGGGCCCACGTAAACTGGACGACCGCCGCCGATCATAATGATATCCAGGGCTTTTTTTTTCACAAGCCAGCAGCCCGAATGAGTGGTCAGTGAGTGGAGGAAACGGAGCGTGTTTCTCCTCCTTCCTCCAGCTGCCACCGCAGCATCTCACGAGATTTCAAGAGCCGCGTTGAGCCATGAGTGGCTGCATGCTGGTCACGTGATAGTAACCTTGCCTGGTGGTCAGTCAGGTGTTACTGCATGCATCACATGCTGCCCCCGCGCACAGCTCACAGTCACAGCCCTATCTCAGCCTGACCAAACTCCCCACACCCGGCAGAGATAAGGGAGATAAAAGACAAGGTGACAGCTTCTTCCCTCTTCAGCGTGCAAGCATAAGGAGGGTTAATCTTGCCTGCCGGACACAGAGTTAGCTGCGCTAAGAGCAGAGCCCTCTCCCTGCATTCCTCTTGGTTCCGGGTCAGCGCACCCCGATATCCACAGCATGTGGGATCTGATCACACATAAAGGAAGCGGATCACAGCTCTGACATGTGCAGGCCCAGCTGATTCATGGGATCACAGCTCTGACATGTGCAGGCCCAGCTGATTCATGGCAGCAGCACAGTAAGACTCCTAAAAAAGGGAAAAAATGTAAAAAAAAATGCCTGTCTGCTTGTTTTGTGGCTAGGTGTCGTGTATGTGCCTGCTGAGATAGTATAATCTGGTAAAAGGATGTGTAGAGCGTCCCAACACTTTCATATTTTTAAAATGGTCTGGATGTGAGGAGTCCCCCCCCCCCCATTTTTTTCTATAAAGCTGGGTGAAGTGGATGAGTTTTCGTCACCAGCAGCCAGAAAATTTGAATTTCCTGGCTGCCCGTTAATACTCAGTTACTAGTGACGTCAGCAGCACACAGGGACATGTTGACGTCACTATCTCTGCGACCAGTCTGACAGGCTGCGATGGATCACAACTGCGCATGCACACAGCTCTGATCCATCATTCTGCACTGTTGGTACAGGACTTAAGTACATAAAGGTCGCAAGTCCTGTAGCGGTGCGCGATTTGTGTTTCCTACACCACAAAAGTAGCGCAGGAAGTGGAAACTGCATGGAAAAGCTTCAGCAACGTGCAGGAGTCCCTGAGCCGAAGAGCAGGTGCTGTGCCCAGCGTAGGACATAAAGGTGAGTAAAACTGGGCAAAAGGAAAAAGCAATTGGGCAGAGGCTGTCAACAATCTCTGCCCAATTATTTAAGGGCAAAAGGGACACCTTTCAATAGTGTTCCGTTAAATTAGACGAGCTCTGTGGCACACATTGCACGGTACTGTGAGTTTTATTGCCACAGAGCTCTGTGATGCACACATACACACCGCACATTGCTGTGAGTTTCATTTTTTTTTTAGAAAGGATTTTACCAGGAAGGATACATTGAGATTTCTCTGGTTTTATAAGAAGGATACATTGAGATTTCTCTGGTTTTCCAGGAAGGATACATTGAGATTTCTCTGGTTTCTCGGGAAGGATACATTGAGATTTCTCTGGTTTTCAGTATGTCCTGGGTGGTGAGTATGTACCGTTAGGTGTCTTGCCCAAAGACACTTACTGGAGAGGTGCTCTTGCTGGGATCAAACCCATGTCTCCACAGGCTCTCTCCACACAGAGCAGTGATGTTACCTCTACTCCACCCAGCCGGTACTATTACTGTGGAACTGTTCAGTTGCACTTTATTACTGAAAGTTATAAAGATATTAACATGCCTTTTCTCCCAAGATATAATAGAAATATAGGAGAGCCTGGAAGAGCTATAATTGGCAGCCTGTACGTACTGTTACAGATCAATCTAAGGACTTGTTTTAAGCCAGTACTTTATGTTTACATTATTAAAGCTTTTTGAGACAAATCCATGATTTTTTTTTTTTTTTTTTGGATGTGGGGGGTGGAGAGCAAAATTATGCGGTGGGCGGGCTTTCGGGGGGGGGGCCCAAGAAAATGTTTGCCCAGGGTCCAATAAATATTAAAGACGGGCCTGAGAACAGTAGGATATAGGACCTTCCTCAAGAGCTTACAATCTAAGAGGAGAGGGGTGACCCACTAGGTGAGGGTAATAGCGGAGTCTGTGAGGTAGTGGGGTGCATGGGGGCTGTGGGCAAGATGGAGCAAGAAATGTAGCTCATGTGTAGCTTTGATGGGTGCAATAGTGGGTGGAGTAGTAGGCGGGGGATATTCAGGAAGTGTGAGCTGAAGAAACACCCCTAGCTGAGGGGCGTCGCCAGAGAAGATAAAATGATAGTTTAACCACTTCAATGCGGAGGACGCGCTGAGAGCGTCCTCCGCATTACTGCTGGTATGCGGAGGACGCGCTGAGCGCGTCCTCCCATTGGGGTCAGCGTTCGGCCGGGTTCCGGCCGATCGCTGGCCCCCCCGGTGCTGGCTGACATCCTCGATGTCAGCCCGGCATCCAGAACCGCAGCCGCTGAAATTAGGTGTCATCGCGGCAGCGCGATGACACCTAATTCAGGCGCCCCCCCCCCGCATGTGCGGAGGAGGCGCCTGAAAGGGAGGGGGGGGTCCTTCGGACCTCTCTCCCTCCCGATCGGCAGCGTTGCGGGGGTTAACCCAGGCACCATTTGGAAGGGCACAGCCTGCATTAACCCCTGGGGAGCTGGATCGCGAATCGGCATCTTGGATGTCGGCCAAGCCTCCGGGAACTCCCCCTGAGGACTGGCGTCATCGTGCGTAGCTCGATGACGCCAGTCCTAGAGTTAACCCCTAACTGCCACCAACGGTGGAGATAGGGAGTTCCAATGAACTCCCTATCTCCCGGTCCGTGGCAGCTAGGGGTTAATGTTTGGTATGGTTGGATCGGCCAGAGCATGGCGGTTCCAACGATACCAAACACGAATGTGAAAAGTTTTTTAAGAAAAAATTAAAATTAAAAATAAAAATATATTTAAAAAAAAATTATAAAAAAAAAAAAATTCGTTTTTTTTGGTTCGTTAATGCAGCAATATTGTTCCCATTTCAATTATAATGTGAACAATGATGCTGCACTAACGATTTTTGTATGCGGTGCGTTTGTTAAAAATCGCGTAATTTTCCCCCCAAAAAAATGTAACGAGACCCCATTCCTAATTTTTTTAACAAGCGCACCCCATACAAAATATAACCGGAAATGCTCGCATGTTAAAATGTGAAAAAAAACGCTTTACACGTTGTAAATTATTGAAAATACATATTTTATTGCATTTTTTGTTATAATATACAGACATGACATAACGTATACATATAATAATGACATATTATGAATCTACCGAGTCTGACGGAAAGAACGATATATAATATGTCTGGGTAATATACTAAAATAAGCCTTCAAAACACGTTTAAACATGATGAGCAAAACCGGTAAAAATGACCTTAGCACAGAGGTGTGAAAAGCCTCAGCAGCGAAAGGGTTAAAGCAAGAAAATCAACAATTTTTTAAAACTTTTAATGATTTATTCTAGTTTGTCTATAGGTATAAAAGTGTTTAAATGTCAATTTAAAAAAACTTTTTCTAGACATGCAGATCCCTTTTAAATGAAAGGTTAAAAAAAAAATATTGAAGAGCCAACAGAGTCACACAACTATAGGGGCTGGTCTGTTCGCTGAAATTAAAGTCTACATTGCAGTTAAATAAGTAAAGGTTAAAAAAAAGTACATTGCAGCTGAACCAAAACATTCAGTCATGTTTTTAATCAAAAACAATTGATGTAGAGAGTACAAACATTTTAGAGAAGATTGCAAGAAATGCTAAATCGTTGAGTTGGAGAAGTTTGCATAAAGGAGAGATGCTTTTCATTGGAGAGTTTTATTTATCTCTGTCTTGTTTGGGTCACCCTTATGGCCGTAACACCCAAGGACTGTTAGATCATTTTAATTTTTAATCCTTCTCAAATAAGGTTTAAAAATAAATTCAAAATGTGTGGTTGAGTACATGATGATTTTATAAACGTGCAATCCCATTTCTACAGACTTCATGTTCTCCACTGCAATTTCTGTACACGTGAAAGGGTTTAAAACTTTGAATAAAACAAATGAGAGGTTGAATGTCCCTTGTTGTCACTCTCTGGAGAGTTAATGAGCCCAATGAAGCCACATGGCATGTGCACAATGCATGCACCCAAAGTGCAGGCAAGTACAGATTTGCTGGAACACTCTACTCATCCTGACCACTTTTTAGATTTAACTCCATAGTGACCAGGCGGTTTTACCATTGTCTGTCTGAAAGTGCATGCATTATATACCATTTTTCTCGCCATTAAATGGACTTTCTAAAGATACCATTATTTTCATCATATCCTATAACTTACTATAAAAAAATTATGAACAAATTGAAAAACTACACTTTTTCGAATTTTAATCCCCAAAATCTACAACCGCCAAAAAAGACCCCAGCTAAATAGTTTTGAAATTGTCCTGAAATTAGAAATATCCAGTTTTTACATGTTTTTGCTTTTTAACCCCCTCAGTGCCGAGGCATTTCACATCTGTGTGCTGAGCTCATTTTGACTGTTTTATGCTCATCATGTTTAAACACGATTTTGAAGTCCTATTTTATTATATCCCAGACAATTTGTTTTTCATATTTTTTTTATTTTTTTTTACACAAAACCGCTTCATGCTTGGTACCATTGGAAAGGCCATGATCAGGCTGGGAGCTAAGGGGTTAACTGGCCCACTGATGTCATTGCTGTATGGTGATGTCAGTGGATTGGGGGTGACCAGGAGGCTTGGCTGACATCCAAGATGTCAGCAATTTCTGGGAGCGAATCACGATCCGGAGCCTTTAGGGGTTAAAGAGAGGTTACCCTGAAAAGGGCAGACACTGCTCTTGCTAGCGGTACCTTTCTTTTTTTCTAGCTGCTGCAGTTGGAGATAGTGGTCCTAAAGACCGGGGGGCCTGAAAATGACGTCATTGTGACGGCTGGGCTCAATAAAACTACCAGGCAGGCTTCCGTACATAGCACGTCCTGGGGAAACTCCCCTTATGGACCAAGGACGTACTATGTATTTCAGTGGTCCTTATGGGGTTAAAGTGGTCAGGATGATGTAATGCGTGCTTCCCTGATTTGGTTTCATCACTGGCTAAAGTGGGAGAGTTTCCTCCGCCCATCCAGCTTGACCAGAAGCTGGTATTTTTTTAATTTCCCAGCTGCCGGTCACTGACATCGGCTTGCAGGAAATGCGCTAACATCACTCTGAGAACTATCGTGGTGGTGAGTGCTGAAAAGCTTCAGGAACTTCTGGGTTTTGGAGGTCCTGAAATGAAAAAGATTAGCTATGCGGCATGGGAGAAAAGGAGTAAAACCACTCCAAGTAGGAGGTGGGGGGGGGTTTTGGGCAGAGGTTGTCTCCAGCTTCTGCCCAATTAGTTGAGGGCAATTTTTCAAGAGTTTCCCTTTAATCTAGTTTTAAACCATGACATCACTAATTGTAAATAATGTTCCCTTCCCAACCTTTGAACCTTTGAGTGCGTATGTATAATTTACATTATACATATATAATTTTTTGGGAAGCTGGCTACAACTACTTGTGTGATTGGCAAGAAGGTGTCTACACAGGCAGGAAACGCCCCACCCTACCTTTTTTTTTTTTTTCCCCCTTCTTTCTTGGGTTTCTTCCCATAAATCAGCCGGAATGCTCTGGATTTTTAAGCCAGTCATGGCTGTGCAGTGGCAGCCTTGCTGTTTGATGTGCATCACTTGTTCAGACTTATTGTCATTGCCAGAATAATTGCCTGATAGGAAATCAGCATTTCAGCAAATTTTCTGTAAACTGAATATATGAAACGTAAATCATTTATAATAAGTAATAAACAGCATTGGGCTCAGATTTTTTTTTTTGTATTACTGATATTTATGTTGGCAGTATAACAAAATGGCGTTTGCAGGGATCAAAGAGGATGGAAAGGACGTGCCACTGTGTTAGTGACATGTATTCTTGTCATCCTGGGATTGTCTACAACTTCAGAAGTTGCCCCCTGGTTGATTGACAATAAAGTTTCAGCCCCTGCTAGGTGGTCTTAAAACGCAGCTGCATGTCACAATGAAAGGAAATCTGCCTCCGTAATGCTAGGAAACACAATTCTTCTGAGCTTTCTAATAGATCCCCAGCCAACCCTGTATTGTCTAAGTTGACTGAAGTGCACCATGGGAATGCTGTCTTTCACTAATAATGCTGTCTTCTGTAGATCGAGGGCTCGAAAACCATGGCAGCAGACCTTCTCAGAAGTTTTTGGCACTCGCTGGAAGATCCTGTGGTTTATTCCTTTCAGGCAGAGACGACCACTGCGAGTCTCCTACTACTTTGCCAATCATGTCTAAACAGATGGACGGTGGGCACAGATGGGTCCGCCCCGCTGGAAGCGAGTTACAGGTTTTATCGAAACGGCGCTATGACAGTCTTCAAGTCAATTCTAATACACCCACCACTCTAAGACATCACAAAGTGCCCCAGGCTTTATTTTAATACTGATCTCAATGCAGTTGTGGCATAGTACAAGATAATGTATTTATATATTGACGGTTGTTGCAATTTTTCTTTTTCTTTTTTTTCCTTTTGTTGCCGTTTGTCCCCTCAGGACTCGTGAACTCCCTCAGGCTGAAATTTAAAATCTGGAGTTAATACTTTTTTTTTAAAAAAAAAGAAAAAAAAAAATTATTTTGTTAGGTTTAAATTATGTTTATTTCTAGCCTTTTATTTTTTATATCTTCTAATGCACTGATTTTTGTTTGTGATATGGAATACATTTTACTTGGCCCCTTGTTTTCTCATCTTAAAGAAACCAATATTTTTTTACTATGTCCTGAAATCTCACCACCCTTTCTCATGTTTTTATTTCCCACCTTCCTTTGTCCTCCGTATAATCCTGTCAAATGTTTACTGGACTGGTGCTGGATGTCTATAAAGGATATATTGTTGATCAAATACTGCTTTTAACTTGAATGAACAGTTTCTATATAAAAATATATATATATAAAAACATTTAGGTTTTGGTGTTATTTATACTTGATTATATTTTGCTTCTGTATATATTTTATGAAATATAAAATGCCTGTTCCCCCCCCCCCAATTATACATTTGTCTTGTATTGTGTATGTATATATGTAAATGTGTACCAAAAGTTTAAAACTGCTGATGGCAATCGATATCTTTTTTTTATTTTATTATTTTTTTTACTGTGGTATATGAAGAAATGTTTGTGTTTAATATATATATATATTTGATGTGTTATACAGTTGCTATTATATATTTAAGTCGGTAGTAATGCTTGTAAAGTTTTATAACCTAGTTTTGCGATATAAAGAGCCGTTCTATAACAAAAGTATATGGGCCATTCTGGAGAAATTGGTTTAAAAACCGGCACCTATTAACTTTGTTTCTAACAAATGTGTGTCACTTGACTGGGCATCAGGACAAGAGAAAATCTTCCCATTTATGGTTTTCTTCAGATACTTAATTTATAAATCTTGGAAATCTTTTAATATCTGATGGCCCCACATTGGCCAACAAAAGTGAACAGGTTGTAATTCATTTAAAGCAACCCCACTACCCATAACAACGTTAAGCAAAAACTAACATATCGCCACATTGTGGACTTGTTGGGTTATCGCACATCAATAATATCTCCTTTTAAAACTGTTTCTCTAGCCTTAAAGAAAAACGCGAAGGAAAAACAAAAGGTCTATTTGCAGTTTTTCTGGTTGAAATTGTTAATAAACTTGTGTTATGTCAATGATGTTAATATATTATTGGTGCTCGTTTTAGGGTTGACCCTATCCAAAGGATTTTGGTCTTTTTTTTTTTTTTTTTGGGGGGGGGGGATTTTTTTTTTTTTCCCGGCTTCCTTTTTAGGCAAGAGATTCTGATCCTTCTTTTGATGCGAGAGTAGCAAGCCTCAAAAGGCTAATATGTTGCCTAAAAATGCAGTAGAATCTGTTTTTTAGGAGTAATCTTGCCAGCACCAGTAAAATGACACAATTATGGTACCAATTTTGACCAAAAAAAACCCTGCGCAAATGTGTACCATTTTTCCCCTTGCATCCTAAGTAACATTTTCAAAGCGCAGCCGTATTGACATGTTGTCCATCATAAGGTGGCATCAATAATAATGGTAAATTAACAAAAATGTCTGTACAATAAGAACAGGCAATAACACTAGTTGCCTGCCCAATGTGGAGTCCTTGCTCAGGTCTCATAGGATGGGGTTAGTCCTGTAATTTACATACGGCACAATCACCCAAGATGAAGTTCCACAACGAAAATGCCATGGGTATTTCCTTAGTCTGAAAGATACAGTACCCCCCCCCCCCCCCCACTTGTGGCTTTGGCCTACTTGGACCTCGTTAGGAAGGTATCGTTGATGGCTTTCTAAGCGCCTGGATTACCTTGGATCAAGCACATGCCTATGATAGTCTAATGAAGTTGCCCAGTCGGCACCACTCACTAAGGGGCATAATACATAATTATTTTTCCTAAGCAAGGTTTGGCTGCCTTATTCTCCTAGCAGTGTTTTGTACAAGAGCTTTTCTCCAATAAACAGATTTAGTAAGAAGTGGTAGGAAAACGGTCTGTGATCCTCAGATGCTGGTCAGCACAGGAAAGTAGGACCAACCTTCTTGCTAGGCCTTAAACCTATTCTGATTGGAACTTATGTATATTTGTAAAGCTACTCATACTATATAATGTAGAACTGGTGCATGACGTCATTGGGCATATCCAGGCCTGTTAAACTCACATTTTTTTTATAGCACATAAACTTTTTGCCTGTGCTTTTTTTTTTTTCTTCTCAGTGTTCTGTAAAGTAGATGGATATCCAGCTATTTATTTACCCATTCTGGTAAAATAGTTACTTTTTAGATGGCCCCCCTCTAAAATATATGCCTATGGAAAGATAGAAAAATATAAAGGAAATGTGGTGGATTTGAGATTGTTTGAATGTATCTTCTAACCGAAGATTCAAGAACAATAAAACGAGGATGTTGGAAATCCACATAACAAAAAAACATACAGGGTTATTCAGAGAGCGTGAAAAGCAGGAGAGTGACTGGAGAATGAAAAATTTTAGGTCAAAATAGCCGATTTGGAAAGTGAGATGAAAGGGAGAATTTTTCTGGTTTGGCTATTTTGACCTAGAATTTTTCATTTTCCAGTCATTCTCCAGCCATTCTCCTGCTTTTCACGCTCTCTGAATAACCCTGATAGAATTAATCCAAAGCCAGATAGCAGAAACGAAGATTTACAGGTCTATTCAAAGAAAGGTGAAAAAGCAGGAGAAGTGGAAATTACAGGTCAAAATAGCCAAACCAGAAAAATTCTCCCCTTTTTATATCCCTTCCAAATCAGCTATTTGGTATGCATTGTTCTCTTCTCCTGGTTTTCACCTTTCTCTGAATAGACCCGATAGACTTTATTCCAGACAGGTTCCCTACTCATTTGCGTAACTTCACAATGCTGGCTGGATAACATGACCAGTGTGTATTGATATTGGTAATGTTATGGACACCTTCCATTAATCCACTAAAGGAGCAGAGGCTGATGTCCTACCAATTTTAAGTTGGAGCAGTGATAATGTTTTGGACAAGATATACTGTATATGGTATTGTATTCCCTCTTCCTAGTGAATCCCTAAAGTCCCAGCAATGCCGGTTTTAAAAGGTCATAATGGTTTCATTATTTTTTTGAGTTTTATAAAGTGTTTATTCAAAAAGCTAGCGTGTTGCAAAAGTAATTTTTGTTTGAAACTAGGGTGAACTACTATTCGGAATAAAATCCTAAAATTGAAGCACGGTGTTCCTTGACCCTCTTTTGCAGGTATAACATTTAGCACTTGATTCAATGTTTAGACAGTAAGTAGTGCCATTTCCACATCCAGGGACAATAGCAGAGAAGGCGTCCCACTTTGTTTGATATGCCATCGCCACAGCCCAACGGGTTTTCTCATAGGCCTGGCGACCAGGGATGAAACCCACCTGGTCGGATGGACCAAATAAGGGAGAAGCGGGTTTAGTCTGGCCGCCAAGATCTTGGCATATATTTTAACATCAAGATTTGAAAGAGAAATAGGTCTATAACCAGAAGGGTCAAGAGCATTCTTTCCGTTTTATGCAGGACAGCTACAGAGGCAGACAAGCAGTCCCCCGGAAAGGAGACGCTCTCCCGAACTGCATTAAATAGGGATAGCAAGTAAGGACCGAGGGGTATGGAGGAACGTCCTGTAATATTGGGCCGTGAAGGGCCTTACTGGGTTTCAGGGAGGAGATGGCACTCACGATCTCATCCAAGGTAAACACCGCATTCATTGCAGTCTGTGACTAGATAAAGCATTACTCCTCCATGGGATTATTTTGCTGCTGCTGAATTGTGGTGAACTGCACCGTATTTCGCCATCAATTCACCTGTATTTGGCGAATTGACAGCTTGGTAAATAGATGAACTGCCTTGAAATTGAAACGAATGGTGAAATTCACAGTTCGGTGCAATTCGGTGACAAGTTTGGTATTTAGTGAATAGACCCTTTAGAGAATCCTCGCCCCCAGAATGCAGCACTATCCACTGGGGTACTCACGGTAGCACTTCCGTGCCATCGCGAGTATAGCCATCTGAAGTCCATATGACTCCATTTAGGTTTGCGCTTCTGGGTCACGAGACCTGCGTGACCTCACTCTCCCGAGATTGGGGAATATTTGTTCCCATTTTCACTCTGCTCCCGGCCAGAAGAAGCAGAAGGGCTACTTTTTTTTTTTTTTTTACTGTGGGATGAGAGGTGAGAATCGGATTTAATGGAGTTTTAGGGGGTGCTACATGATCCTGCAAATACAAAATCATATACAAAATGTTAGGCAGCGCCGATTTATATGATGTGAGGAAAAAAAATCGCTGAAACATCCAGCATGGTCCTTGTCGCTTGACCACAAAAAGATAGACAAAAATTAAAAAAGATGGAGCAAGAACAATGTTTCTATCGGGGTCATCGATCATCTGAAGCATTCTTGGGACCATGATCGATGACCCCCCCTGATAGTTATAAATACGAAATCATGTAGCGCTAGCTTTTAGGTGTACCTAAAAATATTTCTGTCTGCATCCCTGCGGTAATTAGCGCTAGCACTTTGGAATATCTTATTGATACACTGATGTAGGTTTGCGCTCCCCATGTTTTTATATAGGATATGCAAAGTACAGTAAGCTAGTGCAAGCTCGGATGTGTTAATGCTTACATATCGAGACGCTGATGTTGGCGCCAACGATGGAATATAGCCCCTAGTCGGCATGCAGGGGATGGACTGGTGGGCAGGCAGTTTCTATACAGTTCCGATGGAAAATACTGTATTAGAGGTGGGTGCTATATGTAGTTTGGGGTCTGTTGACCAACTGGGCACACAGTATAATTTTTCAAAAGTGGCATAATAGTAAATGCACACAAAACGGTTGCAATTTATGCAAGACGGCATTACAAGGAAATGCACATTTTTAGAATTGTTTGGCTTTTATTTTTTTTTTGGTATAAAGTTTACAGAATCCTTTTTACTTGCCAGCTAAATTCCTGCTCAGACTCCTGCTTCTGCCACGCTCTCTGTAGTCACATACTGTACTACAGAAACCGTAATCAGCATAGGCAGGTAAGCAGAACTTTTATATTTGTCAAGAGGGAAGTCCAAACTGTCCTTCCTAAGTAGGAATATTTCGCGAAGATCGAAAATAACGGATTTAAATTATTTTTCCATGCTGAAATAAAACTCCCTCCTACTGAAAGCAATAAAACCTGGCCTAATCATAAATAATTGTAAAAATTAAATATGCACCCAATGCAATAATGTTGATTAGTCTGAAACCAATGCAAGCTGGAATATCTTGTAAACAGAACAATAATAAAAATAATTTAAAGTGAGAAACAGGAAAATCACCAAACCTTTTTTTTTTTTTCTTTTAAAGGGAATTTTAGTTGTAAAACAAGCCATATCAATATTTCAGCATCCCTACACAATGTATTTTAACTTTAATGTCCTTTACTAATGTATTGTGTTGTCTTTATATTTGCTTTTTTTTTTTTTTTTTTACATTCTGAATACAGCAATTTACATGTTTTTGAAGAATGATGGATCTAAAGTTATTTAAGGGGTTATTCAGAAAGCGCCGGTATTGCAGCGCCAAGCATCGCCAGCATTTACTAGAAGTAATATTTAAAGCTACAGGGGAAACTGCACAGTGAAGCTTCTCCTGCCGCAATTTGGATTTTACTTTAAATGCTGCCATTTGTTGGCGCTGCAATGCCTTCAAACACCAGCGCTTCGTGAATATCCAATATAGTCTCCAAATTTGTTATCTTCTGCTTACTGCTTCGATGGGCAAGATATCTTGATAATGGAAATGATATTTTCGACAGTGTTTTGGAACCTATTACTGACCTCAAGGAATGGGAGAGCTGCTAGAGTGCATTATATAGAAATATGTATATGACTGCATACTGTTTTTATCTGCTGGATTTTTATTAATTTTGTTAAATAAAATCTGTTTAAATCTGTTTGGCGTGTCTTTGAAGTTGCCACAAGACATTTATGTAAGACAGATTTGTTTTTTTTTTGCTTTTTGTAGGACTTATTTTTTCTTTTAAACCACCATTCTCATTAATTGAAGGGATCAAGGAGTTTATATATCCCTGATCCACTCATCTTTTATGAGCGCCTGAGTCATCTAATCGTGAGTCTATTATATCCGCATCCTGCTTGTATAGGATCCCAATCTGCATCAAGCATTGCTAGACTAGCTCACGATTACTATGATTTAAACCACATTTTTTGGTGCACTTTTTACAGTATCACTGACAGTGGTTTGAGGTAGATGTCATGTCCCAAACCCATCCATAGAAAGGTACTCTGTTGTCCATGGCTTGACAGAAAGAAATGGAGACAGTAGCTGGATTGACTTACACGCAATGACTTTAATATGCTGGGAATTCCCAGATTCCCCTATTATCATGACGGGGAATCATAATTTATAGTAAAGACACGGAGGCGAGTATTATGCTAAGTAATCTCTCAAATACCACAACAAAAGTATTGAGAGAAAAAATACTAATATATATATTCATATATTTATATATATTTATGTATGTGTATGTATGTACATGTATTGGTATGGTACAGTCCAACTCTATAAATCCTCCGACAGCCGTTAGCTCCTCCTCTTTTCGAGAAGTAATAATGATGCGAGACGTAATAAACTTCTGCAATTCAATAGATATCGGAAGGACTCCATTCTTCCATTCGAAAACTATCTCCAACTTGAAGTCCATAAGGATCCGAGAATGCTTTCCTTGTACCGTTCAAGCTGTCAGGGAGATCAATATGGTAAAGGTCAACAGAGCTACGCAAGGAACGTATAGGAAATGACCTGTCTACGACCTTTATTGAATTTAGGAACATTATTGTCAGAGATTAGGGTGGGATTAACACTAACTTTTGGACGGGATAATACTCGCCTCAATGTCTTTACTATAATTAATAGTAATGATAATAGGGGAATCTGGGAATTATCCCACAAGACACGGAGGCTCTTATTATGCTAGTTCAAAGCTTAATTTAACTAATGAATGTGACGTGAGACACTGGTTTAAAATAAAACTCTCTAAAGGTGGATTCTCTGGACCAGTCTGCTGTTTTTAAGATGTCTTCAAGACGACATCCACGAGAAAAAGCTCTGGACGCAGAAGCACTCCGGGACGAGTGAGCTCCGAACACGGAGATGTCCACGCCAGCTTCCGACATGATCCATTTAACCCACCCAGCGAGTGTGGTAGAAGTTAGATGTATATGGTTTACGTAAGGATATAAATAAACATAAAGATTGAAGTGGCCTGTTAGGGGCAGTAACTCTTTCGTATTCCTTTAAACAACGCACCGGGCACAAACTAGGGCGTTGTGGGAATTGTGGGAGTTTTTGTTCTGTTAGAAATCATAAATTTCACTCCTGTGGGGGAAAAACATCTACCTCCTAAATCCAGGGCTCGGACGTCCGATACTCTTTTGCAGGAGATCAAGCACAGTAGAACGGCTAATTTAGCTGAGATTTGTTTAATGAACAAAACTTCATTATCAGGCCATCTGTCCAACAGACTAAACACAACATTAACATCCCAGGTGTTAGAGTAGCGAGGACGAGGAGGTCTCTTACACCGTATACCCTTTAACAATCTACATACGATTGGATGTTTCCCTGCAGGAACTCCGTTAAAGCCTTGGTGTGACGCGGATATTGCTGACCTAAAGTTATTAATTGTACGATATGCTTTCCCATCTTCAAACAAACAAGTGAGAAATTATAGCAAATTGCTCAAAGGAGCCGATATGGGATCGACCTGTTGTCCCACACACCAAGTAACCCATGTGTTCCATGCTGATCTATATCGACTTCTAGTAGATGGTGCCCATGAACTTGATAGTAAAGAGGCAGTTGCCTCTGAAACCTCGAAGGAAGACCATTGATCCCTGACACTTTCCACGCTGCCAACCACATCGAGTTGGAGTCTATGAGATTCCGAAGTGATCCCTCTGGGTCCGTCAGGGTGTAGTCGGAGATTCGAATCAATCTGGGAGTGTCCACCACCAGCTCCAGCAGTCGTGGAAACCATGGTTGAGACCTCCAGAGTGGTGTTATGAGTACAACTGTAGCCAATTGTGATATTAGTCGTATTACTGTTAGGATGAGGGAAAACGGGGGAAACGCGTAGAGAGTCCCTAGAGGCCAGGTCTGAACCAATGCATCCGTAGCCAGAGCCATAGGATCTGGTCTCCAACTGTAGTACTCTGGAAGAAGGGTATTGAGGCGTGACGCAAATAAATCTATAGAGAATGGACCCCAGAGGGATGGCAAGGTGGCAAACACCTTGGTATCTAATCTCCAGTCGCTGGAATCTATCAGATATCGTGAATTCCAGTCCGCCACAACATTGCTGAGGCCTGGAATAAATTGGGCCCGAACTGATAGATTGTGAGACAGATAGAAGCCCCAAAAGGACTTCGCTGTCTCTGCCAACTGTCTGGACTTGGGACCTCCTAGATGGTTGATATACTGCACTGCGGAAAAATTGTCCATCTTTAGTAGAATGGAATTCGTCTGGAAGTGTTTGATAAAGCTCTGAATAGCAAACAAACCAGCGAGGAGTTCCAGACAGTTTGTGTAATCCCAATTCTGCTGAATCCCAATTGCTGCCTGTGGATAGCGAACCGCAACGCGCGCCCCATCCAGATCTGCTGGCGTCTGATTCTATAATTAATTCTGGAGATGGGTGAATGATGGCTCTTCCGTTCCATTATTTCAAGTGGTATAACCACCATTGCATCTCTTCTTTCGGCTCGTCGTCCAAAGAGATGCAATCCGGATACAGCCATCCCCTCCTCAGGTATCGTGCCTACAGACGTTGAAGGGCCCGATAATACAGCGGTCCCAGAAAGACCGCCTGTATTGCTGAGGAAAGAAGCCCTAGTAGGCGGGCCAACCATCTCAGAGGAAACTCTTGTGCTGCTAAAAGACGTCTGATCTCTTTGTGGATCAGTCGGACCTTTGCCGACGGCAGGGAGAGAGACATCTCTATTGAGTCTATGGTGAAACCTAGGAATTCTATCAACTGTGTTGGTGTAAGAATCGACTTTTTTATGTTTATTAAAAAGCCTAGATTGGATAGTAAATTCACCATCCAATCTCTGTGAATCATTAATAATTTTGGATCCTCCGCCAGGAGGAGGATCTCGTCTAAGTATATTATCAGACGAACTCCCCTGCTGCGGAGGAATGCCGCCACTGGTCTCATTAACTTGGTGAAACACCAAGGGGCGGATGACAGACCGAAGGGAAGGGACCTGAATCTCCAAAGAGTGCCCTCCCAGGTGAACTGGAGAAAATCCCTGTGAATCTTTTATCGGAATAGTCAGGTACGCGTCTTTCAGGTCTACTTTGACTAACCAATCCTGAGGATTCAGGACCCCTTTTAGTGATGGGATGCCCTCCATTTTGAAATGGTTGTATGTTACGTACTCGTTGAGACCCTTTAAATTTATTACTGGACGTAAACTTCCGTCTTTTTTCTTTACCAGGAATATATTGCTGAGGAAGACTTCCTTGTGAGGAATCACCTTTTCGATTGCATTCTTTTTGAATAAGTCTTTTACTTCTAGTGAAGTAATTGCTCTGTCCTTTTTGGACATTATCATTATCTGTGGAGGAACATATTGTATGGGGTGTGAAACAAACTCTATTTCGAAACCTTGTATCGTCCGAAGAACCCACTGATCTGAAGTGATCGTTTGCCATTGTTTGAAAAAAATTTGATGTGTTGCCCCCCATCTCTTGTGTGGAAGAATGTAGATGTAAACACATACTCACCAAAGGATCCTGGTCTCCTAGGACCCCTGTAACCTCGATGTCGTTGAGGTCTAGATCTTTTGTGGGAAGAAGGTGGGGTTTTTTGGGACCTCTTGATAAGAGGACTTGTAAGAACCTCCTTGAGGTGGAAAATGGGTAACGGCTGGGAAAACAGCCCCTGCTTTTCCCGGCCCTGTCAAAAACCCTATTCGGGAAAGCCTTACGAATGTTGGCTTTAACTTTGCCAACTGTGGATAGTGACCCCGTGTAATCTGTAATCTCTTTAAAGATGCTGTCCCCGAATAACATGCCCTCAGCGCTAGGGCCCGGTTCGTTAGTCGCTAACGTGGTTACTTTAGGGTCAATTTTGAGTAATATGGACCTCCTTCTTTCACTGGATAATGAGGTATTAACATTCCCAAAAACACAAACTAGTCTTTGAATCCAACCCCTGTATTCGAACAGGTTTGGCTTCTCGTTCGTGAGGAGAGATCGTTCCACTGAGTCCATTAATTTAGTCAATGGGCCCAACAAGTCAAATAATTTATTTTGGCACACTTTTAAAGTGGCCGCTACCCCTTTTTTAGGGGTCCAATTTGACCCTTGTAATATATCGATTATTTTAGGGTTCAGTTCTGGTGTCAAATGCAAGTTATGTGCCAGGGTTGGGAATGGGCACTCAGCCCTCAGATTATTTCTGGTTTTTTTGTCCATCGGCATGCGAATGCGCTGTTCAATATATTTTGCCACATGTTCTATTGGCGTCCACTCCGCGGATCGCGGGTGTTTGAGTTGTTCTGGGACAAACATAGAGTTTCCCAGCGCGTCTACCGGGTCAGTAACCGGTTGTTCGGTCTCGTTTGAATTATTTGATTCCGTGTCTGACTCGATCGGAGACACCTCCTGGGTCGTAGTCGGGGTCAGAGTTCTCTGAATCTGAAGCGGTGTCAGTGAGATAATCAGAGGAGCTATCAGTCTCCTTCACGCATTTGGCGCATTTCCAAACGGCTTCTTTTTCGGGTCACAGCGGAGTGCTGTGGGGATTCCTCTTGTATATCAGCGTATATACGCCTTTTTTGAGAACATTTTTTAGGGAGTTGCTCACCTCCCTCATTCGAAGTCCCGGGGACCTCGTCCTCCCGATGGGAGTCGATAGAGAGGAATCTATCAGAAGCTGGGGAAATTATTGAGGATCTCCTAGAGGAACGACTCTCCAATGCCCTAATTAGTGTATTCTCAATTTTTGATGAAAAAGCTGACATAGCGGCCATGAAAGCGTCTGCCGGGTTATTAGGGTGAGGTGCCGCTTTGAATGTGCCTGGGGTGGCCGGTCGCAGCCGGATTAGCCATGGTGAGTTTTTTTATAAGTTATATGAAAGTTATGGGGAGAGCGCAGTAACTTGCCGCAATTCCGAAGAGAAATCTCTGAGGTGATGAGCCGCGGCGTCTCGCGCATGCGCACACCAGTCGCGAGCTTTACCTCAGGCAGTGGTGCGAAAAGCCACGCCCCTCCTTAGCAACAGTAGCAGGGTAGCGGCAAGCCCTTACAGAAACCGCCGGGGAGACAAGTGGTCTCTCCGGAGGAGATACATTGCGCTAACGCAACAATAAACAAACAATTGTACTATATTTGTCCCCATTGTAATAAAACAAATCAAAAACGATATAAAAGGAAATAATTTCAGTTATGTGTAAATACAATGTCATTAACGTAAGCAAGCACTTCAACAGTGAATGTAATAATATTATGTGAATATTAAAGTCACATTTGTGTGTCACAACGCA
Organism: Leptobrachium leishanense; assembly: GCA_009667805.1. Classification (NCBI taxonomy): domain Eukaryota; kingdom Metazoa; phylum Chordata; class Amphibia; order Anura; family Megophryidae; genus Leptobrachium; species Leptobrachium leishanense. The sequence goes on along the minus strand of CM019063.1, from coordinate 245,345,135 downwards.
GAGTGTATCATTTGCTAAATTTCAATAATAATAATAATTGCTGCTAGATACTCATCTCATTGGCGAGCAGCAAGAAAAGAGGAGGAGCTAACGGCCGGAGCATTTATAGAGTTGGACTGTACCACTAGCTGGACCATACCAATACATGTTTATATATATATATATAAGTTAAATGTATTTTTTCTCTCTAAATACTTTTGTTGTGGTATTTGAGAGATTGTTCTTGCTGCTAAGTAAAGAAAAGATAGCATAATAAGAGCCTCCGTGTCTTGTGGGATAATTATGGAGGATTTACAAATGGCACATTGTAGGCCAAATCCTAAACATTCTCAAACACCGTACTATATCATAAACTTTACAGAAATTTGAAGATTTCTATTCTAGAATAGTAATCATTTTAGTACCTAAATCCCAATGGAGACCTGCTCTATCCCTACTATAATTACAGTGGGTATTTTTGGAAAAAATTCCCTTGGCATTTCTCTAATTCCCTGTAAATAAATCCCTGTGGAAATTCATTGCAGTGTTAAAATGTAGCGTATTGTAGTGTTGCATCATTAACATGTGTGTCTTCCGACTAAGTACAACCTGTATAGTGCTTGTCCTTAAAGCTAAGCTACTGTGGTGATAAATTCAGATTTACAGGAATATGTTTTAGATTATTCAATGTAAATGAGAACTATTTTCTAATGAACAGCTTCCAGATTCTCTTTAAATCTATGAAAAGTCTTGTCAGATTTTTTTTATTACCATGTGGAGCTGGAAAATAAATCGATGCATCTTCTGTGTTTTACAGCTGAACTTTTCTTCTTCTCCTCACATCCTTAAAATCCTCTTTCCTCCTCACCTCCCTACACAATGAAATAAACCTTCACCCCTGCTGTGAAAATGGAAGCTGTATGTCCTGAAGAATGCTAAATAAATAGGAATACGTAGTTCTTTGGACCCATTTTTCTCCCCCTCTATAAACCCCACAAGATCAAGTGAGATCTCATTGGAAAGGCCAGAGTCTGACCTTTCCAATGATTCCAATCATGACCATGTTAACTATATATAGTTATACATTTTATTTTTTGTTCCAAAGCCGTTGCATTGTCCGCTTTTCATTTATTATAGTGCAATTTTTCACTTTATAACTTGCCTTCGCATTTCTTCGTTGGAAGTATGTCGCAACACAAACAGAATTACTTGAAGCCTCTGAAGTAAAAGCTGACATGACAAATGTAGCATTTTGTATAGATGCATATATATATATATATATCTAGTTAGATACATAGATTGATAAATGAACCAAAATGTAGATACAATATACACTCGAGCTGCTTTCACACCACTTAAACTTACCAGAACCTTTACAGTCTAGCTAGAAAAACACATGGATGACAAAACATCTTTATTGGTAAAGCTAAATTGCTTTCCCATCCTGATGTCACACATATAGCTTCTTCCCTAGAATATGTTTAATGTAAACCTGTCTGCCTTGTAAAAATGCCTTTCCCAATATCATGTGTCACCATATGGACAACTACCCAGAGAGATCCATTATTACGAGGAATAGTATCCATTATGTTGACATTGAAGACCCAGAAATATAAAAGTCACACTGGTCCTGGATAGTATTGCAGGGAGTCCTCGCTGGTCCCCCATTAATGTTGCTAGAGGTTTTTTGATACTGCCCATCTATACATATCTTGGTGATATCTTTCTGATCTGATCACACATTTACATATATCTTTGACTTCTTGCAGATTGGATACTGGTATGCACAAGTTTGCCATTTACTACACTATAAATACAATGCATGTTATTTTACTAAGAAAAATATTCCACGTGAAGCACGACAGAGGACAGAAAGATGGCAAATACACAACACGGTTCATTCTCTATTGTTTATCTGTCCTAAAAACTGAAGAATTTGGGGATTCCTGTCTAGGTGTACCCGTAATGAAATATTTACCCATGATGGCTGCACCTTAATCCACATTATTAACATAGAAGTGACTGTTTAATTCTGTAATCTAGTTTATTTGTTGGACGTCAAGTTAGCCATCATCCGTACAGTCAAGTGCATACTGTGAAGAAAAGGTTTCACAATACCTAATATATGGAGCGCTGGGTGAGGTGGTGAGGGTACCTTTTGGGGGCAGCACTGTGATGAGTGGGTTGACCGAGTCAAAACCCCAAGTAACAATTTTTAGAAGAGAAAGACACATTCCAGAGTGCAAACCTGTACCTAATAAAAGAGTGGGAGGAGAGGTCTTTCCTCTCTAAGTGGCATAACGCTCAAAGGTTGAGTCTATGCGTACATATATTCACACAAAATTTCATACATTCACACAAAATTGCATATGCAAAGATGTATGCATACATATATCATATAAAATATAAAAACAGCATTGCATATATGGTCTGACTGATATAAAAGATCCTTTATAATGCAGTATTGGTGGTATATCGCCACCTAGTGTCCGTATTTCAAAAAGTCTTTCAATTGAAGAAATGTGTAGTAAATAAAAGTTCTTTCTGATCTGCGGCACTTCTCTGTCTCTCTTGTACCTCAGAGAGAACAGGAGAGTGTGATTAGAATTGTGCCAAGCAATGTATATTACTGTTCTGAATGATAGATGCACACTTACGCAGGTTTATTCTTCGTGCTGCAAGCGGCTAGTCTGTGAAACCACTCTTCTTTTGGTGCTTCCTCCTGTTCCTGTGATGATCGGTCCCAGGGCCAAGCAGATCCAGGACTTCCCTTTTGGGGGTGCTAGGATTCTTTGGTGCCTTGGTCGAAAGTAATGCCGGAAACAGGGATGGCCAATAAAGAAGTGGATTTTATTCGCATAAGTATAAAAAAAAACACAATAAAATTGGCTTGGTGGAGATATAAAACAAATTAAAATAAATGGTGTCCTTTAAAACACATTTCACTGCTCAGGTGGCAGCTTCCTCAGTCATGATAGACAAATCTCATGGGACTAGACACCTTGTCACATTTAAACTCCGCCCCCATAGATTGTATGATCTGATTGCTGAATCTACAGGCCTTGCTACGAGCCAAGAAAGCTTGAAACTGGATCTTCACTGAAACTGTTCAAATTTTTTCTACTGCTAACAGCTACAGGGAGCATCGTGCAGGATTGGTCTGGTAGTGGGACTCTGAGGGAATCCAATGAGTCTGACTGTTCAGTGCCCCCCGGGTGCTTCTGGCCTTTCCAATGATACCAAACATGACCAGTACTTAAGTAAAAATAAAAAAACTAAATACAATAAAAAAAAAAAATTCTTCCAAAAGCAACAGTATTGTTCACTTTTAAATAATAAAATGAATAATATTGCCCTAATAATGTACTGTCTCATTTCCCACAGTGGCAGCAAGTGTTGAGATGATGGCGCAATCCGTTACTACGTGTTGTTCCATCAAAAACTTAAGCTGCCGCACCACTCCAAGGAGCGCCGTGGATCCTTTGGACCCCTGCATCGCCATTCTGTATTCCTCACAAGGTCAAGTGAGGTGTCATTGGAATGGTGGGAGCCTGGCCTTTCCAATGACACAAAACGTGACCACATAACATGCAAAAGGGAAAAAAAATGTAAAACTTAATTTTTTCACATATAAAATGAAAACTGCTGCTGCCATTACTCACCTCATTTCCCACGCTGGTAGCAACTTTAGTGTTTTATGCATAGTCCTATTTTTCTTAAAAGCATTGCACCAACTACATGCAAATTATTATTTTTTCTGTTTTGTTGAAAATTAAATTTTTTGGGGGGAAAAAAGAGTAACCGGTTCTCCATTTATGATTTCTTTCATACAGACTAACAGGTCTCTTCAAAGACAGGTGAAACTCAGGAGAATGACTGGAGAAGTGAAAATTCTAGGTCAAAATAACCAAACCAGAAAAATTCCCCCATTTATCTCACTTTCCAAACCAGCTATTTGTTTTCTTCTCCTTCCAATTTTCCTTAGTTTCACATATTAGTGAATAGACCTGATAGAATATATAACCACAAAGGTTTGGATGATAAAATGTTGGAAGATACATTTACAAGTTGCAAATGATTGAAATCTGAATGAAAATTTACACTTTTTTGACCTTAAGGCTAGTGTCAGACGAGCGTCTTTGGAGAGTGGAAGGAATGTCCGTGAGAGTGGACGTTCCTTCCACTCAACGCCCGTCTGGCCACCTCACCTCTATGGAGAATCGCACTTTGCAGCTCCGTCAACACGTGTCCTAGCGCTTTGCCAGAGAGGCTTGGATAACGGCCGCTTGTTGCGCACGCATTTCGTGCGCGCGCATAAGCGTGCACGAGCGTGTAACCGGCCCCGTTGCAGCGTCACAACGCTGTGAAAGACGCTGGTAAGCACGTCAGTACGGCTGCACATGGCGCGCTCGTCTGACGCCAGCCTTATTATAGCATTCTGATGGAACATGATATATTTTGAATCTTTTGAGTCTGCTGGAAAAAAGGATATATAATTTGTCTGGGTTCTAAAATAAAACATGCCTTCAAAATACGTTTAAACATGATGAGCACAAAATGAGCTTAGAACACATGGGTGAAATCCCAATAAAATAGAATTAAGCCCAGTTTCCCATGTCAAAGCAGTCTCCCGGGTGCAAAAAGCAGAAAAATATTTCAAAAAGTGTTTCTCGGGGAAGTCAATACTCGAGAGAATGCATTAGAGTGTTACATGATATTATCTTTAATAAGGTGTCCCTTATAAATGCTACCATCTCATTATTTTATATTTTTATAAAGCTTAGAGAAAGTGTATCAAACTAGTGGCCGACACCACTATGTCTACTTTAAACCTCTTTCTTTTTCAGTCTACAAACTGTCTAGTCGGATACATTTATCCTCAATTCAGATTTCCCAGTTTCGGACATTTTTCTTTTGTGTATTAGATATGGGTCTAAGTGGGAATCCTGCATGCACGCAGTTTTTTAAATCAGTAGCTACTGTATAGCCTTCTAGGATGCCAACCTCCAATACGGCAGTGCTTGCTGTCATATTTTCTTGGGTGCATGTATTTAATGCATAAACAATGGCATACCCAATCCTTATTTCCAAACACTTATCCTTTCCCATAATACAAGGGCAATCTATAACCACTTGGGTTTAAGTTTTACATACTTCCTATCTATTTATAATATATCTAACTAATCTTGCAACCGCAAAGCCTTTTGGGAAATCTAATTTCCGTATACATAGAGTATGTCTAACCTGGTCCAACATCGTTACTGGGTATCTGTGTATTTCTCTTGTGAATTTTATGTGCACATTTAGTGAGTTCCATGCGGTAGTTAGGTAAGCCATCTCAACAAATCCGGTGGCCAATACAAAGGAACTTACTCTTAATTAACCTACATATGTTGGTGCCAGACTTGGGAATACTATTAAATGTTTTTAGTTCACCTTTAATAAACAGTCATATTATTTAAATGTTCTCACCCTAATGCCCATGTTCAGAGCAGGTACAATATACATATTTGCACACATCTGTCTACACATCTGTCCTCCCTTTTGGGAGCTCTTGTCATGTAAGGGTTTTGATGTGATCCATCATACTGTCATGAGCAAGCACTGACCGTCTATGCTAATTTCTTTAGATCTGAGATGACTAAAGCAACGATTTTTTAAAAAAAAGCAAGAATTATTAAAAAATATAAAACATAAACGTGTCTTCTCTTTTGGTATATATGTACATAGCAAAGAAAACATATGGGATACAGTGTGTCAATGTTGTAAAAATGCTAAATCCATTACATTATTGTGTGGTCCTCTACTACATATGCCTGTGAAGCTCATTTGCTCTATCACAGTACGTTGAGCATTTTTTAAAAAAAAAAAAAACAACTTATATTGGATCCGATTCCAGCGGAGCCTTTGTGATTAATGAGTAAGCTGTTCAGTATAAGAGCTCCACTCAGTGGTGATAACAGCTCCCGTTCTATACCAGCCAGACCTAGAGCACACTAACTGTAACCGCTGGGTGGAGTAGAGGTAACATCACTGCTCTGCATGGAGAGAGCCTGTGGAGTCATGGGTTCGATCCCAGCAACAGCACCTCTCCAGTAAGGGTCCTTGGGCAAGACACCTAACGGTACATACTTGCCACCCAGGACATACTTGAAAACGAGAGAAATCTCAATGTATCCTTCCTGGTAAAATCCGTTCTCAAACTACTACTTTATATGAGAAGCATTGATGAATAGGCAACCAGAGAATAATGAGCAATTCTTTTGCATCCAGTGATGAAAATAAATACAGGATGCAAGAAACTAGTGTTAAGTGAGTTTGCCTTACCAAAATCTCTTAAAGGGATACTCTATTCCAGTATGAATGCTCAATCATATCTGAGTGGTCACAATGCTGTGAGCTCCCTCTTCCCCCTCTGAGGGCGACATAGAGGGCTGATTCAGCCATCTAAATGCAGGGACGTAGTCCTCCCCATTTCCTCAGTTCAGTTTTCCTGTGCTTCGAGTACTTGGGATACCAGCCCCACCAATGGTATCAAAGCCTTCCTGCATTGAGAGACAATGGATTGGCTGGAGGGCCCAGTCACACCACATGACATGCTGAGCTGCAAGCATTAAAATTGACTGTCTCTGTGTACACTTATTTAATACTGAGCAAAACAAATGTGCATTGTATTGTAAATTTCCTACAGTTTACATTTATTAAAGGTGCACACCTTTATCAGGTAATCAAGAATGTTAATTGAATGTTAATTGTGCACACCTTGATCCTGGTCGCTCGCATATTATTATAAATTATCAACACCAAGAATAAACAATTTTGTTAAATCTTATCTGGTAGACACCTGTCACAGGTAGTAAAATCTGGAATGAGTCATAGTCGTCACATCAGAAATCACTGGCAGCGATAGCCTCAACAATAATTGTTGCAACCGGAAAGCAGCCGTTAATGCTCAGAGATTTAAAGCAGGCTAAGGATAGTGAAAGGCTAGTATTCGTTGACAATTCTTCTCATGTTTTCTCAATGTTAGGGGAATCCATCTATCAACAAAAATAAAAGAAATATGCAAAGTAAAGAATCCTGAATCCTCACTCTGCGTTACAGATCATGTGTAATTTGTTCAGAACACAAATATAAATGGTTATGTTAAACTTTCTTTGAGACATTAATGTATTTATAAATCAGATATGATAATTGTAAAACATAGTATCACAGAATCCTACGCAGCATATATTAATGAGAAATTTATTTTTTATTCTCTTCAATCCAAGGTTTCGTAGTATGGAAAGCTAAAACCACTGAATCTGAATACAGGTATCTACTTTAAAACGAACAGACTTGCATTGAAGATTTATTGTTTTGAAGAGGTATTTTTAGTGCATTTATATATGAAATGTCAATTTATTTTCTGAACATGCGGTGCAATTATATTACCACAAGGGGGCGATCATTACTCTTCCTAGCATCTGTTGTATTTTGTGTGTCACATTGTTTTCCCTGGATCTTCTCTGCTAATTCCATCTGCAGGTCTCTGTTGTATCCATTTAATATAGGTCATTTCAAGGTCTCAGGGAATGTGAAATAAAACAGTATGCAAAAACACACTGCGTGCTTACGAGACCGGGAAGACCTATAAAGTTAGAAAACTGGGTTTCTTGTTATTGAATCTGCCTCCAAATTCATAAAACATGATCCATAGTTAGCGCAGGAATAACAATCCTATATATCATTGTAGTCAAGTTTTACTTACAGATATCAAATATCAATTTTATTTTACATGCTGAATTTATGTATATCACTTCAAACAACAACAATCAGCTCTAGGCAATGGAGTTAATATTTGCAAACTACACTAAAGACAAGCTAAAACACCCAGATATTGTGCTTTTAGTCTATCTATATTAAGGATTTTCATTATGTATCACATAGCCCCGAACTGACCTTCAGCTGCTGCTGGATTACATACAATTCTCACATGATTCAGAAATAATTACATAGGCCTGCTGCCTGAATAAGCTAGCACTGGACATAGAGTAGAAAAAAGCTAGTAGAAGAAGCAGTCCTAGGGCCCTTAATACGTCAAATCCAGTCAAAATTAATAAAAATATGTTTTTTTGCTTTGGGATTACCACGCACAATGGGACATATGATTTTCATTGACGTGAGCTCTAATGACAGGACATAAGTGCATATCTCATCTGAATTTGTTATATTAATGAAAGAACTAGCAGGGTGTGATTTGTATTGTGACGAATAACTGTCTAGAGCTGACCTTCTACCAGTGGCGTAGCGTGGGTTGTCAGCGCCCGGGGCCAGCCAAGAATTGTGCGCCCCCCCCAACCTGTGGACACGTTGGCATGCCCTGATTCCCTTCCACCATTAGGGCATTGAACCCCTTAACTGTGATACAACAACCACTCGGGATAGTCGGTTCCAGGCAAAGAACATGGTATTCTAGGGTATAAACAGCCGCAGACCTGAAGTTGTGAAAATGAAAGGTCTTTTTATTCCAGCATAAACAAACACCACACTTGCCTTTGAATCACTATTGCAGGTGATTAAACAAAAAACTACAAATGCAAACTAGGGATGCACCAATACCACTTTTTTTTAACACTGAGTACGAGTACCGATATTTTTTAAAAAGTACTCACTGATACCGAGTACCGATACTTTTATTTTAGGTCATGTGAACGCTTTCCAATAAGAACAAACCTCATATAAAAATGCCCCCAGCTCACATGTATATATCCCCCCAGATACATATACACAGAATGTCCCCAGCTCACATGTAGATTGCCCCCAGCTCACCTGGATATTGCCCCAGCTCTCATGGATATTGCCCCAGCTCTCATGGATATGCCCCAGCTCACCTGGATATTGCCCCAGTGCTCATGGATATTGCCCCAGCTCTCATGGATATTGCCCCAGCTCATATGGATATTGCCCCAGCTCATATGGATATGCCCCAGCTCACATGGATATTACCCCAGCTCATATGGATATTACCCCAGCTCACATGGATATTGCCCCAGCTCATATGGATATTGCCCCAGCTCACCTGGATATTGCCCCAGCTCATATGTATATGCCCCAGCTCACATGGATATTGCCCCAGCTCACATGGATATTGCCCCAGCTCATATGGATATGCCCCAGCTCACCTGGATATTGCCCCTGCTCTCATGGATATTGTCCCAGCTCACCTGGATATTGCCCCAGCTCTCATGGATATTGCCCCCCAGCTCTCATGGATATTGCCCCAGCTCATATGGATATTGCCCCAGCTCACCTGGATATTGCCCCAGCTCTCATGGATATTGCCCCAGCTCACCTGGATATTGCCCCAGCTCTCATGGATATTGCTCCAGCTCACCTGGATATTGCCCCAGCTCTCATGGATATTGCCCCCCAGCTCTCATGGATATTGCCCCAGCTCATATGGATATTGCCCCAGCTCACCTGGATATTGCCCCAGCTCTCATGGATATTGCCCCAGCTCACCTGGATATTGCCCCAGCTCTCATGGATATTGCCCCAGCTCACCTGGATATTGCCCCAGCTCTCATGGATATTCCCCCCGCTCACCTGGATATTTCCTCAGCTCATCTGGATATTGCCCCAGCTCACCTGGATATTGCCCCAGCTCACATGGATATTGCCCCAGCTCACCTGGACATTGCCCCAGCTCATATGGATATGCCCCAGCTCACATGGATATTGCCCCAGCTCATATGGATATGCCCCAGCTCACCTGGATATTGCCCCAGCTCTCATGGATATTGTCCCAGCTCACCTGGATATTGCCCCAGCTCTCATGGATATTGCCCCCCAGCTCTCATGGATATTGCCCCAGCTCATATGGATATTGCCCCAGCTCACCTGGATATTGCCCCAGCTCTCATGGATATTGCCCCAGCTCACCTGGATATTGCCCCAGCTCTCATGGATATTGCTCCAGCTCACCTGTATATTGCCCCAGCTCTCATGGATATTGCCCCAGCTCACTGGGATATTTCCCCAGCTCTCATGGATATTGCCCCAGCTCACCTGGATATTGTCTCAGCTCATATGGATATTGCCCCAGCTCACCTGGATATTGCCCCAGCTCTCATGGATATTGCCCCAGCTCACCTGGATATTGCCCCAGCTCATATGAATATTGCCCCAGCTCACCTGCATATAGCCCCAGCTCTCGTGGGGCCGGATGCCATGCAGGGGGTGGGGGCCGGATGCCATGCTGCGGGTGTACCCGGTCCTGAACAGCGTGAGAGTCCGTGTTGAAGGGGAGGCGGCTGCCTGCGTGCACAGGTCACGCGGTCCGTCCAGTCAGGTGGTACAGAGACTCAGTACCACCTGACTGGCCGGACCGCTGACCTGCGCACGCACGCAGCCACCTCCCCTTCAACACGGACTCACTCAGGACCGGGCGGGCACTCCCGCTGCATGGCATCGGACCCCCTCAACCCGCGGGCCCTTGGGTGGCGCCCGAGGGCCCGACGGATCAGTCCGGGCCTGCTCATTGGGAACTTTTAGGGGCGCAAATTTCTTTTGAAATAATGCGCCCCTAAGAAAACTGTGCCTGGGGCCACTGCCCCCCAGCCCCCCCCCCACACACACTACGCCACTGCCTTCTACTATGGTATTGGAGGTCTAGGTCTTACGTACATTACCTACGCATAGCTCTGCCTATTCCATGTATATCAGTTGGGGATACTAGACACTGCACCTGATTTCTGTATGTATGTGCATTGTTATATTAATAAAGTGTTATGCTCTCTGCTTGTTCAGATATGAGGCTGGGCTGTCAGGTTTACCATTGCTTTATTTCAGGACATTTACTGTTGGCTTTAAGTTTGAATTACTACAGGAACACAGGATCATGCATTCCTTCATAACTGCATCACACTGACTCACTGAAGATGGCTGCCGTGCCCTCTGACCTGTGTCATCCTGGGGTGGAGCCACTAGTTAAAGTGATAGCACATGTATAGTACAGTCAGCTATAACATAAAGTTATGACTATTAGTTTTTATGAGTTATCTAGTGCACCATTGGTGCTTTTTTTCCATTTGTATATTGTGTGGATTATGCCCTTGTTGAGAGCTCTATATTGCCTTTCAGTATTCTATTTTGTCGTGAGTTGTATTGTGAAAGTATAAACTGGCACACGAATGGGGTGATGCATTTAAATGTGAGGTCAATGATGCTTACTGGACACCAAGGAGATTTTCGGGAACAATGTTGCCATTGTTAGCTTTCTACTGGAGGAAGCTAAGATCTGAACTACAACTTCCATTGCCAATACTGGTATGTAAAGACATTTTGTAGGTGCTTTGATTAAGAGATGTGCCAGGATGAGACTGGTTGGTGACATGAGCTTGTGGCAGTTAATGCCTAAGGATTATACCTTGCTGAACGTACTGTTGTGAGAGCTGAAGTTCCATGCGGGGAGCTGATTATGTGTTGGATAAACAACACTGACCAAAATGTTTGTGGACTGTTTAGGCCACTGTTGCATTGGTAAAAGAAATCTGGGTTCCAACCACTGGCATGCGCAGCCCATTACATTAGGGTGTGCACCAATGGAACATTTTTTAATTGAAAACGTATGTTTAGACGCTTTTGCACAAAATGCACATCTTTCATTAGAAATAACAAGCCTGTAACCAGACATACAGTCAGTTTTTATGTTATTCATCATGAACCAGATAAGGGACATCTAAAATGTCAATGTATGAGGTGAAAGGAGACCTCTTCACCCAACATTAGGATGTGCTTTGGCACACCAGGCACAGCACATGCGTACGCCTATAGTTCCAAGTTCCAAAACTACAATTGATGTTACAGAGTGGGAGCGGCATTGCTGTTACTGCTATACCCCATTGCACACTGTCATGGCAGACATCAGGGGTAACAGAACTCCTGCCAGGAAACCTATCAAACTGTGGAGGAGGTCAGATTACAACTCCATGCCCTATGTTAAAGATTCAGGAGTCCCTTTGGAAGCATATGGGACCATCTGCCTATCCAATGGTGGAGATGCAAATTCAACATTACAAGGCAGCACTTTCATATCATCATATCGCTGTTAATCTTCCTGTCTATTTACGAGCTTGTTGATGTGATGTCATATCCTTGTAGCACCCAGCAACAAAAGCTTTATACAAACAGCCTGAGGGATCAGTGAGAACACTAAGGGGAGAACAGTTTCGGTGCTCTCATGTTTAGTGCACTTCGGCATGTTCAGTTCACGACCCTGCAGTGAATTCATCATTCACCACAGGGTCCCAGAAGTACGAGCGCAGCTGCCGAACAGCCCGTTGAACACATCTAACAATCCGCTGAACGCCGTCGATCAGCCATTGAACTAGGGGTAAAAAAAGGCAATTTTTTAAAAGGAGTTTAAAACAATAAAAAGGCATGAAAATGCATAGAAATGCATGGAAATAATAAAAAAGGTCTGTTACAGAATTAAAAAAAACATTAAAAAAATGGGAATCTAAAAAATAAATAGAAAGACTTTTCGCTTCAAATGAAAAGAATAAAACAGAATAAAAATTGTATTTTTTTTACATTGAAACTTATGGGATTCGCCTGTTTAAACCTGACAAACTGAAGCACGGAAAATATGGGCATTTCTCCAACTCTTCGGGCAGTTCGGCATTCGCTAAATCGATTAGCCAATACTGCTCTATAGGACAATTTCAATGTCGCCGAAGATGTTGCAGCGATCTACGGTAAACTGCACCATATTTCGTTGGCAATTAGACAATATTTCCCACCGCTCACTGGATTGGGGTAAGGAGCAAGTAGACTGCATTGAAATGGCACAACACTACGCAAATCACATGAACAAACATTCATTTACATGCGTTTTAATATTCCGTTTTTTGGTTTTTTTCTTGTGCCTGTGCCAATTTATAATTTGGCTTTACTTCCGATAGGCTGTATAGCTGACAATTTGTACAAACTGCAATTTAATTTGTAATTATGTGAAGGCACATGTCTAGAAAATACTATTCTTGGGATACTGGACTGGTTTGTGTTACAAAATGAAGGGATAGTAAATGACAAGAGTTGAAATGATATGGAAATTTGAATACAAGATTAAACCAATGGGAAAGATACAAGATAAATGGAAAAAAATGGAATGAAAGAGGATATGAGAGAAATGAGAGATGGCATGTTAACTGCAGGAGGATAATAGGATTAGTCTTTTTTGTATATAATTTAGGGCTTATTCCAATGAAGCTGTTTTACATTAACAAGGAGCTGTTAAGTGTAACTCACCTCTAGTCCCTCGGTGAAGAGGATAGGGAGATATGTTGCTTTCTCTCAGAACAAGGTGAAGGACATAGAGAACAAAAAGGTCAACAGTGTCCTTCCACTATAAAGCAGATTCACAACAACTTACACATGATGTGCCTCAACAGCCACTGCTGGTATTCTATGGTGGTTCCATACAATTACCTGTCAACCTGCTAATATACAAGCTGGCTCGAACGTGAGCTGGCCATAGGGAACTGCTAAGATTTAACGGCTTACACTTTTCTGTGGTTTTAGCCAGGGATGCACCGGAATTTCGGCCACCGATATATTCTGCCGATAATGGGGTTATCGGTTTCGGCCCGAAAGCAAAACACCAGCTGAAAATTTCTGATCCCAGCTGACACTGAGCGAGCACTCTTTCAATGCTGCTTAGCTGGAGATAATTGTAATTGGAAAGAGGCAGGAGCTGCTACACATATTTATTTCTGCACCCAAAGGGTTCACTGCATGATCCACACTATCAGTAACCTCTGGCATCTCAGTGACAAGGAAGGTGTATGCTCGGAGGACAAGGGGGGGTTAATGTGGGATCTTACATCAATGCCTCCAAAAAGTTAATGGAACGTATACACATTCATTTTGCAATCGTTTGTCTTTTCCTGAGCCATTATAGATTATAGATATTATCAACTCAGTTAAGTTGTGTTGGAGAGCAAAAAAATTAGATTAAAAGCCTCCACAAAGCAAATAATAAACTTTATAGTTGCAGAGTTCTCTGAATTGTTGGGATGTGTAAATGTCTTCTGCAACTATAAAATGTGTGTGTGTCCAAAAATTGTACACATGAATGTATGCACCAGATGCAAAATAACTCCACCAAAATAGGACAAAAATATCTTAAACATTTTAATGTGGATTAATTTAAATTCATGATATTAATTTAATAAAGTCTAATATTAATACAATTATACAAAAAACTCTTAAAATAAATTGATGGGGAGAAAAGTAATTTTCGGTTTCGTTCCAAAATTTTCATTTCGGAGGAGCATCACTAATATATATACACATATAGATATATATTACACACACCAGACACATGTATACACAGTATGTGTATATATAGTCATATATAGAAAGTCATTTTCGGTTTCGGTTTTCGACCAAGGTCATTGTGCATTTTCGGTATCGGTTTCGGTCCCAAATTTTTATTTCGGGGCATCCCTAGTTTTAGCGAATTATTATTATTATTTTGGCTGGAAAAAGGGACCTATATGTCATGGAGACAGCATATGAGATGATTGGAGAAAGATGAACTAGAAGAGCAAGATGTGATATTAAATGAAGTGAATATATAAGGAACATTTGAGAGAAACAACAGGAGAAAATCAAGTTGGGATATGAAGAGCAAAGCAGGACTTGAATGATCAGGTTACACCTGTATCCAAACCCGTACATGAAACACAGAAATCTCATCATCTATTCATCTTTGTGACACACTGAACCATATTCCTGAGCACTTTTTATGTCATTTTAGTCTGTTCAATAATTTTGAGGAGGACAGCTGTAAGTCTAAGCTTATAACTTAGATACTGTTTGCATATTAGGTTGATCTGCAAATGGTTTCTCCTTCCAGATACAGACATGTATACCACAGCTATCTCTTTGTGATGTAAGATGCTCTTTGTAGCATCATCACCTGCCTGTATATGCAATACCCATTGCTCCATGGCTCAAACTGAAAATAGATGAGCAGATATGGAAAAAGTGTTTACAGTTATAATTGTTTATAAAATGCAACAAATTCTCTAGCGCAGTACAATGGGTAGGACAAACTAAACCTAATAACCGAACAAGTTAGACACACAAAAAAAACTATGTGAAAAGAGGACCCGGCTCTATAGCATCAAATTTAAGAGGAGTGGGGTAATACAATGAAAGCAAGTAGCTGAATATAAGAAGCAATGGGGGTGCTGTGTGGGAGATAGATCAGTAAATGTACAATGGGGGAATTATGGAGTGAGCTGATAGGGTTTGTAACAGATCTCATTATCCCCAACTGGGTTACATCTGCTAATTCTGTTCCCTTGTCTGACATCTGTGTTACCCCTGATGTCTTTCATGCTTTTTCCAGCCCTTAGCTGAAGCTTAAGGACAGGTACAATAAAAGAGCAGTGATACAAGTATTCCCCAGAAATGATGCAAGACTTGTTGCTGGGGTCGGTACAGACAGACCTTTAGTGTAACACAAGAAGCAAATATATACAGTGCAAGGAGGGACCTGGAGCCCAATGACACCCTGGTGCCCCCACTCCTCTTTAAGCGAACGAGTCCCTAAATCCCTTAATCTCCAGACATGAAACAATGGGGCAGATTATAATCACAACGTGGACATCAATAAGTATATAACAGATATTAGGCAAACAAAGACCACTCAAACCTTTCACAGCTGCAAAACATATTCTATATTGAAAGGGCTGCAGTCACATGTACAGTAATGATATTAGAAATAATAACAGTAAAATATAAACATAGACAATAGCAATATTAAATTAATATTAAATAAATTCAAATACAAATTAACAAATAACACAGACGCCCTGTACATTTATAGGCACAAGGTGACTTGGACATAGGAGAGGGTTGGGGAACAAAATGATGTGTCAGATCCTGTAGAACTCACCGCCCCACACCTCCCAACAGTAATGCCAAGTCCAGGTACCCCCGGTTCAAAGTGACTATCGTCACAGGCTTCTCTAAAGTAATGTGTTTTTAGATACGTCTTGAAAGACTGGATGCATGTGGAGAGTCGAATGCTGCAAGGGAGGGAGGGAGTTCTATAAATAGGGGCAGTTCAGGATGGGGAGAATTGGGGGTACAGGTACAAAGATAATATCAGATCATTGGCAGAACGAAGTGACTGGATGGGACATACCTGCTAATAAGAGAGGCGATGTAGGTGCGGTTATGGAGAGCTTTATAAGTGAGCACCAATATTTTGAATTTAATTCTAAAGGAAACAAGGAGCCAATGTAGAGATTGACAAAGAGACGAGGTGCGAGAGATGCTAGATGTGAGGGAGAGGAGCCTAGCAAAGGCCTTCATTGCAGTCTATAGAAGGATAATCACGGATTTTTTAAGGCCAATGAGAGGAGGATTGCAGTAGTTTAGTCGGGTGCATGTCCCGCGTGTGGAACGCAGAAGAAAAAATATACACCAGAAAAAACAAGTGCTCTTTAGGCTAGGGTCAAACGAAAGCATTTTTACACGCGAACGTAAAAAAGTGCGTCCAAACGAATTGACGTATTTTTTCACGGAGTGCGCGAAAACGGTCATACGATGCGCATTTTTCGTGCGTGATTTTTTCGGATCGTCAATAAAACTCTTTTTGCGTCTGGACGTTATGTAGGCTGGACATTAGCAGCGTCTGACATCTCCTAATCACGCACACACGCCGCTATGCCGCAGCTGCGCACTCAGTACGTCAGTACTAGCGGTTCAGCGTTCTCGAAAAAATGCGTTCGTTTTCCACTTGCGTTGCGCGGCCGGACTTTCGTGCGACCATACTTCGTATATTGGCCGTCATTGCCCGTCATCTGCTGCTAGTGCGGCCGTAATTATGTGCGCCAGAACGCACGTTAAAAGTGCGCTGGTCTGACCCCAGCCTTACAGGTGGGAGAGCACAAAGGGAAAAAAGTAGACAGATATTGTATATATATATATATGTAAATACGTATCTTTAGACTTCCACACGCCTCCTCCCAATGCCCGAACAGCAAAGCAATAGGTGAACAAAAATTAGTCTATACAGGATACAAAAATGTAAAAGAATCATAGCATAGTACTGCAAATAATACTGGTAAATTGGCCCCCCAGCAGAATTGCACTCACAAGATAGTAGATCAGAATATAGATGTATTGCAGACTGCAGTTCCTCACTCATGTCTGTTAGGATCAGGCCTTTGTAAGCTCACCAATGGAGTTAATGGCAAGAGCACACTCACAGGCAACAGACAGCAGCAACAGCGGTGGGACCACAGCATTAAACGAGTAGAATGCAGAGCGATATTCAGACACGACGAAATATAGTGTAAAGGGTAATTTAATATTTAAAATGGTTAAAACAAATCCAACGCGTTTCATTAGACAACACTAACTTCATCAGGGATATACACACAACTAAAACAAGTCTCGAAATATAAACAGTCCTCAATCTGCATGTGGCTGTCCAGTTAACCACTCGGTGACGTCCAATCTCACTTGCCTGTCTGTGGTCAATCAGTGATTCCTTCCTCTCACATTATCCGCTGGTCGGCGCTTGTCAATGACATACTTCTGGAATCCACAGCATGTTCAGAATGCAAAACAGGAAACACGTGTCGTTATACAGCCGAGCGCCATCTTTGAAAGTCCTGTTTGCCCTTAAATCGGAAATATGCCAGAAAAAATAAAAACCAGAAGAAATACAGTGACATCCAACACTGGAGCTAGATGCAGTTAACCACATCTATCTCCATATTCAGACCACCTTCACACCATGTGCCTAATTCATAGATCCTACACCAACAGGGGCAATATCTCAGTTTAGCCTTGGATAGGTATAAATAAGAGACTTATCTGGTGTGTGCTCTGCTTCTCCTTATTTCTCTTAATGCTCAGCCCAGGAAAGGATATTTATATATGTTGCTGTGTTTCTACTAGAGGTCCCGATTATTCATCTTTATCTGGACTCTCAACTCCAGCAAATTTCCAGTGCGGCCATATCTTATACCATTATAGTAGAATTCCGGCAGATCCCAGCACAAACACGGATTGCTCTTTAAAATTGATTTATTTGAAATAAAAAACAGTAACATATCCAACGCGTTTCGTCTTTCGACGATAAAGTCGAAAGACAAAACACGTTGGATATGTTATTGTTTTATATGCCTGTTTTTTTTATTTCAAATCAATTTTAAAGAGCAATTGAATACAGAAATTCATGAGGCTATATTTTTTTCTTTATATTGCACTTCTATTGGTCAGATATTTGAATGTGTCAGGCTGGGCTTGCATAAAAATAATTCCCCTCATTATAGCAACTCAAGACATCCTCTTCCTATACCTGTATAGTAGGCTCAAAAGCTACACAGTGCAGACTAACTAAGATCAAAGGATCTGGCTCCTGCATGGCCAGTATTTTCATTATATGAGCAAAGGGTGAGAGCAAAACATCTTCCCAACTAGATCACTAGCCTTCCAGTACTGCTCCATTTTCCACCATCTCTGCACAAAACCTTCCCAGATAACGAGGTGTAGTCCTACCATAAGTTCTTCATTTGCATTCAAATAAATATTCTGTCCCAGGTGGATATTTTGCAGAGCTCTCTTCTAGATTTTTATTTAAAATAAGGTATCATCAATTAACCCCTACACCACCGTGATTGTGAATACACGATCAGCAGTAGCAGACACAGCTGCCCAAGATGGTGTTAACATGATCTAGGGCTGTGGTGTATCATTGCAAATTAAATTAGTTTTTTTGCAAACGAATTTCATTTGCTTTAGGGCTCCAGAAGCAGCCCCCAAAGTTTTAGTCCTGTGGGCATAATGCCCAAGGTGTTAAAATTGGCTAAGGAATGCCCTGACATAACGGCATCCCCAGCTGATGGATGGAGCCATCCAGGGACATCGCTGCGGGGGGTGCGGCCCGCACCAGGTGACACCCGCCTTTAGGGTGACACCGTCACCCTAAGGGCGGGTGTCTCACCCTCCGCTGCGTGTTCGCTCCCTGCGAGCGTCCGAAGCTGTGCAGCTTCGGCGCTTGCCTGGGGGAAACACGTCACCAGCCAATCGCGGCTAGTCACGTGGCTCCCCCGCCGGATGCTCAGAGGGAGCGAACACGCGGCGGAGGTGAGCTGGGGCATATCCATGATCTGCTGGGGCATATCCATGAGCTGCTGGAGCATATCCATGAGCTGCTGGGGCATATCCATGAGCTGGGGCATATCTATGAGCTGCTGGGGCATATCCATGAGCTGGGGCATATCCATGAGCTGGGGCATATCCATGAGCTGCTGGGGCATATCCATGAGCTGCTGGGGCATATACATCTGCTGGGGCAGTATCCATGAACTGGGGTAGTATCCATGAGCTGGGGCAGTATCCATGAACTGGGGTAGTATCCATGAGCTGGGGCATATCCATGAGCTGCTGGGGCATATCCATGAGCTGGGGCATATCCATGAGCTGCTGGGGCATATCCATGAGCTGCTGGGGCATATCCATCTGCTGGGGCAGTATCCATGAACTGGGGTACTATCCAGGAGCTGGGGCAGTATCCATGAGCTGGGGTAGTATCCATGAGCTGGGGCAGTATCCATGAGCTGGGGGCAGTATCCATGAGCTGGGGCAATATCCATGAGCTGGGGCATATCCATGAGCTGGTGCAATATCCAAGAGCTGGGGCAGTATCCATGAGCTGGAGCATATCCATGAGCTGGGGCAATATCCATGAGCTGGGGACAGTATATCCATGAGCTGGGGCAGTATATCCATGAGCTGGGGCAATATCCATGAACTGGTGCAGTATCCATGTGCTGGGGCATATCCATGACCTGGGGGCAATATCCATGAGCTGGGGGCATTATCCATGAGCTGGGGCATATCCATGAGCTGGGGGCATTATCCATGAGCAGGGGCAATATCCATGAGCTGCTGGGGCAGTATATACATGAGCTGGGGCAATATTCATGAGCTGGGGCATTATCCATGAGCTGGGGCAATATCCAGGAGCTGCTGGGGCAGTATATCCATGTGCTGGGGCAGTATATCCATGTGCTGGGGGCAGTATATCCATGTGCTGGGGCAGTATATCCATGAGCTGGGGCAGTATATCCATGAGCTGGGGCAATATCCATGAGCTGGGGCCATTATCCATGAGCTGGGGCATATCCATGAGCTGCTGGGGCAGTATCTATGAGCTGGGACAGTATATCCATGCGCTGGGGCAGTATCCATGAGCTGGGGCAAATCCATGAACTGGGGCAGTATCCATGAGCTGGGACAGTATCCATGCGCTGGGGCATATCCATGAGCTGGGGCATTATCCATGAGTTGGGGCATATCCATGAGCTGGGGCAATATCAATGAGAGGAGCTGGGGCAAAATCCATGAGAGGAGCTGGGGCATTATCCACGAGAGCAGCTGGAGCAGTATATCCATGAGAGGAGCTGGGACAGTATATCCATGAGAGGAGCTGGGGCAGTATATCCATGAGAGTAGCTGGGGCAATATCCATGAGAGCTGGGGCATATCCATGTGTGCTGGGGGCAGTATCCATGAGAGCTGGGGCAATATCCATGTGTGAGCTGAGGCGCAATATATCCATGTGTGAGCTGAGGTCACAATATATCCAAATGTGAGCTGGGGCAATATATATCCATGGGTGAGCTGCTGGGGGCAATATATAACTGTGAACTGGGGCAATATATCCATATGTGAGCTGGGGGCAATATATATCCATGGGTGAGCTGCTGGGGGCAATATATCCAGAGCTGCTGGGGGCAATATATATCCATGTGTGCTTTCACTGCCTTCGAACAGGCACTGTACTTGCTGGCAGTAGGCAAAAATTTGTGTGAGCATATGAGAGAGCTCCACAGCAATAAACCTCACAGTAATGTGCGCTGTGTGTATGAGCATTCAGTGTTATATGGGAGTACTGATTTAGGAGTAAGAGTAGTTAAAAAAAATCCGTAAAACTCGGGGGGGGGGGTGACACCATAAATTACCGCACCGGGTGACACCAACCCTAGTGACGCCACTGGAGCCATCGCTGCTGCTCTACCTGCAGTAACTCCATTTGGCCAGTAGATGAGGGCATCTGCTTCCAAAATAGGTACATAGGAATATTTATGTATACTTCCAAACTGTATAATTAATTAAAAATTATTTTCCATAAAACCACCGGTTCTTCAGAGTGCATTTTTGGAAAATCACTTGGTGAAGAAGGGGTTAATAGAGAGTTATTGAGCAGACATAAAGGCTTGAATATACAGTTGTGTTCAAAATTATTCAACCCCCACTGAAATTGAGTGTTTTGGCCAGTTTGACATTGATTTTGATCATTCAGTCATCTTGCTTACAATTAAATCAAAGAGGCACGTGTAGGTCAGACAAATATAACATAACATTTATAATGAAATAACCACAAATGTCTTTTCTGTGCTCACATCATTATCAGTTTTATTCAACCCCCAAGTGACATTCAATCTTAGTACTTAGTACAACATCCTTTTACAGTTATAACAGCTTTTAAACGTGAAGCATAGCTTGACACAAGTGTCTTGCAGCGATCTACGGGTATCTTCGCCCATTCGTCATGGGCAAAAGCCTCCAGTTCAGTCACATTCTTAGGCTTGCGCACTGCATCTGCTTTCTTTAAGTCCCACCAGAGGTTCTCAATCGGATTTAAGTCAGGTGACTGCGATGGCCACTCCAAAATGTTCCAGCCTTTAATCTGCAACCATGCTCTAGTGGACTTGGAGGTATGCTTGGGATCATTGTCCTGTTGAAAAGTCCAACGTCTCCCAAGCCTCAGGTTTGTGACGGACTGCATCACATTGTCATCCAATATCTCCTGGTACTGAAGAGAATTCATGGTACCTTGCACACGCTGAAGCTTCCCTGTACCTGCAGAAGCAAAACAGCCCCAAAGCATGATTGACCCCCCCGCCATGCTTCACAGTAGGCAAGGTGTTCTTTTCTTCATAGGCCTTGTTCTTCCTCCTCCTGTCGGATATAATCTCTGCACGTGAATACAACACGTTTGTATATATTGGATTTATCAGCCAAGCCTCCAATATGTCTATATTGGACTTACTGGACCTACCTCGGCAGTCGTCTCCAATATATCAGGGATTATTATTTCATAAGAAACTTATACGAGACACAAATATCAATCGTTTATATCTCTTAGAAATTATCCTGAATTCTTTTAATTGTCTGTGTTTTGCTTTAAAAAATACAATAATCAATAATCGGATAAAAATATATATATATTTATTACGTATACAAAAGAATTTCAAATCTCATATCATAAACAACAATTTATAAACCACAATCCAACAGCATATAAAAACTAGCTTCACAATATATGTATCTCCGGTTAGTAACTGCATATATGATTAATATCATTTACCTTATCAGTTAGTAACTAATACACAAATGGTTAATAAACATTTCTGCTTAATACAACATGCAATTCCCAGCAAACAATGTTTAACCAGCCAGCTCTTATAGATATATATATATCTCTGCTACATGGATCAACAAAAGATGAGCTAATTTGATGATAAGTAATAAAAACTTATTTAGTGAATCCTCCCCTAATCTCGAGAATTAAACTTCTAATCTTTTGCTTTTATTTTGTAGTTATATAATTCCTTGCTTTTTAATTTTAATCACAGTAATTTCCAAATTCAATATATATATTGGTATCAATCTTGCAACATTTCTTTAGGAATAAATCCTTATATCCACTTCTTCATATTTCCATCTGCAGAATAGAATTACTTAGAATTTGGATTTTAACCTTATCCGAGAAGTCTCAGTCTACGTTGCAAAAATCTCTACAAATATATTTTTACATTAATTCCTTATTTCATACATTACCTGTCCAATTTGGATGTTGATGAGTCTGCCTTGGAATTTTCTATGTGATGCTTTGTTTTGGAATATGTGAAAATTATCGATATTAGATAATCAATGCATGTGAGTTAGAGATTTGGTGAGAATATTAATTGCCTCATGTCTTGGGATCTGAGTGCATCGTGGTGTGAGTCTGATGTGAGTCTCTGTCTGTTGAAATCTCTGACTCTTCAGAAGGTCATGTGTAATGGACGTCTGAGTGCATTGCGATGCGTACCGATGGCTGGCAATCTCTGACTGACTTACCAAAAACTTTTTCCCGCTTATTATAGCCACACAGTTAATATTAATGATAATATAAATCATTATTTTTACTATCCTGTAGAGGGCAGTATTGCACTTCTTATATTAATTCCATTAATTCCATTAATTCCATTTTCTTTTTCTCGGTCTTTATCTAGGGTCACAAGGTCAGACTTAGCTTAACAAAGAACCTTGTCTTCTAACTAGACTGTCTTGAGATTTATAGCTCTCCTCCCTTTTGGTTGCTTAGAGCCTTATCAGCTAAATTCTTTCCTGGTTAACTCACAGAATCTATTCTTTAGTAATTTTTATTATTTACCAATTATATACTTTCTACAATATTTTGGAGTATATATTTCATACTGTAATTATAATAAAATATACCTTGAATTCTATATTACAGAATGCTTTAACTCTTATTCCTATACCCAAAAGACAAAATCTCTTTTGTTTTAAAATTTAAAACAGACCAATAAATTTACTTATGACATGTCTTAGCATTATCTCACATTCATTCTAGGTTCCTTCATGTCTGGGACTTCTTAACCCAGGAATGAACTTTGTAAAAAAAAATCTTGTTCATTTCTAAACCTAGAGAATATTTTGAAAGAAAAACTGTCTTTAAAACAAAATGGCTACAGGCATCCATTTTAAATTCGCCTTTTCTGTGTAATATACCTGACATAACCCCCCCTTTGGTTTCTTGGATATTTATTTATTGACCAAATAATAAATTTCAGGAAAACATACATTATCTCCCCCCTTTACCAATTAGGCTAGGTCTCCGCCTTTCGCGACACGTTTTTCTTCTTTCATCCATTTAATAATTGAAGATGCAATGTTTTTAAACTTCAATGTACGTACTTTCTTTGTTAGAAACATAATTACTATACAAATCACAATCTCTGTAATCTTCGGCCCGTTATAAGCAGATAGCAATTGATGATCAATCTGTGAATACATTGGAGCATAAATTGTTAGATTATCTTTTTTTTATTTTTAGAAGTTCAATAGTATGGTCATGCTAGTTCTTTAGCAAGATTTCAAATCTGGATTCATGGGTATCTCTTGCCCTTGGAATACGACAACGATTTGTTTCTCGTCATACCAGACTTCATTTAAAAAAAAATTCTCGATAACAACTCTTGATTCTTTAGAAACGTTCATGAGAATCACGGGTGTGGGTATGAACACTCTTGTTTTGTACCAGATTCTTCCGGTAAACATTTGCTTCTCTCTCTGTATCGAACAGCGGTTGCAATAAAATATGCAGCAAATCTTTTCTTTCGGTGGTTCTTGTACATAGCAATCAACGGTATCCTGGCTGTATCCCGCATGTCTTTCAGGCTTGCATGAGCTTGATGCGCATGGGACTTTAGCATTCTCTTTGGAATTGTGCGGAAAACCGTAGAATTTCTAGATAGTCGCAGTCTCCTTGGTGGTCCGATTCATCTTTGTGGATTAAGCGTCGCAGTTCGGATTAACCACTTTTCTCAATTTCTATTGAAAGAAAGAGTATAAATAACCATTCATAGACTAGCGATTTCACTCAAATTCCCTATAGATATTCTGATCTCTGATTAATTTTAATTAACCGTACGGATCTAGTCTATCTACTAGCTTGAGTTAAACATCTGAATGCTGGGAAGAAGAATCACATGTTAATTAAAACATCACTTCACATGATACCAGTTAAGTGTCTTCTGTTGTTCCATCTTCACATATCCTGAGATAATCTAGAATGACAATCATGCAATTGAGCTTGGCAGTTTTATTTCTTCTAGAAATATATAACATAACTTCTACCAATAACATTAGGACTGTCTCCATCATCTAGATCTGTTATCCACTCATCTTGAGGATCTGGGTATCTGATCACTTCAGGGTCACTATGTCCATCTGGTTCTGTCTCCCTCTTGTGGAGGTGAATAATTAGCACATCGTCTTCCAGACATATATCTCGAATTCTCTCAGGTGGAACACATATGGTGTTATCCTCCTGTTCTCCTGGAGTCAGGGGCTTTGGCCTTAAGAAAGAGATATCAGGTGTCTGGCTATTTCTGAAGTGGACTTCAATAGAATCCGGCCTTTCCTCAATCACGTGGCAGTTACGCTGAGTGTGATGGGATTGGGATCTATCATAGCTGATTGGAACATTTACTTGGGACCAAATAACCTCATTGATAAAATCAATGATTGGATTTAACCTTTTGAGAAGGTCCATTCCAATAATTAGGCGATTTTGGGGCAGATCCACAACAAGTGTTGGATGCCGAATTACTTTATTCCCCAATTTAAAATCCAATTTAGCCGTGCCCAGAACTTTCAGAGATGTGCCACTCACACTCACTAGATTAGCATTAGATTTATCTAATCTAGGCTTCCTGGAGGACAGTTCTTGGACCTCTTCAAAATAATGTGCTGATATTAACGTAACCTGGCTTCCAGTGTCTAGCAAGGACGGAATATGTGGTAAATTATCTTGTAATTCTACATTCACATAATATCGGTCTTCAATGCTATGCAATTTACAGAGAAATTTAGAGTGAGATATGAAATTAGGTTTTGGATAGATTTTACCAACTGATTTTTCTCTCTCAAACGTGCTTTTGGCAGCTGTGCTGTCCATTTCGGATCCAGTCTTCTCAGCTTGCTCGCACTTAGTCTGGGGAGATAAAATACATTTTCCTTCTCTTTGCAGGGAAGGGTTTAAATCGTCAACCATACAAACATTTGTATTAATCATTTCATCATCACTTTCTGGTAAATTTCATGGATACTGGTTACTTCATCAGAAACATCATCTAGTCACTGGTTGGGTGGGGCTGCAGGTATTGCATCTCTTACAACCTGACCAGGGTTATTTCCAGTCATTAACTGAGTGATCTGATCCAGTTTCTCTGTTAGCACACGGAAATCTTCCTGCATTTGACCCATACGCTGGCGTACATTATATCTCCGCTTTCTATTCGTCCTTGGGGACGAAGCTTGCGCATTATCAGACGCATCAGATTCAGTCTTACCTCTGGTTGTTTCCTGTCTAGGTACATTTTCCCTTGATTTAACCCACTGACTTCTAGGTACCCATTGCTTCCTAGATTTAAATTTACTTCCTGAATTTTCTCTGGCAAACCCTTTTTCCTGATCTGGCTTGGATTTTTCCCTTTGGGGTATGGAGTCACGCAATATTTCCGCATAACTCTTTTTGTGGGACTCAAATTTAATATCTCCCTTTTTAGCGTGAATTTCCGCTATTTCCTCAGGTGAGTTTTTCACTCTTTTCCCCTGAGTTTCTTCACTATATTCAAATACAGTAAATAGGGTCATACTTTCTTTTAGTACCCAATCCAAACCATTTCTCGGGTCATAATCTCTTGCCAAAATGACCTTTATTTTATTTGGCAATGCGTCATAAAATAATTGGATAAATTCAGGGTTTTCAAAATCTGGGTTTCTTTCAGCCAAGCTGTACACATTTTTAAGGACTGAAAGAAATTCACGGGGGCTTTGATTAGGTCTGCATTTTAGAGTTAAAATTGCTCTTTTCGCAGCTAGATTGGTACGGTGAGGCCCAAATTCAGATTTGACCTCAGAAACTACTTTACTCCATTTCCTTATACCAGATTCTTTCAAAGACTGAAAAAAATACCTATGTTTACTTTCAAAGACCCATGGAATCAACTCAATTTTCTGAGCATCTGAATCTATTCCCATTATTTCCACAGCTTCTTCAAACATCGATAAATGATTTATTATTCTTGATGATGCCTTAACATCAAAAATACCTACTGAGGTTTTGAGGAAATTAATAATTTTCGTTAAATCATTCACTTTATGATATTTCTTAATAGGCTGTGGCTGGCTAGAGTGATGTGATTTGAAATACTCCTTTGTAAGAGGTTTTACTCTTTTTTCATCATGAGATTTAGTTTCACTTTCACATTCGCTTTGCTCATTCTGGCTTTTCAGATACACAGAGCCGTCCCCAGGTCTAATCAGTGATGTATGGCTTAAAGCTTTCAAAGGGAACTTCTCTAACGAAGAATCTTTAACCCTTCGAACATCAGTTTCAACCTGACGTAACTCATCAGCGAATTTCTCATGTTCGCGTTTCATTCTCGCCAATTGTTTGTTTAGCTCCTTATTTAATTTGGATAATTGAGCAATCTCATCTTGCATTTGATCTTTTTCCTTTGCACACACCTTCAATTCCATTATCATTCGTTCTGACTCATCTTTTAATTTATTTACGGTTTCATGCAAGTCACAATTTTTATTTTCTAATCTGTCTCTGGTTTCTTTGTCATCATTCAATCTCTTGTTCATTTCTGCGATCAAGTATATGCATTCAGGCACAATTTTTAAAGCAAACATTTCTTTGTCCTTTTTATTTGTGGCTGCACTTATCTTTCGCAAACACTCAAGAAAATTTGATTGATCTGACCAGATTGAATCAATATAATTCGATATATTTGATTGCAATTCTTTTATCCATTCAAATAAATCGTCTGTGACGTGTAACTTGTCCTTTAGATAAGACATAACATCTATCAATATTATTTGATTAGTATGTATCTCTACATCTTCCTGAGTCTCAGATTCTGACTCTGACATTTTTACACTGTTTAGTAGATAACCGTAAAAACCACAAGTCAAAATACAACAAGGAATCAAAATATATATATATATATTTTATCTCTGTCTAATCAGACAATTACTGACAATTATATTCCAAACAAATACTACAATCTCAACAGTTGCCTCCAATTTGTCGGATATAATCTCTGCACGTGAATACAACACGTTTGTATATATTGGATTTATCAGCCAAGCCTCCAATATGTCTATATTGGACTTACTGGACCTACCTCGGCAGTCGTCTCCAATATATCAGGGATTATTATTTCATAAGAAATTTATACGAGACACAAATATCAATCGTTTATATCTCTTAGAAATTATCCTGAATTCTTTTAATTGTCTGTGTTTTGCTTTAAAAAATACAATAATCAATAATCGGATAAAAATATATATATATTTATTACGTATACAAAAGAATTTCAAATCTCATATCATAAACAACAATTTATAAACCACAATCCAACAGCATATAAAAACTAGCTTCACAATATATGTATCTCCGGTTAGTAACTGCATATATGATTAATATCATTTACCTTATCAGTTAGTAACTAATACACAAATGGTTAATAAACATTTCTGCTTAATACAACATGCAATTCCCAGCAAACAATGTTTAACCAGCCAGCTCTTATAGATATATATATATCTCTGCTACATGGATCAACAAAAGATGAGCTAATTTGATGATAAGTAATAAAAACTTATTTAGTGAATCCTCCCCTAATCTCGAGAATTAAACTTCTAATCTTTTGCTTTTATTTTGTAGTTATATAATTCCTTGCTTTTTAATTTTAATCACAGTAATTTCCAAATTCAATATATATATTGGTATCAATCTTGCAACATTTCTTTAGGAATAAATCCTTATATCCACTTCTTCATATTTCCATCTGCAGAATAGAATTACTTAGAATTTGGATTTTAACCTTATCCGAGAAGTCTCAGTCTACGTTGCAAAAATCTCTACAAATATATTTTTACATTAATTCCTTATTTCATACATTACCTGTCCAATTTGGATGTTGATGAGTCTGCCTTGGAATTTTCTATGTGATGCTTTGTTTTGGAATATGTGAAAATTATCGATATTAGATAATCAATGCATGTGAGTTAGAGATTTGGTGAGAATATTAATTGCCTCATGTCTTGGGATCTGAGTGCATCGTGGTGTGAGTCTGATGTGAGTCTCTGTCTGTTGAAATCTCTGACTCTTCAGAAGGTCATGTGTAATGGACGTCTGAGTGCATTGCGATGCGTACCGATGGCTGGCAATCTCTGACTGACTTACCAAAAACTTTTTCCCGCTTATTATAGCCACACAGTTAATATTAATGATAATATAAATCATTATTTTTACTATCCTGTAGAGGGCAGTATTGCACTTCTTATATTAATTCCATTAATTCCATTAATTCCATTTTCTTTTTCTCGGTCTTTATCTAGGGTCACAAGGTCAGACTTAGCTTAACAAAGAACCTTGTCTTCTAACTAGACTGTCTTGAGATTTATAGCTCTCCTCCCTTTTGGTTGCTTAGAGCCTTATCAGCTAAATTCTTTCCTGGTTAACTCACAGAATCTATTCTTTAGTAATTTTTATTATTTACCAATTATATACTTTCTACAATATTTTGGAGTATATATTTCATACTGTAATTATAATAAAATATACCTTGAATTCTATATTACAGAATGCTTTAACTCTTATTCCTATACCCAAAAGACAAAATCTCTTTTGTTTTAAAATTTAAAACAGACCAATAAATTTACTTATGACATGTCTTAGCATTATCTCACATTCATTCTAGGTTCCTTCATGTCTGGGACTTCTTAACCCAGGAATGAACTTTGTAAAAAAAAATCTTGTTCATTTCTAAACCTAGAGAATATTTTGAAAGAAAAACTGTCTTTAAAACAAAATGGCTACAGGCATCCATTTTAAATTCGCCTTTTCTGTGTAATATACCTGACACTCCAAACATAGCGTTGATCCATGGGCCCAAACAGTTCTAATTTTGTTTCATCAGTCCACAGAACACTATCCCAAAACTTCTGTGGTTTGTCCACATGACTTTTGGCATACTGCAGTCGACTCTTCTTATTCTTTGGAGACAGGAAGGGGGTGCGCCTGGGAGTTCTGGCATGGAGGCCTTCATTACGCAGTGTGCGCCGTATTGGTCTGAGCTGAAACTTCAGTACCCACATCTGACAAATCTTTTCTCAGTTCCTCAGCATTCACACGGGGACTTTTCTCCACTCTACGCTTCAGGTAGCGCACAGCAGTCGAAGTCAGCATCTTCTTTCTGCCATGACCAGGTAGCGTTTCAACAGTGCCCTTTGCCTTGAATTTGCGAATGATGCTTCCTATGGTCTCTCTTGGTATGTTTAACATCTTTGCAATCTTCTTATAGCCATTGCCCTTCCTGTGAAGAGTAATCACCTCTTCTCTTGTCTTCCTGGACCATTCTCTTGACTTCACCATGTTTGTAACCCAACCAGTAAATGTCTAGAAGGAGCTGAGTATCACAGTCATTTTAAAGCTGCCTAATATGGTGCTTATTATGTTTTATTGCTGCTCCGTGACATCCACAGGTGTTTTCAATACCTGATTGAAAACACTTGAATGAACCTCTGTTCTTCAGAGTGGTAGTCTTTAAGGGGTTGAATAATTGTGTCAATGAAGAATTCACAAAAGAAACATTTACTACTGTATTACAAAACCAATTGATGTCATTTTAGTTGCATACGGTTCTTTAAAAAGTCCTTGTAGGATTTCATTCTGAATACAATTACAAATGTACACTAAATTCCCTAAAACCCTTTACAGCATTGGGGGTTGAATAATTTTGAACACAACTGTATATATGGAAATATTAATTAAATTCTACAGACGTCAGCCTAAAGAGCTATAATGCAGATTTGTTGAAAAAAATTGAATTTCTGACAGAAGGAAAGGGAAGAATTTGAAATTAACAGGGTTATTCAGAGAGCGTGAAAAGCAGGAGAATGACTGGAGAATGAAAAATTCTAGGTCAAAATAGCCAAGCCAGAAAAATTCTCCCTTTCATCTCACTTTCCAAATCGGCTATTTTGACCTAGAATTTTTCATTCTCCAATCGTTCTCCAGTCATTCTCCTGCTTTTCACGCTCTCTGAATAACCCTGTTAATTAATTGATGTAACCACCCCCCCCCCATAAAGAAAGCATTCTATAGTAGAATTCTAGAAATTAGTTTTGAAAGAACAACCTTGGCCCTCCAAATGTTTTGAAACTACGTCACCCATGAGACACATAAGCCAGCATTATGAGTTCCTGAGCATCATGGGAAATGTAGTTCAAAAACACCTGGAGGATTAACCCATGCTTATATAGTTTGTTTATATGCAGATGCAGTAAGTTATTTTAAGGTATATAATAAAATCCAGGCCAGGACATACTTGAAAACTATAGAAATCTCAATGTATCCTTCCTGGTAATAATACTATATAAATAAATTAATAAATAAATAATTATAAGAAATATAAGAATAGAAATCCTTCCTACTAAAATACTTTATAAATAAATAAACATTTTTAAAACCAGTATAGTCCTATGTTCAGATATAGGAACTTATGCTTAGAGCTTATGGACAAATAAACAAAAATAAAATAAATAAAGAATGAAATGAGGGCACAGCATATGTCTTTGTATTCGTTGACTTTTGTTTGCCCTACTCAAAATACTCCGATTATCCAGTTCACTGAGAATAAAGTACGCTTCATTAGAGAAAGAAGATCTGCATGCATTGATTGCCCGTGGCTTACTCATAATAAAGGTCCAGAGCACTCTTTTTCAGCACACATAGGCATCTATAACATTCTAGTGTTCAGCATTTTATTATGTTTCTTTAGGTGACATGTTAATTATTACCAGTGATTGTTTTATGTTTTCTTACATTTTACCCAAACATCTAGAAAAAACAAAACATAATCAATATAAAGAACCCTACCGGTGTGTTTAGTGAATGTTGAGAAAAAGACAAGTTGTAGTCAAGTTGAACTTCATAGATTAGAGTTTGACAATTTACTAAAGCGAAAGGCTCATGTATGGCTGCAACAACACCAAAATCTGCTTCTGTTAGAAGACTAAAGAGGTTATTCACTAACCTCCGAACCTCTGAAAGTAATATCTTTTTTAATTGAAATTTTTTTTAAGACCATTTTTTTTTCTCCAAAAACTTCTTTCCCTTACCATCTCCCCTTTAACGTCATATTAGGGGTAGGTGCTAACTTAGCACCTTGTCCCGGAACGCAGTACAAAGCTGTCAAATAGCAGCAGCGGTGTCCTGCACCGCAGCAAATATATAATCATGAAGTCCATAGGACTCCATGGAGCTTTGCAAGCTCTCTCTCGCAAGATCGTGCAGCGCCACTGTGCAATCGTAGAGGGAGACTAGGAACTATTTATTCCCAGTCTCACTCTGCTCCCGGCAAGAAGATGTAGTGGATCACGCTGCTGTTTT
Source organism: Leptobrachium leishanense (assembly GCA_009667805.1). Classification (NCBI taxonomy): domain Eukaryota; kingdom Metazoa; phylum Chordata; class Amphibia; order Anura; family Megophryidae; genus Leptobrachium; species Leptobrachium leishanense. Next base: position 245,312,812 of record CM019063.1, on the reverse strand, counting down.
CACCATGGGATGAGAGGTCAGTATGGAATTTTTATGGAATCATTTAGCACCAGCTTTTTGGAGTTGTTAGTCAATTTGTCACTTTGCATCTCAATGTTAACTTGCGCCTGCACCTCATAATACTTCCTGTCGCAAGACGTTAAAAAATTATCGTGCTCCACATTTTAAGGATAGGAGACGGAACGTACAGGAAGCTCATGCAAGCTGCGAAGCGCAAACTGATTTAACCCCAGTGTAGTGTCAACTATAGATTATCGATGCAATATGTTAAACTTAATAATACTATCGCTATCGCTTACATATTAGAAACATAGAAAAATGTCGGCAGATAAGAACCTTTCGGCACATCTAGTCTGCCCAATTACATGGATACTTTACCTGGATTTATCTTTTGTTTAGGATAGCCTTATGCCTATCCCATGCTTGCTTAAATTCAATCACTGTTTTGGCCTCTACCACTTCAACTGGAAGACTGTTCCATGTATCCACCACCCTCTCAGTAAAGTAATGCTTCCTGATGTTACTTTTAAACCTTTGCCCCTCTAATCTAAGACTATGTCCTCTTGTTTTGCTACTTTGTTCCCTATTAAATATACTCCCTTCCTCTACCTTGTGGATTCCATTTACGTATTTAAATGTTTCTATCATATCTCCTCTGTCTCGTCTTTTTTCCAAGCTGTACATGTTAAGATCATTAAGCCTTTCCTGGTAACTTTTCTCCTTCAAGCCGTACACCATTTTAATAGCCCTTCTCTGAACTCTCTCCAATATTCCAATATTCCAATATTGTTGAATGGATTAGGCAGTGGCTGAGTGACAGGCAACAGAGGGTTGAGGTAAATGGAGTTTATTCGGCGCAAGGTCTTGTTACCAGTGGGGAACCTCAGGGGTCAGTACTTGGACCCATTCTCTTTAATATTTTTATTAGTGATATTGCAGAAGGTATTAATGGAAAGTATGTCTTTTTGCTGATGACGCAAAGATTTGCAACAGGGTTGACGTTCCTGGAGGGATCAGCCAAATGACAAATGATTTAGGTAAACTAAAAAAATGGTCGGAGTTGTGGCAATTGAGTTTTTTTTTGTATTCAAAGTTTTTTATTTTGAAAAATAGTCAGCATAAGAGTATACTGCAAAGTAAAGGATGGCCGCGCAGGGCCAAGGCATGTCTTCAGTAAATAAACCGCAAGATAAAGCAAATAATAAAGTCATCTAAGATTTAAATAAGCAAAATAAAACATCCCCTAGTGGGGGGGGGGCTCGTCTACAGAGAAACAACATAACAGAGAAACGACTGCTTGCAAGTACAGCTGTGGTCGGGGAACAAAACAAAACAATTAAAGGGGGGTTGGAGGGGAAAAATTGGCAAAGGCCAGAGTTGTGCCTGCCCAGGCGGGTTCCCCCACGACTCTACAGCCTTGGGAGGGGGCCAGGGGGAGTAGCAGCACCAGGCCCGGGCACTCGGGGGGGCCAAACTGGGCACCAGGCCACTGTAGCACCTCCCGAGACATCCCGAATATGCCCGAAAGAATAAATAAAAAAAAAAACGAAGGAGGGAGGGGACCAAAGAAAAACGATGGGAATATCAACCATGGCAACTCAGCGAAGGGAGGGGGAAATGGTGGAAATAATAAAAAATATATATGGGAATATTACTCAGCAGGCCTGGGAATGTGTAGAAAACAATAAAATTTCTGATAGTATCAGCAGTAGTCCACAGAAAACTCCAAAAGGCATAAGTCCTCTTAAAACAAGCGTTCTCGAAATAAGTCCTAAGGGGGAGAAAAAGAAAGAAAATATCCAACAGCTTGGGGGGGAGTTGAGGGGAGTCGAACAGCGTAGTTATGCAGGGGTAGAAAGGGAACAGGTCCAGAGTCGCTACCGGAGCAGGAATGGGTTACTCAGCCAGTGTCCATCCACATGGTGTGGCGGGTGACATCGTTCGGCGTTGACCTCTCTCGATAAGCCCGGTGAACAATCAGGCTCCAGGACAGCGTCAAAAGAAAATATGAAAATAGTAATCCTCATAGATCGACAGTTAGGGAAAAAGAATCCTCTTAAGAAGATACCCCGCACGGAGGGGGAGGAGGTCATGTCAAAAAACTCGTATCGGCAACAATAGAGGGAGCAGGGCCGGTAAAATGTCATAGTCATCCCGTATCCCACAAGGGTGGCCGGGCCGCCACAGACAGGGCCACGCGGGTTCTCCCAGGCACCTCCGCCACATCAGGTAAGTATAAACGGCGAACATTAGGGGTCACATATTCACACACCAGCCCCTCGTGAAAGCCCCAGAAGATCAGCAAGTCTCGAAACAATCCAGCGCCGGCTGGGGCCACATCATGAGGACGAGGCACTCTCCTCCACACAATGGCTGAGCAAAGTGTAGCGCCCAGCCACTCCACCTCTGTCCACCGCACCCGGGGACCAGCAGCTGCCAGCCCGGTCGTCTCCACTGCATCTCCAATCACGGTAGCCTCCATCCCGTCTCCATCTCGTCGATCTTCCGCCTCGCCGGGAGAGCTCTCACCTCGTCCGGCAAGAAAGGAATCCTCAACTACCGCAACCTCCGCCGCAGCAGCCCCACTCCAAATGGGTGCAGCCTCCTCCTCCATACACATAACCGCTTCAGACCCATCTTCTCTGCAAACAGCATGAACAATAATCTCCTCCTCCTCCGGTATGTCAGCGGGTACCCGGCCAGTCCTTACCGCGACCATCAGGCACCTCCACGAGCCCCGAGATAACGGGCATCCATCTTCCTCCCATAGCTGCGTCAAGCAGGCCTCAAGGGCCGCAAACGCAGCCTCCATAGCACATCACTCCACCTGCTCCCCCGGTCCACCAAGGAAGCAGGGGGGAACAACTACTGTCCAGAGACAGAGGAGTAGGCCGCAAGATGGCCGAGAAGCAACAGGCCCGTCTGTCAAAAACTCAGCTGTGCTCCGGATGGGGGGACAAAAACGGGCCCCGGAGCAATCACCGTTATGGCCAGTCCCACAGGGATCCCACTAAAGGGTGTTACAATGAGAGGCTCCAGCCAAAAAATCCCGTTATCAGCGGCCTCCGGCGGAGCTCCCTCGAGACACGTCTTCTCCCTAGCGGAGCCGGCCACGCCCCCCGCAATTGAGTTTTAATGTGGATAAGTGCAAGATAATGCACCTGGGACATAAAAACTCAAGGGCTGAATATTATTATTATATTATTATTTCAGAGGATCTAAGGGTAAGTAGTCAATGTAATAGAGCAGCAGGAAATGCTAGCAGAATGCTTGGTTGTGTAGGGAGAGGTATTAGCAGTAGGATAAGGGAAGTGCTCATGCCACTGTACAGAGCACTGGTGAGACCTCACTTGGAGTACTGTGTGCAGTACTGGAGACCATATCTCCAGAAGGATATAGACATCTTAGAGAGAGTTCAGAGAAGGGCTACTAAAATGGTGTACGGCTTGAAGGAGAAAAGTTACCAGGAAAGGCTTAATGATCTTAACATGTACAGCTTGGAAAAAAGACGAGACAGAGGAGATATGATAGAAACATTTAAATACGTAAAGGGAATCCACAAGGTAGAGGAAGGGAGTATATTTAAAAGGAAACAAAGTAACAAAACAAGAGGACATAGTCTTAGATTAGAGGGGCAAAGGTTTAAAAGTAACATCAGGAAGCATTATTTTACTGAGAGGGTGGTGGATACATGAAACAGTCTTCCAGTTGAAGTGGTAGAGGCCAAAACAGTAATTGAATTTAAGCAGGCATGGGATAGGCATAAGGCTATCCTGAACAAAAGATAAATCCAGGTAAAGTATCCATGTAATTGGGCAGACTAGATGGGCCGAAAGGTTCTTATCTGCCGACCTTTTTCTATGTTTCAATGTTTCTCTCTAAGATGTCTATATCCTTCTGGAGATACGGTCTCCAGTACTGCACACAGTACTCCAAGTGAGGTCTCACCAGTGCTCTGTACAGCGGCATGAGCACTTCCCTTTTCCTACTGCTAATACCTCTCCCTACACAACCAAGCATTCTGCTAGCATTTCCTGCTGCTCTATTACATTGACTACTTACCCTTAGATCCTCTGAAATAATAACCCCTAAATCCCTTTCCTCAGATGTTGAGATTAGGACTGTATCAAATATTCTATATTCAGCCCTTGGGTTTTTACGTCCCAGGTGCATTATCTTGCACTTATCCAATTAAAACTCAATTGCCACAGCTCCCACCATTTTTTTAGTTTACCTAAAACGTCAACGTCAACCCTGTTTCAAATCTTTGTGTCATCAGCAAAAAGACATACAGGGTTATCCAAAAAGCTCCGAATTGCTTGAGAAAGGTAACCGAACGCTGAAAATCAGCGTTCGGTTACCTTTCCTGGCCATTCGGCTATCCAGAGAGCAGGCAATTCGCCAAATCCTGGCGAATTGCCTGCACATACGGTGCCTGTTCGGTGCCTGTTCGAGGGCAGTGAAATCCCCATGAAAAAGCACTGCTTCGGCTATTCAGAGAACACAAACCAGCAGTGAAAGGTTCCCGAAATGCCCTGCCATTCGGTGGTTTCATTCGTCAGGTTTATTCAGGAGAATCCCATAGGCTTCAATGTTAAAAATATTTCCGTTTTAATCCAATATCTAATAAACCGTTTATTATAAAATTCTGCAGTAAAGAGTCTTTTTATTTATCGATTTTTTAGGATACTTTAAGCATTTTTCTTAATTTTTTTTTTTTTTTTTTAAAGTCCGATTTTTTTTTTTTTTTTTTTTTAAGTTTACTTCTTTTTTCTGTAACAGCCCTTTTTATTATCATTCCTTGGACCTCATATGCAAATTTCAGACATTTTCGCTCAGAAGTTTCTTTGCAAACAGCTTTTCACTTTCATACATTCATACAAACAGTTTTGCTAATTTATTCACTGCCTCATCTGCGGTCTCAGCTGCTTCGGCTGCGTGTGATCGGCTCCTGTTCGGCTGCTTCGCTGCGTGTGATCGGCTCCTGCTCGGGTTTTTTGATGGTTAATCCAGATGTTTTTGCATGTTTTCGGCGTGCATTCGGTGGGTTTTGCGGTTAGTTTTCGTCAGGTTTGCGGCAGCTTTTCCCTGCAATTCGGGGACCCTGTGGTGTTTGCTGAATACACCGCAGGGTCACCGAAATGGGATCGGCAAAAGGAACCGAATTGAAGAGAACGAAAAGTCACCGAACGTGCGGTGACTTTTCGAATCTCTTTGAATAACCCTGATACTTTACCATTAATTGGACTGAAGGTGGTAAGCGCCCAGAACGAAAAGATATGCCCAGTGCCCAGCTAGACCAGAGTGTAGTGGTTTCCCCCAAACCAGAGACAGATATTAACAAATGAATACGTATCTGGTCAGCGCGATATGGAATAACGCCAGGGATATGAGGGCAATCTTGTGGTTACATCCGTAAAAGTTCGACATATGAGAAAATTGGGAGAGAGAAAGGGGATATACCGCATTGGTGCAATATGTTATGTTCCAAGACAACAATTCATATTTAGAGAGAAAAACCACTCACAAAAATAGAGCCCCAACACCGGCTCTGAGTGGGAAGGTGCCTCTGGGTTATTTATCTGAAGATGTTCTCAGGAAACCCACTCCTTCCATCAACCGTTAATCGTCACTCTCTCGATGAGGAAAGTATGTAATGAGAGACACAAAATAGGAAAATTCTGTGTGTATCTGAATATAGTAACTGGAAGGAAAACTCCTACCGGAGTATAAACTCACATTTGATGGAGCTTATTCAAGCTCAAGGTAAGCGCCTATGGGTTTCGTGTGGTCAAACCCAAAAAAGACCAATGGATGCCGGATTCAGTTCCAAAAAATTTATTAAAATTAACAAAAGTTAAAATAAAAGCAAATTAAAAGTCCAGGACGCGTTTCACCGCTATCACGGCTTCTTCAGCTGGTGTCATCTGAACAAGAACATCCAAGCATCATGTTATAGAGTTGTAAATCCAAGAAATAAGTGCTTCCACATGTTGTTAATCAGCTAGTGGCGTGCGTTCCACGCCTCTCTGTAAAGTCTGTCCGAAATGTAACAGGTGGGCGCCATTTTGCGTGGTTTCCGCGTTCCAGGATGCGTGTCAGCGGTCGGGCCCCATTTTGCGCAGGCGCAATACGTGATTCCGCGCTTCAAGATGTATATCAATGACATAGCCCGTCTCTGTTACGTTCTTACATACTCGGTCGCCGGAAACAAGGCCAAGAATAACAAAAAAGTACAGTAAATATGCAGAACAACACAATATGTCATATCCCAGACGAAAAAGGCTACACTTCTCAAATCGCCGCATGCATAAAGGACAAAAAAGAGGAATAGAGGTTCTGAGATGTTATGGTTGATAGATATTGTATAATCAACCTGGACAAAAGCTAAGTCCTATCTATATTATTCCCTCAATTTAACTCTACTCTGTATAGATAATATAGATATATTAAATGACAGTTTGTGTCCCTGTACACGAATAATTCTTTATGGTCCTTGTGATGGTGCTACTTAAATAAAATAGATAAATGGACATGGTCTAGGGAGTAAATATTATATAGGAATAAATATATATAGGTAAATATATTGGCATGTAGACCAATCCATCTTAGTGAATAGTTGTCTTATATAGGATCAATATCTTGTTATAAGATGTTAAGAATAACTGTATATTAATCACATGTGACTCCAATAGGTAGAAGGTTTATGGTAAAAAGAATTGTGAAGTGCTTATAAATATTGTTATAAAAGAGGATAATAAAGATACATTTTTATAGTAATTATAATAAATAGGAATTGTGTTATTAGACATATATCCTCAATTAGTTGTAGTGGAATATGAAGACTATAAGGTAAAGGATATGACCCATATAATTACTAAAAATAAAGTGCTTATAAATATTAGAGGATATCGGATTGAAGTAAACATATTTAACCTTTATGGTGGTTATGGTGAACAGTAATTGTGTTTATAGACATAAATCCTCAATTAGTCATAATTTAGTAGAGACTGTGAGGTAAATGATATAAACCATACATCCTAGAAATATCATATGGGCTAACCATGAGTGGATGTGTATATACTAAATTAGTGTTAGCTAACATTTGAGAAGTTGACTAGATCGTCTGGGATTACAAGAAATGAGTGACTTCAAAATCATCATTAAGTCCACCCGGTGATAAAGTGCCCATTTCAAAAATAGTGCGCATTTCTTCTTGACCTAACCTTTTAATGAAGTCTTCACCTATCTCTATTTGTTTGATTTGTTTAAGTGCTATAAATTTCAAGCCTACTGGAATTTTATTATGTACCCTATTATAATGGAGGGAAACCGAGTGTTTCTCAAAACCCCTCTTAATGTTCCTAACATGCTCTGAAATTCGTACATTTAGCGCTCTTTTTGTACGGCCTATATACTGTAGGCCGCATGTACATTCTAACATATAAATGATGTTTTTGGAAAAGCAATTAAGGACGCCTCTAATGGGAATTTCTCGATCGCTTTTGTGGTTTTTATATGATCCGCAATACCCTTTTTTACTATGTGTGGACCTACATGCTAGGCAGTGTCCGCAATTATAAAAACCTTCCTTTAATTGAAAGAAATCTTTCTTACAGCTTATTTTTTCTTTACTATGAACTAAGTTGGTTTTTAAACTCTTTGCCCCTCTGAAGATAATTTTTGGGGTTTTTCCTACAAATCCTTTGAGATCTTTATCGTTATGTAGTATATGCCAATGTTTCCTAAAGATTTTCTTAACATGTGTGGCTTTGCTGTTGTAGTCACAAATGAAGCTCACTTCTTCATTTTCCAGTGTTTTCTTGGGTTTATATTTTAATAAATCCTCACGTTCTCTATGGGCCAAATTGTTTATGATATGATCCAAATTATCCTCGTTATAACCCTTTTCTAAAAAGTCTTTTTTCAAAATATTGGCTTGTTTGTTAAACATTTCTACGTCCGTACAATTCCTTCTTAGTCGGACAAATTGTCCCTTAGGGACACTTTCTAGCCAGATAGGGTTGTGACAGCTGGATTTGTCTATAAAGGTATTGGTATCGACCTCTTTAAAGAATGTTCTGGATTTAATAGAGTTGCCCTCTCTATATATATCTAGATCTAGAAAAGTGACTTTGTCAACGCTCCATTTCCTATCCAGCTTTATACCCCATTCTAAATTGTCCAGGCCATTAAGAAAAGATATTAGGTCCTCCTCTGCCCCTCTCCAAACAAAGAACACGTCGTCAATATAACGCCTATAGGACAAAATTTTATGTTGCGCCCAGCTATGCGAACCGTAGACAAACTGGGATTCCCAGCCTGCCATATATAGGTTCGCATAGCTGGGCGCAAATTTTGTCCCCATAGCGGTTCCCTTGCGCTGAATAAAAAAATCATTTTCGAACTTGAAATAATTATTATTTAATATAAACTCCATGCTTTTTAGGATATAAGATATTTGATCCACTGGTATTTTATGAGTTTGCGACAACACCTCCCCTACTACAGAGAGACCTTTAAGGTGGGGTATGCTACTGTACAGTGCATTGACATCACAGGTGACCATTATGTCACCTGTTTGGTACTGTAGTCCTTGTAATAAATTTAGCATACTTATTGTGTCCTTAAGGTAGGATGGTACTTCCTGAACAATGGGCTGTAATAAAATATCAACATACTCAGATAATCGACTCGTAATAGAGTTAATGCCCGCTACAATAGGTCTTCCGGGTGGGTGAGTAAGACTTTTATGTATTTTGGGTAAAATATATATGTGGGGTGTTTTAATATACTCCATTTTTAAATAGTCATATTCCTTTTCATTAAGTATTTCGTTTTCTTTCCCTTCCAGAAGTAAGGCATTCAATTTTGATCTTATTCCGTTAATAGGATCACCTTTCAATGGTTCGTACGTACTAGTGTCACTTAAGATCCGTAATACCTCAGTGTCGTAGGCTTCTTTAGAGAGGATAACGGTTCCGCCGCCTTTGTCGGCGGGTTTTATGACAATATTGGAATCATTTTGGAGGTTCTTAAGGGCTTTATTTTCCTCCTTAGTTAAATTATAGTGTCGTTCCCTTGAGGGCATTTTTTCTAAATCCCTCATCACCAGCTTTTCAAAAGTTTTTATCTCATCCGAGATGGTGTGTCGGGGATAGAACTTGGATTTGTTTTTAAGGGTGGTATGTACAATAGAATTAGACTGTTGAATAATGCCTTTTTCTATAGGATTTTTCAGAAAAAAAATTTTTAAGCTTAATTTACGCTTGAATCTTTGCAGATCTATGTACATGTTAAATTTATCTGGTTTATTAGTGGGAACAAATTTTAAACCCTTATTCAAGACTTTAGTCTCTACATCAGAAAGAATTCTATTGCTCAGATTAAATATACCACTAGTTGGGACTACCTCCTTTCTCTTTTCTCTCTTACGTATGTGTTGTCCAGCTCTCGATCCTCTTCTGGTTTTTCCCAGGATCTTTTTTGGCCTCCCCTTTTTTCTAATCTCACATCTAGGTCTCTGTAGTTTTCCTGTTCCTCTCCTCTCTGTAGTGGGTCCTTCCAAAAAACCTCCTCACCCACATGTTCTTTAAGAACAGAAAATCTATTAGAGAGGGGAACAACATTTCTGATTGTTTCCTCTCTTTCTTTATTGTGTAATCTCCCATTTTGAGGTGTGTTCGTTGGATTCACATATGCGGAACTCCCATTAGAGGGTTGTCTCCGAACAGTGGACCACTCGTTAAAGGATGGCCTTTCCCTTTGTTGCCAACTACCCCCAAAATCCTCCCTAGTCGGCAGTCTATCGGAATGGTAGGTGTTATAATTTCTGTTTCGATTAGAGGGGTAGTGGTTAATATTATTGTGTTGGTAAGAATTGTTATATCTCCTCATATTGTCAATTCTCCAATTGTGTTGGTACCTGTTGTTAAACTGCCCATTATTATTTCCATTATTGGCGTTTTTCCGATGGTGGTCGTACCATGGACGGCCACCATTGAAATCTCCAAATCTGGGTTCTCTTTTATCGTTAATGGTGTCGAATTGTCTTTCAATTTCATGGTTGTTGTAATTATGACTATAATTCCCATGTACATTGCCTCTTCTATAGTCTTCAATATCTCTTTCATATTTCTTTTTTTTGACCACCAAGATGTCCTTTTCTATTTTGTCTAATTTTACTTCCAAAGTTTTATTGATCTCAATAATATTCTCTACCGTTTGTTCTTGGTCTATTTGTTTGGAGAGTGCTTCTATCATCTCATTGACCTTAGGGAGTTTTTCTCTTTTTTTCTGAATAACATAATTCATCATAGAAACCGAAAAACTCTCTAGCAAAGTATTCCATCCTAAGATGAAGTCAGGATCATCCTTCTCCGAGGATGGAGTTTTATTGAACCTAAGACCTCTAGGGGTAATTTTGTCTTTTTTATATTTTTCCAGAGTGGCTATCTCCAGTTTTAATTTAATTTCTTTAATCAAATTTCTTTCTAGATCAACAAGTGGTTGTCTGTTGGTACCCATTGCTGATTCTTGTAGATGTACCGTTAAAATATTATTACCAAAGATAGCTTCTACATCACTACCAACTCGATTTCTGAAGTTGGATAAAGACATGTTCGGGCAGCTAAATTACCAGTGGGAGAATTTTCTATATTATGGACAAAAGTTGGACTGAAGGTGGTAAGCGCCCAGAACGAAAAGATATGCCCAGTGCCCAGCTAGACCAGAGTGTAGTGGTTTCCCCCAAACCAGAGACAGATATTAACAAATGAATACGTATCTGGTCAGCGCGATATGGAATAACGCCAGGGATATGAGGGCAATCTTGTGGTTACATCCGTAAAAGTTCGACATATGAGAAAATTGGGAGAGAGAAAGGGGATATACCGCATTGGTGCAATATGTTATGTTCCAAGACAACAATTCATATTTAGAGAGAAAAACCACTCACAAAAATAGAGCCCCAACACCGGCTCTGAGTGGGAAGGTGCCTCTGGGTTATTTATCTGAAGATGTTCTCAGGAAACCCACTCCTTCCATCAACCGTTAATCGTCACTCTCTCGATGAGGAAAGTATGTAATGAGAGACACAAAATAGGAAAATTCTGTGTGTATCTGAATATAAGTAACTGGAAGGAAAACTCCTACCGGAGTATAAACTCACATTTGATGGAGCTTATTCAAGCTCAAGGTAAGCGCCTATGGGTTTCGTGTGGTCAAACCCAAAAAAGACCAATGGATGCCGGATTCAGTTCCAAAAAATTTATTAAAATTAACAAAAGTTAAAATAAAAGCAAATTAAAAGTCCAGGACGCGTTTCACCGCTATCACGGCTTCTTCAGCTGGTGTCATCTGAACAAGAACATCCAAGCATCATGTTATAGAGATGTACCAAGAAATAAGTGCTTCCACATGTTGTTAATCAGCTAGTGGCGTGCGTTCCACGCCTCTCTGTAAAGTCTGTCCGAAATGTAACAGGTGGGCGCCATTTTGCGTGGTTTCCGCGTTCCAGGATGCGTGTCAGCGGTCGGGCGCCATTTTGCGCAGGCGCAATACGTGATTTCCGCGCTTCGAGATGTATATCAATGACATAGCCCGTCTCTGTTACGTTCTTACATACTCGGTCGCCGGAAACAAGGCCAAGAATAACAAAAAAGTACAGTAAATATGCAGAACAACACAATATGTCATATCCCAGACGAAAAAGGCTACACTTCTCAAATCGCCGCATGCATAAAGGACAAAAAAGAGGAATAGAGGTTCTGAGATGTTATGGTTGATAGATATTGTATAATCAACCTGGACAAAAGCTAAGTCCTATCTATATTATTCCCTCCAATTTAACTCTACTCTGTATAGATAATATAGATATATTAAATGACAGTTTGTGTCCCTGTACACGAATAATTCTTTATGGTCCCTTGTGATGGTGCTACTTAAATAAAATAGATAAATGGACATGGTCTAGGGAGTAAATATTATATAGGAATAAATATATATAGGTAAATATATTGGCATGTAGACCAATCCACCGCTATGGGGACGAAATTTGCGCCCAGCTATGCGAACCTATATATGGCAGGCTGGGAATCCCAGTTTGTCTACGGTTCGCATAGCTGGGCGCAACATAAAATTTTGTCCTATAGGCGTTATATTGACGACGTGTTCTTTGTTTGGAGAGGGGCAGAGGAGGACTTAATATCTTTTCTTAATGGCCTGGACAATTTAGAATGGGGTATAAAGCTGGATAGGAAATGGAGCGTTGACAAAGTCACTTTTCTAGATCTAGATATATATAGAGAGGGCAACTCTATTAAATCCAGAACATTCTTTAAAGAGGTCGATACCAATACCTTTATAGACAAATCCAGCTGTCACAACCCTATCTGGCTAGAAAGTGTCCCTAAGGGACAATTTGTCCGACTAAGAAGGAATTGTACGGACGTAGAAATGTTTAACAAACAAGCCAATATTTTGAAAAAAGACTTTTTAGAAAAGGGTTATAACGAGGATAATTTGGATCATATCATAAACAATTTGGCCCATAGAGAACGTGAGGATTTATTAAAATATAAACCCAAGAAAACACTGGAAAATGAAGAAGTGAGCTTCATTTGTGACTACAACAGCAAAGCCACACATGTTAAGAAAATCTTTAGGAAACATTGGCATATACTACATAACGATAAAGATCTTAAAGGATTTGTAGGAAAAACCCCAAAAATCATCTTCAGAGGGGCAAAGAGTCTAAAAACCAACTTAGTTCATAGTAAAGCCAAAAAAATAAGCTGTAAGAAAGATTTCTTTCAATTAAAGGAAGGTTTTTATAATTGCGGACACTGCCTAGCATGTAGGTCCACACATAGTAAAAAAGGGTATTGCGGATCATATAAAAACCACAAAAGCGATCGAGAAATTCCCATTAGAGGCGTCCTTAATTGCTTTTCCAAAAACATCATTTATATGTTAGAATGTACATGCGGCCTACAGTATATAGGCCGTACAAAAAGAGCGCTAAATGTACGAATTTCAGAGCATGTTAGGAACATTAAGAGGGGTTTTGAGAAACACTCGGTTTCCCTCCATTATAATAGGGTACATAATAAAATTCCAGTAGGCTTGAAATTTATAGCACTTAAACAAATCAAACAAATAGAGATAGGTGAAGACTTCATTAAAAGGTTAGGTCAAGAAGAAATGCGCACTATTTTTGAAATGGGCACTTTATCACCGGGTGGACTTAATGATGATTTTGAAGTCACTCATTTCTTGTAATCCCAGACGATCTAGTCAACTTCTCAAATGTTAGCTAACACTAATTTAGTATATACACATCCACTCATGGTTAGCCCATATGACATTTCTAGGATGTATGGGTTATATCATTTACCTCACAGTCTCTACTAAATTATGACTAATTGAGGATTTATGTCTATAAACACAATTACTGTTCACCATAACCACCATAAAGGTTAAATATGTTTACTTCAATCCGATATCCTCTAATATTTATAAGCACTTTATTTTTAGTATTATATGGGTCATATCCTTTACCTTATAGTCTTCATATTCCACTACAACTAATTGAGGATATAAGTCTAATAACACAATTCCTATTTATTATAATTACTATAAAAATGTATCTTTATTATCCTCTTTTATAACAACATTTAATAAGCACTTCACAATTCTTTTTACCATAAACCTTCTACCTATTTGGAGTCACATGTGATTAATATACAGTTATTCTTAACATCTTATAACAAGATATTGATCCTATATAAGACAACTATTCACTAAGATGGATTGGTCTACATGCCAATATATTTACCTATATATATTTATTCCTATATAATATTTACTCCCTAGACCATGTCCATTTATCTATTTTATTTAAGTAGCACCATCACAAGGGACCATAAAGAATTATTCGTGTACAGGGACACAAACTGTCATTTAATATATCTATATTATCTATACAGAGTAGAGTTAAATTGGAGGGAATAATATAGATAGGACTTAGCTTTTGTCCAGGTTGATTATACAATATCTATCAACCATAACATCTCAGAACCTCTATTCCTCTTTTTTGTCCTTTATGCATGCGGCGATTTGAGAAGTGTAGCCTTTTTCGTCTGGGATATGACATATTGTGTTGTTCTGCATATTTACTGTACTTTTTTGTTATTCTTGGCCTTGTTTCCGGCGACCGAGTATGTAAGAACGTAACAGAGACGGGCTATGTCATTGATATACATCTCGAAGCGCGGAAATCACGTATTGCGCCTGCGCAAAATGGCGCCCGACCGCTGACACGCATCCTGGAACGCGGAAACCACGCAAAATGGCGCCCACCTGTTACATTTCGGACAGACTTTACAGAGAGGCGTGGAACGCACGCCACTAGCTGATTAACAACATGTGGAAGCACTTATTTCTTGGATTTACATCTCTATAACATGATGCTTGGATGTTCTTGTTCAGATGACACCAGCTGAAGAAGCCGTGATAGCGGTGAAACGCGTCCTGGACTTTTAATTTGCTTTTATTTTAACTTTTGTTAATTTTAATAAATTTTTTGGAACTGAATCCGGCATCCATTGGTCTTTTTTGGGTTTGACCACACGAAACCCATAGGCGCTTACCTTGAGCTTGAATAAGCTCCATCAAATGTGAGTTTATACTCCGGTAGGAGTTTTCCTTCCAGTTACTTATATTCAGATACACACAGAATTTTCCTATTTTGTGTCTCTCATTACATACTTTCCTCATCGAGAGAGTGACGATTAACGGTTGATGGAAGGAGTGGGTTTCCTGAGAACATCTTCAGATAAATAACCCAGAGGCACCTTCCCACTCAGAGCCGGTGTTGGGGCTCTATTTTTGTGAGTGGTTTTTCTCTCTAAATATGAATTGTTGTCTTGGAACATAACATATTGCACCAATGCGGTATATCCCCTTTCTCTCTCCCAATTTTCTCATATGTCGAACTTTTACGGATGTAACCACAAGATTGCCCTCATATCCCTGGCGTTATTCCATATCGCGCTGACCAGATACGTATTCATTTGTTAACTTTACCATTAATACCTTCTGCAATATTACTAATAAAAATATTAAAGAGAATGGGTCCATAACGGGTTGTCGTTACCATAACAACAACTATGGAATAGAGCCCTTTATGTATTATTTTGTTACAGACCTTTTTATTATTACTTAAAGGCTCCTTCCCATCCGCCTTCAAACACGCGCTAGTTACCCCTTTACTAAAGAAACCATCCCTCGATCCCACTCTCCATCCAACTACCGCCCTGTATCCCTGCTTCCCTTCACATCAAAGCTCTTAGAAAAACTAGTCTTCAACCGCCTCTCCCTCTTCCTGTCCTCCAATTCCCTACTTGACCCCCTGCAATCTGGCTTCTGTCCCTACACTCAACTGAAACTGCCCTCACCAAAGTCACCAACGACCTCCTAACTGCTAAAAAACACGTCCACTATTCTATTCTCATCCTGCTTGACCTCTCGGCTGCTTTTGACACTGTTGACCACCCCCTCCTTCTACAGACCCTCAACTCTCTGGGTCTCGGTGACACTGCACTCGCTTGGGTTGACTCCTATTTATCCAACAGGTCCTTCTGTGTGTCCTTTGCTGGTAACTCCTCCTCTTCATTGCCTCTATCTGTTGGTGTACCTCAAGGCTCTGTCCTTGGTCCTCTGCTCTTTTCCATCTACACCTCCTCCCTGGGCAAAATCATCAACAGCTTTGGCTTTAATTACCACCTCTACGCTGATGACACTCAGATCTACCTCTCTACCCCTGATCTCTCTCCCCCTGTCCTTTCCAAAGTCAGTGACTGCTTATCTGGCATCTCCTCCTGGATGGCCTCCCACCACCTAAAGATCAACATGTCAAAGACTGAGCTCCTACTTATTCCTCCCTCCAATGCCTCCCCACCTCCTGACTTCTCTATCACGGTGGAGGGTATCACCATCTCCCCATCAAACCAAGTGCGCTGTCTTGGGGTTACACTTGACTCTGCTCTTTCCTTCATCCCCCACATCAAGTCTCTTTCCTCCTCCTGCCGATACCAACTGCGTAATATTTCCAGAATTCGGCCATTTCTTACCGCTGTCACCACAAAACAACTCATACACGCCCTGGTAATCTCCCGACTTGACTATTGCAATAATCTCTTATCTGGCCTCCCTCTGTCCCGCCTCTCCCCCCTACAATCCATCCTGAACGCCTCCGCCAGGCTAATTCACCTCACCCGCCGCTCTGTCTCTGCCGCTCCCCTCTGCGAGTCCCTTCACTGGCTCCCCATCCACTGCAGAATTAAGTTCAAAATCCTTATCCTTACCTACAAAACCCTCACTAACTCAGCTCCCCACTACCTGTCCTCACTAATCACCAAATACACCCCAGCCCGCTCCCTAAGGTCAAACAGTGACCTGCGCCTAGCTTCTCCCCGCATCACCTCTTCCCATGATAGACTGCAGGATTTCTCACGTGCAGCCCCCACTCTCTGGAACGCTCTCCCTCATACTGTCAGACTTTCCCATAACTTCTCTTCCTTCAAACGCTCCCTTAAAACGTTCCTATTTAGGGAAGCCTACCACCCAACTCACTGACGCAACCATCAATCACTCTCACCTTGCAGTCCTCTCCTCCTGTTTCCAACCCCAACCCTCCTAGACTGTGAGTTCCTACGGGAATAGGGCCTCATCTCCTCCTGTACTGTTTGTCAAATGTTGTTCAATGTATTGTATTGTAACCCTGTCTATACTGTGCCTATTGTACAGTGCTGCGGAATATGCTGGCGCTTTATAAATAAAGAATAATAATAATAATAATAATAAAGGACCTTTTTTATTACTTAGACACATTTTTATTATTTGATATTCATATTAAGAGAATATCAGACGACGTTTTATTTTTTACAGTGGAATTAAAGAACTCCCATTTGGCAGTTTTCACTGACGTCCGGTAAATACTGCGGCAACTCCAGTTTGAGCAACGTATGGTGACCATTCGCTAAATAGTGAATTCACCATATTTTATGCAAAATGCAATCGCCCCAAGTGTTCTGAAATGCGGTGAAACACAAGGCACCAAAATTGCACAAAATTATGCTTTGGCAAATATGGTGCTCTGGTGCAATGGTGTAATGGTGATCTGGTGCTTTGTGAATAGACCCTTTAGTGTCATCCTTTTTTTGTTAATGGAGTACATAGAGGACATGTCATGTTTAGTTTAGAGAAGCAGCACCTTAGAGGGGATCTGATAACTTTATATAAATATATACGGGCCATTATAAACCATTGTCTGGAAACCTATTCATTAACAGGACTATACACAGAACACGCAGTCACCCATTTGGACTGGACGAAAGGAAATTCAGCCTAAAGCATAGGAAGGGTTATTTTACGTTGAGAACAATAAAGCTGTGGAATTCTTTGCCTGTTGAGGTGGTTGGGTCAGAGACTGTACAGACTTTTAAACGACTGGATGACTTCCTGCAGACACGGAATATTAAGGGTCATAATATTTAATATGCGGATAAATCTTCTTGATCCAAGGAGAAATCTGACTGCCATTCTGGGGTCAAGAAGGAATTTTTTCCCAGTATGTTGCATATTGGCAAGCGCTTCAGACTGGGTTTTTTGCCTTCTTTTGGATCAACAGCAGTGGGTGATGTGTGAAAGGCTGAACCCGATTGACACATGTCTTTTTTCAGTCTATGTAACTATGAGTAACTATGAGTATGTGTTGTGGGAATTAGTAACGTTTACAGGATAAAAGAAAAAGGTACTAGGTTGAATTAGGCTAGGGACAGATGAGCGCATTTTCTGCGGCCACCGTCAAAATGTACGTCGATGCGTGCGCACGCATTTTTTCACGGAATACGCTTAAGTGGTCAGACGATGCGCAATTCTGGACGTATTTCATGACGATGGGGTGAAAAGAAGTCTAGGGAAATCCGGCTGTTTGAACGTTATGTTGGCCGCACACTAGCAGCGTCTGACATCTCCTAATCACGCACACACGCTGCTATGCAGCCGCAGCGCACTCTGTACGTCAGTACCAGCGGTTTAACGTTCTCGAAAAAATGCGTTCATTTTCCACTTGCGTTGCGCGGCCGGACTTTTGTGCGACCGTACTTCGTATATTGGCTGTCATTGCCCGTCATCTGCTGCTAGTGCGGCCGTGATTATGTGCGCCAGAACGCGCGTTCGCACTGCCTCAGTCTGACCCTAGCCTTAATAGTACCGTAAACTCAGAAAATGTATGGATCGGAAAAAAAAAAACTTTTATTGCGACCTTATAGGGACGGTTACACAATTTTTTTTTGCTGAATTCACAACAAATTGGTGTCATGAATGAGCCATAACACACAACCACAAGATATATAAAGTGTAGACAAAACGAAAGATAGAAATGAAGAACTGATTAAAACTACTTCCAATAAGAATATTGGAGGTAAACCACACTGTCCTGCTGGAAAGACGTGATTTGCAAGTTTGACACAATGTCATAAAAAATTAACCTCGTCTTGTGAGATCAAGCGAATGCAAGTGGTCGCAGACCAGCAGGATCTATGGTGCTGCTAAATATAACAGTGAAAACCTACTGAGGCATATTCTCATTGAACAGTTGTTTGAAAAACGTCCTTCATAGGTCTGCACGTATATAGGGCACTAATAAACAGACATGTCCCCAAAGTAAAGTGCAACAGGTGATTAATAGGAATATTTATGGGCAAACCGCCCTATAGCTTCATCAATTTAAAGGAGCAGTTGAAATGGCAGCATACATGTGAGTATGGTGCTGCTAGATAAACAGTCAGGTCCAGAAATATTGGGACATCAACACAATTCTAACATCTTTGGCTCTATACACCACCACAATGGAGTTGGAATGAAACAAACACCATGTGCTTTAACTGCAGGCTGTCAGCTTTAATTTGATGGTATGTACATCCAACTCAGGTGAACGGTGTAGGACTTACAGCAGTTTGCAGATGTCCCAATATTGTCCCAATATTTCTGGACCTGACTGTATATACTGAGGCATATTCTCACTGAACAGTTGTTTGAAAAAAGACCTTCATAGGTCTGCACGTATATATGGCACTAATAAACAGAAACGTCCCAAAGTGGAGTGCAACAAATGATTGATAGGAATATCCTCAAGAGTAGTTAAAAGGAGATTTCACTGTGCATACAATTCAACACTGCATAAGGCTGTAATCTGCCACAGAAGAAAAGCCTGATTACAAGCGTGTGTGGGGTTCAATGCCCCACAGCATAGTTGAACTCGAACACGAACCGAACTCAATGCAAGTCAATGGGACTCAAAAGTTCGATTTTTAGAGTGCCCTCCAAGAGGGCATATATGCAAGATATTTGCCATAAAAGGTGTATGGGGGTCCTGGTAGTTCCCTGGGGGACAGGAAACAAGGACAAAAAGTAAAAAAAAAGTTTTTAAAGGAACATTGAGTTTTCCATGAAATAAATTCCTTCAAATTTCGTGCCTAGGAGGTCCCCATAACCTGTCCGTGAATTGGCGGATTTGTAGGATGTATAGAAACATTTAAAAACAAAAAAATGACGTTTCAAATGACGGTTTTCCTTTAATCTATTCATAAACAACTGCTTGGGGTGGCAGTCTGTATTAAAAAAGGAGACATTTTAGGACACGCAGAACAAGTTTAGTGATTTTTTTGGCTAAATTATGGTGAAACCTATGCAGGCTTTGGATGAAAGTAACAATAGGTGCTTTAAAATTGGGCCTTTAGTGTCGGCAACAGTAACCCCTCTGTGGTATTGTGGAAGAGTGCAGGGTTGGACTCTGCGGTCAAATATTTAAATTATATAAATCTGGTAATATAGGCGTCAGTGGCAGTGCACCCAAATAATGTGCCTTTCATGGCAGCAAGTGCCTTCACACCGTAACCCTTTTGTGGTATTGTGGAAGAGTGCAGGGTTGGATGGACACTGCGGTTCAAAAAATTTAAATGATATAAATCTGGCACAGGCGTCAGTGCAGCCAAATATTGTGCCTTTCATGGCAGGAAGTGCCTTCACACCGTAACCCTTTTGTGGTATTGTGGAAGAGTGCAGGGTTGGATGGACACTGCGGTTCAAAAAATGAAAATGATATAAATCTGGCACAGGCGTCAGTGCAGCCAAATATTGTGCCTTTCATGGCAGCAAGTGCCTTCACACCATAACCCCTTTGTGGTATTGTGGAAGAGTTCAGTGGTGGAGGTTTTGTGAATGCAGAAGAGATCCCCGATCTATTCAGTTACGTCAGCATCAGGGGATTGATAGCTGCTGATCCAGGACTGATTCATTTTTATAAATGTCAGCCGGTCTACAGAGTCGGTGGACAGACGCACTGTTTTGTCTGTGACAAAACCTCCAGCGGCACTGAACGTCCTTTCAGAAAGCACGCTGGATGAAGGGCAACCTAGTATCTGCATAGCATATTGGCTAAATTCTGGCCAGTGATCCAATCTCAACACCCAGTAAGCCAGTGGATCATCTGCTGGAAATGTATCCAGGTCTGCCCTTGCCCCTAGGTAGTCCTGCACCATACGGTGAAGACGCTGGCAATGGGTGCCTACATTTGACGTCCCTGGGCGTCGGGACTTAAAATATGTAAAAAGGCATCAGTCAAGTGGCCCCGGCCTTCACCACTATTCCTCTGATCACCCGCAGCCTCAGAAGCACGTGTGTCATCACTTGGTAACCTACCAGTGCCTGGAAAGGTGTTACACCTCTCCTCCTGTTTCCAACCCCAACCCTCCTAGATTGTGAGTTCCTACGGGAATAGGGCCCTCATCTCCTCCTGTACTGTTTGTCAAATGTTGTTCAATGTATTGTAACCCTGTCTAAACTGTGCCTATTGTACAGCGCTGCGGAATATGCTGGCGCTTTATAAATAAAGAATAATAATAATAATAATACACAAGTGTCGCTTTAGAGCGTCCTCAAGTTTTTTCATCCTGTGCTCCCTCTGTGTGGGCAGGATGAGCTCTGCAACTTTACCCTTGTATCGTGGATCAAGAAGGCTTGCCAACCAGTAATGATCCCTCTCCTTGATAGCACAAATCCTGGGGTCCTTTAGCAGGCTATGCAGGATAAGGGAGCCCATGCAGTGTAGGTTGGAGGTGGCATTAGCTTCCGAGTCTTCCTGGTAAATGAGGAGGATGACCCCATCATGCACTTCCTCCTTCCAGCCACGTACTAGTCCTTGTGTTTCTGGGCACACAAAACCCTCCCTTGAGGAATCCCCACCTTCAATGTCCCCACTACTTAAATATTCCTCCT
Source organism: Leptobrachium leishanense (assembly GCA_009667805.1). Classification (NCBI taxonomy): domain Eukaryota; kingdom Metazoa; phylum Chordata; class Amphibia; order Anura; family Megophryidae; genus Leptobrachium; species Leptobrachium leishanense. The sequence goes on along the minus strand of CM019063.1, from coordinate 245,291,470 downwards.
CCTCCTCATCCTCCGCCTGCCTGATCTGAGGAGGACCTGCTGGAATGCTGTCTGTGGAAAGACTGGGGCCTTCAGAGCTAGGGAAGCCATCCTCTTCCTCCCGCTGCTCTGCCTCTAGAGCCACATCTATAATTCCCCGCAGAGTGTGCTCCAGCAGGAACACTAAAGGAATTGTGTCACTGATGCATGCACTGTCCCTGCTCACCATCCTCGTTGCCTCCTCAAATGGTGACAGTACAGTGCATGCATCCTTGATCATCAGCCACTGCGGGGCGGGGGGAACAAGTTGACCTGAACCTGTCCTTCTGCCATACTCACACAGGTACTTGTTGATGGCCCTCTGCTGCTTGTGCAGATGCTGCAGCATTGCTAATGTCGAGTTCCACCTGGTGGGCATATCACAGATCAGACGGTTTGTGGGAAGGTGGAATTCTCTTTCAATTTCTGCCAGGCTGCTGGGAATGACCGTCTGAAGTGGCTGCAGACTTTTCTGGCCTGGCAGAGAAGCTCTGTGCCAGCCCTAGGTACTTGGTTAGGAAACTCTGTACCACTAGATTTAGGACGTGTGTTAGGCATGGTACATGCGTCAACTTACCCAGGCATAGGGCGGAGAGAAAGTTTCTGCCATTATCACAGACGACCATTCCTAGCTCAAGCTGGCGTGGTGTTAACCATCTCTGCACCTGCCCCTGCAGAGCTGACAGAATTTCTTGCCCGGTGTGGCTCCTGTCCCCTAAACAAACCAGCTCAAGCACAGTATGGCATCTTTTTGCTTGAGCCATTGCGTAGCCCCTGTCATGCTTCGGTTTAACTGCCAGTTCGCCAGAGACAGAGAAGGAGGAGGAAGAGGGAGAGGTGTTGGTGGAGCAGACAGACCTCATACAAGCAGCTTTCTGGAGGCGTGGTGGACGAACAAGCTCCAGCACAGAGCCCCGTCTTGGATCCCTCCCAGCTGCAATCAGAGTTACCCAGTGCGCCGTGAAGGAAATGTAACGACCCTGTCCATGCTTACTGGACAACGTGTCTAAAGTCACATGCACCTTGCTGCTGACTGCCTTTCCCAATGACTCGATAACATTGTCTTCCACGTGCTGGTATAGTGCTGGAATGGCCTTCCGTGAAAAGTAATGGCGTATTGGAACCTGCCACTGTGGTACAGCACATTCAGCAAATTCACGGAAGGAAGCAGAGTCCACCAGCTGGAAAGGCAGCTGCTGTAATGCGAGTAATTTTGCTAAACTGGCATTTAGACGCTGTGCTTGGGGATGGTTGGGACTATATTTTTTCTTATGCTGCAGCAGCTGGGGCAACGTAATCTGACTGCGTAAATCTTCAGCTGATGGGATGCTATCACATTGTGAGGAAGGACCTGGTACATCCATTACTGTAGCATCATCCCTGTCAGTGGCGGTTGGAGTCAATGACATGGTAGGACATATAGTGGGGGTAGAGACAGGTGAGGAGGACCTACGCAAAGTTTTGCGCCAACGGGATGCGTGACAGGTGGTCATATGTTGCCTCAAGCACGTGGTACCCAAACGTCTGGTGTCTTTCCCACGCTTGAGCCTCATCTGACATAGAATACAAATAGCAACGGTGGGGTCTGCTGCACATTTCTTAAAGAACTCCCAGACAGCAGAGTTCCTGGATGTGTGCTTTGAGACAACAGCGCTCTGCACCTGAGCAGCTCTGACATCTGATGCCTTGGACTGGCTAGTGCTACGGTTGGTCGTAGAGGACGTTGTGCCTCGTGTTTGTTGTGCGTCCTCCTCCTCCTCACTTGACTCCTCTGTTCGATCAGGCACCCAGGTGGAGTCAGTGACCTCATCATCATTGTCATCACCCCCTAACTCCTCATCACTGGAGCCAACTTGGCAGTATGCTGCAGCTGCTGGGGCAACATGATTGCCAGTTATTTGTGTGTCACTGGCACCCCCTTCCTCTAGGTTCATTATACTCCCTTCCTCAACCTCAGAGATTGAATCAGAGCACTGTAGTTGCTGCGCAACCTCAAGCAGCATGTCACTGTCATTGTAGTCAAACAATTCAGCTGTCTCCTCCGTGTGTGATAGTGAGGCTACGGCAGGAGTAGCTGTGGACATGGAGGCTGCATTAGATGCTTTGGCAGCTGAGGTGGACTGTAAAGCACTACAAGCCTGGCTGGCAGAGGACTCGGAGATTGAGGATGGCCTGGTTAGCCAATCCACCAAATCCTTTGTATGTTGCTGCTGCTTAAGACGGCCAGCACCAGTTAGAAAGGACAAGCATGCCCCTGCAGAGGATGCACCACGTCTACGACGACCAGAGGCACACCCTCCCGACACAGAGGCTGCTTGCCCTCTGATCTCTGTCTGGGAGCGTCTGCCTGTCCTTTTTGGTCTTTCTGACATGGTGAGTGATATATAGATTAAATATATACAGAACTCTGATTCAACTCTGTTATAAAAATTGTAGATATGCTGCAGAACTCTGATTCAACTCTGGTATAAAGATTAAAGATTTCCAGAATTCTGGTATAACTCAGTGAGACACCCTGATAGCTGGCAGCCAGTAACAAGACACAGATTACAATTCCCAGAAACCTCCTATAAATCAATGAGACCCCCTGATGGGTGACAGTGAGAACACAAAGATTACCACAATTCCCAGATATTTTGTAGAAATGAGACCCCCAAAATACTTGGTGGCAGTGAGAACACACAGATTACCACAATTCCCAGATATTTTGTAGAAATGAGACCCCCAAAATACTTGGTAGCAGTGAGAACACACAGATTACCACAATTCCCAGATATTTTGTAGAAATGACTGACCCCCAAAATTGCTGATGGCAGTGAGAACACAAAGATTAGAACAATTCCCAGATATTTTGTATAAATGACTGACCCCAAAAATTGCTGGTGGCAGTGAGAACACAAAGATTAGAACAATTCCCAGATATTTTGTATAAATGACTGACCCCCAAAATAGTTGGTGGCAGTGAGAACACACAGATTAGAACAATTCCCAGATATTTTGTAGAAATTACTGACCCCAAAAATAGTTGCTGGGAGTGAGAACACACAGATTACCACAATTCCCAGATATTTTGTAGAAATTACTGACCCCCAAAATAGTTGCTAGGAGTGAGAACACACAGATTACAACAATTCCCAGATATTTTGTAGAAATTACTGACCCCCAAAATAGTTGCTGGGAGTGAGAACACACAGATTAGAACAATTCCCAGATATTTTGTAGAAATGACTGACCCCCAAAATAGTTGCTGGGAGTGGAACACACAGATTAGAACAATTCCCAGGTATTTTGTAGAAATTACTGACCCCCCAAAATAGTTGCTGGGAGTGAGAACACACAGATTAGAACAATTCCCAGATATTTTGTATAAATGACTGACCCTCAAAATAGTTGCTGGGAGTGAGAACACACAGACTACCACAATTCCCAGATATTTTGTAGAAATTACTGACCCCCAAAATAGTTGCTGGGAGTGGAACACACAGATTAGAACAATTCCCAGGTATTTTGTAGAAATTACTGACCCCCAAAATAGTTGCTGGGAGTGAGAACACACAGATTAGAACAATTCCCAGATATTTTGTATAAATGACTGACCCTCAAAATAGTTGCTGGGAGTGAGAACACACAGACTACCACAATTCCCAGATATTTTGTAGAAATTACTGACCCCCAAAATAGTTGCTGGGAGTGAGAACACACAGATTACCACAATTCTCAGATATTTTGTAGAAATTACTGACCCCCCCAAAATACTTTGTGGCAGTGAGAACACAAAGATTAGAACAATTCCCAGATATTTTGTAGAAATTACTGACCCCCAAAATAGTTGCTGGGAGTGAGAACACACAGATTACCACAATTCCCAGATATTTTGTAGAAATTACTGACCCCCAAAATAGTTGCTGGGAGAACACACAGATTACCACAATTCCCAAATATTTTGTAGAAATTACTGACCCCCCTAAAATACTTGGTGGCAGTGAGAACACAAAGATTAGAACAAATCCCAGATATTTTATAGAAATGAGACCCCCTCAGTAGCTGGTGGCAGACTGGCAGTGAGAACACACACTAACACAACAACGATCTCCTCTCAAACACGTGCTGAAGCACTGTGTGAAGCCTTATATAGTGTGCTGTGGGATTTAGCTCTGTGAGCCCATGATTGGGCAAAATTTGCCCAATCCGGACTCTGAGCCGTGATTGGCATAGTCTTGAACCTGTCTTGCTTTTCACCTGTGGTTAGGTGCAAGGTCGTAGCCAATTACAAGCTTCAGGCCAGTGGAAAAGTGCATTGTGGTCCATTGTGGTGCATTGTGTGCGAAAATGCGGCGAACACGCGGAAATGTTCGTAGTTCGCGAACAGGCGATGTTTGAATCGAACTCTGAACCGATCGAACCGAACAGCTCATCCCTAGCCCAGTGGTGTATTTAGGTTTGGTGCTGCCCTAGGCCTGACTAAACTCGGGCACCCCCTAATTTAAATTTGAGGCACCCCTTCCTGTCAAGGGCACACCTCTTCCTGGTTAAACCCCACCCTTCCTCTTTAAGCTCCACCTTTTCCTCTTAGAGCTCCACCTTTTCCTCTCTTTCTATTAAAAGTGGATACCAAGTGCCTACTTGTATATTTTGTATACCATTTCAAATGTATCTATTGCGATAAATAAAATTATGAAATGTTTAAATTCAAGCATTTTTACAAAGAACAGCCATGCATGTCAAGTATACTGGATCACAGCCGCTCTAATTGGTTGAACAATAAAATCCACAGAAACGTGTCCTGCATATGAGTGTATCACAGAGCTGCACAGCAATAAAACCCACAGAAATGGGCACTGTGTATGAGCATATCAGAACTGCACAGCAATAAAACTCACAGTAATGTGCAGTGTGTATGAGCGTATCCCAGAGCTCCAGGGCAATAAATCTCACAGTAATATGCAGTGTGTATCACAGAATCCACAGCAATAAAACTCCCAGCAATGCAATGTGCAGTGTGTATGAGTGTATCAGAATCCACAGCAATAAAACTCCCAGCAATGCAATGTGCGGTGTGTGTGTCAGTGTATAAGAATTCACCGCAATAAAACTCACAGCAATGCAATGTGTGGTGTGTCTCAGCATATCAGAATCCACAGCAATAAAACTCCCAGCAATGCAATGTGCGGTGTGTATGAGTGCATCAGAATCCACTGCAATAAGACTCCCAGCAAACCGAGTGAATATGAGCACACAGCAATTATTTATTCTATATTTACCGGCCTCCGTCCCCGGTAGGTCTGTGTGCAGAGTCAGCAGGGACTGTGTACGGACTCAGCAGGAGGTCCCTCCAGGCCACGTTAGGATCGTGGCTGTGCCTGTGCATGGAGCCATCTTGTCAGCAGTGGGGTGCCACTGCCAGAGGGTGCACCGTAGCTTTGATTCCCTTCCCGGTGGGTGTTCAGTCCAGAATAGAGTGAGAGTCCGTGTTAACGAAAGGGCGGGCCAGCTGCGTGCGTGTCACGTGGTTCAGCCAGTCAGGTGGTACTGAGACTCAGTACCACCTGACTGGCCGGACCGCGTGACCTGCAAGCACGCAGCCTCACCAGGAGCCAGGCAGCTCAATGACAAATTTCTATCACTGCAGTCCTGGTTAAGGAAAGGTCCACTTTAAACAGCAGTAAGCAGACAGGGCTTCATATTCTGCTGATACCCCTCCCTTTACCTGCCGTTTACTGTCATCTTCTCTCTCTGCACACAAATCACATCCCCTCCCCTCTCCTAGAGCTGCTGCGGGGCAGGGGAGGAGCTATGGAGGGAGGAGAGGGGGATTTTTATTCTATTCGATTTTATTCCGTATGCAAATGCTCTGCTCCGCTGCTCGTTGCTTGAGAACACAGCTCAAAGCTGACACACAGTGACAGTGGCACCTCCTAGTACCCCTAATGACACACAAATAACCACTGGTACCTGGGGCAACCCGCCCTCCGCCACTCCCCTAAGTACACCACTGCTCTGTGATATGCTCACACACAAGTTTGGCGAACTGCCAGCAAGTACGGTGCTGTTTGAAGGCATTGCAAATCCCAATAGCGAAGTAATGGTTAATCTATTCAGAGAACATCAAACAGCAGAGAAATGTCAGTGAAATGCCCTGATGTTCGGTGGTTTCAATCAGCAGGTTTATTCAGGCGAACCCCATAGGTTTCAATGTTAAAAATATTCCCATTTTTATGCAATATCTAATAAACCATTTATTTTTTCTTTATTGATTTTTTTTTAGCACCTTTTAGTAATTTTTCAGCAAAATTCCCCCCCCTTTTTTAATAGCGGTTTTTCTTTTTTCTGTAACAGAACTTTTATTATCAATCATAGGATCTTATATGTAAATTCCAGACATTTTCGTTCAGTAGTTCTTTTGAAAACAGCAGGCCACGGGTTTGCGGTGGCAGCATTCAGTGGCCGACTCCATGCACTTTGGGGACCCTGCACTGAACGGTGAATTCACTCCAGGGTGGAGAAATTTTTTCCCCGAAGTGCAGGGAACTACAGAACACCAAAATGTTGGCGTCATTTTGGTGCTCTGTGAGTAACCCACTTAGTGGTGAGGTTTTTTGCTGCCCCCTGGAAAGTGAAAGCCTAGGCCTTGCCTACCCAGGACATACTTGAAAATTAGTGAAATCTCAATGTATCCTTCCTGGCAAAATACTTTGCAAAAGTAAAAAAAAAAAAAATATTGATTTTTTTTTATTTTTTATTTTTTTAGGGGTGGGGCCACCAGTGTGGGCCGCCGCCCCTTGGAAAGTGCCGCCCTAGGCCTAGGCCTTGTTGGCCTAGGCCAAAATACACCACTGCCCTAGCCACTACCCCACTCTCCCTTCCTCCCTCTATCAGGTTCAGCGCTGACATTCCTTCCTTTCCCCAAATTCAATCCCACACTCTGTCTGGCCCCTTACCCAAACTCACTCCATCTCACCCCTCACTCTGTTCATGAAATTATGTATTACTATTTGTGATCGCTTAACACCAGGGTCTGAAAATTTTTATTCTTTTCAGCATAACATCAAACACAGATGGAGAATGAGCTAGTTAGAATAGTTCTCCATCATCTGGGGCCACTGTGGTGTCTCCCATACAAAGTATAGGAGGTGCTAATGTACAGTAACTTGGCATTTGCGTCTCAGGTAGAATAGGACGGGAAAAATATAACTACAGAGCTGGAGCCATTATGCTGTATGGCTTGAGCAATGTGCGAATGGCCTGGTTGTGATCAGGCCAATAGTTTTTAATTAGTTTTCAGGTTGCACTATTATATTGTTTATTTACTTTTCTTGTAGATCTATTCATTGTTTATCTTTTTTATTATGCTTTATATGTAGTCAAAAAAATTTTTTTCTCAGATTAATCGAAAAGATAATCAACCAACTAGTTGATTATGAAAATTATCGTTAGGTAAATTGGAGGATTTTTCCCAGTTTGCGTATTTTATCCTTAAGGGTGCAACTCCCTCCACTTCAATGTTTCGGGAAAATACTTGTGTTTTAGTAGTTTGCAATTCTAGTTATTTATCCTACCAGACAATACAGAATAGCAAATTAGGTAGGTTATCATCTTGTATATTATACTGACAGGGAATGGAAACCTAATTTCCCTATCTGATTATTGTAATAGTTTGCTCTGCACGTCTTAATACTGGTGTAGAATATACACAGAAAATGAATAAGGGATACAGAACAAAGGTAAAAATGAGAGAGAGAAAGGAAGGATTTAGAGTAGATAAAAATGGCTTTGATGAAGAGAAAGCAAAGCTTCTGTCTACAGCCGTCATATTCTGCAAGTCCAGCCATATAAACAAAGGATGCATTGTGTACCTTGTTCCCTTGGCGGAACCGCACACTGCAGCCTGAATTGGGACTCATGGAGATATCTGTGCATAGGTAAATAAAGAACAATTCATTGGAGAGTTGAGGGGTCAAGGTTTACCCTTAAAACTGGTTTTTGCTCCGGTCAACAAAAGTATTCGCTTTCCATCTAGAGAAGTGCAGATTCTATGGAAGGGCCTTGGGGAGCTAGGGATAGCATTATTGTCTTGCTGGCTCCTAAAATTACTGTAACCCTTTGATAGCTTTTATTAATAATGCTGAAAAATTTAAACCAAGTCTAAACAAATCTGGCATGCTTCTAAAAACTCAATTCATGTATTAAAGAAATTAATGGGGGAAATCTATTCTATAAGATTGCTGTGCATCCCATCTAGGTGAACACACTCTTGCTTTCAGGTGTTTTCAGAGCTGCTCCCTATGTATGGAAATTCCTCCCTTGCAACATTTTTTTCTTTTCATTCTTGACTCCTTAACTCTTACCTTCAGGTCTCTTTCTTCTAAATCAACTTCAATACATTCTCTCCCACTCCCACCTATTTAGCATTTTCTCTCTTCACCAAATGTGTCCTTTTCATTCTCCCATCATGTCACACAAACAATGCTACGTTCTCCATCCCATCCACTTGTGTCTTGTTAGCCTTACCATCTTGTGTACCTTCGACTTCTAACCTATGTATCAGATACACCTTATACCTGTACCACCACCACTCTAATCCTCACATACTTGCCTCTTGTTTTCTCCTACTGCACCTATTCCTCAATCTAGCCTGTGACATACAAAAAAAATGTTTTATCCAATACTAAAAAAACTACTGCATGAAAATTCATGGAAATAATATATGCGGTCCTATGAATAGTAATAAAAATGCCTGTTACTTAAAAAAAAGCCATGTAAAACAAATCGGAAACAAAATTTTCACTGAAAAAATCCTGAAGAATGGCTAAAAAATATTGCTGCAAATGAAAAGAATAAATGATTGAATAAATATTTGATAAACACAGGGATTTTGTTTTTACATTGAAACATAGGATTTGCTTGATTAAACCTGTCGAATGAAAGCACCAAAAATCAGGGCATTTCACTGATATATTGCTGCAGTTCGGTGTTCTCTGAATAGATTAACCATTACTTCTCTATGGGGAGTTCACTGCCACCAAAGAGCACCGTATTTCGCTGGCAATTCGCCAATATTTGGTGAATTGCCAGCTTTCTGAAAAGCCGAATGGCCACGAAATTCTACCGTACGGGGAAATTCACTGTTCGATGCAATTCCGTGGCCAATTGGTGCTCTTTGAATAACTATGTTAGTCTATGATAGGAATAAAAAGTCTTACCATTAAACCTGAGGCACTGATTGGCCAATATACCAATACAACTCTTGCATATCCCCCAGTCTATCAAGATGTCTCATGTTTCAAAATAAGCAGGGTTATTCAAAGAGATCCGCATAGTGGCTGTAAGTTAACCGAACAGTGAAATTCAGCGTACGGTTACCTTTCCTGGCCATTCGGCTATTCAGAGAGCAGGCAGTTCCCCAAATGTTGGTGAATTGCCTGCACATACGGTGCCTGTGCGGTGCCTGTTCGAGGGCAGTGAATTCCCCATAGAGAACAATGCTTCGTCTATTCAGAGAACACAAAACAGCAATGAAAAGTTGCAGAATTGCCCTGCTGTTCAGTGGTTTCATTCAACAGGTTTATTCAGTCGAATCCCATAGGCTTCAATGTTAAAAATATTCCCGTTTTAATTCAATATCTAATAAACCGTTAATAATAATATTCTGCAATAAAAAGTCTCTTTATTTATAGATTTTTTAGGATCTTTTAGGCATTTTTCGGGATTTTTTTGCTAAAATCTTTCTTTTTTTGATTTTTTTAAATCGTTTTTTCTTTTTTCTGTAACTGCCCTTTTTATGATCATTCATTGGATCTTATATGTAAATTTCAGACATTTCGTTCTGTAGTTTCTTTGCAGTGTTTCACTTTCAAACATACACGCATACTGGATTTTTTTTCACCCAATTCGTCTGCGTTGTCGGCTTTTTCCAGCGGCTGCTCTGCGCTGTGATCAGCGGCTGCTCGGGTTTCTCTGGCGTGTTCGGTGGGGTTAATCCAGATGTTTTTGCGGGTTTCTGCGTGAGTTCGCTGGGTTTTGCGGTGAGTGTTCGTCGGGTTTGCAGCAGCTTTTCCCTGCACTACGACGGCCCTGTGGTGCTTGCTGAATACACCGCAGGGTCGCCGAAATGGGATCGCCAAATCGCACCGAATTGAAGAGAACCAAAAGACACCGAACGTGCGGTGACTTTTTGATTCTCTTTGAATAACCTTAAAGGTGTGCACTTTGCTCCTGCAGACATGGTTCTTCTTCTTTGTGGCGGAAGTGAAAGATCTAGGGCCATATTACAATGTTGGTGCTAACTTAACCAGAGCTGTTGTAAACTGAAAACCTCCATAGGCTATAATGACTCTGGGAAGTTTACAACAGCTCTGGTTAAGTTAGCACCAACTATGTAATATGGCCCTAGAGGGCTATGGTTTCTCCCAGTTATAATTACCTGAGTTAATTTTGCTTTGTGTACCATGGCTTTTACCTTTTTAAAAACAACCTAACATTTGTGATACTTGAAATTTCAATGACTATTTTCCCTAATCCGAGAACCTTATCAAGTAAGATAATGTGAGGCGTGAGTCATAGGTTGATTTCATTGTCATGGGAAAGCCATGCAGTGGTGCTGTCACACTCCCAGTTTTGGGTAATGAATGTCCATCTGATTCTGTTTCTCTCTTCCTAGGTTCCTGAGTGAATCAGAAAATATATATTCAGGCTAAACCATAAGGTATAGGTTAATGTATGAAGCATTTTTATCAAAAGGAAGAAGAATGAACTTTTGTCATTCCCGAGTGACTAAACCCTTATAATCAAGCCTTACTGGCTTTATGCCCAAGTAATCAAGGGTTTTCATGTAAAGAAGATTTGTCACCTGGTATTATGCTGCATCATTAAATGCTAGAGCATTACAACGTATTTACATTGTATTAACATTGTTTAGTCGTTCAGCAGTTTGAAGTTCTATTTTAATATGGTTTAAACTGTCTTTGCATTTATAATGAAATGGCTTTCACACCGCATAATATATCTAGAAGTTCTGTGGCATGCTGGGAAAAAATATATCTCCTAGAAAAAACATTAGTAGATTCTGGCTTAGGGGTTATGAGGAGGCAAGGAAAGTTTGATGTGTTTGTAATTGCCATGGAATACTTATTTCTGTAACCTGCATTTAAACATATAAAGAAACATAACCATAAAACTTTGTTTTGTATTTCATTTCTTTGAAGATTCTTATCGAAGATTCCTTTCCAGTCTTAATGGTGTGGACAAAAAAAAATCCTATATAATGAACTATAAAATATTTTGAAATTAGCTTTTACCTAATGACATTAAATTACCGTAGATACTCGAGTATAGCGCGACCCGAATATAACGCGATGGATAGAGATTTATTATGGAAATGAGAGAATACTCAAGACTCGAATATAACGCGAGGAACAAAATTATAAAAGTATACTGTACTGAAAAAACATTAAAATCCTTCCAGGTTTTCTTAACACAGTCAGGATACCCCTCAGGCCAGGGTGCTCTGCTCTAGAATGATTGTAGTTGTTACTAAGTATGAAGCCGCCGGGCGGCCACCCGTCTTCTTACTTGCCATGAGATGGCCGGCGGAACGAGTTGACCAACTCAGTGAACCAATAGCCAGCACGCACAGAGGTGTTGTTTTCTGACCTCTGGCTCCAGCAGGCAAGCTCATCCACCGCGTCGTTCGCCAATAGTCAGGGAGACTTGGGATCCCTGAGCAAGTCAAGTTGTTTTATTTTTACACGCGACGCAGATGTCTCAAATATAACACGACCCCTCCAATTTCTAAGGTAAATTTTTATCACCAAAATCTAGCATTATACTCGAGTATCTACAGTAATAATTAGGTTTCCAATCTCTTTCCTGCCAGGTGTGGGGATTATAAATGAGAACTGATCTCTTTTTTTGCCAGTCTACGTCATTCACAATGATCTTGACAAGCTATTTCTGAGTGGACCTCAAAATGCGTCCTTCAGAGACAGGATGTAACTAAATGTGTGTTTACATGAATGAATGCATCCTATATCTTGATTAAACCGGGAATATACCTGCCAAGAGGTGTCATTCCTCTAAGTGTGTGGAATCCCCACTTAACAATTGGAGCGTAACCCTTAATGTATTTATAGCTAACAACAAGAAAGAATTTCGTTAAGTAAAAATAAAAAAATAAAACTTTATTAAAATATTTAATAAAACTATTGAAAATTCTACAATGTTCTGTGATGAATGGGTGTAAACATATGGTTCATACTTCCACGGCCGGCGCTCCTCCTAGGCCAACTAGGCGGGCGCCTAGAGCGCAGCACCCGCCTAGGGCGCAGCGGCAGCCGGCCCGACCAATCGTAAAAAAAAAAAAAAATTGTAAATAAAAATGCCCGCGGGGCACACTGGGGTGGCCGTGTGCTGCAGCCAGCCCCAATACGAGCCGGCGTCACCGCCGGCGTCAAGGAGACGGAGGCGTGGACTTGGTGCTTCCAGCTTACTGGACCAAGTCCACGCCTCCATCTCCTTGACGCCAGCACGCAGAGACTGGCTACAGGAAGGAAGGAAGACAGCGCTGGAGGAAAATATCCATGTGTGAGCTGCTGGGTAAGTATCCTTGTGTGAGCCTGGGGGCAAGTACCCATGTGTGACCCGGGGGGTAAATACCATGTGTGAGCCTGGGGGCAAATACCATGTTTGAGCCTGGGGGCAGATACCCATGTGTGAGCCTGGGGGCAGATACCCATGTGTGAGCCTGGGGGCAGATACCCATGTGTGAGCCTGGGGGCAGATACCCATGTGTGAGCCTGGGGGCAAACACCATGTGTGAGCCTGGGGGCAGATACCCATGTGTGAGCCTGGGGGCAGATACCCATGTGTGAGCCTGGGGGCAGGTACCCATGTGTGAGCCTGGGGGCAAATACCATGTGTGAGCCTGGGGCAAATACCATGTGTGAGCCTGGGGCAAATACCATGTGTGAGCCTGGGGGCAAGTACCCATGTGTGAGCCTGGGGGCAAGTACCCATGTGTGAGCCTGGGGGCAAGTACCCATGCCATGTGTGAGCTGGAGGCAATATATTCACCATGTGAGAGCTGGGGGCAAATATACCCATGTGAGCTTTTTTTTTTTTTTTGGGGTGGGTGCAAGTAGCTGGTCTTGCCTAGGGCGCAAAATAGTCTAGCACCGGCCCTGCGATACTTCCCATATGGTTAACTTTCAATGGTCTGGAATATGAATAATTAGGGAGATGGGAAAATGAAGGTCAGGGATAGAGGTTTAGTATGGGTTATGGTTAGAAAGGTCATGTTCCTGTTCATGGTAGGTGACTTTCTTTCCACTGTTTTCAGTGGATGCTGCAGCCACCATGACCACTTATGTTTATCAAAGTGGCCATGCGTTTCCTAGTTTTTCACCCTTTTCTTGTTGACTGCAACACTGTTGTAACTTCTGACTTGAATATGGTCAATAAGCATCATCAGTAGTCCAGTCTGTACAAGCACAAATAAAGCTGTGTGATAGCAGAATGGCAATTGATTGGGTGCATGTATGCTAGAATGCAGAGGCAAAGCACGCAGTCAAATAACCCTGTGTGTTGTTTATCCACAGCAAATGATGGAGATGTCCCAAGCACTGATAGGAGAGTTTAATTCTGCAGTGAATTACATTGATTCCAAACTGTAAATACGTATATACAGGGTTATTCAAAGAGAATCGAAAAGTCACCGCATGTTCGGTGACTTTTCGTTCTCTTCAATTCGGTTCGATTTGGCGATCCCATTTAAGCAACCCTGCGGTGTATTCGGCAAGCACCACAGGGTCCCCGAATTGCAGGGAAAAGTCGCCGCAAACCTGCCAAAAACTCACCGCAAAACCCGGCGAAGGCACACCGAAAACCCGCAAAAACATCTGGATTAACCCCTCCGAAAACGCCAGGAAAACCCAAGCAGGAGCCGATTACACGCAGCGCAGACGCTGGAAAAACCTGACACCGCAGACGAATGGAGTGAATAAATTAAAAAAACAATTTGCTTGAATGTTTGAAAAGTGAAACGCTGTTTGCAAAGAAACTACTGAGCGAAAATGTCTGAAATTTACATATGAGTTTCATGAATGATAATAAAAAGGGCTGTTACAGAAAAAAGAAGTAACGTTAAAAAAAATCCTGAAAAATGCTTAAAAGATCCTAAAAAATCGATAAATAAATAGACTTTTTACTGCAGAATATTATAATAAACGGTTTATTAGATATTGAATTAAAATGGGAATATTTTTAACATTGAAGCCTATGGGATTTGCCTGAATAAATCTGCCGCATGAAACCACCGAATGGCAGGGCAATTCGGCAACTTTTCACTGCCCTCAAACAGGCACCGAACAGGCACCGTATGTGCAGGCAATTCGCCAACATTTGGTGAACTGCCTGCTCTCTGTATAGCCGAATGGCCAAGAAAGGTAACCGAACGCTGATTTTCAGCGTTCGGTTCCCTTTCGGGAGCCATTCGGATCTCTTTGAATAACCCTGATAGTATTATATAGCGCAGATGTTGGTTGATAGGGGAAATCATTAAAAAATATGTTATTTTAATGCACAGCAAAGAGAAATGTGGGCCCTCAGTCACCCATGGGGTAACCTTAAAGCAAAATTAGTGAATCCACTTACAATTTCATTCTTCATAAGTACTGGATTTAATGGCAATTAGTTTTACTAGAATTCACATACAGAGGTTTTGATGCAAGAATTACCCTCTTATAACAACCACGAGGTCAAAAGTCCCTTATCCGCGTCAGGCATCATATTTAAACAAATCTATTGTCCCCAAACTGAGAATAAGATGTCAATGTGTTTCATAAATGTCACAATGTTCCTTTATTGCTGTCTTACAATTTCTCATATTTTTACATTTCAATTAACTGTATATGCCAACGTTTATTTTGGATGCATATTTTCAGTAACATGGAAAACAACTCAGAAAATGTCACTCTGTGAAGCCATCTACATTCACAATTCATAAATGTCGGTGGGAGTTTTCCATATTTCCATGTGATTTTCTCAGCATCTAGTACAATAAATACTTGTTGTAGCTGTACCCACTCATTTTTATGATGACATCATACTTACACTTCCAGTGGTAGCCTGCCTGGACTACTTGTGTTATTGTTTTGTTAAATATTAACATGTTTGTTGCCTCCTATATTATTTAACCCTTATTTCCGAATAAGAGATGCTGTATCTTTCTGGTATGGAGACACGCACACAGCACCGATATCACATTGGAGGTGATAATTAATGTAATCTTCAATATTTTACAATATTCAAAGAATGTCACATATGTGTTATCTCTAATCTCTATTCAACCCTCTATACACATATTTCACAATGTACAAGTTCGGCTTTATATTGTTCCTTCACAATTGTTGACCCACGCAAACACATTTATTTATCAGTATCAACACAAACAGTTCTATTTTCTTAAGCCTTAAACACCCAATGTAAAAATACAAATTTTGACATATGCATCAATTGTTTGGAGTAAAATGTAGCTGTTTTAGCCTAAGGCTGGGTTCACACCTAAGCGTTTTTCACATGCGTGTAATACACGTGTTTTTTGATGCGCGTATCGTGCAAACGTGAAAAACGCGCATTGCAGCGCGTTCATGCTGCAGTCTATGGCTGCGAACGAGCTGCAATACGCCCCAAAGAAGCTCCTATACTTCTTTGGGTGTAGGACGTTTTACAGCACGTTTCTACGCGCTTTAAAACGCCCAGGTGTGAACGGGCCCCATAGGAAATCATGGGATTTCCGTGTTCAGGTGTTTTACAGCGCACAGGAACACGCTGAAAAACGTCCAGGTGTGAACGGGGCCTAAGAGTTTAATTCCTAACTATGAAACCAATGGTTTGGTCAGTGATAGGCAAATACATAGTTATAAATTTCACACAAGCCTTTGTTGGTTCCTAAATCCAGCTCAATTACTAATCACTTACTATAGTAATGACCAGACTTATCTCAGCTGTCAAAATAATATCAGCCATGGTGCCATGCATCCACTGGTCCATCCTGCAGTCCATATGACTCCATAGAGCAGTTGTTCCCATCCCTGGTCCTCAGGTACCCTTAACAGGTCAGGTTTGCCAGACAGCTGAAGCACATAATTTTCTGCTCAGTGATTATAGGATGCAATCTGCATTTCCCCAAGGTAATCTTTAAAATCTGGACTATTAGGGTCAATTGAGGACCAGTGTTGGAAACCATAGACATATGTCATAGAGAGGGTCGCTTGTGACCCACTCAGAATTGATTAACTCCTGCAGACTCTTTCTTTATGGCAGAAGGCTATTGGAGAACTGGTTGTACATGGTGTCCTTCCACCAATGGTGAAAGGAGGAGCTGGATCTGGTAATTCTGAACTGTTAAGGTTTGCAAGAGGAATTGTGGAAGTAATTGTAGCCCCTATTTTGGCTGAGCTATTAATAGTGCGCTCACTGCAGATGGCAAAATTAACTATTTGCTACTCCCTATTACCAGCTCTATTATGAGTGGCTTGACTGAAAATATTAGGGAGTCCCTAATGAATACTTGGAGCACCATAGGAGACCCACGATCTGAGGAAGCGTCAGATTGAGCTTGTCACTGGATGAGGAGTATTTGATTTTTTGTGGTATTATGTGAGAATAATGATTTTCTTTGACATTACTCCTTATTCTCTTGTCTCCACATCAGCCCTTACTATACAAAACATTGAAAAAAACAAATATGCAGTAGGCAGCCGCAATTTCCCTTGCAGCTTAGACTGTATGTCAGGGTAGCCGTTTTTATAAAAGAGTGGAGCCAATAAACATATCTGGAATATGGCCTTTTAACAGCTCACTTGGAATTGATCATTGGGTATGTTGACCTTTTATAACATCTTAATTAAGGCTCAGGTCAGACGAGTGCATTCTGTGCGGACTGTTTGTCAGTGCACAACATACGTACTTTCCGACTGACGACAAGGTAGAGGCCACACGGTCGGTTTTTGTGACTGACTTTTTGTTGACTGATGTAGAAGGGAAAATAAATTAATAAGAAAGACCATTTTGTTCGTCAAAATGCTGGGCGTCAAAAATGCAGTCCGTCTGACTACGTTCCGTCACTCACACACAAAACTATGCTGACCTTGCGGACGCAACGCACTCTGTGCGTCCATTCTAGTGGATTTACATTCTTCCCTAACCTGCGCCTTTTTTCCGCGTCCGTTATGTGTCCGCAGTTCGGTGCGGACATACTTCGTGTGTGGAGCTCCATTGATCATAATTATATGCTATAACGGACGTACAAATGTTCGGCAACACGGATGTGATCAGTGTGCTCGTCTGACACGGGCCTTAGTGGGTGGAAATTCTGCCACACTTTGATCTGCTGCCCAAGCCTAGTTAGTCTATACAAGAATATACAGTACTCCTCTATGATAATAAATCAAAATGAGTTTGTCTCTTCGCATATGCTACAAAATATCGTTCCTAAACACTGTGATCTGCACAAACTGCCTGTTTAATTAATTAGGCTGCGGCACATAGATTTGAATACAGAAGGGTTTGGGATCCAGAAACTACTTTTTCCTGTGGTCTCATAAAGTCTTAACCTAGACCTGCATTGTCCCCATTCTAGAGAAGGGGTCACCTTGGTCCTCTAGATGTTTTAGAACTACAATTCCCATGATCTCCATCAACCGACTGAGTGCCTGAGAAAACGTCTGGAGGGACAAGGTCCTGACCCCTGATCTAGAGCAACAAAGTGGATCCTTTGACACATATCAGATTTCCAGAGTTCATGCATCACGAGATATTGCAAAATATGGTCACTTCATAAAAAAACATTATTATACCACTTTAAGATATATTATCTTATAACACTATTATAAATATAAATAATTAACCCCTTCACTGCTGGACCATTTCACCG
The DNA here is from genome assembly GCA_009667805.1 of Leptobrachium leishanense. Taxonomy (NCBI): domain Eukaryota; kingdom Metazoa; phylum Chordata; class Amphibia; order Anura; family Megophryidae; genus Leptobrachium; species Leptobrachium leishanense. The sequence continues at coordinate 245,273,523 of CM019063.1, read as the reverse complement.
CTGTGTGCTGAGCTAATTTTTACCGTTCATCATGTTTAAACGCGATTTGAAGTCACGTTTTATTGTACGACCCAGACAAATTATATATCCTTTTTTTTTTACGACAGACTCGACAGATTAATAATATATCATTATTATATGTATACGTCATGCCCTGCCAGAATGCTATAACAAGAAATGTAAAAGAAATGTGAATTTCCATTAAGATTTCAATCCTCTACATCTACAGCATGTAAAATTATTTTTCCCCCATTTTATCATCCGTGCCTTTACTAGCTCAGCCAAAACAGGGGCGGATCCACGGGGGGCAACAGGGCAATTGCCCCCCCCCCCGAGCAGTGCAGATGCCAGGCTGACCTCCAGAACTGAAATCACGATGTGTGCAGTGAATGCAGACATGGTGATTTGCAGAGGCACACACTGCGCAGAAGCACTGTGGATTGCCCCTCCCAGTCATGTGTCAGGGGCGTGTCACGTGGTGATCCTTTTCCCAGTGACCATGTGGCTGAGCCTGTCTCCTTCCATGACTGCCTGACAGCCACAGGAAAGGGCTGGATCTGAGGCTGCACTGAGCAACAGGGTCAGAGGAGAGAGGGGCTGGAGCCTCCATGCAGAGACACCAGGGAGGTAAGTAATGGGTCCCTGAGAGTTTGATCCTTCCTCCAGGGTGTATAACAAAGCTAGAGCTGCACAGTAACAAACCTCTCAGATATGAGTCTGTAAACTGCTTCTCTAGATTGTAAACTCCTGGGTGTCCTATGCTCCTCTAGATTGTAAACTCCTGGGTGTCCTCTGCTCCTCCAGATTGTAAACTCCTGGGTGTCCTCTGCTCCTCCAGATTGTAAGATCCTGGGTGCTCTCTGCTCCTCTAGATTGTAAGCTCCTGGGTGTCCTCTAGATTGTATACTCCTGGGTGCTCTCTGCTCCTCTAGATTGTAAACTCCAGGGTGTCCTCTGCTCCTCTAGATTGTAAACTCCTGGGTGCTCTCTGCTCCTCTAGATTGTAAACTCCTGGGTGTCCTCTGCTTCTCCAGATTGTAAACTCCTGGGTGTCCTCTGCTCCTCCAGATTGTAAACTCCTGGGTGCTCTCTGCTCCTCTAGATTGTAAGCTCCTGGATGCCTTCTGGTCCTCTAGATTGTAAGCTCCTGGGTGCCTTCTGGTCCTCTAGATTGTAAACTCCTGGGTGCTCTCTGCTCCTCTAGATTGTAAGCTCCTGGGTGTCCTCTGCTCCTCTAGATTGTAAACTCCTGGGTGCTCTCTGCTCCTCTAGATTGTAAGCTCCTGGGTGTCCTCTGCTCCTCCAGATTGTAAACTCCTGGGTGTCCTCTGCTCCTCCAGATTGTACGCTCCTGGGTGTCCTCTGCTCCTCCAGATTGTAAACTCCTGGGTGTCCTCTGCTCCTCCAGATTGTAAACTCCTGGGTGCTCTCTGGTCCTCTAGATTGTAAGCTCCTGGGTGCCTTCTGGTCCTCTAGATTGTAAGCTCCTGGGTGCCTTCTGGTCCTCTAGATTGTAAACTCTTGGGTGCCTTCTGGTCCTCTAGATTGTAAACTCCTGGGTGCCTTCTGGTTCTCTAGATTGTAAGCTCCTGGGTGCCTTCTGGTCCTCTAGATTGTAAACTCCTGGGTGCCCTCTGGTCCTCTAGATTGTAAGCTCCTGGGTGGCCTCTGCTCCTCTAGATTGTAAGCTCCTGGGTGTCCTCTGCTCCTCTAGATTGTAAGCTTCTGGGTGCCCTCTGCTCCTCTAGATTGTAAGCTCCTGGGTGCCCGGCCCTCTGCTCCTCTAGATTGTAAGCTCCTGTGCACCAGGCCCTCTGCGCCTCTAGATTGTAAGCTCCTGTGAGCCAGGCCCTCTGCTCCTCTAGATTGTAAGCTCCTGTGAGCCAGGCCCTCTGCTCCTCTAGATTGTAAGCTCCTGTGAGCCAGGCCCTCTGCTCCTCTAGATTGTAAGCTCCTGTGAGCCAGGCCCTCTGTAAATTCTCGTGAGTCGGGCTCTCTGCTAAAACACCTTATTTTCTGTCAGTGCCCCTCCCGAGACTAGTCTCTGGATCCGCCCCTGAGCCAAAATAGGGGCTACAATTACTTCCACAATTCCACTTGCAAACCTTAACAGTTCAGAAGTACCAGATCCAGCTCCTCCTTTCATCATTGATGGAAGGAAACCATGTACAAACAGTACTCCAATATATGTTCTATGGGGTACTCTTGTTAAAGAAATTAGAACTGGTAACCCTTTACTGGTGCTAGAGAAAAACATAAAAAGGTCACAGTGTTGATAAAGACAAACAGAAAAAGGGCACACTGCTGCTAGAGAAAAACATAAAAAGGTCACAGTGCTGATATAGAGAAAAATAGAAAAAGGGCCAAGAGCTGAGAGAGGGAGACCTACTGTGTAATATATAGGACTGTTCTTTGTGTGCACATACAAACAGAAATGTATTTTAACCTGTACAGTACGTCGTAAATGTAAATTTAATTTTTACAATTTATGTATTGTGAACCCCTACTTGAATAACCCACGAGCCACCACTGCAGAACAGTAGGAAAGAGGACCCTGTTTGAGAGCTTACAATCTAAGAGGAGCGGGGTGGCACATTAGCTAAGGGTAAATAGAGAACCTAAACTAGCAGGGTGCATGTGGGCTGAGTGGGAAGATGGTGCAAGTATGTACAGCGGGTGAATCATGGAGTGAGCGGATAGGCTTCTCTCAAGTATTGTGTTTTCAAGGACTAGAAAGACAGAGAGAGTCTGGTGTTGTGGGGTAGGGCGTTCCATAGAAAGGGGACAGCTCGGGAGAAGTCTTGGAGGTAGGAGTTGGGGTGTGGGTACGTGGATCTGATAGCATCAGATCATTGTGAAGCAGACAGAAGCAGGTCTTCCAACGGTTTGAAGTGGCAGTAAAGCCTGACTTTCCTCGAATAAGGTCACTATTTTAGCCCTGTCGAACTACTGTCCAATCTCTCTATTCCCCTTTGCCTCCAAAATCCTAGAACGCCTGGTCTATAGCCAGTTCACCAATTTTCTCGCTGCTAACTCTTTACTTGATCTGCACCAGTCCGGATTTCGCTCCCAACACTCCACTGAGACTGCTCTGACCAAGGTGACTAATGATTTAGATTTTGCTAAAACCAAAGGTCACTTCTTCCTACTTATTCTTCTTGACCTTTCTGCCTCATTTGACACAGTTAACCACCCTCCCCTGTTCCTCACACTGCATCAACTTGGCCTCAGTGGCAAAGCTAGCTCTCTCCTGGTCCTCTTCCTATCTCTCTCTTCGCTCCTTCAGTGTGTCCTTCGCCAGTGGCTCTTTTCAGTGGTGTATAGAGTTAACAATTTTGCTGCCAGATCGCGATTCGGTGCTGAATTGCAATTCAAACCTGGAGGTGGCTGACATCTTGGATGTCAGCGAAGCCTCCGGGTCACCCTCCACCCACTGACATCCTCACCATATGTGTGAGGATGTCAGTCGGCCAGTTAATCCCCTAGCTGCCAAGATTGTCAACTAGATGATCCTGTCAACTAGATGATCGTGGCCTTTCCAATGATACCAAACATGACCAGGTTTGGTGTAAAAAAATAAAAAATAAAAATAGTTTTGTTTTTTTAAAAAAAAAAAATTGTCTGGGGGGTTTAATTAAATGGGACCTAGGCTGGCATCTAAAAATTATGAGCATAAAACTGTTATAATGAACTCAGCGCACATAGGTGAACTGGCTCAGCAGTGAAAGGGTTAATAAAAAAAGTTAAAATTGGGAATTTCTATTCTCGGGACAAAATTTTGAAGCTATTTAGCTGGGGTCTTTTTTGGCAGTTGTAGATTTTGGGGATTAAATTGAGAAAAAGTGTGTTTTTTCCATATTTCATCATATTTCATATTATTTTATAGTAAATTATAGGATATGATGGAAATAGATAGATAGAAAGTCCATTTAATGGCGGGAAAAACGATGTATAATATGTGTGGGTTGCATAAATGTGTAAGAGGAAAATTTGACCTAAACACTAACAGCGCAGAAACGTAAAAACAGCAGCGGGTACTAAAGTACGGATTTTTGTATAACTGCCTGATCACTAAGGGGTTAAAAGAAATCAAGCTTTATGCTGCAGTCTCCAATTTTAAAATCAATGAATCTAAATGTGCGGCTTTGGTTGTGGATATCACCCTTGCTTGACGCAAGCAGATCCAGAAGGTTTTGTCATATCCTCAGCCCCTGCTGTGTTGCCTGGGGGGTCTGGGCAAGGTCCTGTGCCAAGAGCTGGCTGACTGCCAGCACTGGGGAATGGCCATGCGGCATCCGAGGGGGCGGGGCCTGGTGTGGTCACGAGGAGCCGCCGGGTTTAAAACAGGGCGCGAGGAGTTGCCTCATCGCCCTGTCGTGGAGTTCTGTTCCCGCATCGCTAGCTGATTCTGTGTATTGATTTTTTTTGCCAACCCATTTCTGGATACGGTCCCTGCTCCTGCTTTTTGACCCGGCTTGTTTTGACCATTCTAATTGCTGCTCAATTACGATCACCTGTGTGGTGCTTTGGAGGTGTAACCCCATGTTTGCCGCTGGGGTGCTTACACGTTACTGCGGTGTTGTCCCTTCTCGTTTGTGGGTATCATCTGTGGCTGCATTAGGTTCCTATACCCAACCCAGGGCTCAGGTTTTCTTGCCACACATCTATGTAAGAACTGCGATCGAAAGGTACTGTTTATATACAGCTCATGTATAGTGTGCTCTCACCACCAAATATACTCGATACTGTACCAACGATAGACCCCGATGTGTATGTGTTGCCTCTGAATATCATAAAGTACCGTTGACCTACTCCAGTTTATCAGAAAACGTTAAAGCGGCACATTTCCTGACTGCCCTGCAGTCCGCGCAATTCACCAACTGTCTGACGTATCTTTGTGTTTCTGAACGTGCTCTAAGTTGTCTATCGGTCTCGAAACCTTTAGTGCTTAGTAGCAACTCAGTGGTTTGCTCATCATCCCTGCCTGGAGCGTATAAGACTGAATATACCAAGCAGTGTTTAAACGTCAAGCAGATTTATCAGTCCTTAAGGATCTCAACTCCGCTACTCCTTAGTGGGCGCTACTCCGTCCGTTACAGGTTTTTTCCTTCTTATGGGCGAATGCCGTACTTAGGTATTTTCCTTCCCGCTGAACTGTCCACCCTTTTCACTCTAAATTACGAACCACTCCTGAAACACGATTTGCAGACCTGGGCTAAACCTCAATTTTCTTGGTTTGTCAGGTTATTGTTCTCAAAATGTCAATACTACCAAAGTTTTTATATTTGTTTCAAACCCTCCCCATAATTATATACTAGACATGTGCACAGCACAAAATTTCGTTTTGAACTAATGGATTAGTCCTAAAATGCAATTTATTTAGTTACTAAAGAAATTTGTTTTCAGTTATTTAGTATGAATTACTAATTTCATTCATCCGAAAACCAATGGATACAATTACTATTGTAGTGGCTCCTCAGAGGGCTGAGATCGCTGCTTGTTACAGTATCTCTCACTCTCAGCACAATGTGGGCCATATTACATAGTTGGTGCTAACATAACCAGAGCTGTTGTAAACTTCCCAGAGACATTATAGCCTATGGAGGTTTTCAGTTTACAACAGCTCTGGTTAAGTTAGCACCAACATTGTAATACTGCCCCGTGTCAGGCAAAGCTGTTACAGTAACTGACTGATGCTCATCACAGCGCTCAGAGTTTCAGTAAAACTAGTAAATAATATTTTTATATATAAGAGGTTAGAACAATATTATTTCCTTGTTTTACTGAAACTCTGAGCACTGTTAAAGTCAGTTACTGTAACAACTGAGCCTGATACATTGTACTGAGAGATAATGTAACAAGCAGCCGATCTCAGCGCTCACAGCCACTGGATTTAAAGGGCTGAAAAAAAAGGATCCTCTCTGTATGTTTAGAACATCCTCCTGCATTAATTAATACCCCTCTCTGTATAATGTATACAACATCCACCTGCATTAATTAATACCCCTCTCTGTATAATTTATAGAACATCCTCCTGAATTAATTAATGCCCCTCTCTGTATAGAACATCCTACAGCATTGGCATGCGGAGGGTGCAGCTCTTCCGATGTTGCGCTCTTCATTGCTGGTCTCCTTCACTCATCAATGTAATATCACAAAAAGGACTGAAACTAAAATGTAGTGCATTTTATTTTAGTTTCTTTCGTTTTTTGTACTCAGCAGTTTCGTTTCTCTTGAGTCATACTAAAACTAAATTATCCCAAAATTCTGACTAAATCGTTTTAGTACTAAAACGAATGCACATGTCTATTATATACCCTTCCTACTTCAGTAAACTTCATACACTGTTTAAGAGGTATACTGGGCTGGACTGGCCTACCGGGATACCGGGAGGAATCCTGATAGGCTGATTCACTTTTGGGCCGCTGGGGGGCCGTTTTATAATTTAAAAGCAGTTTAAACCCTTTTTTTTATCAGGCTGTCAGTATCACACTGCGGGAGGTGGCGGAGCATCGGCCCCACTGATTGACAAGCTGGAGAGGGGGGTGTATGGCCGGGTGTCTGGCGCAGCCGCAGATAGAAGCAGGCAGCCTGCTCCAGTGCTTGCTCGCACGTGGCAGGCTGCCTGAAAGTCTTCTGGCCGGTGTGCGTGTCATGTGGTGGGGGGCTGCATCCTGAACTGCATGTCAGCTGTAGGAGCAGGAAACTGGCCCTGCTGCATATCCCTATGACAGGCAGCATTTCATCATGCTGCCTGCACTAACAGGGATTTATGCTGTATGGATTGGCAGCACACACACAGGGGTGCAGTAAACCCTGCCTGGCTGCCATGTGACCAGAGGACCCTACTGATACCAGGATACAGCCAGCAGCAGGAGAGTTGGAAGCAAGAGGCAGGTGAGTATGGAGGGAGGAGAGAGGTCTTTCCACCTATGTCTGTCCTTCTGTGTGTCCCTTTATCTGTGTTTCTCCCTGTTTATGTGTCTGTCTTTCTGAGTATGTTCATATGCCTGTTTTGGTATCTGTCCAAATAATTAATCGATTTCTCTATTTATTTTCCTCTATTTCCCCTCATTAATGTTTTCCTCCCTTTAAATTATTCTCTTTCCCCTTTTCCTTTGTTATTTCTTCTCTAGCACTCTATTACTTTCACTCTCTACTTTCCAACCTTAATCTGTGCCCCCTAATAGCATCTAACCCTAAACTGTACCCCCTAATAGCATCTAACCCTAATCTGTACCCCCTAGTAGCATCTAACCCTAATCTGTGCCCCCAATATCTTCTAACCATAATCTGTTCCCCTAATAGCTTCTATCCCTAATCTGTACCCCTAATCAATGCCCCTAATAGCTTCTAACCCTAATCTGTACCCCCTAATAGCATCTAACCCTAATCTGTACCCCCTAATAGCATCTAACCCTAATCTGTGCCCCCAATAGCTTCTACCCCTGATCTGTACCCCCTAATAGCATCTAACCCTAATCTGTACCCCCCTAATAGCTTCTAACCCTAATCTGTACCCCTAATAGCTTCTAACCCTAATCTGTTCCCCTAATAGCTTCTAACCCTAATCTGTTCCCCTAATAGCTTCTAACCCTAATCTGTTCCCCTAATAGCTTCTAACCCTAATCTGTTCCCCTAATAGCTTCTAACCCTAATCTGTTCCCCTAATAGCTTCTAACCCTAATCTGTTCCCCTAATAGCTTCTAACCCTAAATACCCCTGATAGCTTCTAACCCTAATCTGTTCCCCTAATCTGTACCCCTAACATCTTTACCCCTAATCTGTACCCCTAATAGTTTCTAACCCTAATCTGTTCCCCTAATAGCTTCTAACCCTAATTACCCCTAATATCTTCTAACCCTAATCTGTTCCCCTAATCTGTACCCCTAATCTGTACCCCTAATAGCGTCTAACCCTAATCTGTTCCTCTAACCTGTTCCCCTAACAGCTTTTACCCCTAATCTGTTCCACTAATAGCTTCTAACCCTAGTTTCTAACCTCAGTTTCTACCCGGAATTGGTACCCTTAGTTTCTGACCCTAATTTCTAAACAAAGCACATTACTGTGAGTTTTATGGCTGTGGAGCTCTGTGATACAGTAATGTGCAATGTGTATGAGCGTATCACAGATCTGCACAGCAGCAAACGCTCATACGCACCGCAGATTATCGTGAATTTTGTTGCTGTGCAGCACTGTGACACACTATACACACCGAACATTACTCTATCACAGTGCTGCACAGCAACAAAACTCGCAATAATGTGCGGTGCGTATGAGCTTTTGCTGCCGTGCAGATCTGTGATACGGTCATAGACACCGCACATTGCTGAGAGTTTTGTTGCTGTGCAGCTGTGATACGCTCATACACACCGCACATTACTGTATCACAGTGCTGCACAGCAGTAAAACTCACACTCTTACACACTACTGTATCGCAGAGCACTATCATTGTTTTTTTATTGTAGTAATTTTTGTTACATAAACTCTGGTCATTCTTGGTATCATTGGAAAGGCCATGCTTCTCTAAAAAAAAATCCAGGGCTACTTTTTATTCCCAGTCCGGCCCTGGAGGTATGTCTGGTCGGGGAGGAGGTCAGGAATTGCTCTTACGAGACCTAAGTCACGAGGGGAGGATTGAATTTGCTGCACCTAGAATTTTACTATATAGCAGCTTTGCTCTTTCGCCTTAGCGATTGGTCAGTGTCCCTGCCTCATAAACTTCGCATACCACTGGCACAATGTTTTTTTACACTCCCCATTGTTTCAGTACCGTAGCACACAACCCCTTACAAGGCTTTGTGCTCTTCACCTCACCCCACGAGAACACCAATGCTTCGTCATTGGCATCGCTATTGCTACCTTTTTTGTTTAATCGACCTTGCCCACCCCTTTAATGCCTTTGACAAGCAACCCTGACTTTCCACCTGGGCAGGCCTTCACTTTTTTAGGCATTGATTATGATGGCCCCTACTTGCTGACATGGGCATGTACCTCAGATGGGTCGCTTCTACCACTACAACGGTTGTCACCAGCCTGCACACCTACACCCCTAGATACATACCATAAACTCACACATTTCCTATCTAGCCTAAAATCCCTTGAGGACCCTGTCCTTTTACCAATGCCTTTTCCTGACAGACCCTCCACTCCCCCATCTGCTATCCCACCTGTACACATTGTTGATGGATGCTGAACACGCCGACTTGCCTCCATTTATTACCAAATGGGCAGATCGGCTCCCAACCCAGTTATGAGGAATAGGCTGATGTTTTCAAATTACTCTCCACTCGTCCAGGATTTGAGAGTTGAGGAAATTAATTATAAACTCTTATCCAGTTTGTACCTCACTCCTAGCACACTAACAATGATCTATACAATGATGTCCCCAGTATGCTGGAGATGTGGACAGAAGTCAGGCACTTTTATCCATAGTTGGTGGGCATGTTCATTGACAGCACCTTGCTGGGAGATATTTTTCACCTACATAAACAAAATCACATCTCTTAAGGTACCATTTACCCCCCACGCTGCCCTCTTACATGTGGTCCCAGTATCCCCTAGTTGATATGTTCAATCGATAGCAATCCATCTGTTTAATGCAGCAAAGGCATTGATTCCTAGGTACTGGAAACTGCAGGCTCCCCCAATGGTCTCTGAGTTTATCGATCAGGTTAATAGGGTCAGGGAAATGGAAATATTACATCTTTCACTGGAAAACAAATGATTATTATTTTAAAGTGTGGTACTGGTGGTCGGATTTTGCACTTAATCACGATGCACTGGTAATATGAGTGCACCGGAGTGTCCACAGTCCCCGGCTACAGGAGGCCAGGCTCTTGCCTCTCCTGACCCTCTCTCCTTGATTTTGGAAACTGACACCACCTGCTTTCATTAATACAAGCTTAGAACAGGATCCCTCGGACCATTTGGAGTCTTGGTTGTGTATATTGTACCTTAATAGCCTGCCGTGATGGCGCCAATACCCATATTTTTCTTCTGTCAGAAGTTAGAGGCCATGTATATGTAAGGCTAGGGTCAGACGAACGCATTTTTCGCATTGTCCGTGAAAAAGTGCGTTCGAAGGAAGGGACGTATTTTTTCATGGAATATGCGATAGCGGTCATACGATGCGCATTTTCGTCTGTGATTTTGTACGGATCATCAATAAAACCATTTTTGCGTCTGGACGTTATGTTGGCCGGACATTAGCAGCGTCTGACATCTCCTAATCACGCACACACGCCGCTAGTGGACGCAGCGCACTCTGTACGTCAGTACTAGCGGTTTCACGTTCTCGAAAAAATGCGTTCGTTTGCCACTTGCGTTGCGCAGCCGCACTTTCGTGCGGCCGTTCTTCGTGTGCTGCCCGGCATTGGCATTGCTGCTAGCACGGCGGCTAAACGCACGTTAATACTGCGTTCGTCTGACCCTAGCCTAAAACTGCAAGACTGCAGAATTGAAAAGATTTATGATTTTGTATTCAATGTAATGACTTTAGCAATATTTGATGACGATTTGCTACTAAGTGCCTATGACATTGTCTTGATCTGTTTTCTATAAATAAAAATGATCTTAAACAAAAAAATATGTAATTTGTAGCTAGTGTTAGTACTTCATTACTAGAAAAACAGAAAGGCAGCGCTACTTCACTCTTTCGGGGGAAAGGGATGTACACAGGGAAAGGGAAGAGAGCACAAGAACAATATAATGCCAACAGTCAAAATGGACTGGTGGAGAGCACCACTGAATTCAAAAAACACTTGAAGTCAAATAGAACATACATTATGCATATTAAAGAAAGTTCCAAAAAATGAAGATGGTTTCTGTGCACGAGTGTTCTTTCTTCTGTTAGTGGGTATATGTCCAACTTGTGGGGTGGATACCTCAACAGAAAAAAGAAGAAAAGTACGTAGTGTAATATTGTATGTCCAAATGGAATGAAAAAGGTAATTGAAAAAGGACTCACATTCTTCGAGAGCTACCAGCCCTCATATGTTCACCTTCCAGGTTGTTTATAGGCCAACCGGTTTGCCCTTGGACTCACGGCTCAGGTCTCCATATGTGGTGTAGATCATCTCTGGCACCTCTATAGATAAAGGATATGGATGCTCGGAGAGTAGAGTGGATAAGTTAAAAGGGCATTTATTATTCCCAAAAAAGAGATAAAAACAAACGGGGAATACAGTGATATTCAAATAAAATTAGATATAAAAAAACAAAAAAGGTTTATTGCTAGATGCGTTTCGTGCCACTAGGGGCACTTCTTCAGTAGCAGAGGAGGGAAAATGAGGAATTACCGTCCTCCTCTCAAGCACAGCTTATATAGTATAAGTACTTCATTAGTAGTAGAATTCCCTTGTGCATTTTCATACATTTGTCCAATAATTTCTTACATTGCTTCAATAATTTTGAAAATATTGGTAAAAGTAGAACTGTTACACCATGCTACGTGAACACAGAAGCATGTTGCAAATTCATTTATATTATAGTATCCTTGTGTGAGCCTGGGGGCAAGTACCCATGTGTGAGCCGGGGGGTAAATACCATGTGTGAGCCTGGGGGCAAATACCATGTTTGAGCCTGGGGGTAGATACCCATGTGTGAGCCTGGGGGCAGATACCCATGTGTGAGCCTGGGGGCAGATACCCATGTGTGAGCCTGGGGGCAGATACCCATGTGTGAGCCTGGGGGCAGGTACCCATGTGTGAGCCTGGGGGCAAATACCATGTGTGAGCCTGGGGCAAATACCATGTGTGAGCCTGGGGCAAATACCATGTGTGAGCCTGGGGGCAAGTACCCATGTGTGAGCCTGGGGGCAAGTACCCATGCGTGAGCCTGGGGGCAAGTACCCATGTGTGAGCCTGGGGTCAAGTACCCATGTGTGAGCCTGGGGGCAAGTACCCATGCCATGTGTGAGCTGGAGGCAATATATTCACCATGTGAGAGCTGGGGGCAAATATACCCATGTGAGCTTTTTTTTTTTTTTTGGGGTGGGTGCAAGTAGCTGGTCTTGCCTAGGGCGCAAAATAGTCTAGCACCGGCCCTGCGATACTTCCCATATGGTTAACTTTCAATGGTCTGGAATATGAATAATTAGGGAGATGGGAAAATGAAGGTCAGGGATAGAGGTTTAGTATGGGTTATGGTTAGAAAGGTCATGTTCCTGTTCATGGTAGGTGACTTTCTTTCCACTGTTTTCAGTGGATGCTGCAGCCACCATGACCACTTATGTTTATCAAAGTGGCCATGCGTTTCCTAGTTTTTCACCCTTTTCTTGTTGACTGCAACACTGTTGTAACTTCTGACTTGAATATGGTCAATAAGCATCATCAGTAGTCCAGTCTGTACAAGCACAAATAAAGCTGTGTGATAGCAGAATGGCAATTGATTGGGTGCATGTATGCTAGAATGCAGAGGCAAAGCACGCAGTCAAATAACCCTGTGTGTTGTTTATCCACAGCAAATGATGGAGATGTCCCAAGCACTGATAGGAGAGTTTAATTCTGCAGTGAATTACATTGATTCCAAACTGTAAATACGTATATACAGGGTTATTCAAAGAGAATCGAAAAGCCACCGCACGTTCGGTGACTTTTCGTTCTCTTCAATTCGGTACTGTTTGGCGATCCCATTTTGGCGACCCTGCGGTGTACTCAGCAAGCACCACAGGGCCGCCGAAATGCAGGGAAAAGTCACCGCAAACCCGCCGAAAACTCACCACAAAACGAGGGAGAACGCACACCGAAACCCGCAAAAACATCTGGATTAACCCGCCGAAAACGCCTGAAAAACACGAGCAGGGGCCGATCACATGCAGCGCAGCCGCCACAAAAAGCTGACACTGCAGGCGAATGCAGTGAATAAATTAGGAAAACAGTTTGCTTGAATGTTTGAAAAGTGAAACGCTGTTTGCAAAGAAACTACTGAGCAAAAATGTCTGAAATTTACATATGAGGTCCAATGAATGGTAATAAAAAGGCTGTTACAGAAAAAATATGTAAAGTTAAAAAAAATTTAAAGGAATTGGAAATTGTTTTTTTAAAAAAAATCCAGAAAAATGCTTAAAATATCCTAAAAAATCTATAAATAAAGAGACTCTTTGCTGCAGAATATTATAATGAACGGTTTATTAGATATTGAATTAAAACGGGAATATTTTTAACATTGAAGCCTATGAGATTCGCCTGAATAAATCTGCCGAATTAAACCACCGAATGGCAGAGCATTCCGGGAACCTTTCACTGCTGGTTTTTGCTCTCTGAATAACCGAAGCAGTGCTTCTCTATGGGGATTTCACTGCCCTCGAACAGGCACCGAACAGGCACCGTATGTACAGGCAATTCGCCAAGATTTGGCGAATTGCCTGCTCTCTGAATAGCCGAGAGGCCAAGAAAGGTAACCGAATGCTGTTTTTCAGCGTTCGGTTCCCTTTCGGCAGCCATTCGGATCTCTTTGAATAACCCTGTATATTTTTTGGCTGTGGTAGAACAGCCAGCCTGTCAGGCAATTGATGAGTCTGGAAAAGATCTAGGTCCAAATCCTGACATAACTCTATTTATTGCAACCAAGTCCCTGTATTGGTTGCTCAATTAATAATACACGGGTAGACAAACGCGATCCTGCAAGAGCTTGCATATGTGGGGTCCCAGCAGGACCCCGGGTGGGCACTGGAAACTATTTGTTCCCAGTGTTCCGATGAATACGACTAGACGAAGCAATGGATTGTGGCACTTTCTACACCATGGGACCAGAGGTAAGTTCTGTATTCTTTTAGCTAATTATTTTATGTGTTAAGTGATTTTGCAAGAGCAGAACCCCTTAACATCATTGTCCCCAGAAGGGTATGTCTGAATACTATCTTGTGTTGAGAATAGCTAGCTACTATGAAATAGCTCACTATTCTGCAGCTTACTTAATGACCTAATGTTATCAGATCCTATACAAAGTGTAGGACCTGTTAATTTACAGTAAGCAGCTGCTAAAGCCAATCTGGGAGCAACTCCTGCGGCTCAGTCGGAATATAGAGAGCTAATAGTCGGTACGCCCCAGTCGTTAATTTAATGACTGGGTTGGAATATGGTCAATCATTCCTTTATATATTATTAGACGTTTAACCAGCATCAAATTAAATCATCCATCCCTACCACAGGTGCCTCCCCATGTAATCCTGTGACTATCTAGCAATGAAGACACTATCATAGGAATAAACTCCCTTAATCCCAGAAGGCAATAAATTGCATGTTCATATTGTGCAATATTATACATTATGGGCCCTATTATGCTCTTCGTGTTAAAACGCGGGCGCAAGGGAGGAAAAACTGTGCCCACAGTTTTCCCCCTTGCTCCCGCTTTTTAACGCTGGATTACAATGCAGGCGCAAAAAAAGCTGCCTGCATTCTTTCCGAGTGTAAAAATTGGGGTTGCTCGCGGCAGCACTGAGTGCAGCCGCGAGCATCCACTCGCTGGAGTCCATAGGACTCCATTGAGTTCCTCCCTGCCAGTCACGTGACCAGCCGGATCTCGCCTCATGAGATCCGGCCGGTCGGTGTAGTGATACGCAGGGAGAGACTGGACGGGACTTTTTCCCCCAGTCTTTCCCTGCTCCCACCGGACGGAGGAGGCGGTCCTCGCCACGGGACAGGAGGTGAGTATCGGACTTGTTTTTTGTTTTTTTAGCTGGTGTTAACAGATTCTGCAGAAGCGGGATCCGTTAACACCAAGTCCTGGCTCTGGTTAACTTTGCTCTGACCAGAGTCGGACGTTAATCAGCGCTGGGACTTTGTAATCCTAACGCTGATTAACACTTTGCGTTCCCCATGTTAAGTATAGGGAGCGCAAAGTACAGTAACCTCGCGCTGAGAAGCGCAAGGTACCAAACAGAAACGGGTTTTATAACCCGTTTGTGTTTGGATTGTAACATGCGGTAAATACAGCAGCAAACGTTAATGCTCACGCATGTGAGCGTTAACGTTTGCGTGAAGAAAGTAATAGTGCCCTATATGTGTATAACATTTACTACGTTTATATTTTATAAAGAAAAAATAGATACAATGCCATAAAGTTCTGGATAAAAGTTTAAAAAGATACTAATACAATAAATATATAAAAGTGTGTTGGCATACGTATGGATCAGTTATCCTTAAAAATAATAATAATAAATATAAGTGGTGTGGTGATAGAAAGACTCTCTGAAAAATATGTTTTTTAAGTTGTTTTTTCCACTTTTTTTTTATTTGTTTAATAAATAGTTTTTTGTCCAAACCTCCATCTGTTTATTTAACAAACTGGTGTAACTAGCCATACGTAGGGGATTAGCGCACTCCATATTGCGTTTATTATACAGCATACGTTGTTTCAGGTCGGTGCTCACATTTTTTTTTCTCAGTATATAATTACCTGACAGGGTTATACACAGTATCCATCGGAGAGACAAGGGCTCATTTTTTAAAGCTGGCACAGTGCCCTCTTTATACATATCACCCTCATCATATTAAAGCCCCATGCAGTGAGCACTTAATACTGATAATTTACTCAACCTGCATGTGTTAACTGGGAAATATACTTACCATAATCAAGACTGGAAATATAATATGTACAATGGTGTAAATTAAAAATGAAAATATTTATTAATTGATCAATGAGTGCATTGGTTTATCTAACAATTTTGTTGCAACAAATGCCAACGAAATAACAGTTGCGGCGTGCTTTATATTTTCATGCTAAGTGATGTAAAGAGCTACCTTGAGATTTTAGTGTTAGATGATATCGCACAATACAAACACCACAATAGTTCCTCAGACTTCCTCAACTTCCTCAGAAGCAACAGGTTTGTTGCATTAGGGACCTTTCACTCAACAGCGAGTTGTGATAACTTGATACAGAGTTGGAACATCCAAATTTAGATTGAATTTAAAAACAAGTTTGTAATATTTTTTTTTCTTTCAAGTGAGCACTCCAGCCCCAAACAGGTGCTTAGTGAATAGTCCCACTTTAGAAAAGATAACTAGATGTATACATCATTTTTTTTTTTAAAAAAAACCTAATTTCTAAATCTGGATTTTAAAACAAAATTCTACTTTTGTAAGTGCAGAGTTGTACCTTGCTTAGTAGGATGGTGTTCTATTTCTGCGTATTTCTGCTTTATTATATGTATTAGCATGATTTTGCTTTTCTAACATATGTATCTTTTAGTGTTATTTATTTTCTAAAATTCTTGAGCATTCAATTTCATTTTTATTTTGCCTATAAGAAGACTGTAGCATTAAAAGAAATGAACTCATTCGCAGAGATTTGTCTTACTACTATTTCTCTTTTCCTGTGATGCTTTATGATATATTACCTGAATCTGACTGATAAACTATTTTAAAAAAAATTGTAAAAAAAATAATTATCCCAATTAATAAATTGCCATTTTAGTTTTGCTGGATTTCAACACTTTATTTTTTTTTTCCTAGATTGATAATGCATTTTCATCACATCATCCCTTGGAGCAGGAAAAGAGATGCACTTAAATTTCACGGATGAGTATAATTTTATTTTAACAGTTACTTTAAGATGTGTAAATGTGTAGATCTTGAATTAAAATTTACACCAAACATCCTAGGATTTCAGAGATTAAATATATCAAAGACTTTTTTGATAAAACGTGGTTATTAAATATTTATATTAATAGTTTCCTTGTATAATAAAAAAAACTTAGAACGGTGTAGTCCCTTTAGTACTAGAGTTGTTATTTCAAGTATAAAGCAGCTTCTGTTTATTTTTTACTTGTAAACATCTCAAATATAGTTCATTTTGGCAAACAGCTAAATTGTTGCCACATGTTTACACTTCTTAAGCAGATCATAGCCCTCTAGTTTGATTCCAACCGCAGCCTCTACCTGTGTGTTCTAGTGTGAGTGACTATGCAGCTATCTATACCCAACCCTGCCATCTGATTTACATCCCTTTGCTTTTATGTCTCTGTAGGGGGGGGGGTGGGATATAATATGCTGAGCAATTATAGCTCCTAGAATGCACTCTCTTTCCTCTGTCTCTTATCCCCACATCCACACTTCGTCTACTCAGCATGGACCACGTCAAACAATATTCAACAGATGGGAATGCAAATAAACTTTAGTCCACAGTCAGACAAATTAGTCAGACGCCCACTCCCAAGTTACTTAATTCTGGTGCTTAGGATTCTCCAAGAGCACATGGTAGTTTCACCAATCCCTTCAGACTAGGGAAAAAATAAGACGGTGAAAAAAAACAGATCCTTGTCTTTATATCAATGAGGTTGGAGTTCTTGCTAATAAAGGATCTTTTCCCATGATGCAGTCTGATAAGGATTGGCCTACATGTAGCCTAGCAAGCCACCGCTGATGGTTTCCTGATTAGGTGTCTTATCTCCTCATTGAGCTGCATCTGATGAAGGTTGCTGACAGCATAATGGCTGGGAAAACATCCGACAGTTCCATAAAATGGCAACTATGTTATGATATGTCAGCCAGGACATGGTGGATGGTAAGTTGGCATGATAAGATATTTTTTTTTAATTCCTCCGTAAGTTTTTTTCTCTCTGTCTCTCCCCTCCACCCTTGAACTCCTCCTTCATTGTCGCGATGCACGTGTTTTAAAGTTCACCGTCTGTAGAGAGTCCCAGGCTCAAGTTCAGAGGCTCCGCAGAGCCTGTATCGGTCTGTTAGATAGGATTTCTCTCCGCTATTGTTGACAAAGTTTTGGCCTGCCTTTGAAAAATACAGCCAGGACTGTCTACGGTTTTTTTTTTTCTTCCCAGAGAACAGAAAAAAATGCTAATTTTGTAGTGTGCGCCAAGTTGAATGGTGTATGAGTCCAGCAGTGGAAGATCTCGCGGGCAACGGAAAGCTGCTATGTCATCACACTGTTGGCTAATTGTTCTTGAGTTGGTCATAAAACAGAGCAATCTGCCTTCTTTTTTCTGGGTTTGCTCTGAATAATTGTTTTAAAAATGCATTGTGTCACTTTGCAGCTTCCTAATCAGTATGCGATTGTCCTCCACGCTGGTCTTTAATTTGGAGTCCTCCTTCCTTACAGTGAATACACTAATTGGAGCAACCACCCATTAATATTCTGCCTGGCATAATTAAATTTAGTTAATGAGGCTATGCATATTCCATCCTTTTTCTCCTCTCTTTGTTTGGTAGAGCGTGGCTTTTTGTTCATGTTAATGCAGCTGTGATGGGGAGGATGGATCTTCAAACCAATCTTTATGTCAACGGTGGAGGAAAGCAACCCAGAAGTTTTCTTGCTGGGGACAGTGGTACCAGTTGCAAATGTCTGGAGAGAGAAAAGCCTTCTTCCTCTGACCAGGGCTACATGAGATTTTTTTTCTCCTCTTCAGATACTGATTTTCTATTATGCAGACAATAGTCTCTTGTACGCGGCGTCGATGCTATGAATGGGGAACTTCTGACTGATATTTCATTATGAATATTAATTTAATTCTTGCGTTCCTTTTGTCTGGCAGTGGTTTTATTCTTTTCATTTCATACTTGATTGCCTTTGCTTGTTTCTCTGGATAATTATTATGCTTAGTGGACAGAGTATCTTTTCACAATTAGTATAGTTCAGAGACAATAGACACTTTCTTCTCCGGTGCCCAGGATGGGAATCACCATTGGACAGTGAGCTCTAGTGTCTGGACAGGCAGCAGCTCTTTTTTATTATGGTCGATGTCTTCCCACTCAAGTTTGGAAAAGGGACTTTTTTCCATAATCGATATATTTTAGAGTTTTATTTGAGGAAAGTGGATGATGGCGAAGTAAAAAACAATCTGAGGATTGCTGGGTAACAACAGAGCGGTATCGAATTCTCTTTTTTTCTGCACTTCTTCCATTATGCCGTTCGTGGAGAATCTGGTTTTGCTCGGAGTGAATATTTCACATGCTGCGGCTAGGAATTCATGCTAGTTGCTTCTAAGTTTGGCATGTTGTTCAAGGAACGACAGTAATTTTAGTGTATTGAACTGATGACTAATGAAAACTGACATGAAATACAGTAGGTGTTTATGTCTGGTGAGTTCATTAGATTCTCTGTTGATTGTTTGCATTGTCTAAATATAGTGTAAACCTGCTGCTAGAGAATGCTTGTTTTTTTTCATTGATTTTTTTGTGTTTTTTTATTATTATTATTATTATTATGTAATTTGCTTTTCTGCATTATGTCCTATTGAAATGTTCTTCAAATAATTGATGTGTATTTATAATCGTTCTAATTTGTGCACTGGTTGCAGTGATAATGTGCCATATGATCTTATATAATATGTACAATGTGCAAAATAGAAATATGTATGTGTGTGAGCGTTGCTGCTGATGCTGACTTTATCAACAACAGGCTGTTTGTTAATCTTTAAATTTTGCCTAGAGATCACTTTAAGAAACATGTAAAGAATAGAAAAGTAAAAACAAAGATATGATACAAAATCAACATTAAGTTATAAAGTAGCATGAGCGTATCTGCATTTACATTACAACTAATGCACAACTTGCCTTTCTGTTTATCAGTCTGAACCTGTCTATCTGTCCACCAGTCTGTCTGTGAGCAAGTTTGTCTAGCTCATTTCACTCCTTTAGAAGGGTATAAATACATTCCAAAACCTTAAATACATAAACAAGTTTGAATTCACAACTCTCAAATTACTATACATATACTTTTTCCAGCTGTGCAAGTTAACTATAATATAAATAAATAAAAATAAAATAAATAAATAATAAATAATAAAATCTAGTATATTAGATGTATGCTTTATAAAAGCTATAAAGGAAACAGTCGGAAATTACTTTTCATGGCACAGTGACTAAAGTATTCAAATGTGTTAAAGCTCCAATCAGCACAGACTAGATCTTCAGTTAACAATTTACCTCTACCTCCAAGGTATCCCACATAAGTACAGTCAGTTTTTGGAGTCCTGCTTTTAGTGTCCTCTTGCACACACTGAGACCTCCGTAGTTTATAAAATGAAACACAGGCAGGTTTGGGTCACAATACGGAGACACTTCACCTGTCAGGAGACTTGTATTTTTTTTTAGCCTTAGTATTTGTACAATTTGATTAAAAGCACCAGGGCATATTAATAAGAGAGTCATCGCACATCACAAAAGTTTAATTTAATATACACAAAAAACCCTCCCAGACTAATACTCGATTTTGTGTACAGTAATCATACAGGTGTGTGTTTTTAAAAATGGCTCCAATGTTCTTCTCCATATCTCCAACCTGACATACGTTCAAAGTGTGCAGAAAGATCATTTAAACATGGAACAGCTATATTTGTATCTACATTTCTACTATAATAATTCATATTAAATAATCTTACTTACAACAGTTGCTTCAGATCTTTCTTATCACTTGAGGTTTTTTTGGGGAAAAATACTAATATAATTACTTTATAATGCTGACGCAAATTTTTTCAATTTCCCTTACAACAAACACCAGCGATAAAATGACTCTTTGTCCACTAAACAGTTTGACAATGGACAGCAGCGTAGCATTTATTTCCCAAAGTATCAACTTGAAACACCATCAGATTATTTCCCTGTTTGTCGTTTTGGCTTAAATATAGAAATTCCCTCAATTCTGCACAGTTAGTAATACAGTGAATATACACTAGTAGAATTCACGTGTAACCTTTCCAAAAGTCAACAGTTGAAACTGTAAATATTTATATGTATGTTAAAGGTAACAGTCACAAATCTGAAAAAATAAAGTCGATGAACAATTGTTAGGCAATGTAAAAAGTAACATGTTTTTACTATGATATATACATTAAACAGATATTTAATTATAAACTATTAAAACTATTGCTATGGCAAACATCCCAACCTGAAATGACTGCCTCTTACTTTCAACTTAATGTAAGCTAAACATCAATGAGTAATCTCATCTGTTCATTTTGTCAAATTCTCACTAAAATAATCAATCATTTTATTTTCTGCACCAATGTTCATTATTATTTTTAATATCCTCTATCTATATTTAAGTTTTATTTTCTTACAGGACATATATCTTATTCTCCCATATTTATCATCTACTGAATGTATTTAAAGCTGTAGAATCCATATGGTGGGTAGTTTGAACGCTCTGCATTTAAATATACATTGTGTATAGTAAATAGTTGTGTTATTTGTATAGCATTTTTACATATATTGGGTTTATTTCCATTATGTGTGGATTCTTGATTAATATCTGATTTTGTGATGTGCATACAAAACTGTGTGTATAGTATGTTTCTTAAGACATATGTGTGAATTCATGGTTTCATACCAGAAGTGCATATTATTGAAGTGAATACTCTTAGATTGTAAGCTCACCTGAGCAGGGTCCTATCTTCTCCGTGTGTCAAACTAGTTAGTTAATTTTAAATTCGTTTTGTCTTACACATTGTACAGCACTGTGGAATATGTTGGCATTTTATAAAAAAAAATTGCATTTAAATACAATGCACAGGTGTAGAGCAGCATGAATGATCACTACGCAGGTCTTGTCCAAATACAGTACATTAGGTGATATATATATATATATTTATCATACAGATATAATAGTGTACATGTGAATGTTTTTGTAGTACGATTGTTACTGTATTAAGTTTTACAGTTAACTTTTAGTAGAATCATATAAATCCCCCTTTCGCATCCAGGAAAGTTACTAAATATATTCTATCAATCATTATTCTTTTTATTGTTATAATTTTTATAGCTCAGACAGTTGTTGTAAGGAATTAAGAACAAATAAAGGAAAAATAAACTTACAAAATTGCAAACAAATTTAGGGACCAGAGGTGAGGTGTGCTGAGGGCCTTGCTCAGATGAGCTTACATTCTAGAGCAGGGGTGGCCAATCCACGTCACGCCGCGTGCTATTTTTGATGTAGGTGATTTTATTATTATTTTATTTGTTAAGCGCCAACACATTCTGCATTGCTGTACAAAGGTGCAATGGGTAAAGACAAGACAATTGAACAATACATAAAGGAGGCAGGTCAGAATTCTGCCAATAGATACAGGAGGGCATGAGGGCCCTATCCCCGTGGGAACTTACAACCTAGATGGGTAGAGGAGTGAGAAGCAGGAGGGGGGGACTGCAGTGGTCAGAAGGAAGGTAATGTGGAGAGATAAAGATGGTTCTTGGGTTAGTTGGATGTTTATTATGGAGTTAGGTGGTAGGCTTCCTTAAATAGAAGTGTCTTTAGGGAGCGTTTACAAGAAGCCAGATTTGGGGAGAGTCTGATAGTACAAGGAAGCACATTCCATAAGGTCGGTGCCGTGCGAGAAAAGTCCTGCAATCTGGCATGTGAGGTGATGTTGGAGGATGCCAGAAGTGAATCATTATTTGATGGTTGGGCTGGGGTGTATTTGGTGATTAGTGAGGACAGGTAGTGAGGAGCAGTGTGAGTGAGGGTTTTGTAGGTCAGGGTGAGTAGTTTTGAATTTGATTCTGTTGTGGATGGGGAGTCAGTGTAGGGATTCACGGAGAGGAGCGGCAGAGACAGAGTGACGGGTGAGATGGATAAGCCGGGCTGATGTGTTTAGGATGGACTGCAGGGGGGAGAGACGGGAGATAGGAAGGCCAGTTAGTAGGTTATTGCAGTAGTCTAAGCGGGAAATTCTAAGAGTGCTATTCCACCATAACCTAACCCACCCCCCTCCATAGGTGCCAGAAAGGATACAAAAATGATGTACCTCCGTATACTTGAAATAAAGCAGTACTGAAGAATAGAATGGAACACTAATACTCGTTCAAAAACGACTATATTAAAAATACAAATTACTCACAAAAAAAGAAATATATCTCAGCAGAGGTTACACTGCTTAGCCAATTTATTGGATTTCCTTAAAATTTCAAAAAGTAGCTTGTGCCACTTGGAAAACCTCCATTTGCCACTTTTGGCACATGTGCCGTGGGTTGGCCATCCCTGTTCTAGAACAACAGAGGAGGTTGGGTACTCAACTCCCATCACGCCAGGAAGAGGCAACACAACCCTAACAGACAGCCCAAATTCTTACAAAAGAACAAACATACTTTGCCATTTGAGCCACCACTTAGAGATTATTGGTTACTTGCAATGGCCATTAAAAGTGTCCACCTACCATAACAAGGCAAATCTCAAGAAAAAAATTAGAAAAACCAACAACAAAAGTAAACTTGTGAAATCAATATACAGTAACTGTGAAGAAATAAAACCACAACGAGGGGCTGTTTAAGGAGATGAGACCTTAAATATATTTAACTAAAAAAAGGTGCTAGTATCTTATTTTCTTTCTTTTCAGTTACATTCTTATATTTCAATTAAAGCTTCTGTCAGGGGTCAGCATCCTTGGCCCTCCAGATGTTTCTGAACTACATTTCCCTTGACACACAGGTAATCTGATGAGTAGCTGAGCAGCATGAGTCATGTCGTTTCAAAACACTTGTAGAACTTGTTGCGGACCTCTAGAGCAGGGATATCATACTCAGCCCCCCCCCCCAGATGTTTCTGAACTACAACTCTTATGATTTTGTGGGTATCTATTTTATTCAAAGAATTCTGGGAATTGTAGGCCATAAGCTTCTGAGGGGCTGGGGTTCGTCATCCCTGATCTGATCTAAAATTCGATCCAAACATATGTATGTAACAGAATAGTTTACACTTGAGTGCTGAAAAGAATAACGTACCATGTATAATTTGCAAAATATTCAAATAAAAATGCACTTATGAATGGAATTATTATCTGTCTAAAATGTTATCTGGAATTATTACAACATAACCATATGTCATAAAGATATCAGTAGAGCCAGTTTCTTTATGTAGTAAGATCACACTGTTTTATTTATTTCTTTTTTCTTTTTGAGAAAGTGTTTTAGCAGGGAGGATACATTGAGATTTCTCTCGTTTTCTAGTATGTCCTGGGTGACGAGTATGTACCATTAGGTGTCTTGCCCAAGGACATTTACTAGAGATATGCTCTTGCCGGGATTCAAACCTGTGTCCACAATGATACTATGAAAAGAACTACTTATAAATTCTAACAAATACACATAAATGTGATAATTCTAAAAAGTATCTAAAAAGAAAATACATCTTTTGCGGTATTCTATATCCGTGTATTTATCTGTCCCGTACAGATGCTTTCCTTTTTTAAGAATCTACAGTAGTGCTCGCTGACAACAACATTTCAAACTTTAACACATTTTTCTGGGCTACACACATACCTCACAAGTTTCCATAAAGGATCAGGCTTCACATGATTCACCTCCTTCAGTCTATTATCTTTTTCAAGGCAACAGTTAAATCAGTAGAGGCCCTGAAGTCCTATCATATTCCCATTGTTACTGTACCTGCCTTTAAATTAAAGGAATGCTGGAAACACTTGTTACATTGAAAACTTTAAAGTATGCATTTTATGTCTGTATTTACTCTTAATTCAGACCACAATATTAATATTACATAAAAAGAGGTGCAATAGTGCCGGCGAGTTATAGTAAATTTCTATTAAATTAAGTGGTATAATCAATCAGCAATGTAAACAAACGACAAGTAAATAAATGAGTAGATGCGATGCTGCCTAAAATCGATATAACAACAAAGGTAAAAGCACAAATAAAACAACCAAAATATGTGCCATATATTCATACATTCATTATTGGAACACGGCAAATTTACACCCCTCATTTGCTACCCTAATTTCACTGACTATTGCACTGTTAGATGCGCTTTATGGATTCTCCTTATTAATATTACAACCTTTGCAGAAATGTAGGCTACTAGGAACAGAAGTGAAGAACCTGTCACTCTATTGTAAGGTGACAGGAGCCCAGAGGACAGGAGAGGTTTGCATTTTACTATTTTGTTTCCTGTGGATACTACTTCACAACTGCACTTTAGAATAACATAGCATATGTGTTAGGTTAGACGTAGATGCATGAAGAGATGAATGGAGCCTGTGAGTTTGAGTGGGACATATTTCGTGAATCAGAAAAACATGCATCATAATTAAGATATGGGCTGATCTATCTGCTCCTCCTGCCACTGAGGTCAAGTTCTTTCATCGCACAAAAGTGTCTTTTTTATCCTAATAACATGTCTTTCACATAACCAAGATCAGCCATCTCTGGCAGTCATTTTATGGCAGGTATGGAGAGACTCAAGGTCTTGAAGGAGCTTGTGCTTTCTTTAGTCCATACAAATGACAAATATATGAATACTTGATCCCTCTCACTGGTATTCATTTCTATTGATTGACTCCAAATGTGTTATACAAAGACCAAGACTTGGTTATCTTTTGAATATAGGAAAAGACCATTTCATTTGTGTGTAGTAAAAACCTCAATGACTCTCTTTTTTTTTTTTTTTAAAGACTTTATTTATGGAAGTCAGGACAATTCAACGATACAGCAGTACACATTTTGTTTGAATGGTATTCCGGTCCAGACCCAACTTGACAGTATTACAATAGCAAAGTACACTGCTGGAGGCAGAGAAAGGGAAGCACAAAGAGGAAGAGGGGGGGGGACAGGGAGCCAACTACCGGACAGCCCGAAACAATGACAAACGTGACAAACAGACAAAACAAACAAACAAACAAACAAAGGCACTAAGGGAGTCGAGTACATGCCGGGGTTCGCTCATATAGTTCCCGCAACCCAGTTAAACCCACCATTCCGTTACATTCCCAAAGATTCCCAAGCATCCCAGACTTTCCGGTACGCCGGCATTGTATGATGTACTTTTGCCGAGAGTTCATCCATCAACTGGATATGGTCCATGATCTGTAATAGACGTCTCTGTGGAGGAAGCCTCGGGGACCTCCAGGATTCAGCAACTGCTTTCCGTGCTGCAAGTAAGATTTTGGAGAGGAGGCGGTTGTGGTGCATGGTAAAGTCCGGAACCGGATTAGCAAACAGGTATGTCCATGGATCTTTTGGCACCCTGGTTCCAAAGACCTGTTCTAGCAGGGTCTGCACCGAGTCCCAGTACTTCGATATTGCAGGACATGACCACCACATATGGGCCTGAGTGCCCCTTTCCCCGCATCCCCTCCAGCAATCATCAGGGACAGCCGAGTTGGTTTTATGGAGGAGCACTGGTGTGGTGTACCACCTCATCATAGTCTTCAGCCCCTGCTCCTGTAAGGTCGTGCAAATGGAAACTTTTCGCGCTGCCTCCCATATGTCCAACCACTCATCCCCCTCGAGGGTCGATCCCAGGTCTCTTTCCCATGCGGCCATGTATGTAATGATAGGCAAGGAGGGTGTGCTTACCATGTGTGCATATAGTCTCGAAATAAGTCCTCGGGGTGGGTCTCCGGACAGGCACAAACGTTCGAAGAAAGTAAGCGAAGAGGAGCCCGCTATTTTGTTTTCCGTAGTAGAAGCAAAATGATGGAGCTGCATGTAGCGGAAAAAATCTTGCGGGTGTAGTCCGGAGCGGGCTGTTAGGGAGTCGAAGGAGTATAATCCGGCACGATCCTGTAAGTCTCTGATCCTGAGGATGCCCCCCTCGACAAATCTGGAGAACTGGTCCGGGGCTTGCCCTGGAGGGAACAGCGGATTTCTCCATATTGGGAGCATGGATGACGATGCTTGACGTAGCTTTTTGGAGGAGGCGAGAGAATCCCACAATGCGATGGAGTGACTGAGCGGAGGGCACAGCGTCGGTACTTTGGGACGTACATTTTTTGGGAGCCACATCCAGTATTTAGGACTCTCCGGAAACATGCATGCTGATTCAAAGTCTACCCAGCGGTGGGTGTTAGGCGGGGAGTGTAGCGTTACCACTTGGGACAGTTGCGCCGCCTGGAAGTAACATTGTATGTTAGGAAGTCCGAGACCACCCAGCTCCCGTGGGCGATAAAGAGTAGAACGTGCCACCCGGCGCCTCCCTCCCCTCCACACAAATGCATCAATATGAGATTGCAAAAACCGGAGGTCACTTGGGTCGATGGGAGATGGAAGCGCCTGGAACAAGTATAACAAGCGAGGTAAGAGATTCATTTTAATGCAATGTACACGGCCGAGCCAGGAAATACACTCCTTATTCCACACCTCCATCTCCCCTCGAAGTTTAGCATATAGAGGAGGATAATTAACCTTATATATATCGTCATGCTTATTCGGTAAGTGTATACCCAGATAAGGGATTGTAGTAGAAGCTATCTTAAACCCGAATACCGCAGTGAGGGCCTGCGTCTGATGTCTGGAGAGGTGGAACGGCAAAATAACTGATTTGTCAAGGTTAACCCTAAACCCCGAAACAGCTGAAAAACGAGACAGTAATGCAGAAGTGGCCGTCAGTGAAGATTCTGGGGAAGTCAGGGTGAGCAGGACGTCGTCCGCATAAGCGGATACTTTAAAGGAGCCGTCCTGGACCGTCATGCCTTTAATGTCAGGGGAGGAGCGTATATGTGTCAGCAGGGGCTCTAGGGTGAGAGCGAAAAGAAGGGGGGAGAGGGGACAGCCCTGGCGGGTGCCGTTATGTATTGAAAAGGGGGCCGCCTGTGAGCCGGGTATAGAGACATCAGCCCTGGGATTATGATATAGGGCCCGAATTGCAGAGCAAAATTCCGGGGGGAAGGACATATGTTCCAGTAGGGTAAACAGAAAAGGCCATTCGATGCGATCGAATGCCTTCTCTGCGTCGAGTGATAACAACAGGGAAGGCCGACCCTCCCTCTCTAGGTGCCATATTGCGCCCACCGCTCTGCGTGTGTTTTCGTATGCCTGACGTCCCTGAATGAATCCCACCTGGTCCGGATGTATTATTGATGGTAACAGTGGGTTGAGTCTGGCAGCCAATACCTTGGCATAAATCTTGACGTCCAGGTTCAACAGGGATATGGGGCGGTATCCTGATGGGTCGGAGAGGTTTTTGCCCGGCTTAGGAAGAACTACTAGGGACGCCAGTAGGGAGTCGGGCGGGAAAGGGTTGCCCGCCTTAACCGCGTTGAACAAAGTGACTAAATGGGGACCAAGGATTGGAAAGAATGTTTTATAATAACGGGCTGTGTAGCCGTCAGGTCCAGGGGCCTTATTAGGTTTAAGTGAGACGATAGCTTCGGATATCTCCTCGAGAGTAAAATCTTTCGCAAGCGCTAACCCCTGACTGGATGAAAGTTTGGGTAAATCAACGCTAGAAAGAAAGGAGTTAATTTCAGTTAGGTGGGAGGCCGTGGGAGGCGAGTGTAGTGGGGAGTGATTGTACAGAGAGGAGTAGTAGTCCGTGAAGGCTCGTTTAATATTTTGTGGGGATTTGATCGATCTACCTGCCGAGTCCTTGAGGGAGGTAATACGTGTCACCGGGGGTCGCGGTCGTATCTGTCGTGCCAACAGAGTGTCCATCTTGTTCGCAGATTCGTAGAATCTGCGCTTAGACCATGTCATGGCTTTCGCTACATCTTCGAGCAATAACCTGTTTAGGGCATGTCGGGTGCCTTGTAAGCGGTCAAAACCTTCCTGAGAGGGTGTCGTTTTATGTTCTAATTCCTGTACCCGTAACGTATGCTGCAATTCTAATACGCTCTGTAACTTAAGGCGCTTGCGGTAGGAAACTTTTTTAATAATTTCTCCTCTTATTACCGCTTTATGCGCTGCCCAAACGGTGGAGAAGGAGATGTCCCCCGTGACGTTATCTCGGAAGTATGCCTCCAACTCCCCCTCTAGTTCCCTAACCAACCCCGCATCCTGCAGTGTATGGGATCCAAGCCGCCAGTTCCACGCCGGGGAGCAGTTAGGAAGGCTAAGTTCCATGACCACATTCGCGTGGTCCGACCAACTAATCACCCCAATAGAGGCCGCTGTTACCCATGGGAGAAGGGAGGGAGAGATAAGGATGTTATCGATTCTGGAGTAAGACCCGTGGGGGTTAGAATAGAAGGTAAAGTCTTTAGTAGAGGGATGGGAGACCCGCCATACGTCTATCAAGGCCCTCTGATTTAGGAAGGAGCCAAACAAGACGTCCTGTCTAGTGCCCATAGTCGGGGTCTGGTTGGCGGAAGGGCGTGATCTGTCAACTGCGGGGCAGGGGACCGCGTTAAAGTCCCCGCACATGAGAATCTCCCCCAAAGCATGACGGTCCAGGTCGGCCTGGAGGGCTTCCCAGAAGTGTTTATCCGGTGTATTCGGGGCGTATACATTTACTAAGGTGACAGATCGTGTACCCAGGGTTCCAGATAGAATAACATAACGTCCGGCCGTATCAGTATGAACATCATGTTTTGTAAAAAGGCAATTTCTATGGATAAGGATAGCAACTCCGTTTTGTTTGTTGAGAGCGCAGGAGGAAAACACCTGGGAGAAACGAGGATCACGTAATCTGTGTGAATCCTGCCGAGGTATTCTGGTTTCCTGGAGGAACGCTATATCTACATGTTTGCGTCTAAGATCACGAAATAACACTCTCCGCTTCTGGGGGAATTTAAGCCCTTCACATTAAGTGAGAGGGCCATCATCGTATTAGGTTGCATCGTAACTCCCAAGAACGGGGTGATGTTGTACTCCAGCGCTCCCAACCCACATCAGTGCCTTACTCACATATAACACGGACAGGACAACAAGTATACAAGGGAAACACCTAAGAACACGACACAGAAAGGAAATAACATAAGGGAAGAAAAGAGGGAACACATAAAGGAAGAGAAGGAGAGCCCGAGACAATTTCAACAAGGTCTCGGGTAGTCCCTCGAAAGGGGGGACGGATAAGGAGGACATGTTATCCACACATGCCACCTCCTTAGTTGACGCGTGAAGCGGCATATATATGAATTGAAAAAGAACCCAAAAATAAAAAGATATAGCAAGATAGTATAAACGCAGGCTATATAAACAGATTATCATTCAATAAACAGAACTCAGAGTAAAACAGTGGGCCAAAGCCCCGTAAGTGCCGTGGGGAGGGGGAGGTATAACACCTCCACCCCAGCAGGGCACTGCCACCCAAGTGACCACAGGCTCACCTCTCCCAGCACCACCCAAGGCGCTCATAAACGTTGGTGATCAATAGGGCGAGTTTAATCCAAGGAATAGGAACCAAAGCGACAGAGCGTCTCAGTGTCCCTCTCATGGCGGAGGGCGAGGAGAGCCCGACGCGGGGATACACTCCCACTCCACCTCCACCGGTTCCAAAGGCTGCAGGGAGGCCTCCGGAATTTGGAGCTCCAAGGCCGGCAGGCCAAGCTGGGCTAAGAAGGCGGGAGCCCCCGCCAACGATGTACAAATGGACGTGGAACCATTCTGGAAGGCCATCATCTTCAGGGGGAAGCCCCATGCAAAGCGAACCCCGTGGCCCCTCAGGTGATCCGCGATGGGTTTCCAGGGACGGCGTCGGGCCAGCGTGCTGGGGGCTAGGTCCTGGAAGATCTGTAGCTCTGCATCTTGATAGACAAGTGGAGAATGACGTAAAGCTCGTAGCACTGCCATCTTGGAAGTGAAGTAGTGGAAACGAAATATCACATCCCTGGGGCCTGCCGGAGGGGCCGCCCTCGCTCTCAGGGCTCGGTGCACCCGGTCGAGTAGCAATTGGTCCGTGGTATATTCGGGTAACAGGGTCGTTAACATATTCAGTACCGTCTCTCCCAAGGCGTTCGATGCCACCGACTCCGGGAGCCCCCGGAGCCGTAAATTGTTGCGTCTGGACCTGTTAGAAAGGTCCTCCACCTGCTGCTCCAGTTGTTGAATGCGCTCCACCAACACGTTTGATCTGTCAATTGCTGCGTTGTGGCCCCTCGAGAGCGTAGTCACTGCCTCCTCCAGAGCGGAAGTTCTGGCGCCAACCGCGTGTATCTCCGTGCGGATGGCGCGCGCCGATTTGTCCAGCTCCCCCGCGATAAATTGTTGTACCTCGACCAGCCGGCCGAGGATCTGTTGGATATCCCCTTGGTAGCCGCCTCCGGAGGCCCTCCGGGACTGGAGCACGCGGAGGATGCAGATGGAGAGTGCCGGCCGCCATCTTGCGGAGCAGGCCCCGAGGGCAGGGGACGGAAGATCGGGGCTACCTGCGTGCCTGGGGTCCCCTTCGTCCGGGAAACCTTTGCGGGAGACATCACAAGGGACTCGGTGGCGATGGAAGTCAGTGTGGAGAAGATCTGCTCCGAGAAAAATTGGGTTCTTTGCTCGTCAGGACGGAGAGATCAGCCTACACGTCTGCTCTCATCTCGCTCCAGGCCACGCCCCTAATGACTCTCTTTTTTTTCAATCTTTTTCTCTTTTTTATTGTTTGGTATATTAAGGTATCTCCCCTACGTTTTTCCCATATTCCCAACAATAGGTTCTACGATGTCTTTCTCTGCTGGCACTGCCCAATCCTACGCAGATCGCTCATGAGTTTCGATGAAGGCCTAAGGACTCCAGAAGAGAACCCCAGTGGCAATGCATAGCACCACTTCTGGCATTCATTAGGGGATCACAATAAATCCTGCTAATTATTTCAAGCTGGTAATGTAGAGTTTAGCTTGTAATTAAGCAGGTAATAGGAAGCCGGTTACAGGTCTATTCACTAAAATGTGAAACTCAGAAGAATTGGCAGGAGAACTGAAAATTCTAGGTCAAAAATAGCCAAACCAGAAAAATTCTCCAATTTATGTCACTTTCTAAATCGGCTATTTGGTCTAGATTGTTCTCTTCTCCTACCAAGTCTCCTGAGTTTCACCCCTTACTGAATGGACCTGTAAGACTTTCCAGCTCACAGCAATTTTAATCTTAGTGGCTTGCTATCACCAGCTCAGCTGGACCCATGTGAATTTGGTAGTGAAGGGCTGTTGATTTATTTCCACCTTAATAACAAGTTACTACATGGGAACCTCATATTACATAGACCTATAGTCATTTTAATCAAATTCGATTGAATGATGATTGTAGAAAATGCATAATACAACTGGCAGATATCAAAGGGTTGGGCTAACATAGGGACTAATAGAGTTGCAGCTCCAGGCCCATGACCCAAAATAGGCCCAGAAGAAAGCCTACTATAATGGCATGTACTGCCTCAGATATAGAGGGATATGCCATCAGACAAACATTACCACAGTGGGAGGAGACGGGACAGAGGAACACCAAAATCTTCAACTCTAGGCCAATGAAGCTTTAAAATAATCCTAGATCTGATCAAAGGGCAACCATAACTGAAGCTTTTCTCAGAACAGGGCTACTGGTTATTTTACCAAAATATTGAAAAGACAAAGCTGTTCCAGCAGCATTAGCTTAATGACTCGAGCCGCTGTTCCAACCTACCAAACTTTGCTTGTGGATCTGCATTAGCAGCTACTTACTGTAAATTAACAGGTCTTGTACTTTGTCCTCCAAAATATATACGAGGGATAGATTGATATCATTTTTCCAGTGCCGATACTGCTTGTCGGTCACCTTTCAGGCCGGTAATCTATATCAAGTGCTTATCCCGTGAATTGAAATTTTATAAAAATTACTATTTCTACACAAATCTGGTGTCAAAATTGCAAACGTTACAACAACTGAGAATAATAGTGTGCTTGAAAAATAACATACAGGGTTATCCAAAGAGATTCGAAAAGTCACCGCACGTTCGGTTACTTTTCGTTCTCTTCAATTCGGTTCCTTTTGCCGATTGCATTTCGGTGACCCTGCGGTGTATTCAGCAAACACCACAGGGTCCCCGAATTGCAGGGAAAAGCTGCCGCAAACCTGACGAAAACTCACCGAATGCACGCTGAAAACAAGCAAAAACATCTGGATTAACCTTCGAAGAAGCCGAACAGGAGCCGAATCACACAGAGCCGAAGCAGCTGTGATGTAGAGGAGGCAGTGAATAAATTAGAAAAAACATTTGTATGAATCTGGGAAAAAGAAACGCTGTTTGCAAAGAAACTACTGAGCGAAAATGTCTGAAATTTTCACAGGAGGTCCAGGGAATGATAATAAAGAGGGCTGTTACAAAATAAATAAGTAAACTGAAAAAAAAAAATCAAAAAAAAATCGGACTTTTAAAAAAAAAAAAAAAAAAAAATCAGAAAAATGCTTAAAGTATCCTAAAAAATCTATAAATAAAGAGACTTTTTGCTGCAGAATTTTATAATGAACGGTTTATTAGATATTGAATTAAAACGGGAATATTTTTAACATTGAAGTCTATGGGATTCTCCTGAATAAATTTGCCGAATTAAACCACCGAATGGCAGGGCATTAGGGGAACCTTTCACTGCTGGTTTGTGTTCTCTGAATAGACGAAGCAGTGCTTTTTCATGGGGATTTCACTGCCATCGAACAGGCACCGAACAGGCACCGTATGTGCAGGCAATTCGCCAGGATTTGGCGAATTGCCTGCTCTCTGGATAGCCGAATGGTCAGGAAAGGTAACCGAACACTGATTTTCAGCGTTCGGTTACCTTTCTCAAGCAATTCGGATCTCTTTGAATAACCCTGTTAGTTTTCCAGAACACAGTAAAATGACAAAACAAACTTACAAACATCACACACTAACAGGGTTATCCAAAGAGATCTGAATTGCTTGAGAAAGGTAACCGAACGCTGAAAATCAGCGTTCGGTTGCCTTTCCTGGCCATTCGGCTATCCAGAGAGCAGGCAATTCGCCAAATCCTGGCGAATTTCCTGCACATACGGTGCCTGTTCGGTGCCTGTTCGAGGGCAGTGAAATCCCCATAAAAAAGCACTGCTTCGGCTATTCAGAGAACACAAACCAGCAGTGAAAGGTTCCCCTAATGCCCTGCCATTCGGTGGTTTAATTCGGCAAATTTATTCAGGAGAATCCCATAGACTTCAATGTTAAAAATATTCCCGTTTTAATTCAATATCTAATAAACCATTCATTATAAAATTCTGCAGTAAAGAGTCTCTTTATTTATAGATTTTTTTAGGATACTTTAAGCATTTTTCTGTAACAGCCCTCTTTATTATCATTCCCTGGACCTCCTGTGTAAATTTCAGACATTTTCGCTCTGCAGTTTCTTTGCAAACAGCGTTTCATTTTCACAGATTCATACAAACGGTTTTGCTAATTTATTCACTGCCTCCTCTGCGTCTCAGCTGCTTCGGCTCTGTGTGATTCGGCTCTTGTTCGGCTGCTTCGCTGCGTGTGATCGGCTCCTGCTCGGGTTTTTCGAAGGTTAATCCAGATGTTTTTACGTGGTTTCGGCGTGCTTTCGCTGGGTTTTGCGGTTCGTTTTCGTCGGGTTTGCGGCAGCCTTTCCCTGCAATTCGGGGACCCTGTGGTGCTTGCTGAATACACCGCAGGGTCACCGAAATGGGATCGGCAAAACAAACCGAATTGAAGAGAACGAAAAGTCACCGAACGTGCGGTGACTTTTCGAATCTCTTTGAATAACCCTGTAAATGTCGCTACTGGAAAGCTTAACAATATTTTGGGCTAAAGAATCTCAACACTCAATGTGACGGGTAACTCACAGTAATGTGTGCTGCGTATGAGCGTATCACAGAGCTCCACAGCAATAAAACTCACAGAATGTGCACTGTGTATGAGTGTATCACAGAGCTCCACAGCAATAAAATCCACAGAAATGTGCACTGTGTATGAGTGTTAGTTTTAATGCTGTGGAGCTCTGTGATACGCTTATACACGCTGCACATTACCGGGAGTTTTATTGCCATGAATGTTTTTATATGCAATTACATATTGTATATTATTGTGAGTTTTATTGCCGTGGAGCTCTGTGATACAATCAGACACAGCACACATTACTGTATCACAGAGCTCCACAGTGCAACATCATTGTTCACTTTATTTCTGAAAAGTGAACAATAGTGCTGCCTTGATACATCTTATTACTGTCTAGCTTCTATGGTCCCAGGGATATAGGGGTCCAAAGGACCCCTATATCTCCCCCCCCCCATAGAATCCCCTCCCAGCGGGGGGGGGTCCCGTTTCTGATGGCATCACGCCAATGCGTGATGACAGCAGTGAGCGGGGATAGGTCCCGCAGACAGCGGACATCCAGGATATCAGCCCCATGCAGGAGAATTCCAACATCGGCGACAGATGGGCGCCAAGCCTCAGAACTTCACCGATGGGCTGGAGAGTGGAGACCTCCTCTGCACCGTGGCGGAGGAGTGTCTGGCCTGCCGGTGCGTATGGTTCCTAACCATAACCTCCAACCCTTTCCTTAACCGCTAACACTAACCCCTAAACTTAAGCTTCTATGATGCTTGTGTCCTTTTTAGCCATGTACATTGTTTTATGTGAACCCAGGGATTAGGGTTCATGGTGCTTTTGAATTCAAATTTCTATTATGTGCTGTATCACTATGATGATCGCATCGATTTTTCTATGTGCTTTAAAATGTTATATATTTGCTAAATTTGTACTATGAGCTTCAAATCTATTATACTCAAACAGTTTTTTGCCGAAGCGTTTGTCATTTTGAACATTTCTATATACGACCCAGTCATGCTGAAATTTTTAGATGTGTGACATTATGTTATCTGCATTTTGATGTACTTTAAACAGTCATTGTTCCAACAGGATACCTGGTTTTCCATGTGTGTGAAAAGGATGTTGTTTGAATAGGTGTGCTTAATTGTGTGTTATATAAATGTTTCTTGTTGTGTGTGTGTTTATATGTTAAACCACTTTTACAATGATTGTCAGAAGTAAAGATAAGGGAAACCATTTTTGTTTTAAAAGTGAAAGCGCTTTAATGTTCGAACACTTGTCCTGTGTCTACATTTTTGCGTTTCATTTTTTCCTATATTTTAATAATATATAAATACTACTTAAACCAAAACCAATGCATCACAATATTAAATCCAATCACACAGACTTTAGTAATTGAAACTTTGTTAAAACAATTGCCACCCCAATTTAATTCTCTATAGAACATTACTAAATGATTACTGACGGAATGATTTGATGCTTTTATGGATGCACTGCATTCATACTCCTTTCAATACGACTTTACTTTGGTAATAACATTGTAAAAACTAAGGGCCCTAATCCCTTCCTACCGCTAAAATGGAGATACGAATGGGGAAAACCTAAGCCTGCAGGCTTCCCCGCAGTTTCCCTATTTTTGCAGGAGATTCCGAGGCAGGTTCCGGGGCAGGCGCTACTTCAGCACTTGACCCCGGAACCAAGCGCTTCCACGTCACCACGAGTACCACCTTCTGGAGTCCATAGAACCCAAGGGAGGTTTGCACTGCCAAGCCGTGAGCACTGCGGAGTGATTGTGGAAGGAGACTGTTGAATATTCGTCTCCAGTCTCACTCTGTTCCCAGCGGCCTAAAGCAGCAGATAGTTCTCGCCGTGGGATTACCACCAGCTTTTGGGTGCCGGTATAAAACCAGTTAACCCATCGGTGTGGTAATTAGCGTTAGGACTTTGTAATACCGTGCTTATCCTAATGCTAGTTACTGATTGTGCTCCCTATGTTAACCCTTTCCATGCGGAGGACATGCTCAGCGCATCCTGCCGCATGGCCACTTTGCTGCGGAAGTGCGTCCTCCCTTTGCAGCAGCGATCAGTCGGGATTCCGGCCGATCTCGACGGCCCCCCAGTGTGGGCTGACATCCTCGATGTCAGCCCAACCTCCGGGACACAGGCGGGCACGATAGACGGCATCGCGTCAGCACGATGACGTCTATTACAGGAACACCCCGCCAGTGCGGGGAAGGTGCCTGAAGGGGAGGTCCTTTGGACCTCTCTCCCTCCCCATCCGTGCAGGCCATAATAGTAGGCACCGTTTGGAAGGACACAGCCTGCCCTTCCAAGCGGCGGCTGTCTTTAACCCCTAGGGGGCTGGATTGTGCTATGGCGCCAACAGGTGCCATATCGTGGTCCCGTCCTGGAGCTGGACGACATTTTGGATGTCGGCCAAGCTTCCGGGATATCCCCCTGATGACTGGCGTCATCGCGCATAGCGCATAGGTCTGGAATTAACCCTTAGCTGCCACCTACGGTGGAGATAGGGGGTTCATTGGATCCCCCTATCTCCTGATCCGTGGCAGCTAGTAGTAAGCATGGCCTTTCCAATAATACCAAACATGATCATGTAAAATGTAAAAAATAAAAAATAAAAATGGAAAATTAATAAAAAGCTTTTTTTTTTAACAAGCGCACCCCATAGAAAATATAACCGCAAAGGCTTGCATGATAAAATGTAAAAAAAAACACTTTACACAATGTAGATGATTGAAAATGTAAAAAAAAAATTTAAAATAAAAATAAAATTAAAAAAATAAAAAATTGAAAATTAAAAAAAAATGTAAAAAACTTTTTTTTGTTTTATCAATGCAGCAATATGGTTATTTCAATTATAATGTGAACAATGATGCTGCACTAACGATTTTTTCTATAGGGGCGTTTGCTAAAAAACATGTAATTTCCCCCCAAAAAAATTTAACGAGTCCCCATTTCTAAGTCAAGCGCACCCCATAGGAAAAAAATAACCGCAAAGGCTTGCATGATAAAATGTGAAAAAAAAACACTTTACGCAATGTAGGTGATTGAAAATTCAATTTTTATTGCATTTTTTGTTATAACATTCAGACAGGACATGACATATAATAATGATATATTATGAATCTGCCAAGTCTGCCGGAAAGAACGATATACTGTATAATATGTCTGGGTTGTATAATAAAATGTGACTTCAAAT
Source organism: Leptobrachium leishanense (assembly GCA_009667805.1). NCBI lineage: Eukaryota > Metazoa > Chordata > Amphibia > Anura > Megophryidae > Leptobrachium > Leptobrachium leishanense. The sequence goes on along the minus strand of CM019063.1, from coordinate 245,235,929 downwards.
CGCGTTTAAACATGATGAGCGAAACCGGTACAAATGAGCTCAGCACAGAGGTGTGAAATGGCTCAGCAGCAAAAGGGTTAAGTATAGGGAGTGCAATGTACAGTAAGCTCGCGCAAGCTAGCTCAATCACAGATGCGCTGAATTCCTGTCTGATACAGGGTCTTTGCACATTTGGAGGAGCCTGACCTGCGTGCAGCCTTTCTGATTGCATGTCATTTCCTATCTTAGCAATCAGGGTGGTGGCACATCCAACGAAATAATCATTAAAGGCATTTGCTACATCTAGGGGGTGTTGCAGGGTTTGGTTGTTTACTTTGACAGCAGCCAGCTGGGAGTGGACAGGGGGTGCTTGTATGTTACTTATGGTTTTCCAAAAGTTTCTAGGGTTTGATATGTTATTGTTTAGATTCTCATTGAAGTAATGGGCTTTTGCCATTTTTGTTTGTTTTGTGCATGCATTCCGGCATTTTTGGTATTCATAGTGATTGTTCATGGAACCAGTAGTCTTGAAATTTGACCACAATGAATCTCTAAGCTGGTACATTAGTGTAAGATCAGCTATTACCCAGGGGAGATGGGTCCCTCTTATTCGCACTTTACACAGCGGGGCATTGGAATTCCAGACTTGCAGGAGCTCGGACTGAAAGTATGCAATTGCACAGTCTAGGTCTGGGATTAGGTTTAGTCTGTACCATGGGAGCTGTTTCAGATCACTTCGGAAGGATTCAATAATAAATTTCTTGAAAGACCTGGTAGTTATTACCTTTGGGGGAGATTTGGTGGCCTTTATTTTACATACGCAGTACACAAGACAGTGGTCACTAAAGCTATTAGCGAGAACGCCTTCCACCTGTATTCTATCAGGAGATGAGGAGAGAATCCAGTCCAGCAAGGTATGGTGAGGGCTTTTCATATTAATGCGAGTGGGGGAGGAGATTAATTGAGTTAGCAGCAAAGTTTTAAACAGCGAGCAGTGTTTATTGTTTTTAGGATTTAGCCAATCTGTATTAAAATTGCCAAGGACCAGCAGTTCACTTTTTTGGTTTTGTGCAAGTAGGTTATTAAGGATTTGAGTTATGTTAGAGAGGGAGTGCACTGGGGAGCTCGGATTTACAATGCACCTGTAAATTTGCATAACTTCTATTATTATTATTAGAGACGCACATATCAGAAGTGTAAAATATATATTGGACAGGTCTGTTCATTAGGTGACAGTGTTGGCAGGTAGACATCATGGTGAATCTGTTCATATGTTGTTCCCTGTATGATTCACCTAGGCCACCAGCCACACGAAGGCCCTGCATTTTGAAACAGGAGGGGGAGCACAAGAGGAGCATCCCCTGCGAGAATACAGTGACTGCTATGTAGCGCGCCTCTTGCCACATCCTGTGTTGTACTAAACTTCAGGTGGGAGCCACATAAATAAGTAGAATGCCTCTCTTTTTCCCTGCTTCAGTCCCCACAACCTGAAAAGCCAATGCCAAAGGAGTGATGTCAGGGACGAACATAGAGCAAGTTTCTGCTCTTCCCCTGTGCTATCTCTGCTGGGTTCATGTAGCATGAATGAGGCTCCTTTGGGCCCACAAGTATCAATCTCCCCTGACTGAAAATAAAGAAAAAATAATAATGAAATAGAGAGGAATGGCATCTAAATATAAATAAAAAGGAAACAAAAAACTACCAGGCCATCATGCGGAAACCCCTGCTTCATGTTCAGAAATCTGAAGGGTGAGCCAGACATTAAATGCTAGTTGTTGTTTTATTAAATGAGACTCAATCAATCAATAGATATCTGAATGAGGTACTTCTTGATTTGGTCCCTGCTGCCTCAACTGACAATTTAAAGAAGAAACTTTAAGCCCAAAATGGCAGCCATGAGTGACTTTATAAAAATGTGCCCAGCCACCTAAGCAGTCAGTATTTACACTATTTATTATAAAAGGTCTGTACTTGGATCTTAAAAATACTGTTGCCAAAAGTTTGGATTTGTTTTAGACCTTATTCAATACTCAAGCTCATTTATTTTCTAAACATGCTTTTCTTTTATTAGTTCGCTATTACTCCTGTTCATTGACACCCCGGAGCTTCTTAAGAATATTCCAAAAGTACAGTTGTTTTCTGTTTTGTTTACTTGTAGTGTTCGAAATGCTTCAGCAGTGGGGAAAAAACTGGTATTATTTACTAAAACATACTTACATTTATAAGTATTCATGAATACTCCTATCTTAGGGAACACCCACCTTTTAATTTTTTTTTTTACATATATCTAAACCAGGTTACAGATCTTTTTATAATTCCCCCGAGGACTTAGGTCACATTTTTTCCATTTTAACCCTAGATATATTTGTCAAATATCAATGTCCTCATGCATACACACATGGTAGGAGCTAGAAGGGGACTGGCATGGGTATGGGGAGATGGACTTTGATGGCATCTGGACAGTAGAAAGAATATTAACATGAAGTGATGGAGCATTGGGATGAAGAAGTGCCATGGTCTGCATTTTTGTATGTGTATACATGTATGTCTGTGTAAATGCATACCTATGTATGTGTGTAACTGTGAGAGTCTTTATATATCTGAGTATCTGTTTATCTGTGTGAGTCTTTACCTGTACCTTCTACCTGTGAGCGTCTTTGTACCTGTGTGAGTGTGTACTTGTGAGTGTCTGTATCTGTAAGGTTGCACTTATGTGTGTCTGTTAGGTGCGTGTATCTGTTTATCTCTATGAATGTCTACCTGTGACTGTCTCTGTATCTGTGTGTGTGAGTGTGCTCCTGTGAATGTATTTATATACTGTAACTGTCAGTGATGGGTACAATTTCTAATGAAGAACAAATGGCATATGATATGGATTTAAAAGAACTTGTGAAGCTGAGGAGACAAAGTCAAGGAAAGTATTTAGCCCAGCTCTGTATGTACAGTATGTGAGTGTATGTGCACGCGTGTGTGTATATCTATAGTGTCCAGACCTGAGGAAGAGAGTTATACTCTCGAAAGCTTGTCTTTTAAATGTATTGTTAGCCCAATAAAAAAGGTATCACTACGTACTGCTATACTCGTGATTTATATATATATATACACACTTATAAGGGTTGTGGTGGACGACAAAAAGTGAGATAAAAAGCCTCCACACTATAATTAATTACGTTTATTATGGCAGAAGCCATTTGCACATCACAGCAACTCAAAGAACTGCATCCCAGAGCTCCTGTGCTACATTCCCCATATGTAGCAAGGAACTCTGGGTAGGACATGCAAATGACCTCTGTCTCACTTTTATGCATCCTGGGTCTGTTTTTACACAGACCCCTTAAATCAATGCCTTGACATACTAGACGGCTTTTTTTTAGCAGAGATCAGGTTTATGCAACTGGTCAAAGCCACTCCTAGGACAGCGCTGTTTTGGTTTTTTTGGACCCTCATCAGCAGGAGCTAGGCATGATGACCAGTTGCAGTGGATGCTTGGAACCGTAGGGTATTTTTTATATCCTTTATCCAAAATACAATGTAGCAAAAAAAATTCAGATTTGGGAAAATCACATATAATAATGACTTCTCTTGGAGATGGGATCAAAACTGAACAATCAATTAATTTATTTTTATCTACATCTTATACACATGAAGCAATTTTTATAAAATGTTTTTAAAAAATATCTCTTCTTTCATAATGTGAAATTTTATACGTATGTTGTCATGTTATATATATACTGTATGTATATATTATATATATATACGTGTGTGTGTGTGTTATAAACTGTAAGTTCATAGTCGTTTGCTATCCCTCATATTTTTCTTTTCCTCACAAGTTTAATATGAGAAATGAAGCATAGCTAATAGCTGATCTCTTTAACTTTTCTTTTTTCTGCTCTTCTTGGTCTTTTCATTGATAAAAAAAGTGTTTATTGATCTTTTCTTAGCCTATAATTAAATGTCTTAGTAATTTGATAATTTACAAGATTTAGGGTGAAAGCATATTAGTGCTTAAATTGATTTTTGTTACATGATATCGCCGAATAAAGAACTTTAATATAAAAAAATCAATAATAATCAATAAAGTGCCTGCTTTTGTGAAACCTTATTTGTAGAGGAAGCATTTCGTGTAGTCTGGCTCACCATGTGGCACATTATTTATCGACACTGAGATAGTCTGTGTCATACCAACTGCTTTTAACTCTCTACTTGCATATAGTAATCAGAACGCCTTGTTAAAGGTATCAAACCTTCTCTTGGTGTCTTTGGCCTATATTTTTAACCCTAATAATGAGCTTTTTTTCTGCTGTGTATTCACCGTGAGGGGATTAGCACATGCTAGAGCGGTTTAACATACACAAGGCTGAGTAATAATTCATGCAGAAAATCATAATGAGCATCTTACTGAGATTAGGGATGTGAAAGGAGAAAAGAACTTGAGATAGGACTTAATTGTAAAATGTCATATGTGTTACAGAGTTTTAGTCTTAATCTATCCAATCATAGCATCAATAAAAGACAATCCATAAATGATAAAGCTGCAAGACTACATTACATACTTACCTAATTAAAATGTGTTTTTTTTACTGATACACAGTGACGACATAAAAAATATTTAAACAGATAAACACGCAGATATAAATATGAAACACGCATATATACAGTGTGAGTGTATATATATATCTCTTTACAAACTATGTAAATAATGGATAAAAATTCAACAAATTTACATTTTTAATTTTTGTAAATTTAGGATTTTTCAGTAACGTTCTACCATCTTATAGATTTCTATGAGATACCAGGCATTTCATCTCAGACCCAGCTGCAGTTGGCTTTGTTTTCCACAGCCCATTTGCACTAGGTAATAAAAGCTACATAGGGCTCCAAGGTTGTTGTCAACTTAACCAGAGCTGTTGTAAACTTACCAGAGCCATTATAGTCTATGGAGTTCTTAAGTTTACAACAGCTCTGGTTAAGTTGACACCACCTTGGAATAGGGCGCGTAGGGCACTATCCCATAGTCAGTGCTAATGTAGCGTCTTGATATGTAATTGTTGACGCTAGGATAAGTAAATTTAACATCTGGCATCAATATTCCAATCTTGACACTAGTCAGATGAAAAATTTTGTGCCTTTCAGCCTGGACGAGCTCACTGTATTTAAGTGTCTCCTATATCTAACATGGGGAGAGCATTTTTAGCGCGTCGACAAGTGAGGTATTATTAATTGCTGGTGCAATTTACCGTCAGGACACGCAAGCAAAAAAATTTTAACAACTCCTAAAAACTGGAGCTAAATGATTCTTCAAATGCAAAATCATTTATCATGCTCCAAACCCCCCTAAATATCCCATACTCACCTCTAATCCTGTGGTGAAAATGGCGTACGGTCCACTGCTTCTTATCGCCAGGAGCAGAGTGAGACCAGGAACAAATAGTCCCTAGCCTCCAACCGCAATCACTCCTCATAGCCCAGAAGCACATCCCCACAGGGTCTTATAGACTCCAGGAGGTCATAATCGTGGTGGTGCGGAACTTCACTACTGCTGGTATCAGGGAGGTTAGCGCTGCGTTCCCGGAATATGACGTTAACATGGAGACGGTAAGGGGAAATCTGCAAGTGCAGGTTTACCTGCTTACTGTCACCATGCTAGCGTCAAGAATGGAATAGTGCCCATAGTTTCTTATTTTTCACATTGCCTCAGTCTCAAATTGTTAAGAAATTATGGGCTGTATTCCCACCCAGTCATTAATAGCAGCTCAGATAGATGGCACAAGCCTTTGTCCATTTGTTAATGACTCTCTGCCGACCGAGCAGCTGTAGAAGTGGCTACGGTTGGAATATTTGGGAACCGCGCCGCAGCGGTGCCACTCAGCACTGCTGGCATCAGCTCCTGCAGTCCATAAGAGTCCATGGAATGGAGTGCAACTCTGCACAAGTGGGGATACACTGGGGCCACGTAAGGACACTGGCAACTATTTCCTGGGATTCTGCTGCACATGGTTAGAGGAAGTGGCGGATTGTATCGCCTATATGTTAATAATGCAGACTCCATCTGATATTATGAAAGGGGCAATCAATATATAGATTTAAGAATCTTTTACTCCAGCAGCATTCCTATAGATGAACAAATACATAAAACATTTGGAATGAGGAAATTTACATTATTTTAACCTTTTAAATAACTCTGAATGACAATCTCTGTGCAAAATCTATTTTCTAAATAGAAGTTGCATATAAATTATACAGTTTTTTCAACAAAAAGGGCTTGGTAGTGAAGGAGCTATGGGCGTGTGAACTCACAATCTACATGTAAGAGAACTGATAATGAAATTAACAAGTAACGGGGCCTCAAAACCAGGAAAAGGATGAATGATTTATGTCTGATCTGTGTAGATTCAGGGACACCAACTGTGTTGGTCAGTTCTTCATCCCTCCTAAGAGTTGCTTCTACATGACCAAACTCTGAACTTTCCATCCAGATCATGGTAAGCGTCACTAACTTTGTATTTTAAAGGTAGAATAAGTAATTATCTCGAGCCAGTAACCTATGTAGCCTCTACTAACTAGCCGGCCACAATGGGATTAGGATAATTTCTAACTCTGCATACTGGGTGTCTCTGGTCTGTCACCATTCTTCACATGATGCGTCTTTAAGTGTTTCCTCAATATCCATAATGGGAATTGCTCTTCTGGGTTTTGCTGCACAGCAGAATGTATGAAGTTGAAATTAGGCACACCTTGTCTGATTTTAAGAATGGATCACATCTGATACAATTAAGACATCCAGAGGGTCTAAATCATAATGTTGTTGTATAAACTTGGTTGTATTACTCAAATGATTAATGTTCAAGTTAATTCCTCAAAGGGTGACTATAATCTTCTGTGAATTGATGAACAGTGTCAATATATGAAATGTATCATAGATATTCTTGGAAATAGTGCACTTTGGAGCAATAAAGGACCTCTATTTCTACTTTTCCATTCAAGTGATTACAACGTTTAGGTAGTTTTTAATAATGAAGTACACAAAAAAATACAAAATAATGGGCTCTATTGCCTAGTGAACGCTAACTGTAGCATTTAGGTGAGTAAGCACTAACGTCAGGATATGTGACATTAACATATGCCCCCCTTATTACCTTCCTACCGCTGAACCCATTAAAAATCTGTTAGCGCATAGGTGATTGCACTAGTTTGTGTAAGCTTACTGTACCTTACACATCCTATACTTAAAATTTAACATGGGGAGCGCAATCAGTAATTAGCATTAAGATAAGTAAGGTATTACTAAGTATGGTTTTACCAACGAGTTAACAAAAAATATACCAGCACCTAAAAGCTGGTGCTAAATGATTCCGCCTTTGCAGAATCTTTTAGCACCAGCTACCCCCCCCCCCCCCGCCCCCAGTAAATCCTATACTCACCTTTCATCCTGCGGCGAAAATGGTGGCCCGGTCTGCTGCTTTTGGCCACCGAGAGCAGAGTGAGACTGGAGACAAAATTCTGAAATGTTCAGAAAGAAAGGTTTGTCGGGCGCTACGTACATGCGTGGATTCATTGCCAGCTGCTACCTCTGCCATGTGCAAGGTCCTGGCGGTTGAAGGCAGCAACGGGTTGAGTGAGAAGTCACAAGGGAGCAAAGCCATAGGTCGGGAACCGCACAGTGGCAGTCTGGACTCAGAGGCAGTGGGCATTATGGTGGATTACTGAGACTGAGTCCCAGAGGCTGCAAGTAGCGTGGAGATGGACCGAGTTGAGGATCCCCAGGGGGCACGTGACTCTTACTTATTTGTGTACCTATCTGTTAACACACACTGCAAGTCAATCAAGTGATAGTAATGCAATACATTTTGACATGGTGATTGATAGTGAAGTTGGATGAGTAACCATAAGGGACTGAAGCATAGAATAGAGCAATCCGTCTAGGCAAAACAGGTAGTCAGGAACTAGAGACACAGGTCTCTTTGGAGTAAATACACCCACAGATATCTCAGGATGGTGGATGTTATATATATCACAAAGCTCAGTGTGACATTTCATCACTTAATGTACTGTAACAATTCACAATTGGTGTAGTGCCTCAAATCAATCATGGCTATACCTTAATGCAGGGCAATGTTAAAGGAATTGCACAATATGCCCTTCATGATGACATTGATAGTCTACTTCTTAGTGGGTCAGTGGAATGAGAGAATTGCAAAGATCACAAGAACTGAGTTCCAGGGAGTCTTTCTTGCTCCCACCTTTCAATATTTGTCTCAGACTGCTATGCCAGTTGTAGTGAATGATAGATGTTGGGGGTTGCAGATTTCATAGGGAATTATTAAAAATATAAGTGCCCTAGTCCAACAGAGCCATTATGATTAACGAGTGAACCATTAAGTGCCATGGACCTGCTTATTAATATAACTGCTCCCTTCCTGTTCCAGCCAAGTGCAAGCCTCTGAATGCTAACATCAGGGTTCACTTATAATAGAGCTACTAATGGATAACGACTTGCGACATATATATACAGTCAGGTCCAGAAATATTGGGACAACGACACAATTCTAACATCTTTGGCTCTATACAGCACCACAATGGAGATGGAATGAAACAAACACAATGTGCTTTAACTGCAGACTGTCAGCTTTAATTTGAGGCACATCTGCAAACTGCTGTAAGTCCTACACCGTTCACCTGAGTTGGATGTACATACCCTCAAATTAAAGCTGACAGTCTGCAGTTAAAGCATATTGTGTTTGTTTCATTCCAACTCCATTGTGGTGGTGTATAGAGCCAAAGATGTTAGAATTGTGTCGAAGTCCCAATATTTCTGGACCTGACTGTATATATATATATATATATATATATTTCTAGTAGTGGTTCCCTATTACTGGCTCCTCCAGAATACAGATGTATGTATTTTCTGGCCATTAAATTAGCAGAATTTAATTCCCTCTCTACCGATGAAGTTGTGCTCACCATGACAGGCTTTCTTTTGTTACGCCTGTCTGTGAGTCTAGGTATGAAAAGATATATGAATTTGCTTCTAGTACTTTAATATTAATAATATATATCAGAATTCTCATGTTGCAAAAACAATATCCTAACTGTGTTTGTGACTATGTTAATTTTGGGTGTGTATGTTTATTTGTGCTTACTTACAAGGTTATTACAGGGTTATTCAGAGAGATCCGAAAAGTCACCGCATGTTCGGTGACCTTTCATTCCCTGAACTTCGGGGCAATCTGGCGATTCTAGTTCGCCGGCCCTGTGGTGTATTCAACAAGCACCGCAGGCCCCCGTAGTGCAGGGAAAACTCGCCGCAAACCCGTAGAACACTCGCCGAACACTCACTGAACACTCACCGAAAACCTGCAGAAACCGCTGTAAAAACCCCACCGGACACCCCAGAAAAACCCGACTAGCCACCGATCACAGAGCAGAGCAGCTGCTGGAAAAATCCGACAGGCAGACGAACGTGGTGGAAAAAACCAAAAACAATACGCTTGAAAGATTGAAATTTGAAATGCTGCTTACAAAAAAAGCACACAACGAAAATGTCTGGAATTTTCATATAAGATCCTATGAATGATAATAAAAAGGTCTGTTAAGGAAAATGTAAAAAACGATTAAAAAAAAACAGGAAAAAAAAATCCAGAAAAATGCCTAAAAGATTCTTAAAAATCTAGAAATAAAGAGACTCTTTACAGCAGAATTAAATAATAAATGGTTTATTAGATACTAGGTGGAAAGCCTGCCCAGAGGGCAGTCTATTGATAAGTGTGGTGTGCATGAATGTTGGTGGAAAGGAAAACACAGCAGCGTAAAGAAAAGTTAAATATTTTTAGTGACTACTTTGAATAAATTTCTTTGAATACAACATTTTTAGTGAAGCATGCATCAGTCCCTGGTAATAAGTAGCCTTGTTCACGTCCATCGATGACTTTGATTTTAACGTCCGCAGAGCTCTTGACTCGAGGGAATGCAACATATAGTTGTCCATGGCTGAAGACGGGTTCTGGTAAATAGATGCCAACTCTGTCAAAGGTTTGTCCTTGGGATTTGTTAATAGTCATTGCAAATGCCAATTTAACAGGAAATTGTCTCCTTTGTAAAACAAATGGCAGTTCGGTGTTACTTGGGGCTAAATCAATTCTAGGAATGAAAATGTTTTTTCGTTCTAAGGTAGGTGTCAATACTTTAGCAATGAGCAAATTATGTCGCATAGCTGTCACAATCAGTCTTGTTCCATTACACAGGCCTCTCTTTGTATTCAGGTTACGCAGGAGCATAATAATACTGTAAATTTTGAGTTTCAGTTTATGAACTGGCATCCCTGAAGGAGCCAATTCATTTAAGAACTCAATGAGGTAATTATCCTTGTCTTCCTGTGATTCATCATCAATAGAATCCGTGCTTAAATAAGTGTAGCTCTCACCTTCTAACAAACTAAGCACTTCTTCATTGATGTTGTCCACATCACAATTTTTGGGACATAAAATTGCAGTTTTCTCAAACGTTGAAATATCATCAGGGTGTAAATGGTCACCATAAATTTCCTTGACAATGGAGTTTTTGCAGATCATTTTAGGTGGTATCTGAAATATATCTTGATGGAAGCCATGTTCGTTTGTGAGTTTTCCATCGCCAAGTTTTATTAGCCAAGAGCTGAACTCTGGATCCACAGATCTTACATTTGTTTGTAGCTTTATCATCTTAAATTTATCCCATAGTGTATTGAATTTAATGCTGGATTCAACGATTGCTGATCGACTGCCATGTGCCACAACAGGTAGAGTTTGTCGGAAATCGCCTCCGAGGATAATTGTTTTACCGCCAAAAGGTTTGTTGTTTTTCATGAGCTCTTGCAGTAGTTTGTCAACGCATCTGAGAGCATCACTTGGAGCCATGGTTGATTCATTCCAAATTATAATTTTTGTTTTTCTAAGGATTGTAGCATCATTAGATGTTTGCCTCATGGAAGATGTTGAAGTATCCAACAAAGAAACAGGCAGTTTAAATTGTGAGTGATATGTGCGTCCACCCTCTAGCAAATTAGCAGCAATTCCAGTAGAAGCAACAGCTAATGCTACCTCTTTGTTTCCTCTAAATGAATGCAATAAAGTTTGGTATAGGTATGTTTTGCCACTACCTCCAGGACCATCGAGAAAGTAACACCTTTGGGGTAATGTATCGTTTTGGGTGGCAGAAAGAATGTCTTCAAAAGTTTCTCTTTGTAGATCATTTAAAGCCGCCTGCATTTGTACTCCTATGTGACTTTGAAGAACTGCATCATAAATGTCTGTTGTTTTGACGGTTGAATAGTCGGTAGGCGTTGGTAAACCGAAATCCTGACATTTTTTCCCGTTAACAATTAAAATGTCTTGAATGTCTAATAGTGCATTATTGAGACATGGTTGGCAGTCTGGTGTGTGGCCAGGGTGTCTTGATAAGTCTTCAATGAGTTGTTGTTTATATTTTTCAAACAGTTGTTTAGCATTTGGTGGAGATGCAAGGGCACAAATGTTGGCAAAAAGCTCTCGAAGCAGTTGAGGCATCATCTCACTTGAAGCTTCGTGAAGAGTCAAGTCCCATAATTCATCATCCTGGAAAAGACCGAGTCTTTGAGCAGCTTCTTTGAATGTTGGAAAATGCACACCACCAACTGTTCGGATATGTTCAAATGAGGTGACTCCTTTAACATGGAGTAAAAGTAATCTCAAGCAAAATCTCTCCACATCCGAATTTATGTTAACAGAGTACATTCGCCCAATAGTGTTATTTTCTTGATGTCTCAATCTTCTTTCCCATGTGGTATTTTTCCGTTGAAATACAAAATGTTGTGGAATATCAGTATACAGGAATTCGCGTGCAGCCACATCTACTCTGTTTGAGGTAAACCAAGCTGTCAATGTTGTGTCTCTTGATTGGGTTCTTTCTATAGCGTTCCTGATGTTATCTTCATTAAAGTATACCGACTGTTCGCCAGGAAGATGGATTTGGAAGCGCACGATGGTATGTGTTTGATGGCGCATTTTGAAACCAATAAGGCGCCATGCTGCTTCTGGAGCTGTCACATATCTGGAATCCATGAAGGAGGTGATCTCGTCATGATGGAGCGTTGCATGTTCTTTGATGGCAATATTTGCACAGACATGTCCTTTATAGATGTATTTGAATAAGTACTTTACACTTTTTATAGAAGCGCAGCTCTCAACGTTTATATGGCAGTTGTATTTTAAAGCTAATAATGGGTTGTATGGCACAACCCAAGAGTTATTGATTTTTTTTCCATTTACTTCAATAGAAGCAGCTGTTTGTGTTCTCCAGTACAGTGGATAGCCATCCATGTTTGGCAAAGTTTGGTCTTGGTATGGTTTTGGGACGTTTTTTGAGCAAACACCATCAGCCATGCATGGCGAATTAATATTCTGAGGCCCACATGGTCCATGTATCATGTGTTTGATGACTATTTCATGTAATCGGGGTTGTGCATGAATGTCGGGGATTTCTGCTGAAATGAACCTATCAATAGCATCAGCATCTTTAAGCTTATCTTGAGGTGATAATATGAGTAAAATATGTGCATGAGGTAATCCACGTTTTTGAAACTCTATTACATGAATTTTAGCAACAGGTTTACCTAACACATGTTTGTTTGTGATGTCGTGTAGTAGTTCTTTTAGCTTTAAGTTGAAAACTTTGGCAACCAAATCAGGGCGGTATTCCACTGCTTGACCTTCTGTAATATTTTCTATAATTTCTGGCCATTTTGGGTTGCATGTCATTGTTATGAAGAAGTCAGGCTTCCCATATTTTCGCACAATAGCCATGGCGTCTTGGTAGTTTTGCAGCATGTTTCTGGGACTACCCTGGAATGTTGATGGAAGTATTACTGCTTTTCCTGGTATCAATCCCTGTTCTTTGGCAGCGTTTTGTAGATGGTCCATGAGACCTGTGTATTTTTCAACTCGTAATTTGGACTGATTTTGTCGTACATAGTTTAGACAGTTACCTTCGGTCTTAACATATGCGTCTACAAAGTACTGTTGAGTTAATTTGCCTGCATTTAAAAATGGGTTGAAATCTTTTCGGATGGAAAGCATGTAGCTATAAAATTGCATTTGAGTGACCCTTTCTCTTGGCTTAGCAGAGGAATGATTGCGTATGGTTTTTACAGTAGTAGGGGTGTAGTTAAGTTTAATGCGAGGTGACCAACTTTGGTCCCCAAATGGAAATAAAAGTGGATAGAGCATCGGCTCTAAGTTTGGATCTAAAATGCTTATCCTTTCTGTTTTTCTGTCTGCGTTTTGAGTTCGACAATGAATGATAAGATCTCTTTCGAGAGGAGGTTCTCCATCATCATTTTGAAAAATAATAGCTACTTCATTACTGCGAGGTGCATTGTATCTGCGTTGATCGTCTGTGCGATCTTGTACTATGGCCATGGTGACAGTTGGTGTTATAGTGCCATTTTGTATAGCCTCCTGTAAGGATTCTTGTTCTACCTCATATAACATTTTGCAGGCTTCTGCCAAAGGATTTATTTTATCCATAAAAGTGCTTAACTCTGTCATGAGCTCAGGGTTGCATTTTGAATTTTCATTAATCATGAGGCGTTGTTTAGCAGCCTCATCAGGATCAAGGATATATAGTTGTGCAAACTTTCTGTTATCCTCATTGTGCGGATGAAGAGATGCAGTTCGGTGGTAAATCTGACCATTAATTCTAAAGCAGTAAGGTCCATAACCAGGAGGAGGAGTAATGTTTGCCCCGATGGAAGCAAATGCTAATGAACTGTTGATAGATCGAATGTTTTGTTTGAAATTTTTTGAATGCTTATGAGCGCCTGTCATTAGACTTTCTATCAAAGGAGCAACTTTAATGGGCTCCATGTATACTTTTCCTTTGTTGCAGCATTGAGTGAATAGTCTGTCGGATGGCTGGTGTGTATTAAAATGCAGTGCATTGCAGTTGGTGCACAGAACATCGAGTTTTCCACAATAATGTTGTTGAACTGAATCACCCTTTTCATTGTTAATGATTTTATTAATTTTTGTTTGTGCACGTCGTACTTTGTGTGCCAATGTGTTTTTGATTCTTTCTTGACATCGTGCGTTATCATCCATATTAGCTCTTTCCTTTCTTTTCTGTTGTTTTTTTTTATTTCTGAAATTTTGTTGTTGCTCGTTCGGCATGTCATTAGTGTTAGATTGTGTTTGATTTTCTCTCCTTTTAGCAACAGATTGTAGTTGTAAATCCATCTTTCTTTTGGGTGGCATTTTTTTTTTAAACAATAAAAAAATGTTGTGTGTATGTGAATTTTTCTTTGTTTTATATTTAAAGGGTTAAGTGGTTTGTGGGGTCTTTGCAGGGGGGGCACAGATTTTTTGTTTGGACCTCCAAGGTGTTTTTTTTTTTACATTTTTCGTTGTGTCAGTGCGGCTGTTTTTTTATTTATTTTTTCTTGTTAGTAGGTGCTCAGTGGTGAGGTGGCATTGGTTTTGTGTATGCCCTCTGAGCTCTTGTTTAGGTGCTTTGGGGGCTCTTTGGAGGTTGGCACCGGTTTTGTTAGGTCCTCATTTTTTTTTTTACTTTGTGTTAGTGTGTTTGTGAGGTTTTTTTCTTGGTGGTTGCTTTGTCAGGTCCTCTTTTTACTTTTTCGTCCTGTTAGTGTGGCTGTGAGGTTTTTTAAAATAATTTTTTTTTTATCTTTTTTCTTGGTGGTTGTGTTGTTTTTTTTTTTTTTTCTTTGTTCTGTTTGTGCGGATGTGAGTTTTTTTAAAAATATATTTTTTTATTTTTTCTTGGTGGTTGCTTTGTTTGTTTTTTTTTTTTTTTCGTCCTGTTAGTGTGGCTGTGAGGTTTTTTAAAACAATTTTTTGCTCTGCTCTGTGCCGTTTATTGTGCTCTGCTCTGTGCCATTTATTGTGCTCTGCTCTGTGCCGTTTATTGTGCTCTGCTCTGTGCCGTTTATTGTTCTCTGCTCTGTGCTCAGCTCGGTGCTCTTGTGCTCTGCTCGGTGCTCTTGTGCTCTGGTCGGTGCTCTGCTCTGTGCCGTTTATTGTGTTCTGCTCTGTGCCGTTTATTGTGCTCTGATCTGTGCCGTTTATTGTGCTCTGCTCTGTGCTCTGCTCGGTGCTCTGCTCTTGTGCTCTGTGCTCTGTTCAGTGCTCTTGTGCTCTGCTCTGTGCTCTGCTCTGTGCCATTTATTGTGCTCTGCTCTGTGCTCTGCGCCATTTATTGTGCTCTGCTCTGTGCCGTTTATTGTGCTCTGCTCCGTGCTCTGCTCCGTTTATTGTGCTCTGCTCTGTGCCGTTTATTGTGCTCTGCTCTTTTGCTCAGCTCTGTGCCGTTTATTGTGCTCTGCTCTGTGCTCTGCTCAGTGCTCTTGTGTTCTGCTCGGTGCTCTGCTCTTGTGCTCTGCTCTGTGCTCTGCTCGGTGCTCTGCTCTGTGTCGTTTATTGTGCTCTGCTCTGTGCTCTGTGCCGTTTATTGTGCTCTGCTCCGTGCTCTGTTCCGTGCTCTGCTCCGTGCTCTGCTCCGTTTATTGTGCTCTGCTCTGTGCTCTTGTGCTCTGCTCTGTGCCGTTTATTGTGCTCTGCTCTGTGCGCTGCTCTGTGCCGTTTATTGTGCTCTGTGCTCTTTTGGTCTGCTCTGTGCCGTTTATTGTGCTCTGCTCTGTGCTCTGCTCGGTGCTCTGCTCTGTGCCGTTTATTGTGCTCTGCTCTGTGCTCTGCGCCGTTTATTGTGCTCTGCTCCGTGCTCTGCTCCGTGCTCTGCGCCGTTTATTGTGCTCTGCTCCGTGCTCTGCTCCGTTTATTGTGCTCTGCTCTGTGCTCTGCTCTGTGCTCTGCTCTGTGCTGTTTATTGTGCTCTGCTCTGTGCTCTTTTGCTCTGCTCTGTGCCGTTTATTGTGCTCTGCTCTGTGCTCTTTTGCTCTGCTCTGTGCCGTTTATTGTGCTCTGCTCTGTGCTCTTGTGCTCTGCTCGGTGCTCTTGTGCTCTGCTCGGTGTTCTGTTCTGTGCTCTGCTCGGTGCTCTGCTCTTGTGCTCTGCTCTTGTGCTCTGCTCTGGTGCTCTGCTCTTGTGCTCTGCTCTTCTGCTCTGCTCTGTGCTCTGCTCGGTGCTCTGTGCTGTTTATTGTGCTCTGCTCTGTGCTATGCACTGTTTATTGTGCTCTGCTCTGTGCTCTGCGCCGTTTATTGTGCTGTGCTCCGTGCTCTGCTCCGTGCTCTGCTCCGTGCTCTGCTCTGTGCTCTGCTCTTGTGCTCTGCTCTGTGCTCTGCTCGGTGCTCTGCTCTTGTGCTCTGCTCTTGTGCTCTGCTCTGTGCTCTGCTCTTGTGCTCTGCTCTTCTGCTCTGCTCTGTGCTCTGCTCGGTGCTCTGCTCTGTGCCGTTTATTGTGCTCTGCTCTGTGCTATGCGCCGTTTATTGTGCTCTGCTCTGTGCTCTGCGCCGTTTATTGTGCTCTGCTCCGTGCTCTGCTCCGTGCTCTGAGGCGTTTTGGTGCGCCTCAAGTTCTCTCAGGATGCGGCGTTTGGCTGCGTGCGCACCCTATTCCGCGCGCATCCAACGGCCCAAGCACGCGGTGGGCGTGTTGCGGCGGGTGGCTGCGTGCGCACTCGGCTGGGCGCACATCCAACCGCCGCAACACACTTTGGTGGTCCTGCGGCGGGAGGCGTGCGCGCACCCGGCTGCGCGCGCAACCAACCTCCGTAAGACGCTTTGGGCGTGCTGCGGCGGTTGGCGCGCGCACCCGGCTGCGCGCGCATCCAACCTCCACAGCACCCTGTGGGCACATGCGCAGAGGAGGCTTGGCGACGGACACGCCAAGCCTTACTCTTTTATAGGATAGATTGGATTAAAACGGGAATATTTTTAACATTGAAGCCTATGGGATTCGCCTGAATAAACCTGTCGAATGAAACCACCGAACAGCAGGGCACTTTGGCAAATTTTCCCTGCTGCTTGATGTCTCTGAATAGATGAAGCATTGCTTCTCTATGGGGATTTACTGCCCTCGAACAGGCACCGAACAGGCACCATACGTGCAGGCAATTCACCAGAATTTGGCAAACTGCCTGCTCTCTGGATAGCCAAATGGCCAGGAAAGGTAACCAACCGTATGCTGAATTTCAGTGTCCGGTTACATTTCAGATCTCTCTGAATAATCCCCTGTATGTTATTTTTCACTTTGAATGAAACTCTTTATATTACAATTTAATAAATGTAGTATTGCAATGTGGTTTACAAATACTCCCGCTGGGTCGATGGCATGGTAGGATTAAAAGGGATTACTCTTGTCCTAGTGAGATTACAGAAAATAGAATTTCACAAGGTGAATAAACTATACAAATTATTTAATTCCCATTAGAAACAGCATTGGATAACATTTTAATAAATTAATTTTGTTTCATTTTTGCCAATTTTGAACAGTGGTTGAGTAACGTCCTGCAATGCAGCAGTTCAGTTTTCCTTACAAAGCGTTTTCATCCAATCCAGGCGAGTCTGGGAAAACTTGAGCTTTTTCAAAAAGAAAAAAACTTTTTGCACTATCATATTAAATGGATGGCCGTTTCTACAAGGTTTAGGGAATTCTATGCTATTCTTCTGCCCAGATTGACAGCACAGATCCTTTATAAAAGTCTGTGTGGTACAATTAGCAGTGGTGTTTACCTTCTATAGAGAATGTAAATGGTAATTAGAAGAAACACTACACTCATTATACCTTTAGCTATGGTTAGAAGAGGAAGCTGCTGGCCAGATCACCGGTTGTGGCCACACACAGAAAAGCCACTTTTGCCTGTAATCCTAAACCTAGTAATTTGGTAATTAACGAGTGCCAGTAATAAAGCCTTATTGACTTAGAATTATATGTTGCTTTGTCATTCAATTAAATGACTGTTGTTGTATTTTAAGAACTTGTGGGAATTCCGAAAGACTAATGACTAAAGAGAGAATTTGCTGAATTGACAGTTGTGATGTGCAGGGTGCTATTGCTGCTTGGAAACAATATGTCTAACTGAACAATTATCCTATCTTCCCAATAAACTATTATTCTGGAACCCCAGGGTCATATGCAAGAAGTAAATGTCACATGCAGGATATGATTTAAGTCAGATAGCTTAACTCATCCCCTTTTGTATTTTCTTCACTTTATTGGGAATTAACAGCAAATAAAAGGTGTCTTTATAAATAGAGAGGGCTTCTCAGGTGTACCTGGTTATGGGATGACGGTAAAAAGAGGATGCAATCACCCAGTACAGAACAGAATCCTCCCTTACATGCCTCTGCGGAAGTCTGACAGGAAGATAAGCTTTCTAAGGAGGAAAATGAGTCTGGACCAAACTAACTGAGTTAAACACATGGCTCGATTCCTGCGGGAACGCGCGGGAACAGCTTTGGAAAGCTTGTGTTTTAAGAAGCAAGCAGTCATCCACTTGAAGACAGCAAACAGGCAGGTGTTGACATACTATAACACAGGGGAGACAAATCCAGAGAGATGGTATATGAAATGGAGCGTGCGGCCACTCCCAGGGGTAGGCAAGCCAGAGATTCTAGAGACTCTTCTGTGTTGGATGTCCCTCCTTTGGTAGGTCGCTCAAGTGGGAAGAATTGTCTGTCATGCACAAGAAAAGTAAGGGCGCTAGTGCAGGAGCGGACGCGGCAAGCACGGTGCTATCACCACTGTTTGGCAGCAGTGAAATCCCTAATAGAGAAGCAATGATTAATCTGTTCACAGACACCGAACAGCAGAGAAATGTCAGTGAAATGTCCTGATGTTTGGTGGTTTCATTCGGCAGGTTTATCCAATAGGTTTCAATGTAAAATATATTCCTGTTTTTATTTGATATCTATTAAACTGTTTACTCTTTTAATTTGCAGCAAAAAGTCACTTTTTTTAAATTATTTTTTTAGGCATTTGTCGGGATTTTTCAGGAAAAAAATGTTCTGTTTTTTTTAGTGGGTTTTTTTCTGTAACAGACATTTTTATTATTATTCATAGGACCTTATATGTTAATTCCAGCCATTTTCATCCAGTAGTTTCTTTGCAAACAGCGTTTAAAATTTTAAACGTTGCAGTCGTTTCTTTTTTTTACTCCTTTTGTCGGCTTGTCAGCTTTTTCAAGCAGCTGGTTGGCGCTGTGTTCGGTGGATCATCTGCTTTTTTCAGATGCATTAGGCGGGTTTTCAGCAGCTTATCGGATCACATTCGATAATTTTGGCGGTTTTTATTTTCAATTCAGCGGTTTTTCGTTGGATTTTCCCTGCACTACGGGGGACCCTATGATGAATGCTGAATTTACCGGAGGACCAGGGAATTTGATTCCCTGATGTGCAGGGAAAGAAAGAGCACCGAAATTGTTTTGTAATCGTACTGTAGAATATACCGGTGATTAAACAGATTAGAATACAGGAACAGGCAAGCATTATGCAGACAGGAAAGGATTGTTGTACATCTAAAAACACATAGATTACAGGATCAGAAACAACATGGGTTTACCTCAGGGAGATCATGCCAAACTAATCTTATTGATTTTTTTGATTGGGTAACAAAAATAATAGACACAGGTGGTGCAGTAGACATTGCTTATTTAGATTTCAGTAAGGCTTTTGATACTGTTCCGCATAGAAGGCTTATCAATAAATTGCAATCTTTGATCTTGGATTCCAATATTGTTGAATGGATTAGGCAGTGGCTGAGTGACAGACAACAGAGGGTTGTGGTAAATGGAGTTTATTCGGCGCAAGGTCTTGTTACCAGTGGGGTACCTCAGGGGTCAGTACTTGGACCCATTCTCTTTAATATTTTTATTAGTGATATTGCAGAAGGTATTAATGGAAAAGTATGTCTTTTTGCTGATGACACAAAGATTTGCAACAGGGTTGACGTTCCTGGAGGGATCAGCCAAATGACAAATGATTTAGGTAAACTAAAAAAATGGTCGGAGCTGTGGCAATTGAGTCTTAATGTGGATAAGTGCAAGATAATGCACCTGGGACGTAAAAACCCAAGGGCTGAATATAGAATATTTGATACAGTCCTAACCTCAACATCTGAGGAAAGGGATTTAGGGGTTATTATTGCAGAGGATCTAAGGGTAAGTAGTCAATGTAATAGAGCAGCAGGAAATGCTAGCAGAATGCTTGGTTGTGTAGGGAGAGGTATTAGCAGTAGGAAAAGGGAAGTACTCATGCCACTGTACAGAGCACTGGTGAGACCTCACTTGGAGTACTGTGTGCAGTACTGGAGACCGTATCTCCAGAAGGATATAGACATCTTAGAGAGAGTTCAGAGAAGGGCTACTAAAATGGTGTACGGCTTGAAGGAGAAAAGTTACCAGGAAAGGCTTAATGATCTTAACATGTATAGCTTGGAAAAAAGACGAGACAGAGGAGATATGATAGAAACATTTAAATACGTAAAGGGAATCCACAAGGTAGAGGAAGGGAGTATATTTAAAAGGAAACAAAGTAGCAAAACAAGAGGACAAACAGGGTTATCCAAAGAGATTCGAAAAGTCACCGCACGTTCGGTGACTTTTCGTTCTCTTCAATTCGGTTCCTTTTGCCGATCCCATTTCGGTGACCCTGCGGTGTATTCAGCAAACACCACAGGGTCCCCGAATTGCAGGGAAAGGCTGCCGCAAACCCGATGAAAACGAAACGCAAAACCCACCGAATGCACGCCGAAAACAAGCAAAAACATCTGGATTAACCTTCGAAAAACCCGAGCAGGAGCCGATCACACGCAGCGAAGCAGCCGAACAGGAGCCGAATCACACAGAGCCGAAGCAGCTGAGACACAGAGGAGGCAGTGAATAAATTAGCAAAACCGTTTGTATGAATCTGTGAAAATGAAACGCTGTTTGCAAAGAAACTACTGAGCGAAAATGTCTGAATTTACACAGGAGGTCCAGAGAATGATAATAAAGAGGGCTGTTACAGGAAAAATAAGTAAACTTAAAAAAAAAAAAATCGGACTTTTAAAAAAAATAATAATTCAGAAAAATGCTTAAAGTATCCAAAAAAATCTATAAATAAAGAGACTTTTTGCTGCAGAATATTATAATGAACGGTTTATTAGATATTGAATTAAAACTGATTATTGAATTAAACCTGAATAAACCTGACGAATGAAACCACCGAATGGCAGGGCATGTCGGGAACCTTTCACTGCTGGTTTGTGTTCTCTGAATAGCTGGAGCAGTGCTTTTCATGGGGATTTCACTGCCCTCGAACAGGCACCGAACAGGTACCATATGTGCAGGCAATTTGCCAGGATTTGCTCTCTGGATAGCCGAATGGCCAGGAAAGGCAACCGAATGCTGATTTTCAGCGTTCGGTTACTTTTCTCAAGCAATTCGGATCTCTATGGATAACCCTGTATGTCTTAGATTAGAGGGGCAAAGGTTTAAAAGTAACATCAGTTAGCATTATTTTACTGAGAGGGTGGTGGATACATGGAACAGTCTTCCAGTAGAAGTGGTAGAGGCCAAAACAGTAATTGAATTTAAGCAGGCATGGGATAGGCATAAGGCTATCCTAAACAAAAGATAAATCCAGGTAAAGTATCCATGTAATTGGGCAGACTAGATGGGCCGAAAGGTTCTTATCTGCCGACATTTTTCTATGTTTCTATGACAACCTGAGGTGAGATTATATGGTTTTGGTGTTAATTTTTAAATATGATTTTTGAAAGACGTTAATATTTACCTTTAAAGAAAGACTGTTAAGCAGCTCTGTTTGTTGTGCCATGTCAGATACATTAACAGTTAAAAAGGGAATGCCAAGTTCATGGCTCAGTAAGATGCTTCATTAACTAAAGTGAAATGTGATCTGGCATCAGTGAATGACTGATAGACTTCAAAGCTAAGTTATGCTTACAGGTCTATTCAAAGAAAGGTGAAAATCAGGAGAATTGGCAGAAGAGTACTATCTAGACCAAATAGCCAATTTGGAAAGTGAGATAAATGGGAAATTTTTCTGGTTTGGCTATTTTGACCTAGAATTTTCACTTCTTCGCTCATTCTCCTGAGTTTCACCTTTTCTTTGAATAGACCTGTTAATTTTTCACTCATAAACTGACCTGTGAATATTTAAAAACAAGGCATGAATTGTACATATAATGCACGCTTATTGTGTTATTAAAAAAAACATTCAGGGCTCTATTACATTCTTTGCACAAAAACGCTCGCGCAGTGTGTTAATTTGTGCACAAACCGTTAAACGTTAACGAGCGTAAATTAACGCTGGTATTACAATCCGAGCGCATTTTTTCATCCGTCAAAAAATAACACGCGTAAAAAAGACGCGCAAAACCGCGTGCGCATTAACGCTGCGCGCAGAAATCGGTGTGTGAACTGTTTTTTCAGGCGATTCAGCCAATCAGAATTAAGAACACATTTGTCTCATGTTAAGTTTTTGCACCTGTCAAAATCAATCTGTGTATATATGCTGCAGCAATAATAAAAACACGCACAACCTCTCAATTTTATTGTTTGGGT
Source organism: Leptobrachium leishanense (assembly GCA_009667805.1). Taxonomy (NCBI): domain Eukaryota; kingdom Metazoa; phylum Chordata; class Amphibia; order Anura; family Megophryidae; genus Leptobrachium; species Leptobrachium leishanense. The sequence continues at coordinate 245,213,459 of CM019063.1, read as the reverse complement.
ATGTGTAGAATGTGTAACTATACTTTGCTGTGTTGTTTTTTTTGGGTTGGTGTATTTGGTTTCGGCCAGGACGTTCAGATTTGCCTTTACACCAGCTTTTAAAAGACGTTAAAATTATGCGCGCAAACGTTGTCCGTTAAAATTTGCGCATAGATTGTAATACCATCCACGTACCAGCACACAAACGCATTTGCGCTCACTATGTTAAGTATAGGACGCGCAAAGTACAGTACGCTCGCAAAGGGTTCGCACAGATCCACCCACGTTAGACATCACCGCGGTCATTTTTTCCGCGGACATTGTAATACGACGTTCTGCGCAAAGGGTTTTGCCCCTTGCGTTAATGCGTTTTTGCGCACGCGTTAACGTTTGCTCGAAGAATGTAATAGAGCCCTTAAAGTTTCAAAATTTGTAAAAAAACTACTGGACAAAAATGTTTGAAATTAACACATAAGGTCCTATGAATAATAAAAAAAGGTCTGGAAACTGGAAAAAAAATTGCAGGAAAAATTCCAAAAAATGCCTATAAAATCCAAAATAAATAATTAAATAAAGAGACCTTTTGCTGCAAATTAAAATAATAAAAGGTTTAATAGGTACTGAATAAAAACGAGGAATATTTTCAACATTGAAACCTATGGGATTCACCTGACTAAACCTGCCGAATGAAACCACCGAAAAGCAGGGCATTTCACTGTCATTTCTGTGCTGTTCGGTGTTTTCTCAATAGGTTAACCATTGCTACTCTATGGGAATTTCACTGCTGTTGAACAGGCACCGTATTTTGCTGGCAATTCGCCCAAATTTTGCAAGCTGCCTGCTTTTTAAATGGTAAAATGGCCCCCTGAAATTGCACCGTACAAGGAAATTCACCGTTTGGTGCAATTTCGGGGACAATTCGTCTGTCTCTGTATGTCATTAACAATCTGCTGCTAAAAGGCAGTCAAGAAAATTATTACAACACAACAATGTTGTGACCAGCTTACAATAATTATTTTGTATATTGTAATGTAAATTGTGTAGATAAGGAGTCTGTAAGCAGTGCTTAGAGGATAAGTGAGGACATGACATGAGATTAGATTAAATATGGAGGTGCCAAGGGCAAGTATTCTATAAATAGTACAGAGCAGCACTGGAGGTAGTCCGAGAGAAGTGACATGCAATGATATTCATGATGAGAATCACAATATTTATTAATATTACTATTTGCTATCAGGTGATGCTAGATAATTTCACATTCTGACATCCAGATATTTTCATGCTTAGGAAACAAGACATTTGATTGCAATCACAGAAGTGATTTCCGATTATCTCACACCCTAATTAGTGTGTTTTCAGATCCCAGGGCGTACATCTCAGCTGTGACTTACTTGGCATAGCTCTGTGGGACACGACCATATGTGTATGTCACGTCATAATATCATGTCCTCAACGAACTAGATGCCAGTGCTATTATACAGGAAGATATGCATTTTGGACTGTGAGAAACAATCAACAGTAAGCCTGCATGTATAGAGGACCACTAGTCTCAATCAACACATATAAAGTCATTTAAGAGTATGGCTATCGATGATGCAGAATGTACATATAAGTCCATATAGTCATGACTCTGTTCAAGATTGTGCTATATAAACTCCTTCAAACGTTAATGTCTTGTTACAGTTACAAGCATTTATAAAGCGCCAACAGATTCCTTAGCGCTGTACAATGGGAGGGACAGAATAACAAATATACGTACACGTTACACACACGGAACAGAATGAGGGAGGACCCTGCTCGAGAGCTTACAATCTAAGAGCAGAGGGGTGACACAGTAGGTGAGGGTACCCGGAGTATGTGTAGTTGCGGGGAGCATGTGGACTGTGTGGGAGGATGGAGCAAAAGATGTACAGTGAGGGGATCATGGAGTGAGCCGATAGGATTCTCTATAGTAATGAGTTTTCAGACACTTCTTGAATGACTGCGGAGACGGGGAGAGTCTAATGTTGCAGGGGAGGGAGTTCCATAGAAAGGGGGCAGCTTGGGAGAAGTCCTGCTCCTTTAAGCATGGCCACTGCAAACCCAACAACGGCTTGATTTTTTTTTTAGCTACTTCACTTGCAAGTATTTTTTGTTAAAAAAATATTAGCAGAGGTGGGGTGAAGCCTGGGCGAGCATAAATCAGGACACGTGAGTGCTGAGCTCCCAGCGCCATGGCTTTTGAACCCGACATTACCGACCCGACCACTGCTGACCCGGCAGCTCCAGTGACTCTCCAGACCACAGGTGTGCCCAATAATAAAAGAAAGATCACCGGTGATGGCCTCATGGCGCCACTGTTCACAGCACACTGTCTGCCGGAGCTGTGGCCTGAACTCACTGGAGGCAGGAAGGAGGGAAGGCCTTGCGACCAGCTCCCCGCTTCAATGCAGAATATAGCCGCCCTGCTCCAGTAGGTGTCAGAAATTCAGGAGGTGCTGGTGGGGGAGATACTCCGTGGTTTCCAATCTGTGCAGGCAAACGTCCAGGCATTGGGATCCCACACAGCCTCCTTGGAGGCTCGAGTGGAGGAGATGGTGAAGAAGACCAATGTCATGGGGGGACCATGTTTCCCTTCTCCGTGACAGGGTGGAGGGACTCGAGGCTGCAATGGAAGACATTTCTAACCTTACAAGAAGCAATAATTTGCACCAGGGGGGTCTTCCGGAGGAAGAGCCCAGCTGGAGGTAACCGTGGGGGGGATATTTCAATGTATGTTGCCAGATTTACCTGCCAACAGGTTCTTAATGGATCGTATCCATACCTGAGGCCCACAAAGCTCCCAACTCCGTGAAGTTATTATATGTATGCACTATTACAAAGAGGGGATTTTACAAGTACACAGAGAGAAATACGTACAGTCTGAAAATGTTACCCTCCAGATCTTTCCGGGCCTGCCCTCGCCACTTTAGCCAAGCGCAGGGGCTGGTGACCAGTGACATCGTAGCTCAGAGAGGAGGGCTTCAAATATGCCTGGAGAGTCCCTTTCCACCTTATTATGACCAAAGATTCCCATGCGAAGTCTGCGCCAAAATGAGCGAATGCCTACAATGATTCTTGTACGTATGAATTTGTGATTTCCTGGGTTCAGTACAGACCCACAAGTTACCTCAAATTTCTCAAATAACCTGTCACTTTTTCTGATGAAAATAATTTCTACCATTCACCTCTGATTCTTTGTTTTACCATCTTCACGGTATAAAACATGGAAGGGGTTTGAAAGGCATAAAATACTGATATTACAACCAAACATTTCTTGTTTGATCTGCAGCTTTTTTATGAACATGTTGGCTGTGTGTAATCATTTTGCTCATAATAAGCAGAATAATTGGACATGTGTAAAGGCGCTCCTTGGGCACATGTACAGAGACTTCCCTAAACCAGTGATGTGGTGTAGTAAGAAGGTACATCAGTGACACTGAATGGAACTCAGGCTCACAGACACTCTCTATATCAGATTTCAGATGTTAATTATAATCATTCCAGCGCCTAGGCATGGATAATTAAACATAATTATATCAAATAGTTATGGTTTAAAGGCAGTAACTGTAAGCGGTTCATAAGAAGCAACTTGGTGTGCAAATGATAATTTGTGTATGCAATAACACAGAGGGATAATTCATTTTCCCAGCAGTGGATAATCATTTAGCAATTTCATAAACGCAGTAAGCTTTCATGTGAAGCCAAATAAGTGAACAAAGGCCCTGGTGTGAAACAGATCCAAGCAGACATCCCCAGTTGTCCAGTGGCTAAGGATATCTTCACAGCCACGTGTAGGGTAAATTAAGCAGTCTGAGTATTCCTACAGTTCCAAGCATTAATGGGTTAAAGTTCAGTAGGTTTGGGAGTCAGCGTTAAGGTAATTTCAGTAGAAGAAGATGAATGAAACTGTCTAAAGACAATTAAAATAGCATAAGAACTAAATACAAAAAATCTCCAGCTCCACAGCATCATGCTAGAAAAGACAAATTGATTGTGATGTCCCATTCAATGTATTCCATTAAGTTAACAGAATTTCTATACTATTTTCCATCCAATCTTGGCCATAGACAATGTTGCCATGTTACCTCTGTGTATACTCATTAATTTAAGGTTAATATATATAAAAAAAAGACAACCACTGGAGCTGCATGCCCAGTATAGACATCTCCGCCATCTTGGATCTCCCCACTGACAGGAATGACAGTATGAACGTTATGATGGTATTCCACATCACCTGTATACCGGCGCCTATACTGGAAGGATTGCGGGCAACACTGAGAGAGGAGAGGTCTAATTTCCACTCTCTCCTTTGTATATGTTTTATATATAAGGGGTTTCATGTCTGTGTGTCACTTGGGAGCATTGGCATTGAGGAAGAGGCTGTGCACCAAAATGTCTGTTTTTGTTTTGTTGTTTTTGTTTTTTGAGTACACTGGTCACACTAGTGGGCCTACGTATATTGCAGCTACGTTGGTTGAGTATTTTTTATATATACACTATATTGCCAAAAGTATTCGCTCACCCATCCAAATAATCAGAATCAGGTGTTCCAATCACTTCCATGGCCACAGGTATATAAAAACAAGCACCTAGGCATGCAGACTGTTTTTACAAACATTTGTGAAAGAATGGGTCGCTCTCAGGAGCTCCATGAATTCCAGTGTGGAACTGTGATAGGATGCCACCTGTGCAACAAATCCAGTCGTGAAATTTCCTCGCTCCTAAATATTCCACAGTCAACTGTCAGCTGTATTATAAGAACGTGGAAGTGTTTGGGAACGATAGCAACTCAGCCACGAAGTGGTAGGCCACGTAAACTGATGGAGTGGGTCAGAGGATGCTGAGGCGAAAAGTGCGAAGAGGTCACCAACTTTCTGCAGAGTCAATCGCTACAGACCTCCAAACTTCATGTGGCCTTCAGATTAGCTCAAGAACAGTGCGCAGAGAGCTTCATGGAATGGGTTTCCATGGCCGAGCAGCTGCATCCAAGCCATACATCACCAAGTGCAATGCAAAGCGTCGGATGCAGTGGTGTAAAGCACGCTGCCACTGGACTCTAGAGCAGTAGAGACGTGTTCTCTGGAGTGACGAATCGTGCATCTCCATCCGGCAATCTGATGGGCGAGTCTGGGTTTGGTGGTTGGCTGCCAGGAGAACAGTACTTGTCTGACTGCGTTGTGCCAAGTGTAAAGTTTGGTGGAGGGGGGATTATGGTGTGGGATTGTTTTTCCGGAGCTGGGCTTGGCCCCTTAGTTCCAGTGAAAGGAACTCTGAATGCTTCAGCATACCAAGACATTTTGGACAATTCCATGCTCCCAACTTTGTGGGAACAGTTTGGAGCTGGCCCCTTCCTCTTCCAACATGACTGTGCACCAGTGCACAAAGCAAGGTCCATAAAAACATGGATGACAGAGTCTGGTGTGGATGAACTTGACTGGCCTGCACAGAGTCCTGACCTCAACCCGATAAAAACACCTTTGGGATGAATTAGAGCAGAGATTGAGAGCCAGGCCTTCTCGTCCAACATCAGTGTGTGACCTCACAAATGCGCTTCTGGAAGAATGGTCAAAAATTCCCATAAACACACTCCTAAACCTTGTGGGCAGCCTTCCCAGAAGAGTTGAAGCTGTTATAGCTGCAAAGGGTGGACCGACGTCATATTGAACCCTATGGATTAGGAATGGGATGTCACTTAATTTCATATGCAAGTCAAGGCAGGTGAGCGGATACTTTTGGCAATATAGTATATATTCTACTGGTTGTATGCCTTCCCTCTGAGATGCACAGGGGGTTTGCTCTACCATCGTAGCCGCAGTTTGTTTGCCTTAGTTTTGTTTGGGTGCTGCAGACACCTCACCTCCGAGGTCTTTTTTTCTGTATTGAGTATAATAATTTAAGGTTATAGAAAAGTCTATTTTCTCATTTCTCCAGTTAGTGGTCTTATAGTGGATAGATCTATTCAGGGGTCAAGTCCTGGGAAAAAAAGTGAGGGAACTCACCCACGAATTCCACAACCCCCATTACCTGAAGAAAATATATATATATATATATATATCACGAGTATAGCAGCGCGTGCCGGTGATACCATTTTAATTGGGTTAACTTTACATTTAAAAGACAAGCTTTCAAGAGTGTAAACTGGAAACTATACTGATCAGTGAAAGGTATCACTACGTACAGGTATACTCGTTATTGTGGCAACTGGACTAACGCATTTTATATACAATATATATATATATATATATCTCCAGGCACAGACCCCCAGAATAATATACACAGTGCTGAACCCCCAGAATAATATACACAGCGCTGAACCCCCAGAATAATATACACAGCGCTGAGCCCCCAGAATAATATACACAGCACTGAGCCCCCAGAATAATATACACAGCGCTGAACCCCCAGAATAATATACACAGCGCTGAGCCCCCAGAATAATATACACAGCACTGAGCCCCCAGAATAATATACACAGCGCTGACCCCCAGAATAATATACACAGCGCTGAACCCCCAGAATAATATACACAGCGCTGAGCCCCCAGAATAATATACACAGCACTGAGCCCCCAGAATAATATACACAGCGCTGAACCCCCAGAATAATATACACAGCGCTGAGCCCCCAGAATAATATACACAGCACTGAGCCCCCAGAATAATATACACAGCGCTGAACCCCCAGAATAATATACACAGCGCTGAGCCCCCAGAATAATATACACAGCACTGAGCCCCCAGAATAATATACACAGCACTGAGCCCCCATAATAACATACACAACACTGAGCCCCCAGAATAATATACACAGCACTGAGCCCCCAGAATAACATACACAACACTGAGCCCCCAGAATAATATACACAGCGCTGAGCCCCCAGAATAACATACACAACACTGAGCCTCCAGAATAATATACACAGCACTGAGCCCCCAGAATAATATACACAGCACTGAGCCCCCAGAATAATATACACAACATTGTGCCCCCAGAATAACATACACAGCACTGAGCCCCCAGAATAACATACACAACACTGAACCCCCAGAATAACATACACAGCACTGAGCCCCCAGAATAATATACACAGCACTGAACCCCAAGAATAATATACACAGCACTGAGCCTCCAGGATAATATACACAGCACTGAGCCCCCAGAATAACATACACAGCACTGAACCCCAAGAATAATATACACAGCACTGAGCCTCCAGGATAATATACACAGCACTGAGCCTCCAGGATAATATACACAGCACTGAACCCCAAGAATAATATGCACAGCACTGGTTATATGGATATATTTTCCCCAGTTCACATGGATATAATTGCCCCAGCTCATATGGATAATGCCCCCAGGTCTCATGGATAATGCCCCCCAGCTCTCATGGATAATGCCCCAGGTCTCATGGATAATGCCCCAGGTCTCATGGATATTGCCCCCTGGTCTCATGGATAATGCCCCAGCTCTCATGGATAATGCCCCAGCTCTCATGGATATTGCCCCAGGTCTCATGGATATTGCCCCAGCTCTCATGGATATTGCCCCCTGGTCTCATGGATATGTCCCAGCTCTCATGGATATTGCCCCAGCTCTCATGGATATTGCCCCAGCTCTCATGGATAATGCCCCAGGTCTCATGGATATTGCCCCAGCTCTCATGGATAATGCCCCAGCTCTCATGGATATTGCCCCCTGGTCTCATGGATATGCCCCAGCTCTCATGGATATTGCCCCCTGGTCTCATGGATATGCCCCAGCTCTCATGGATAATGCCCCAGCTCTCATGGATATTGCCCCAGGTCTCATGGATAATGCCCCCAGCTCTCATGGATAATGCCCCAGCTCTCATGGATATTGCCCCAGCTCTCATGGATATTGCCCCAGCTCTCATGGATAATGCCCCAGCTCTCATGGATATTGCCCCAGGTCTCATGGATAATGCCCCAGCTCTCATGGATAATGCCCCAGCTCTCATGGATAATGCCCCAGGTCTCATGGATAATGCCCCAGCTCTCATGAATAATGCCCCAGCTCTCATGGATATTGCCCCAGCTCTCATGGATATTGCCCCAGGTCTCATGGATAATGCCCCAGCTCTCATGGATAATGCCCCAGCTCTCATGGATATTGCCCCAGCTCTCATGGATATTGCCCCAGGTCTCATGGATATTGCCCCAGGTCTCATGGATAATGCCCCAGCTCTCATGGATAATGCCCCCCTGGTCTCATGGATATTGCCCCAGCTCTCATGGATATTGCCCCCCTGGTCTCATGGATATTGCCCCCCTGGTCTCATGGATATTGCCCCCCTGGTCTCATGGATATTGCCCCCCCCAGGTCTCAGGGATACTGCCCCCAGCCCAGCTCACCTTTGCTGCTGCTGCTTCTGCTCCTCTGCCAGCGGCCGCGTGCTTCCTGCTTCAGTGGCCGCTGACAGGAAGTGCAGCCGCTCGCCTGGGAACTATGAAACAGCCAGGCGAGCGGCTCCACCTCCTGTCAGCTGGCCCTTGTAACAGGAAGCACGCCGGCCGCCGGCAATGTGCGGCGGCGGCGTTCGGGCTCGGGCCACAGCGGGAACGCTGCGTTCCCGCAGCGTTCCCGCTGTGGGAAAAGTGCAGGAACGCCGTTCCTGCGCGTTCCCGCTCGACTCGAGCCCTGGATCTATTAAACATTTATGAAAGAAAGCTATTGCAGGGTTGCTCAACCTTGGCCTCCAGATATTTTGGAACTACACTTCTCAAAAGGCTCTGTCACCCTAATGAGTGGCTGAGTATAATGGGAGATGCAGTTTCAAAACATGTGGAGGCCAAGGTTGCTGACCCCTGATCTTGGTGGTTGCCCAGTGCGTTTTCTGTGATGTGCAGTTTTTTGTTCTGTTTTATAGGTACTGCAGTAACAAGTTTGAATATTCATGTTTTCTTAGCTTCCAGTTTTATTGCAACACTTTATGAATATTTTGAAGATGATTATGGAAACAGAAGATATGGAGTAACTAGTTCAGTGTTTAAGCATTGCAGCATGTACTTTGGCGAGAGTATTTGCTTTGTAGCTGTAAATTCTGCAGCGCTGAACAATGGGCACAATATAGACAGAGTTACAATACATTGAGACTGATTTTATATATATAATATATGTGCACATAACTGGGTGAGGCTGCACATAAACCTTAAAGTGTCATTAAACCCTCAGATTTTCTAACATAAAACAGTAGTATAATGTGAGCCTTACTGTAATCCAATGTAGTATTCCTTCTCTTTGCTTCTATTTCTTTTAAATCCTCATCTCTAATCATGCTTGGCAGGACTTCCTGTTTTCAGATGACCACCGTTTCTCTGTAATGCCTCATGGTGTCAGCGTTTTCACCCAGAACTACAAGAGGACGTCCTGCAGAGATCCACATCCCCGCCCACTTGTGATTGACAACTGCTGCCTGAACGTGCTGTGGTTTTTTTTGTGAACTGTACAATGAATAGGTTGTTTATGATAAAACATAAGCAATAAAAATTGTTTTAAAAAAAAAGAAAAAATACCTAGCTCTGATTATAAGAATCTGCAGAACAAAAAAAAAAACACAGCACGTTCAGGCAGCAGTTGTCAATCACAAGTGGGCGGGGATGTGGATGTCTGCAGGACTTCCTCTTGTAGTTCTGGGTGAAAACGCTGACACCATGAGGCATTACAGAGAAGCGGTGGTCACCTGAAAACAGGAAGTCCTGCCAAGCATGATTAGAGATGAGGATTTAAAAGAAACAGAAGCAAAGAGAAGGAATACTACACTGGATTACAGTAAGGCTTACATTATAGTACTGTTTTATGTTAGAAAATCTGAAGGTATAATGCCACTTTAACATATATTTTATAGAAGGGTGCTACTCAGGGGCGTAACTATCAGGGGTGCAGAAAGTGCCACTGAAACTGGGCCCCTGAGTTCGGGGGGGCCCACGCACAGCTGGCCACGACTTGGCAAGGACAAGGGCCTCACCTATGATTCCTTCATACACAGCACACATTACCGTGAGTTTTATTGCGGTGGAGTTCCTGTTTCTAATCCCCTCACCATCTAGATTGTAAATTCCCACGGGAATAGGGTCCTTATATCCTCATGTATCTGCTGGCAGGAATACTAACCTGTCTCCATGTATTGTAGAATTGTCCTGTCTTTACCCATTACACCTTAATGTACAGAGCTGTGGAATGTGTTGGCTTAATAAATAATAATAATAATAATATACATGGTGCACATTACATTAAAAATGGGATGGACTGAAGTGGTAGTATTGGACATGGAAAAAATGGGACACTGATTGTCTGGAGTCAGCATTGTGGACATGGAGGTGTCCAGTGCATGGGGATGACGGGGGGATATGTTTATACTGGGGGGGGGCCTTCATGGATTCCTGCACCTGGGCTCTGAGGTTTCTAGTTACTCCTCTGGTGCTACTTATACCATGTATAATATAAAATGTACTCATCTTAAATGTTCTAGGAGACATTTAAAAACACCTACAGGGTTATTCAGAGAGAGCTGAACTGGCCACTGAATTGGCCGAAACAGTGAATTTCCCCATACGGTGCAATTTTGTGGCCATTCGGCTATTCAAAAAGCTGGCAATTCGGCAAAAAAAAATTAAATGAAATTATTTTTTTTTTGTAACACACCTTTTCATTATTATTCATAGGACCTTATATATTCCCAGGCATTTCCATGCAGTATTTTTTTTTTTTTTTAAAAAACACCTTTTAAAAGTTGCAGGGTTTTTTTTAACCTCTGTTTGGCGGTTTTGCGGCTTGGTGGCTGGTTGACGGTCTGTTCGGCGGGTTGTTGGCATTTTTCAGATTGATTCGGCGGCTTTGCGGCAGATCGTCGGATGCATTCGGCGGGTTTTTACTCTTTTTTTCAGATAGATTTGGCGCACTTCGGGGACCCTGCAGTGAATGCTGAATTGTCGGTAACATTTCGTTGATCTCTGAATAACCCTGCTTGCTGAGGATAGATTTATAAAGGTGGGGATATAGTCGCATTGTGATCACAAGATTTTTAAGCCCACCACAATGTCAATGTATTCCATTACATTGAGTCCCTATAATAAATAAGATAATGATCGCCCTTATGGGATATTTCCTCTTACTGGTACAAACTGTCTGATGGGACTTTCTGCAGCACAAGGTGTAATAAGGGCTGCCATGGAGAAGCTGTAAACCATGTGATTAAGGAGTGGTGGTGTTAGCTTATTAGGGTTGTGAGCCGCAAACATGAAATGCACAGAACCGGGAGAGGCTGCACTGAACCCCAACATGGTTTGTGTCTAAGGGTGCTACTGAGAGTAATGAATACAGCAAACAATATATAGAGCACTCAGCTTATCGATGATCTAAGAGACTTTAAAAATACCAAGCTGAGGTTACATATATAAAGATGGAGATTTAATCACAAATTGGGATCACAAGATCTTCAAGCTGCCACAGCTTCAATGTACAGGTGGTGCACCCCTTATCTGAAATGCTCGGGACATTACGTATTTTGGATTCTTCTGAGTGTCAGTATCCAGGATATTCTGATGTTATCGAGGAAGGAGATTGTCTTTCTGCTGCACCCACAAGCCTATACTTGCGCTGGGTGCACTATGCGGGGTTAATCCATGGACATGATTCTCTGAGTCAGTTTGACTTCGAGCAGCATGTCACATGCAGCGGTTGCTAAAGGGCCCATATCCCCCAGCAGTCAATGACGTGTCTGCTGAGTGAGCAGGTGAAGGAGGGGTATGCTGCAGCAGCCTTTAGGGGGGCATACTAATACGGTCCAGCCGGCGTTAAAGCCCTCCCGTGGGGATCCACCTGCCCGGCAAGAAAGGGATAAGCCTCAACCAGTTTCGTGTATATATATATACATTATATTATATAATTTAAATATTTCTGTAACTATAAAAACTTCTTTAACCACTTGGCTGCTATGGACGCGCTCAGCGCGTCCAGCCAAGTGGCTCTCCTCTGCTACGGACGCGCTCAGCGCGTCCGAGCACAGGAGGCAGCAATCCGCCGGAATCCGGCGGATTGCTGCGCCCCCCCGGTGCGGGCTGACATCTTGGATGTCAGCCCAGCACTCGGGAGCCCGGCGGGGACATTAGATGTCATCGCGGCGCCGCGATGACATCTAATTCAGGCGCCCCCCCCCGCATGTGCCGAGGAGGCGCCTGAAAGGGAGGGGGGGAGGTCCTTCGGACCTCTCTCCCTCCCAATTGCCGGGGAGCAGGGGGTTAATACAGGCACCGGTGCGGGCTTACATCTTGGATGTCAGCCCAGCACTCGGGGGCCCGGCGGGGACATTAGATGCCATCGCGGCGCCGCGATGACATCTAATTCAGGCGCCCCCCCCCCCGCATGTGCCGAGGAGGCGCCTGAAAGGGAGGGGGGGAGGTCCTTCGGACCTCTCTCCTCCCAATTGCCGGGGAGCAGGGGGTTAATACAGGCACCGGTGCGGGCTTACATCTTGGATGTCAGCCCAGCACTCGGGGGCCCGGCGGGGACATTAGATGCCATCGCGGCGCCGCGATGACATCTAATTCAGGCGCCCCCCCCCGCATGTGCCGAGGAGGCGCCTGAAAGGGAGGGGGGGAGGTCCTTCGGACCTCTCTCCCTCCCAATTGCCGGGGAGCAGGGGGTTAATACAGGCACCGGTGCGGGCTTACATCTTGGATGTCAGCCCAGCACTCGGGAGCCCGGCGGGGACATTAGATGTCATCGCGGTGACGCAATGACATCTAATTCAGGCGCCCCCCCGCATGTGCAGAGGAGGCGCCTGAAAGGGAGGGGGAGAGGTCCTTCGGACCTCTCCCCCTCCCAATCGCCGGGGAGCAGGGGGTTAATACAGGCACCGCTTGGAAGGGCACAGCCTGCCCTTCCAAACGGTGGCTGTCATTAACCCCTGGGGAGCCGGATCACGAATCGGCGCTGAAAAGCGCCGGTTCGTGATCCTTTCCCGGAGCTGGCCGACATCTTGGATGTCGGCCAAGCCTCCGGGAACTCCCCCTGAGGACTGGCGTCATCGTGCATAGCACGATGACGCCAGTCCTGGAGTTAACCCCTAGCTGCCACCAACGGTGGAGATAGGGGGTTCCAATGAACCCCCTATCTCCCGTTCTGTGGCAGCTAGAGGTTAAAATTTGGTACTGTTGGATCGGCCAGAGCATGGCCGTTCCAACGATACCAAACAAAACTGTGAAAAAAGTTTTTTAAAAAAAATAAAAAATAAAAATAAAAAAATATTTTAAAAAAATTATAAAAAAAAATAAACAAGTTTTTTTATTTTTTTTGGTTTGATAATGCAGCAATATTGTTCCCATTTCAATTATAATGTGAACAATGATGCTGCACTAACGATTTTTGTATGCGGTGCGTTTGTTAAAAATCGCGTAATTTCCCCCAAAAAAAAATTTAACGAGACCCCATTTCAAATTTTTTTAACAAGCGCACCCCATACAAAATATAACCGCAATTGCTCGCATGTTAAAATGTGAAAAAAATACACTTTACACGTTGTAAATTATTGAAAATTCATATTTTATTGCGTTTTTTGTTATAATATACAGACAGGTCATGACGTATACATATAATAATGACATATTATTAATCTGCCGAGTCTGACGGAAAGAACGATATATAATATGTCTGGGTCATATACTAAAATAAGCCTTCAAAACACGTTTAAACATGATGAGCAAAACCGGTAAATATGACCTCAGCACAGAGGCGTGAAACGCCTTAGCAGCGAAAGGGTTAAAATTATTATACTACAACTACACAGCAAATTCTCATGCCACAGTGCATGCTGTAATTCTTAAACACTGAAATAGTTACCTTATGTCTCCTGTTTTCCATAATACAATATGGGTTTTTATAGCACGATTTACTTACACACGATACTTGGTTTTTTTATGCGTTTTAATAATAACTACATTTAATAAACTTTAATCAAAGTTTTCTCTTTTTTTATAAGCTCCTTTCCTATGTTTTCTAGATGTGACTTAATCAAGTAATGGTATTTAATAGGGAAACGTATTAGAAGCTTTGAATTTCATCCCCCTTGTGCCAGGAAGTAATAAGGTTTTGTCCTAGCTAATAAACTGAAGGCATGATTTGGCTGCCGTATGAAAGTTCCATGTTTCGTTCTTACGCGGTTACTTTGTGTTGCATCTGAGCCCTCGCATTTTTCTCATGAGCCTGTTTTGGAATATCAATAACTCAACACAATACAGACGCATTCAAATCTCATTTCCTAATGGGATTATCCAGAGCCACAAAAGGGTTTGTCTGAAGAAAGGGGGGGGGGAGCAAAAAGGATTACATTTCCAAAATCTTGTACCACTGCCTAAGTTCTGTCCATAAAGGTTTATAAAGCACAACTTTATGGGAAAAAGAAAACAGAGCTCTGCATTGTGTATTATGTTCTGCAAGAGAAACGACTCTGTGTCTCCATTTGCTTATAGTTAGTAGGGTAAATCACTCTTTTAATTTCACGTACCGGAGACAATGCGTTACTCTACTCTTCATACAACCATCGTTTTAACCCCTGAACCCACTACAATGCATTATATCTCATAAGAGAGCAGTGCATTACAGATTTATTGACTAAAAACGAGTTTCAGTACATCAAGAGACACGGAACGGAACAGCTGCAATGAGCAATGATGACCTGGCTGGAGGTACAATAAAACATACATAGCCTCTAATTGTGTTTTGTGTCACATGGTGTAATAGGAAAAAGCACAGATGACATTTTTCTTCTTGTTATGTTTTATACATGTTGCTGGGCTGGATACAATTTGATGGTTGCAGCCGCCCCATCGGGGAATAGGCGCGACCCTACAGGACATACAACTAGGAAAAAATCTCCAATGCACCTACCCCAACTCTTCTCAACAAAGGTTTACTGGAGAAGCTCTACAAAGCTTCTATAAGAAATAACTTTGACTTGTTTACTGTTGGATTCATCTTAAACCGTGAGACAAAACTTACATGAGTATAAGGCCAACACAATTAGAACAGGGGCAATAAACCTGATCTCTGCTAGAAAAAGCCACCTAGTACGGTATGGCATCAATTGAAGGGTTCTGTGTAAAACAGACCCAGGATGCATAAAAGTGAGACAGAGGTCACTTGCATGTCTTACCCAGAGTTCCTTGCTACATATGGGGAATGCAGCACTGGGGCTTGGGGATGCAGTTCTTTGAATTGCTGTGATGTGCAAGTGGCTTCTGCAAGTGTATATATATATAATAATATATCACTGAATTATGATATCCGTGTGTGTGCAGTCCTGTGCAGGGGGCAAATGGGGTGTCTGACCATACTTTTCAATATTTGCATAAATTGGACAGGCTGTCAGCAAAGTCCTAAATCATTTATTGGAAAGTGGTCACATGACATTAAATAAAAGTATTGGTGAGTACTTGAAAAATAGTATCAGCTCTCATACTCACTCTTAAAAGAATGGTATCGGTGCATTCCTATTTAGTACTCATTCCTGTATACCATTTTACTTGGAGTAGTACACTGTGTATAACCTGATGTGCAGTTCCATATGTATAGAAGAACATCTTATTGCAAAGTACCAAAACTCAAGCCTTCAGCAGTAACATTCCACCTATTTCAATGGGAACAGCTTTATTTTCACATTTATTTTATTTGTGTCAATAAGTACTCCAAAATAACTGCAAGAGAGAGAAAATATTGTTACAATAAATACTTTGGCAAATTGGCACTCAAAGGAAGCATCCATAGTGCAGCATCTCTGCACAAAAGGTTCTGTAGGTTGTGACAAATAATCCCTGTTCTGAAAAGCTTACATTTAAAGCATTATGTATTTATTTAGAGAAGCTGATTAATAAGCAAATTGTAAGCAACTTATTGAGTTGGGTAATATCTCCAGCCAGCTTTTGGGGCTTTTGGCACTCTGAAAGAGGGTTTACTCAGTCGAATGCATGCCCCGTGCAGGAATGGATCTGAGGAGGTTTAGCAAAGACTAATCTCATTAAACCAACAAGCCGCTTGGACAGGCACTAGCATTTGCTTAATGTCAGGGCAAGTGTTGCATTGGCTCTCTCACCTTAAACCTGCTGACGGTGTGTACCTGCCAAATGACGCAGAGGAAAGCCTAGAGAATAGCTGGTTGCTACTTGCTATTTGCATACTCCCTGATACAGTGTCATCTGAACATATATTACTTGCCCTTATAAAATGAGAACATATTATTATTATTTAGTACAGGAGGAGCGGGGTCGCACCTATTCCCCGATGGGGCGGCTGCAACCACCAAATTGTATCCAGCCCAGCAACATGTATAAAACATAACAAGAAGAAAAATGTCATCTGCGCTTTTTCCTATTACACCGTGTGAATCAAAACACAATTAGAGGCTATGTATGTTTGTTTGTACCTCCAACCAGGTCATCATTGCAGCATGTTCCGTGTCTTTGTTTTTTGATCCCAAGGGGGATTTTGTTTCTGGAAGGGCATTAAATTAAGGCCCACCAGTCTACCTCATGACTGAAAAGCAGCATGAGCAGTGATGTTTGCTACATAGCAGCCTGTGGTTTCATTTTTTGGATAGGACTCACCCTCACTAGAGGTACCTTGACGTTGGCGGGTGAGCTTACTCTCTTAGTGGCCATTAAAAGAAACCAAAGCCTCTAATTGTGTTTTGTTTCACACAGTGTAATAGGAATAAGCGCAGATGACATTTTGCTTCTTGTTATGTTTTATACATGTTGCTGGGCTGGATACAATTTGGTGGTTGCAGCCGTCCCATCGGGGAATAGGCGCGACCCCGCTCAAACAAATAAACAATGTATATACCCCAAAATCCACAAGTGGCCAAATTCGAGATATAAAGACAGCAAAAGCTGATCGACGCCTGAATTATGCCTAAATACCGATGTACGACAGTAAGTTGCCAAATTGATGTCAACAGAACATCAGGGCAAAGGGATAATGGCCAGGGATATATTGTACAGCTTTTTTCATTGTTTTTTTGCCAGTTGCTCAGCTTTTTTTGGATGCGCTGTGATTTTTCTGCAGTTTTGCAGCAGTTTTTCCATTCGAAGCGGCGGTTTTGCGGTGGATTTTCAGATCTTTTCTGAGTTTTTTCCCTGCACTGGGGACCCTACGGTGAATTCTGAATTCACCGCAAGGTCGGGGCATTTGAAGTGCAGGGAACGAGAGTCCTGAAATGTCAGTGACACCCTGTAACCTTGTAAGTATAGCGTGTTCAGGGAGGGTACTGCACCTATAAGCTCTGTATTACATGACCAATGAATCTGCTAGAGCAGGATATTGCAGGACAAATTGAGGACTGCTATGGCATATGGTCATTAAGAAAAGGATAAGACTCATCATCTACACCAGCCGACAATTACACACAAGTTTTCTCTACGCTTACAAAATTAATGAAGTGACTTAACTGTGTTTGTGCAAAAACTTCCCAAGTGTCTGGGATACATGTTACATTAAGTCCTAAAGGTACTTATCTGAAATGTATATATTTCCGTTTTCCAGGTACATAGTATATAACCCTGGTCTGTATTTTACAAATAGTGGGAAACTATTTTAAAGGATTTAATCCAAGTCATGCAGTATTGACAGACATGATAATTACAGCTCTAATCACTACCACGTGCATTGGTAGGAGCAGCAGTACAACCTCAATCGTTTAAATAAAGACAATCAAACATGTATATAGTACAAGACATATATCATATACATCTTAAGCATCAGTACAACCTCAATCGTTTAAATAAAGACAATCAAACATGTATATAGTACAAGACATATATCATATACATCTTAAGCGCAACAATAGATATGCTAGTTCATTATAGCAAACAAGAGGAAGACTGTACTGCAAAAATAAAATGCTCAAATCTGTGCAAGGATATCCAAAAAAAAACATGCAAGCAGCAAATAAGGGTTTTCCTGCAATATAAAAAAGATAGTATTGCCCCCAGCTCATATGGATTTATTTGCACCAGCTCACATGGATATATTTGCCCCCAGCTCATATGGATATATTTGCCCAGCTCATATGGATATATTTGCCCCAGCTGATATGGATATATTTGCTCCCCAGCTCATATGGATATATTTGCCCCCAGCTCATATGGATATATTTGCCCCCAGCTCACATGGATATATTTGTCCCAGCTCACATGGATATATTGCACCAGCTCATATGGATATATTTGCCCCCAGCTCATATAGATATATTTGCCCCCAGCTCACATGGATATATTGCCCCAGGCCAGCTCACATTGATATATTGCACCAGCTCACCTCTCCTCTGCCGTGTGGTCTGCTCTGCCAGGCCCCTCTGAGTCATTGCCGGCGGCCACATGCTTTTCCTCCTATGAGCGGCCGCCAGCATAAAGCTCTGCCACTCGCCTGGGATATAGCCACCAGCCAGCCACGATCTCATGAGATCGCAGAGTTCACGTGAACTCCGCGATCTTGCGAGATTGCGGCTGGCTGGTGGATAGATACCAGGCGAGTGGCAGAGCTTTATGCTGGCGGCCGCTCATAGGAGCATAGTAACACAGCCGGTGGCAATATTTTCTTGGGGGGGGAATTGCCCCATTGCCCCCCTGTATCTGCCCCTGGTCTGGTGGGCCCTCTCTGACATCATCAGAGGGGGCCCGTCGGCAGCCATCTTGAAGTCCCTGCTCACCGGTGGCTGGGTCCATGTTGGCCGCAGTACCTCCTCTGAGGACTGTGGCCTAAAGTTAACATAGGTGCCGCCGACGGCGGGCCCCCCCAGTCCCCGGGCCCCCTTACAGCAACATGGACTGTAATGCCCTGATGGCAGCCCTGATCGGATCGATGATTGGTATCTGGCGGCCCCACCATCTATGACAGGGACTGTGCTGGGCCCCCAGGCTGAGGCTCTGGTGCGCCCGCACCGGCTGCACCGGCGGTAGGTCCACCACTGGTCAGAATTCCCTATTGTAAAACCAGGGGGAGAGGTCCCAGGCTTACCACTCCACAGTCTGCAATCAGGTCTGTCCAGGAAGGGAAGAAAGCTGCTCTACTGGGATTCCTTTCACTCTGCAAAACAATGTCTGCCAGGAACATTTCTGTGACTTGATCTGGATACAGAGATCTAGTGGAAGCCTCTTTACAGGATGCTTCAGCAGGTGATAAAGCAGCCACAATCCTCAGCCTCCATCATGGCCCTGCGCCCTCCTTCACTCCCCCCAGCCCCTACCGCCACCAAAAACCGTAGAGAGCAACTAAGTCTTAAATCAGAAGAGTAAATAGAAGGTTGCTATCTGCTGGTTACACACAGTTTACTCACTGTTAGTAACAGCAGAATTTATTGTAATCTAAGGGGGTTACACACACATATTCTCACACTGCCAGCCCCCTTCCCCAAATATACACACACACACACACACATTGTCAGCCCCACTCGCAATACACTCATACTGCCTGACCCGCTCCCTTTACACACGCGCTCACATTGTCAGTCCTGTCTTCCTCCTCCCTGTAGTGCATTTGATGAAAGGCTCAAACACTCGGCTGCAGGGGGAGAGGTGGTCTGCCTTCAGTGTAGTCAGATGATTAGCTGTGACAGCGGTGTATTAGGCTCTGGTCGCTCTGCCCACCGAGTGTGCAAGGGAGTGCACAGGGCAAAGATCCGAATCTCTGGTCAGTGACTCGGGATTCAGAGGATTTTTTGTGCCCCTTATGTTTGCGCTGTAAGGCAGCAATCTGTGTTGCCTTGTAGCAAGCGCCGGCCCTGCTCATAGCTTACAAGGAGGTGCATGACAAAATTGTCTTAATAAGCCTACATCCAAAGCTACCAAAAGCATAATATTTCATAATTGATCTGTAAGGGAAAAACATCACATAGCTTTATCTAATAATACCAGATTAAAACGTAAAGAAATAATAAACAAAACAAATAAACAGTACGAATGCATCCCAGGTATCTTTGTATAACCTTCTCATAATGACACCAGTTCACCAATGTGAAAAACACAGCAGGTCTATTCACTAAAGGTGAAACTCAGGAGAACTGGCAGGAGAAGAGAAAATTCTAGGTTAAAATATCCAAACCATAAAATGTTACCATTTATTTCACTTTCCAAATTGGCTATTTGGTCTAGATTGCTCTCTTCTCCTGCCAATTATCCTGAGTTTTACCTTATAGTGAATAGACCTGAAAGTCTCCTAAAAAGCAAAGCCTTGACGAAAAAAATTAACTTCAGTATCCCGAAGGGATGTGCCCACATAGGCAGTCACTAAAATTAAAAAATAAAAACAAAATACACAAAGAGAGCACACGAAAGTCCAAAAGCTATTCCTAAATTTCTCTTTGAGGTAAGGGAGTCAAATCCCAATCCTCATTAAGGCCCAATGGGGCCAATGCTTGTAACTCATAGATCCAATGAGTTCCTCTTTTTATCAACACTTGTATTCCATCACCATTCCGTTTTGGAGGGAGCACTTGTTCAAAAATGAGTATGGAGTATGTCCAACTTTCAAAAAATGCCTAGCTGATAATCATAATTTTTGCAGGACAGATATTGCTCTTTTGTTCACTGATTCGAAAAGTAAAACGCCTGTGTGTCTGTTCCACATATTCTAAGCCACATGGGCACTTCAGAAGGTAGACAACAAAGTCTGATTGGCAGTCAACACAATCCATAATCAAGTATTGCTTCCCTGCATGTGGATTAACAAATTAGTCGCCAACCAGTACACTATTACTCTACTCAGATTAGATCATCGTCTGTATGCCATTAAAGGCTTGTTCTGAAAAAAGAGGTCAAAACTGTGATCTGCTTCCAAAATACGCAAATGTTTCAGGAAAATATGTCTCTACTGAACATTATAAGTTGTTATACATGTAGCCTATCAGCCCAAGTGCGTATTGTAGGCTTCTGTACTCCATTTGAGGGATAGCTTGAGTTTGTTCTTTCAATTCTTCAAGATTCTCACACCATAACCTTGATGTACAAAATTCAAAATCATATCGTTATCCAAAGAAGTGAAGCTCTCCTATTCTGAAGCATTTTGTCTGATCCTAAAGAATTTGCCAAAGAGACTCGGATGAAATGAATCCACATGTAGATACATAGATCTAGCAGTGGCTTTTGTATACAAATCACAAACCAATTTGTGATTACTCACCAGTAATTCAACATCCAAAAATGGTAGCCTGTCAGAGTGCTACTTAAGAATGTAGTTAATCACTAGTAAACATCTGTTAAGGAACTCATGGAATTTCAATAAGGTTCCAAATCACCTAATAAAGTAGATATGTGCGTTTCGTTTCGTTCCGAATCGCAATTCGGCCAGAATTATACCGATTCATATTTCGGAAGCACTTACAAAATAACGAATTTATTTTGTCAGGAAAGGAATGAAAACTAAACAAAGCGAAACAATATATAACGAATTGATTTGGTTTTTATGAATCAATTTGTTATACCGTAACACTTAGACTCAGCACCGCGTCCCTGTCCATTGGTCCTGGTGCTGAATCAGTTGTATTCAGCACCACAAGCCATGGACAACGACATATGGTGCCGTTCGGTGCGATTTGGCAGTGAAATTCCCCATAGAGAAGTAATGGTTAATCTATTCAGAGAATGCCAAACAGCACTGAAATGTCAGTGAAATGCCCTGATTTTCGATGGTTTCAGATGAAAGGTTTGAAAAGGCGAATCCAATAGGTTTCAATGTTAAAAAAATCCCCGTTTTTATCAAAAATGTATTCAACTGTTTGATCTTTTCATTTGCCAAAAAAAATCCTTTTTATTTTTTTTATTTTTTGAGTATTCTTTTGGTGAAATTTTTGGATTCCCAATTATTTTAAAAAGGTGAGGCTTTGTTTCTTTGCAGAAGGCAGCTTATTTTTTTCCTTCAGTCTGGCTATTTCAGCACCAAGGACAGGGGGATTTTTTTGCTCCGGAGCGTGTGGTACTGCTTTCCTTGGTGTTGAAACCTATCTCAGCACCAAGGACACAAGTATTTTTTTACTCCACAGCCCGGGAACCTGCTGTCCTTGGTGCTGAAACCTATTTCAACATCAAGGACCGGGGGATTACCATATTTTTTAACCCTCATTTCTTAACCCTAATCTAACAGTAATTAATTCATCATTCCAAAATAACAAATCAAAACAAACTAATGAATCAAAATGAAATGACGAATTGATGCGAAATACGAATTACTAATCTCCCGAAATAACTAATCGATCTGAAATCCGAATCACTGTAACATAACAAATGCACAGAAATTCGATTCGAAACTATACAAATTTTTTCATTGTGCACATGTCTAGAATAAAGAAAACATCATCAATATATCACATGCAGTGGGAAAATAAACGTACAAATAATTATTTAAAAAAAACACGAGACTCTTCAAAAGGCAGCCATCAATAAATTGGTGTAAGATGAAGCAACATTAGAACACATAGTAATTTCTTGTGCTTTCCAATGCCCACATTTATAAGTACCTGGATTCTGATTTAACTATGTCCCTTTAGAAATTGATAGTGCCACATTGCTATGGACCAGTGTATATCCTTCAAATTCATAGATCTTCTTGTCGTCAAAGATGGTTTGGTGATGTTACCTGTGAAATCAATTCATCCATATGAAGTATCGGCCAATATTTGGGACATATGTTCCGGACTCCATCCTGTCCACCATCATACGTGGCTATAAATCTAATCTGTTTAGACACAATAGCCTCTGTCTTGGGGCATAGTAAGCTTTGCCTATCAATTTATAAGGCTCTCTTATATACCTGTTTAAGGCACCTATTTGGGTAGCCCTTTTCCTTAAACATTTCACAAAAGTTGGCTGCTTCATGATTAAATTTCTGTATACGGCTACAATTCCTCCCTGCCCTAAGATACTGGCCCAATGGCATACCCCATTTCAATGAAGTGCGTTGATGACTGTTCTATTCCAGTAAACTGTTAAAGTTAATTTATGATGTAAATCAGTTTGAAGAACACTATCAACAGTCTGAACATTAAAATCCAAAAATCTGAGTTTACCATCTCCCCTTTTCACGTCATATTTTGGGGTAGGGGCTAACTTAGCAGCTCAACCCAGAACGCAGCACAAAGCTGCTAAATGCCAACAGTCAAGTATCAGCTCATGGAGTGCATAGGACTCCATGGAGCTTTGCTCATCCTGGCCTGTCCCAAGCACACACAGAGCCGCAAAGTGATCACAGAGGGAGACTAGGAACTATTTGTTCCCAGTCTTACTCTGCTCCCAGCAAGAGGAAGTGGCGGATCACACTACCCTTTTCACCATTAGATGAGAGGTGAGTATTTTTAGGCTGGGGTTTAGAGCATGTTAAATCATTTAACTCCAGCTTTTAGGAGTTCCTAAAATTTGTTAATTAGCGTCCGGACGTTAACTTGTGCCTGACTTAATACCACCCATCTCGAGATGTTAAGAAATGATTGCACTCCCCATGTTATATCTATTGTTGGAGACACAAGTACAGTAAGCTTGCTCAAACTTATTTCACCCCAGTGTAGCGACAACTATGGAATATCGATGCTAGACATAAAACTTAAAATCCTAGCATGAACGCTTACATATCGAGATGCTGCAATAGCAACAACTATGGAACAGAGCCTAATATTTCAAGTTTATAAGCTGTGGAGGAACACATTTTACATTAAGATACAAATGGTATCAGTAATATGCAGTGTTATAGAGTTAAAGTAAGGTTCAGATACTTCAGCCTCATTAGAAGTCAGTAATTAGTAATGGGTATTGGTGGTGTTCATGCTGCAAAGCCTGTTAACTTACAGAAATGCAGTAATGCACTCTGTGAACAAAGATTCAGTACGGCAAGTATCCGGTGCGGTGAAACTCGCTGGAATGTCAGGGCTGCTTCTCTCTCTCTCTGACATAATTGGGGGTAATCATTTTAATAAAGGACTGGAATACCAGTTCTGTGTACTTGCAAGATATTGATAATCGACTTTCAGCAGACCTGGCACCCCTGAGATAAGAAGGGGAGTATTACAGTGCACACAGATTATTGGCATAGCAGCTGCAACACTATGAATGTGTGGTGAGATAAGTAGTCCAAGCAGGCTGTTTGATACTTAAAATGTTTTGTGGAATTTTACCTCTATGTACATCAAGATATCATGTTCTGCTGAATGTGAAACCCAATCGCCTTTTCACAGCCCCAGGGGTTCCTGGAAGCAAAAATGTACATCTTTAGACATTCATAATTATTTATTGATTGTGTTCCACAAATGTAGGGTCCTCTCACTGACCTCCATTCCACACTGACCTCCATCACCACACAGGTGATTCAGGGGTGGAGGAATCTAGCGCCGAGGTTCAGTATTAAGTTAAAGGGATTTCCCTGCTTGTTCCAGGAATGCTCCAAATGAATACTAATCATTAAATGGTATTTACCACCACGCATAACAAGGTACAGGGCGCTGAGCAGCTAGCTACAAGTCTAAATTGGCTTAACGCACACAAACGTTTGGATAAATTAGGATTTATCTGGGAGTAACTCTGCTCTTAATGAATGGCACGATAGCATTAATTGATATTGCACATGTTCCAATCATTTTACAGCACATCATTTGAATGCCAATCCTTTTTATATGGCTGTACTATTCTATAAGGATATGACAGAAGAAAAGTTGTATTACTTATTTCAGTTTGTCATTTCAATTTCATTCTAGTCATCCGATTGTGTATGATAACAATTAAATTTTTTTATAAAGCACTAGCATATACCGCAGCACTGCACAATGAGTAACACATAGAGGTGAAGCGATATAACAGTGTAGGAAATGTAGAAAAAAATGGGATTAAAAAGGCTGTATACAATAGGGCAATTACACAGTCAGCTAGGAGATTCATCTAAATTATTGGCTTTAGGGGACTGGAGGCACGGGAGATTCAACTGTGATCAGTGGCAAAATTTCACAAGTGGCAGCTCGGGAAAAATCTTGAAGGTGATTGAGCGGTACAGGTATGGGAAGTATAGGTATGAGCAGCCCATTTTTTAGACTATGATGAGGACATCATTGGCAGGGTGAAGTGACTGGAATAGAACATACACTATATTGCCAAAAGTATTGGCTCACCTGCCTTGACTCGCATATGAAATTAAGTGACATTCAATTCCTAATCCATAGGGTTCAATATGACGTTGGTCCACCCTTTGCAGTTATAACAGCTTCAACTCTTCTGGGAAGGCTGTCCACAAGGTTTAGGAGTCTGTTTATGGGAATTTTGACCATTCTTCCAGAAGCGCATTTGTGAGGTCACACACTGATGTTGGACGAGAAGGCCTGGCTCTCAGTCTCTGCTCTAATTCATCCCAAAGGTGTTCTATCGGGTTGAGGTCAGGACTCTGTGCAGGCCAGTCAAGTTCATCCACACCAGACTCTGTCTTCCATGTCTTTATGGACCTTGCTTTGTGCACTGGTGCACAATCATGTTGGAAGAGGAAGGGGCCAGCTCCAAACTGTTCCCACAAAGTTGGGAGCATGGAATTGTCCAAAATGTCTTGGTATGCTGAAGCATTCAGGGTTCCTTTCACCGGAACTAAGGGGCCAAGCCCAGCTCCTGAAAAACAATCCCACACCATAATCCCCCCTCCACCAAACTTTACACTTGGCACAATGCAGTCAGACAAGTACCGTTCTCCTGGCAACCGCCAAACCCAGACTTGTCCACCAGATTGCCAGATGGAGAAGCATGATTTGTCACTCCAGAGAACTCATCTCCACTGCTCTAGAGTCCAGTGGTGGCGTGCTTTACAACACTGCATCTGACACTTTGCATTGCACTTTGTGATGTATGGCTTGGATGCAGCTGCTCGGCCATGGAAACCCATTCCATGATGCTCTCTGCGCACTGTTCTTGAGCTAATTTTAAGGCCACATGAAGTTTGGAGGTCTGTAGCGATTGACTCTGCAGAAAGTTTGCGACCTCTTTGCACTATGCGCCTCAGCATCCGCTGACCCCGCTCCTTCAGTTTACGTGGCCTACCACTTCGTGGCTGAGTTGCTATCGTTCCCAAACACTTCCATGTTCTTATAATACAGCTGATAGTTGACTGGAATATTTAGGAGCGAGGAAATTTCACGACTGGATTTGTTGCACAGGTGGCATCCTATCACAGTTCCACGCTGGAAGTCCCTGAGCTCCTGAGAGCGACCCATTCTTTCACAAATGTTTGTAAAAACAGTCTGCATGCCTAGGTGCTTGATTTTATATACCTGTGGCAATGGAAGTGATTGGAACACTGGATTCTGATTATTTGGATGGGTGAGCCAATACTTTTGGCAATATAGTGTACCTGCTAGTAGTAGTAATTCAGGAGATGTAGGAAGGGGTGCAGTTATGGAGAGCTTTGTATGAGAGGACCAGCATTTTGAACTGAATTCTAAAAGACAGAAGAGGGTTATTCAGAGAGAACGAAAATGTCACCGACATTTTTGTGCTCTCTCGTTCCCTGCACTTTGGGGAATCAAATTCCCTGACCCTGCTGTGAATTCAGCATTCACCGTAGGGCTCCCGAAGTGTAGGGAAAAGCTGATGCAAAACCGGCTGGTTTGCGGCCTCATCGGATCGGTTTCGATAAGTCGCGGAGAACCCGCAGAAATTTTTGGCTCCTATCCGATAAGCCGCCGCAAACCCACCAAACACGTCCGGAAAAAGCCGAGGATCCACCATACTGGATGAAAATGCCTGGAATTAACATATAAGGTACTATGAATATTAGTAAAAAGGTCTGTTACAGAAAAACAAAATTGCTATTTTCAAAAAAAGCGAAAAAAAAATTGCTGAAAAGATCCGAAAAAGGGCTAAAAACTCCTAAAAAATAAGTAAAGAGACATTTTGCTACAGATTAAAAGAATAAATGGTTTAATAGATATTTAATAATTATTGGAATATTTTTAAAATTGAAACCTATGGGGTTCACCTGATTAAACCTGCCGAATGAAAACACCAAACATCAGGGCATTTCACTGACATTTCTCTGCATCGATTAACCATTGCTTCTCTGTGGGGATTTTTACTGCCAAACAGATACCGTATTTTACTAGCAATTCGCCAAAATTTGGCGAACTGCCTGCTTTCCGAATAGCCGCATGAACCCCAAATTGCACCGTACGGGGAAAGTCCCTGTTCGGTGCCTCTGCAAAGCACACTGCAATCAATACATTTTTATTTTGATGACATTTTAAATGCAGAAGATCTAAACCAAACTTAAAACTCGCGATAATTATATTTAAAAATAAATGAATTTAATATTGTATGATTTGGGAACCTTATTCGTCTTTATTGACATGTACCAATGACGTCATGCTTCATGCAGTGCTACCAGATAGTCTAAACAACAGATTCATCAGATATTAATAGAAGGATTCCTGAAATAGGCCTAAAACACCCAAATAATTTTATAATTGTTTTCTAAATAATATTTCTGAAGTGTATTGACTAAAATAAGGCATTTGCGGGCCGTGTTGATTGATTCCCTAGCTCAGTCTAAATAAGTGTCCAGTTGTATAGAGAATTAAGCTCTCTGTAGCTTCTTAGAGGAGATCGTATTTTTAATTAGGAAAGCCAGAAAGCATCACAGT
This sequence comes from Leptobrachium leishanense, assembly GCA_009667805.1. NCBI lineage: Eukaryota > Metazoa > Chordata > Amphibia > Anura > Megophryidae > Leptobrachium > Leptobrachium leishanense. Next base: position 245,185,798 of record CM019063.1, on the reverse strand, counting down.
ATACTAATAACCCAAGTGTTTTAATATGGCTGCTGAACTGGATGGCCTGCTAGAGATCCTTTGTATCGCGGCTGCAATACCATATGTCTCTGTTGACATTAAAGTGCTTAGTTCCAAATGAGTTGGCTTCATTCAAGCATCTTAATTCAAGAGTGGATGATTGGATCTTAAGCTAAAAACCTATTACACTGTAAGCACTTCTGTATCTGGGAGGTATTAGGGTAACATCATAGTGTGATTCAGATAAGTCCTCTATCTAGCACTGGCTAGATAAAAGCTTGTTTGATCTTCAGATATCATTAAGAGCCAGCTTATAACATTTAAACACCGGTTGGGGTAGTGTATTTACACTATTTAATGTCTTGCACTGAACCAAGTGTGTGTATGACTATATACATATATTTATTTCACCAGACTAGGACAAACAAGACACGGCATTTAAAGGTACAGCAGCCCTTTAAAATAAATAAATAAAAAGCATTGCAAAAAGGAAAATATAATGAAGCAAACCATCTTTGTCTATATTGTATGACATCCTTTCTATCACTATAATGTGACGTTCTGTAAATAGATAGAAACATAGAAAATGTCGGCAGATAAGAACCTTTCGGCCCATCTAGTCTGCCCAATTACATGGATACTTTACCTGGATTTATCTTTTGTTTAGGATAGCCTTATGCCTATCCCATGCTTGCTTAAATTCAATTACTGTTTTGGCCTCTACCATTTCAACTGGAAGACTGTTCCATGTATCCACCACCCTCTCAGTAAAATAATGATTCCTGATGTTACTTTTAAACCTTTGCCCCTCTAATCTAAGACTATGTCCTCTTGTTTTGCTATTTTGTTTCCTTTTAAATATACTCCCTTCCTCTACCTTGTGGATTCCCTTTACGTATTTAAATGTTTCTATCATATCTCCTCTGTCTCGTCTTTTTTCCAAGCTGTACATGTTAAGATCATTAAGCCTTTCCTGGTAACTTTTCTCCTTCAAGCCGTACACCATTTTAGTAGCCCTTCTCTGAACTCTCTCTAAGATGTCTATATCCTTCTGGAGATACGGTCTCCAGTACTGCACACAGTTCTCCAAGTGAGGTCTCACCAGTGCTCTGTACAGTGGCATGAGCACTTCCCTTTTCCTACTACTAATACCTCTCCCTACACAACCAAGCATTCTGCCAGCATTTCCTGCTGCTCTATTACAATGATTGTGAAGTAAACAATTTGAAACCTAGCAAGTTGCTATTTTTTATTGAGACCCAGGGGATTTTTGACAGACTGACCTATCCTTACTATAGGTATTCAGACCTGACTTGGCACTTTTGGCTTTCATGTGTCTGCTGGGATTTGTGTGAGTGTATGAAATGAGTGCCGTGTCATTATGTGGGGATTGTTTTGTGTGAGCATGAAAAAGAGCTGTATGTTTGTCGCAAAGGTCAAGTCACCCCTCACTACACTTCCATCGTTAGCTCTCCAACTGTCCTGACACTCAAAATAAACAGAGAAGCAATGGTTAACTGATGCAGAGAAAACCGAACAGCAGTGAAATGTCAGTGAAATGCCCTGATTTTCGGTGGTTTCATTCAACAGGTTTAATCAGGCAAATCCCATAGGTTTCAATGTAAAAAATATTCCTGTTTTTATTAAATATCTATTAACCACTTGGCTGCTAAGGACGCGCTCAGCACGTCCTGCCAAGTGCACCTCCTGTGCTACGGACGCGCTGAGCACGTCCTAGCACAGGAGGCAGCAATGAGCTCTGGCTGATTGCTGGCCCCCCCGGTGCAGGCTGACTTTCGAAAAGCGCCGAATTGTGATCCTCTCCCGGAGCTGGCCGACATCTTGGATGTCGGCCAAGCTTCCGGGAATGCCCCCTGACGACTGGCGTCATTGTCCATAGCACGATGATGCCAGTCCTGGAGTTAACCCCTAACTGCCACCAATGGTTGGAGATAGGGGGTCCAATTAACCCCCTATCTCCCGATGTGTAGCAGCTACCGGTTAATGTTTGGTATTTCTGGATCGGCCAGAGCATGGCCTTGCCAATGATACCAAACATGATCATGTAAAACTTAAAAATAAAAATAAATAAAAATAAAAAAATATTAAAAAAAATTATAAAAAAAATAAACAAGTTTTTTTGTTTGTTTGATTTGTTAATGCAGAAATATTGTTCCCATTTCAATTATAATGTGAACAATGATGCTGCACTAACGATTTTTGTATGCGGTGCGTTTGTTAAAAATAGCGAAATGTTCCCCAAAAAAAATGTAACGAGACCCAATTTCTAATTTTTTTAACAAGCGCACCCCACAGAAAATGTAACCGCAATTGCTCGCATGTTAAAATGTGAAAAAAAACACTTCACACATTGTAAATTATTGAAAATTCTAATTTTATTGCATTTTTTGTTATAATATACAGACAGCACATGACATATACATATAATAATGACATATTATGAATCTGCCGAGTCTGACGGAAAGAACGATATATAATATGTCTGGGTCATATATTAAAATAAGGCTTCAAAACGCAGTTAAACAGGATGAGCAAAATCAGTAAAAATGAGCTCAGCACAGAGGCGTGAAATGCCTCAGCAGCGAAAGGGTTAAACCATTTATTATTTTAATTTGCAGCAAAAAGTATTTATTTATTTATTTATTAGGATTTTGTAGTCATTCTTTGGGATTTTTTTGGCAAACTTTGTTTTTCTGAATTTCTTTAAATAGCGGGAGGGGGGGTTAGTTGGAGGTTTTGCGTCAGCTTTTTCCTGCACTTCAAGGACCCTGCAGTGAATGCCGAATTCACTGCTGGGTTGGGGAATTTGATTCCCCGAAGTACGGGGAATGAGAGAGCATCGAAATGTCACTGATTTCTGTATAACCCCTTAAGTATGTATTTACCATTGTCACACACAGTAACAGTCATGCTCATTTTCAATTGCAGACACAGTAATGCAAACTCACAAAAATTTTCACAAGCAGCTGCAGGCACAATACTGCCCACCCCCACCAACACACACATTGTAACAAGGAGGCACTCTAAGACATAGGCACATGCAGTGGTGCACATATTTAAATACTGCTGAGTACATACTGCACATGCCCCACAGTTAGATTGTTAACAGCAAAGAAGGAGTTGTAGTACACCAAATTGCAAATTGATTGGGTTCTCCTGCTGTGTGTTCATCAATCCCAAGGAGGCCTAAACCCTGACTGGATGAAAAGGCTGTTTCATCCAAAGTGTGGCAAGATCCCAAATAAAAGTTCCCTTTATTTACTGCTTTTTTGACTGCCTGGATCCTATATTTTTTGTTTGTACAGACACAGGTCACTCACAGACGCAGTCAGATGCACACAGACAATCCTCTCTCCTACTGTTCTGTGTGTGTGTAATGCCTATGTCTATTTGTTGTTCTGTCTCTCCCATTGTACAGCGCTATGGAACTTGTTGGCCCTTTATAAATGCTTGTAACTGTAACATTCTGCATCCTAATCATTCCATTTCTGATATCCGTTCCTGATATCCTACCATTCCCATTCCAATCCCTGAAACCACATCTGTTCCATTCCACCTTCCAGATTCCAGTTCTTTCCAGAGACCTATATAAAGCCCCTTATGGCAGTCTCCTTCCACCCCCTCCCAGACTACCTTCAACTGTTCAACTCCCCCTACCCTTGGTTAGACCCTTTTGAACCCTAGGCCCCAATATCAGTCTTCAACCCCCTGATCCACTGTCAATTCCTAGCCCCCTTACACAGGGCCAGATTTAGATCTCTAAGGGCCTGGAGCTGAAGATTTGAAATGAAAAGATGAGTAATAGCAGTGGTATTGCTCATTTTATACGGGACAAATGGACAATGCCATTGCTTTGGAACTAAAAATAAATAACTAAAGTGTTTTTTTTGTTTTGTTCATTTTTAGATTTCATATTGTCACGTTGGTATCAATGCAAAGGCCAGACTCTGACCTGTCCAATGACTCCTCACATGACATTGTGAGGTGTAAAGATTAGTGACACAGGGTTCTAAAGTTCCCTCAGTGCTACTCGCTGCATGCTGCGGTTTAGGTTTTTTATGTAACAATTCGTAACAACGGATTGTGCCATCACCTTCACACTTGTTGATGACGTGAGAAATGAGATGGTGAGTTAGTGCAGCACCATTGGTCACTTTATAATTGAAAAGTTAAAAATGTTGCTCCGGTAGAAAGAAAAAGATAAAATAAAGAAATATTTCATATTTTATTTTTATTGTTATTCAAAACCTGGTCATCATTAGAAAGGACGTGTTCTGGCCTTTCCAAGGATACCTCACATGACCCTCTAGCTGCTATGGAGTTTGCGATACAGGGGTCCAAATGCTCATCAATGCAGACATAGTTATCCTTTCTCTGGGCCTATTCTGGGCATGGGCCTGTAGCTGCTGCTCCAATAGGCCTTATGGTAATCCAGCTCTGCCCTTACCAGACCCCATGTCAGCCATTCTACCTACTCACACAACATGATGTCTTTCCATCCTAAAACCATAGACACATTCAATTCCTCATCCACTGCAAGTGCTAAGTTAGCAACTTGTAATTGAATGCTGTGCTACAGCTCAGCGCTCAGCACTGCTAACTTTGCAACACCTCTCTAGTTAGCTGCAAGTGCTGAGTAGTTGAGTGTGACGTGATCTTATAATTCACCAAAATTAGAAAAATCTAGCAAATATTCTAAAAACCAGAACATTTACTGCTTATCGCCGGGCATGATGACGTCAGTTTCAGGCGCCCCTCGGCACTAACGAGGGAGAGCCTGAAAGAGGTGTGGTGTTCTTTGGACCGTCTCCCTCTCGAACGGCAAACAGTTAAAAATAACAAGAAAGGCACCACTGGAAAGGACACAGCCTGCCCTTTCCAGCGGTGCCTCTCTTTAATCCCTTAGGTGCCAAATTGTGATCCACTCCCGGAAGTGGCTCACATCTTGGATGTCAGCCAAGCCTCCAGAGTCACCCCTGCCCACTGACGTCACCACCATATGCGAGATGACATCAGTTGGCCAGTTAGCTACCTAGTTGCCAAGTGAAGATATAGGGGTCCTTTGGACCCCTGTATCTCCCGTTCCATGGTAGCTAGAGAGTCTGTCATTGGAAAGGGCTGATCATGACCATGCTTGGTGTAAAAATGAAAAAAAATAGTTAAAAAAAAGAACAATAAAAAAGTGTTTTTTAACAAAACAGCTTCTGGGGGGTATAATGAAATAAGGTTTCAAATCAGGTTTGAACATGATGAGCATAAAACGGTCAAAATGAGCTCAACAGGGAGAGGTGAAATGGATCAGCAGTGAAGGGATTAAAAAGCAAAAACATGTAAAAATTGGGTATTTCTAAACTCAGGACAAAATTTCGAAACTATTTAGCCAGGGTCTTTTTTGGCGGCTGTAGATTTTGGGGGTCAAAGTTCAAAAAAGTGTGGTTTTTTTCAATTTTTTTATAATATTTCATAAATTTTCTATAGTAAATTATATAACATGATGAAAAAAATCGTATCTTTAGGCAGTCCATTTAATGACGAAAAAACGGTATATAATATGTGTGGGTACCATAAACGAGTAAGAGGAAAATTAGAGCTAAACACAAATAGCGCAGAAATGTAAACACAGCAGTGGGTACTTTCGGACAGTGGTGTCACAAGAGGGTGCGGGGATGTGGCCTGAACCCAGGTGACTCCACCCCTAGGGTGACACCCTAAAAGAAAAAAAAATATTTTATTTTACCAGGAAGGATACAGTGAGATTTCTCTAATTTTCAAGCAAGTCCTGGGTAGGCAAGTGCGTAGGCCGGCACTTTCCAGGGTGAGGCAAAAAAACCTGTCACTATGCATCCGGCACCCGCAATTGTCTTCATCCGGCGGGGGCGAGTCGACTGGTGGAGGCTGGAACCGATCAGAACATTTCACGTAGCCTGCTGTGTGTGTGGACAAGTGAGTGGCAGCCACTTGTGCAGCCTGCTCAAGAGCTTGTACACACACAGCAGGCTGTGCGTGCGGGAGATGTTCCTATCGGCTCCACCTATCAGAAGTGATCCCAGCTCCCGCTAAGCTCCTCCTTCATGCTGACCCAATGCTTTGCGTGGTTGGCGACGATGTCAGTCAGTTACACGGGAGTCGGGAAGGAGCAGAACAAGGAGAACCGTGCTGCCGCGGATGACTCCCTCACCTCACCCTGCCTGGTCTCTCTCGGAGCAGGACGATCAGGCAACCAAGTATGTGTGTAGACTACACTACCCAGTCACTGCCTTTACTACGCCACAAAGTTAATGTCTCTTCTACACCACTACTACTGCATCACCCAGTCACTGTGCCGCTACCAGGCACTGTCACCCTCCTATACCTCAACCACTGTGCCACTTCGTGGGTGGGAGGGCAGACACTCTGAGGCAGACTGTACATGAGAGCTCACTGATCTCAGCATCTAAAGGTTGTCTGAGAGTGATAGGACTCCTATCACTCTGAGGCAGTCGCTACACGCCGGGAATGCTTATACACAGTGCACATCACTGTGACTTTTGTTGCTGTGCATGTCTGTGGTACAGTAATGTGCTGTGTTTAGGAGTGTATCACAGAGCTGCACAGCAACAAAACTCACAGTAATGTGCCCTGTGAGTGAGCATATCACAGAGCTCCACATCAATAAACTTCACAGAAATGTGCGGTGTGTATGAGCGTATCACAGAATCCACGGCAATAAAACTTAGTAATGTGTGTATGAGCATATCACAGAATCCACTTCAATAAACCTCACAGTAATGTGCAGTGTGTATGAGCGTATCATAGAATCAGGGCCGGCGCTAATGTAAGGCGGCACAGGCGGCCGCCTTACTGTCCTGGCCTGCTGCCAGTTTGAGGGGCGGAAAAATCTGATTTGCGGCGGTGCTGCAGTGTGTGTGCCTGTCTCAGTCCCATCCCACGTTCTTAACACGAGCAGGCACACTGTGTAATTTGGCGCCGCCCCCACACGTGATCCACATAGCCCAGGAAAACAACTGCAGGAGGATCCACCAGCCCGCGTGCTTTCACTCTGCTGCGATGGAGGAGCGAGGCAGAGAGGAGATTTATTACCAGGTGTGAATAAACTAATGGGAGGGGTGTAGATTAATATACTGGGGGGCTTTAAATTGCTGCACTGGGTCTGGGGCTGTAAATTGCTATACTGGGGGGGCTGTAAATTGCTATACTGGGGGGGCTGTAAATTGCTATACTGGGTCTGGGGGCTGTAAATGGATATACTGGGTCTGGGGGCTGTAAATTGCTATACTGGGTCTGGGGGCTGTAAATGGATATACTGGGTCTGGGGCTGTAAATAGATATACGGGGGGGCTGTAAATTGCTATACTGGGTCGGGGCTGTAAATGGATATACTGGGTCTGGGGGCTGTAAATAGATATACTGGGGGGGCTGTAAATTGCTATACTGGGTCTGGGGCTGTAAATGGATATACTGGGTCTGGGGGCTGTAAATAGCTATACTGGGGGCTGTAAATTGAAATACTGGGTCTGGGGCTGTAAATAGATATACTGGGGGGCTGTAAATGGATATACTGGGTCTGGGGGCTGTAAATAGATATACTGGGGGGGCTGTAAATGGATATACTGGTCTGGGGGCTGTAAATAGATATACTGGGGGGCTGTAAATGGCTATACTGGGTCTGGGGGCTGTAAATGGATATACTGGGTCTGGGGCTGTAAATGGATATACTGGGGTCCTGTAAATAGATATACTGGGGGGGGCTGTAAATTGCTATACTGGTCTGGGGGCTGTAAATTGATATACTGGGTCTGGGGCTGTAAATGGATATACTGGGTCTGAGGGCTGTAAATAGATATACTGGGGGCTGTAAATGGATATACTGGGTCTGGGGCTGTAAATAGATATACTGGGGGGGCTGTAAATGGATATACTGGGTCTGGGGGCTGTAAATAGATATACTGGGGGGCTGTAAATGGCTATACTGGGTCTGGGGGCTGTAAATGGATATACTGGGTCTGGGGGCTGTAAATGGATATACTGGGTCTGGGGGCTGTAAATGGATATACTGGGTCTGAGGGCTGTAAATAGATATACTGGGGGGCTGTAAATTGCTATACTGGGTCTGGGGCTGTAAATGGATATACTGGGTCTGGGGGCTCTAAATAATACTGGGGGGCTGTAAATTGAAATACTGGGTCTGGGGGCTGTAAATAGATATACTGAGGGGCTGTAAATGGATATACTGGGTCTGGGGGCTGTAAATAGATATACTGGGGGGCTGTAAATGGATATACTACTGGGTCTGGGGGCTGTAAATAGATATACTGGGGGCTGTAAATTGCTATACTGGGTCTGGGGGCTGTAAATGGATATACTGGGTCTGGGGCTGTAAATAGATATACTGGGGGGCTGTAAATTGCTATACTGGGTCTGGGGGCTGTAAATTGAAATACTGGGTCTGGGGCTGTAAATGGATATACTGGGTCTGGGAGCTGTAAATAGATATACTGGGGGGCTGTAAATGGATATACTGGGTCGGGGCTGTAAATGGATATACTGGGGGGGCTGTAAATTGCTATACTGGGTCTGGGGGCTGTAAATTGATATACTGGGTCTGGGGGCTGTAAATGGATATACTGGGTCTGGGGGCTGTAAATAGATATACTGGGGGGCTGTAAATTGCTATACTGGGTCTGGGGGCTGTAAATGGATATACTGGGTCTGGGGGCTGTAAATGGATATACTGGGTCTGGGGCTGTAAATTGAAATACTGGGTCTGGGGGCTGTAAATAGATATACTGGGGGGCTGTAAATTGATATACTGGGTCTGGGGGCTGTAAATAGATATACTGGGTCTGGGGGCCGTAAATAGATATACTGGGGGGCTGTAAATTGCTATACTGGGGGGCTGTAAATTGATATACTGGGTCTGGGGGCTGTAAATTGATATACTGGGTCTGGGGGCCGTAAATAGATATGACTGGCTGTAAATTGAATACTGGGGTGGGGGCTGTAAATGGATATACTGGGTCTGGGGGCTGTAAATAGATATACTGGGGGCTGTAAATTGCTATACTGGGTCTGGGGGCTGTAAATGGAATATACTGGGTCTGGGGCTGTAAATGGATATACTGGGTCTGGGGCTGTAAATTGAAATACTGGGTCTGGGGGCTGTAAATAGATATACTGGGGGCTGTAATTGATATACTGGGTCTGGGGCTGTAAATAGATATACTGGGTCTGGGGGCCGTAAATAGATATACTGGGGGGGCTGTAAATTGCTATACTGGGGGCTGTAAATTGATATACTGGGTCTGGGGGCCGTAAATAGATATACTGGGGGGCTGTAAATTGATATACTGGGTCTGGGGCTGTAAACTGATTTACTGGGGTTGTAAATTGCTATGCTGGTGGGTGTAAAATCATGTATTGGGGGTGTAAAATGATATGCAGGGGGTTGAATAAACTGATATTGGTACATTACCTTTTTTTATTGCTGTGGAGCTCTGTTATACACTCATTCACACTGCACATTACTGTGAGTTTTATTGCTGTGGATTCTGTGATACGCTCATACACACCGCACATTACTGTGAGTTTTATTACTGTGGAGCTCTGTGATACGCTTTTACACACTGCACATTACTATGAGTTTTTTTGCTGTGGAGCTCTGTGATACGCTCATACACTCTGCACATTACTATGAGTTTTATTGCTGTGGAGCTCTGTGATACGCTTTTACACACTGCACATTACTGGAAGGTTTATTGAAGTGAGCTCTGTAATTTGCAGTGTGTATAAGTACATCAATAAGGTAGACGTATCTTATAAACCTGAATTGCTCCTGGTGAGGGTATAAATAAAACCCACCAGTTTCTCTCATGGCTGAGAAGCCGCATGAGGACATGTGGTTGCTTAGAAAGCAGCTTTTGGTTTCATTATTAAGGACTAGCCTGACCCAGAGGTGTCGTGATGCGGCAGAAGAGCTTACACTTTAATGACCATTCAAAAAAACCAAAACCTCTGTGTTTTGTTTAACATGGAGCTACAGGGGTGAGCAGGGCTGGACTGGGACAGAAAATCAGCCCTGGATGTCATCCAGACCGGCCCAATTTAATTATGCAAATACGCACAAATATAGTATATAATCCAACTGGATCGCTCAACCAATCGCTCTACAGATACTGGAGTTGCTGCAGAGCGATTGGGTAAAGCACCGCAGTGGCACTGAGGTCAAGTGTGCACCATGCCTTAAGGTGAGGCGGATGCGCAGAGGGTCTCACCGCACGGTGGCCGCAATATGAGACTGCGTCTGTTTTGCAGTGTAGAAGTTCTCACCTCACCCATTAAGGGCAGCGCGAGCCACGCGGTGAACCAGCATTCACACTGGCCCACAGAGCCATCGGCCCACCGGGAATCTCCCTGTAGTCCCTATGGCCAGTACATGCCTGGGGGTGAGCGCAAATGACAACTTATTTTCTTGGTATGTTTTAGAGATTATTATGCATCTCAATGCTGATTGACATGGCATGGTAGGGATGGGGGGGGGGCACCAAAACGCACCTTCGCCTGAGTAGACAAAAATGCTTGCACCGGCCCTGCATAGAATCCACGGCAATAAAGCTCACAGTAATGTGCGGTGTGTATGAGTGTATTACAGAATCCACAGCAATAAAACTCAATAATGTTTTATGAGCATATCACGGAGCTCCACAGTAATGGGCACAGTGTATGAGCATTCAGTGTGATATGGGAGTTCTGATTTGTGAGTAAGAGTAGTTAAAAAAAGAAACCGTAAAACTCGGGGGGGGGTTGACACCATGATTTACCGCACCGGGTGACACCAACTCTAGTGACGCCACTGCTTTCGGACAGACAATGGTAAAACCGCCTGGTCCCTAAGGGGCTAAAAAGTCATTTTGGCACCTATTATCTTTGGGGGGGATTAGGGGCACTCCACATTTCTGTGCTTACATGCACCTGAGACGTAAATCAAGCCCTGGACATGTAGACAACCACATAAGAGCAGAAACACAACTCCCATTCACATGCAAGGTGCCCTTTCAATACATTTTCACCCTTAAAAGAAAAGTTAAAACCACCTGTCTGTAGACTGCTGCTCAATGCAGAATGATCCCCTTCCCCATTTAATGTCTGTTAATCCCTAGGGTTCCTATGAACGGAGTCTTTCCTGCAACAGTTACAGTTACGAGTATTTATAAAGCGCCAACAAATTCCTTAGCGCTGTGCAACCACATTAGATTTTTTTTTAATATAATCTAACAGTATATTTCTTACTTATTATGAAAATAAAACACTTTGAACTTTATTTAATCTTCATAATCTTTTTACATTAAGAGAAAAATCACAGGCTAGCTAAATGTCATAAAAGCATTTAGATATATTATCTTTGTGTAAAATATCCCCATTGCTGCCATGAGAGGAGACTTTCACTCCTGCCGTGACTCGGATTCGAACCGAGGTTGCTGCGGCCACAACGCAGAGTACTAACCACTATACGATCACGGCAAGCCACCGGGGAACTATTGCATGTTTGGCTTACACAGCTATGAGAAGCCAGGAGCTACATGGCGCCATCTGGTGGGAAAGTCAACATTTTCCAGCTAGATGTTCAAAATGACAAATTTTACTTAAAAATCACCTCAGCTCCAGTCCCTAACACAGGACGTAAATTAAAACTCATTGGGGGGTTATTAAAAGAGTGCTGGTGTTTGCCAAAGTTGCAAACACAAGAAATAGTAACCAATAATGCAATAGTGACAAACGCTGGCATTTCACAAAATAAAAATATAAAAAAAGACACCTCACTCATGGCTGTTTGGACCTCGCATTTATGAGACGGCAGCATTGTTGCCTTTGCAGAAACAGCAAATTTCGTTGGTGTTTGCAACTTCGGTAAACACTGGTGCTCTGTGAAGACTCCCCATAGTGTGATCCAATACCTAGTAAAAAACAGGAGATACCAAGGCAACTTTAACCCCATTTATATCGACACATAAAGTGGACACGTCACCTCTTCAAATATTTTAAAAAATTAAGCTTTATGAATATGCAAATAATTAATCATACAAATATATTTCATAAATATTTGTATACATCATGCAGCACAAGAGTGATTTACATGTAGATAAAATACAGTTCATTATTAGAACATATACAGTTTACTAAGCACAATAAATACATTTAAGGACACATTGACTATATACGGTAAACATAATCTCAACTTGAAAACCTCTACTTCAAACAGACATCCCAGGAACCCTGAGATTGCAGTTTACAGCCAACCTGTGACTATATTTAACCCGGGAGTGTATTTAAAAGGAAACAAAGTAGCAAAACAAGAGGACATAGTCTTAGATTAGAGGGGCAAAGGTTTAAAAGTAACATCAGGAAGCATTATTTTACTGAGAGGGTGGTGGATACATGGAACAGTCTTCCAGTAGAAGTGGTAGAGACCAAAACAGTAATTGAATTTAAGCAGGCATGGGATAGGCATAAGGCTATCCTAAACAAAAGATAAATCCAGGTAAAGTATCCATGTAATTGGGCAGACTAGATGTGCCGAAAGGTTCTTATCTGCCGACATTTTCTATGTTTCTATCTATAAGAAAGATCTAGGAAAAGTGGTATACTTTATTTATCGTATTTAACAACTTTCATCCCATTTGCAGCATTGCAAAATATTCTTATTAAATGCCAGTACATTCCATTCTAATACACATACAAGATAATATACATTGGCCAGGAGTTTCACAACCCATCTCCATGTGACCCCGTCAACCCTCCTTTCCCATTATCTCCCCTTTCGCTTTTATTTTGCTCTCTTTTCTTTTCTCCTTCCACTTTTTATCTACCCAAATTTTTAACGTTGTCTTCAGATGGTTGGTTCATATATTTTTTTGGTTTGGTTTGTTTTCTTCTTGCAACGTGTCCTTTTGGATAGCTGCATAAAATGACTCAAAAATAAAGATTGTCTAACGAAAAAAATCAAGTCAACAAATTCTCCATCACAGAAATTATAACATAATAGCACATTCCAATCCCTAACACAGAAATGATAACATATAGGACTTTCAAATCCATAGTACAGAATAATAAATCGCAGCCGTGGTACCCAACCCTGGTCTTCAGGGACCCATAACAGGCTATGTTTGCCAGATATCTGAAGCACAGCACAGGTGATATGATTTGCTGCTCTGTGATTGCAGGATTCAGTCTGTATTCCCCCAAGGGAATCCTTAAAGCTGACTTGTCAGGGGTACTTGGTGACAGGGTTGAGAAAAACTGACATAAGACAGCCCAACCATTAACACAGGAATGATAACATATTGGACATCCCAATTCCTATCACAGGAATGCAAACCTGTAGGAGAAAGTTTAACCCTTTCCCTGCGGAGGACAAGTGGGGAACGTCCTCATTGACCCCCGCTGTATGCGGAGGACGTTCCCCACGCATCTTCTGCTCGGTGGGGGGGGGCAGAGAGATACTCACCTCTCTGGTCCGGGTCCCGCTGCGTTCTGACTTCCTTGAAGTCAGACTCTGCTTTTATAGACCCTCCCGCCGTAGACCCTCTGGCCGGACGCGATGATGCCATTTTCAGGCGACCCCCCCCCCTGCAAAAGCCAGGAGATCACCTGATGGGAGGGGGGATACGTTCGGATCCCTCTCCCTCCCAATTGGGAGGGTCTACAAACAAAAGCCAGGCACCGCTTGGAAGGGCAGTGTCTAGATCCGGTGGGGGCCGCCATCTTGGATGGCGGCTCCACCTCTGAGTCCCCCCCTTAGCAACAGATGTCATCGCGCATGGCGCAATGAATCAGTTAGCCGGGGAACCCCTAGTTGCCCGGCTTTCCCAAGGAAATCCACTGGTGGAGATAGGGGGTTCCTTTGAACCCCCATATCTCCTGAACGGTGGCAGCTACGGGAGTATGGCCTTTCGGATGGCCTTTTCGAATGATACCAAACATGACCATTATTAAAATAAAGCTAAAAAAATAATAATAATAAAAAATAAAAACGTGGTTTTTTTTGTGTGTGTTTTTTAATGCAGCAATATTGTTCACATTTCACTTATGATGTGAACAATGATGCTGCACTAATGATTTTTTTCTGTGGGGTGAGTTTGCTAAAAATCACATAATTCCCCCCAAACAATGTAACGAGTCCCAATTTCTAATTTTTTTTAACAAGCGCACCCCATAGAAAATATTGACGCAAAAACTCATATGATAAAATGTGAAAAAAACACTTTACACGCTGTAGATGATTAAAAATTCTAATTTTATTGCAATTTTTGTCATAATATACAGGCAGAACATGACGTATACATATAAAAATTATATATTATTAATCTGCCGAGACTGGCGGAAAGAACGATATATATTATGTCTGGGTCGTATATTACAATGTGGCTTCAAATCGCGTTTAAACATGAGCAGAAGCGGTATAATTGAGCTCGGCACACAGCGGTGAAATGACTCAGCAGTGAAAGGGTTAATGAAAATTATGGCTGATGTCAGATGAGCGCACCATGTGCTCCTGTACTGATGTGCCTCCAAACGCCCGTGGCAGCGTTGTGATGCTGCGGCAGCAGGGTCAGCCACATGCGTGCGCGAAAGCAACCGTTCTGCGGCCGTGCTGCAAGCCTCCCCATCAGAGCACTATGAAGCACGTTCGACAGGGCTGCAAAGTGCGATCCTCCATGGGAGGATCGAGCCTTGCAGCGCTGAGAGCAATAACTGTGCTCAGCGAGGTGGTCAGACGGGTGTCAGAGTGGAAGGAACGTCCAGTCTTACGGACGTTCCTTCCGTTCTTAAAAACGCTCGGCTGACGCCAGCCTTAAGGGGTTATTCACGAACCTCCGAATTGGACGAGTTGCTGAATTTCACCACTCGGTGCAATTTCGGGGCTATTCTTCTATTCACATCCAGTATCTGTCACTGTGCCAAATACAGGCAAATTGGCAAATTGACAGCGAAACACAGTGCAATTTGGAGAAATTCGACAGCAACAAAATTGTCCATGGAAGACTATTGTGTCCTCTATTCACAGAACACCGAATAACACTGGAGTTTGTATGAAATTACCTGATTTTCAGTGTTTCGATTCAACATAGGTTTCAACGTAAGAAATGGAATATCCTTTTTTTAAAAAGAATATGTTTATTGTTGGATCAGGTTGAGGACACAGAGGCAAGAGCAATGCTTATTACACAGGTGATAACTAACGATATAAGGCAGGACAACAATAACCAGTACTCAACAATATGCAAATTACAACAGGCAGGTACAGAGGTAACAATCTAGGTAAGGTCACATAAACGGGGGGGTGGGTTCCTATCCAAACCAAACCAAAACATTATTATTACTGTAGAGGTATACGAAATCAAGCAGAATAAATATTATGGGGTGCCCTGCGAGGCAGAGGTGAGAAAATGGGATAAGGTATGCTTACAGCGCGTGGGAATATCTTTTTCTAAAAAAAATTTAAAGACCATTTATTCTTTATATTTTTTACAAAAACCTTTTTTATGTTTTTTTTTGTAAAATACCATTTTGTTTGTTTTTGTATTTTTTAGATGACATTTTTGTTTCTTTAGTTTTGTAAAAGACTTTTTTTATTATTTTTAACAGACATAGGGCTAAATTACAATCTTCGCGCAAACGTTTGCACCGGCGCAAAAAAACATTAACGCGAGGGGGTAAAACCCTTTGCGCCGAATGCCGTATTACATAGTCAGCGCAACAACTGCGCGCAATCGTCTACTGCGGGTGAACCTGCGTGAACCCTGCTCGAGCTTACTGTACTGCGCGTATCCTATACTTAACATTGTGAGTGCAAATGCAAATGTGCGCTGGTACGAGGATGGTAATACAATCTATTTCACGGTAATTACCGCATAGCCTTTGCGCGCATAATTTTAGCAACTGCAAAAAGCTGGTGTTAATGGCAAATCTGACTGACTTAGCCGAACCCAAATACACCAGCCCATAAAAAAAATGCAGCAAAGTATAGTTACCCATTCAATACATACCAAACCAATAAAATGGAGAAGTTGTGTGTGCATGTATTATTGCTGCAGCATATATGCTCAGATTGACTTTGGCAGGCGCAATTTCTTAACATGAGATAATTGTGATTCTTAATTCTGATTGGCTGAATCGCGAGAAAAAAACTGTTCGCACACTGTTTTTTGCGCGAGACGGTACTGCACGAGCATTTGGCCGCGACCTGTTTGCGCGTGGTTTTGATCGGCGGATAAAAGACACCCGAGGATTGTAATTCCAGCGGTGATTTGTGCGTGCAAAAGTTAACAGTTAACGTTTGGCGCAAAAATTCAAGCTTTGCGCGAGGGTTTTTGCGCAAAGATTGTAATTTAGACCATATTGTTTTTTAAGGACCTTTTTTATTATTTGGACACTTTTTTACTATATTTTATTGATTTTAAACTCCTATTAGGAGAATAGCAGACTTCCTTTTTTTTTTCTTCAGTTCGGTGGAATTCACCGATGCTGATTCGGCTCAATTCAGCGATTTTTCGCTGCCATCTGACAACTGCTTCGGCAATTCCAATTTTGGCAAAATATGGTGACCACTTGCTAAATAGTGAATTCACCATATTATAGACGAAATGGAATCAACGAAGTGTGCTGAAATTTGGCGAAAAGCAAAGTACTGAAATTGCGTGCATTTTTGGTGCTTTGTGAATACACTCTTTAAAGAACATTGTAGATGTAACGTGTTTTACTAGCTGCTACAGGAGCATTGGTTCCTTTTGTACATATACTTTTATTGAAATGTTCCCATGGATTATGTGGAATGAAAACAAATTAAGTGTTATGTAACACAAGCAGCCAAGTTTTCATTCTCAGAGCCATATGTAATGGAAAAGCTCTTCAATGTGAATTTAAACACTTGTATTGCTTTTATTTATTTCTATTGAGGCTAAAGAAAAATATACACATGATCCACCATGGGGGCGAATATTAGGTGGCCCTTTTCCACCGTAGCCTTTAGCATTGAAGAATGCGGCATTAATTATTCTGGATCTACTCTGCATAGCTAATAGCTCCCATTGTATTCCAGCTGAACCACACACATCTCTTGCTGTTGCAACTGCCTACTGTACATTAGCGCAATGTATTTTTTTGAGTTGTAAGCAGTGATGCCGAGGCAGCCAGGGAATAATGAAAAAATCCAAGGTCACCCGCTATTTTCATTACAGACGGTAATGACAAAAAACAAATTACCAGCTGCAAAAATCTTCAAAAAAATAACACTTAGCACACAACAGAAAACCCATAAAAAAGTTGAAGAAAACTCACCTCTGGTCTTACAGTGCAGAGGAGACTGTGATCCACAGCCTCCTCTCACCTCAATTAGGACACTGAGAACAAATAGTTCTCCAGTGTCCTTCCAGCAAGCCTGCTCAACCACAAACATTCAAGGTTGTACTCCTATGTATGCCAAATAGGCTTGAACATAGGGTAGCAGATTGGAGGGGGCAGAATTTCTATTACCCTTTCCCTTTTGAGTCATTTCACCCGTGTGCTGAGTTCATTTTTCCCAGTTTGTGATCAGCATATTTAACCTCGCTGGCGGTCTATTTATTATGAAATTCGCTGTCTGAAAGCGGTCAGTCCCCCCCCCCCGCAGCGGTATTCCCGAGTGTGGCTCGGGGTTAAATTCCTATGTTGGAAGCGGTAACCACGAGCAACACTCGGGATGCCGCTGGATACATCACCTCTCCCTGCGCTCCCTCGATGTCCCCAGCTGCCTCCTCCGGCGATCGCGACCTCATAACTTCCTGGTTTCCTCCTCGCGAGAAGGAATCCAGGAAGTATGAGGTTGCGATCGCCAGAGGAGACTGCAGCGAGGGAGCGCAGGTAGAGGTGATGTATACAGTCCGAGTGTGTCTCGGGGTTACCGCTCTCAGCGGTGAAATATAACCCCGAGACACACTCGGGAACACCGCCAGGGAGGTTAAATACACTTTGAAGTCATGTTTTATTGTAGGACCTAGACATATTATATATCCTTTTTTTCAATGGACTCAGCAGATTCAAAATATATTGTTATTATGTGTATACATCATGTAACATCAGACTGCTATATCAAAAAATGTCAATAAAATATAAATTTCCATTTGGATTTCAATCATTGCAGCTTCTAAAAATATTTTTTCTACATTTTATCATTCAAATTTTGTGATTATATATTCTGTTGTTTAAAAAAAATCGGAAATTCAGACCCTGTTACAGCATTTTTCTAAGGAGATATGCAATTTTAAACAAAACTGAAAACAACTTTGGGGAAAAAAAATTCCCTTGTATTTTGGGCAGTGGTGGCATTTGTGACAGCACCCTACCATTTTTTTGCAATAAAAAAATATAAAACTTAATCTATATCATTTTTTTCTGTTTTTTTGTGTCATTTAACATGTGCCTGATTTATAAAATGTGTTATGTCCCTTTAGGCTGGGGTCAGACGAACACAGTGTTAACGTCCGTGTTGCCGCACATAAGTACGTCCGTGATAGCATACAATTGTGTTAAATGGAGCCCCACACACGAAGTACGTCCGCACAGAAGTGCGGGGGCTGACGGACGCTGCAAACGGACGCAGGTTAGGCAAGAACGTAATACTGCTAGAACGGACGTGCGGAGTGCGCCACGTCCACAACGTCTGCATAGCTTTGTGTGTGAGTGATGGAGCATGGTCAGACGGACTGCATTTATACGTCCAGCATTTTTGACGGACAGAATGTTTTTTCATTGTAATTTATTTTTCCCTCCTACATCCGTCAAAAATAACTTAAGTGAAAAAACGGACTGTGTGACCACTACTGCGTCATCCGTACTGACGATGTCCGTACTGCACGGACGTACAGCCCGTAGAAATCACGCTCGTCTGACCCTAGCCTTAAGCAGTGTCATTATTTCTTCAACTGCTGCTAGGCAAAAAATTATAGAAAAAAAGGAGATGTAATGGCGCATAAAAAACTGTGAATCACAGGAATATCAAGAAAAAATGCTGCTGCAAGGATTTTTGTACAACCACTGTACCATACACAAATTGATAACAAATATAAATAATGAGTCCTCGGTGCATGCAAGTCCAGAGATGATAAAGAACCTCCTCAGGTGCTTCTGGTAATGATGTGTCCTAAAACAGAGAAAAGGGAACACACATGGTGCAGTACATACAGTACAGTGAGCCCCAAATCTCTCACCATAAGAATAGCACTCACTTATTCAAGAACCATTATATAGTTCGCCCCAAACTTTACTAGACATGTGCAATTCGTTTCATTCTGAATTTAAATTTGGACGAATTTCACCATTTTCGCATTTCCAAAAACAAAATATCGACCATCCGAAAAGTTCGGTTCAATTTGAAATTTCTGATCGATTCGATTAGGCGATTCGGATCATTTCGGGTGATTCGGATCAGTTGGTTTTTCGCTTTTTTATGAGTTATTTCGTTTTTTATTGCTTATTTAAGAATGGGAAGTAGATTGCTACCAACAGAACGAAAGTTTCTTTACTTATTTTCCTTTTAGGATTTTTTGGGTGAAATTTTAGGTTTCCTAACTTTTTTTTAAAGAAACATGGCTTCTTAGGCTAGGGTCAGACGAAAGCATTTTTCCCGCGAACGTGAAAAAGTGCGTCCGAACGCATTGATGTATTTTTTCACGGAATGCGCAAAAACGGTCAGACGACGCGCATTTTCGGGCGTGATTTTGTACGGATCGTCAATAAAACTCTTTTTGCATCTGGACGTTATGTAGGCTGGACATTAGCCGTGTCTGACATCTCCTAATCACGCACACACGCCGCTATGCCGCAGCTGCGCACTCAGTACGTCAGTACTAGCGGTTCAGCGTTCTCAGAAAAATGCGTTCAAATTAAACTTGCGTTGCACGGCCGGACTTTTGTGCGGCCGTACATCGTATATTGGCCGTCATTGCCCGTCATCTGCTGCTAGTGTGGCCGTAATTATGTGCGCCAGAACGCACGTTAAAAGTGCGCTGGTCTGACCCCAGCCTTAACCCATAGGTTTCAATGCAGCATATGAATCCGCACACCGTTGGGCAGCACCTCTCCAGAGATCGATTCATTGATTCAGATCCATTAATTTTTTGATCAGTTAGTTTTTTGTTTTTTATGAGTTATAATTAATGCAGCATATGAATCCACAAACTGCTGGGAAGTTCCCGGAAGTGTGCGGATTCATATGCTGCATTAATTATACTGCAGAGAGGCGCTGCCCGGCAGTGTGCAGATTCATATGCTGCATTAATTATACTGCAGATAGGCGCTGCCCGGCAGTGTGCGGATTCAAATGCTGCATTAATTATACTGCAGAGAGGCGCTGCCCGGCAGTGTGCGGATTCATATGCTGCATTAATTATACTGCAGAGAGGCGCTGCCCAGCAGTGTGCGGATTCATATGCTGCATTAATTATACTGCAGATAGGCGCTGCCCGGCAGTGTGCGGATTCATATGCTGCATTAATTATACTGCAGACAGGCGCTGCCCGGCAGTGTGCGGATTCATATGCTGCATTAATTATACTGCAGAGAGGTGCTGCCCGGCAGTGTGTGGATTCATATGCTGCATTAATTATACTGCAGAGAGGTGCTGCCCGGCAGTGTGCGGAATCATATGCTGCATTAATTATACCGCAGAGAGGTGCTGCCCGGCAGTGTGCGGATTCATATGCTGCATTAATTATACCGCAGAGAGGTGCTGCCCGGCAGTGTGCGGATTCATATGCTGCATTAATTATACTGCAGAGAAGGTAAGTAAGGTCATTCGCTTTATATGACAATGCCACATTAGACCAGAAAGAAAGGAGAAATTTTGCATTTATTTTTTTCTCATTTTTTTGAAGTATTACATGGTTATGTTCAGTATCAGTGGAAAGGCCAGACTCTGACATTTGTAATGACACCTCACTTGACCTTGTGGCATGTAAAGATTGAAAACACAGGGGCCAAAGCACCACGCTTGTACTTGCAGCTTGTGTTTTCGATGGAACATTGCATAATAATATATCATATAAAGAATATAGAAATGCACACCAATTGCAAAAATATAAAGTTTTATTGAACATAATCAGAAAAAAATTAAATTATACATGTTACAGGGAGCAGAAGTCTAGTCAAACTACATAGACCAAACTTACTTGACTAGTCAAACTTGACTAGACTTCTGATCCCTGTAACATGTATATTTTAAAAAAAAATTGTGATTGTGTTCAATAAAACGTTATATTTTTTGCAAATGGTGTGCATTTCTATATTTGGTATATGCTTTATGTTTGGAGGTTTATCGGGAAGCCTTTTTAGGAATTAGCACCCTTCTTCTATGCAGTGTGCAGAATAACTGAATTTATTTGTTAATAATAATATATCATGCCACCACCTTCACACTTGCTCCCAGCATGGCAAATGAGAAGGTGAGTTAGTGCAGTGGCAGTATTTGTTTATAAGTAAGCAAATCACTTCCAGCAATGAGTCTAAATTTACATAATTGGCCTAATTTGGAGTGCCTAGGGTAGCACCACACCTAAATAAGGGCTTGTGCTTCTCTCCACAGAGTCCTACGTACTCCAGGACGGTATACCAGTGGTGATGGTGCTGCTTGCAGGGTCAGTGTTCTACCGAACAGTACAGAATTTCAGATAATCCGTCCAACGATACATAGCACAGTACACACTGAGTTCTCTATAACACACTGCGTCTCGCGCATGCACATAATGCGCACAGCAGTATCTGATGATCAGATATTGCCTCAGTGCTGGGTTGATCGGAGGGTACTGCCTCCAATGATGTTGTTGGGATTTCCCACCCAGTGCTGAGGATGCTCCCCTCACATTCTGTCTCTGTCCCTGTTCAGTGCCAATCTGGCACTGAGCAGGGGCTCCAGCCACAGTGGGCTGACATCCTGGCGGTCAACCCTCACTGTGGAACAGCCCCACAGCCGCTGGAGTCATTGTGTGTGCATGCGATGGCTTCACTGACAGGGAGTCCCTTTGCAGAGGAATCCCATTACAGGAGATACCGGTGTCATTTAGTCCCCTGTATTTCTGAATTCCTAAGTCCTAGAAGATCGGATGAGGTGTCATTGGAAAGGGCAGAGTCTGATACCCAACTTGACCATGTAGTCGATAAAGATAAAAAATATAAATTTCATTTTTTATTCTTTTTGTCTATAAATAAAAAGCTAATAATGGTGATGTTTTAAAGTAAACAAAGGTGCTGTAATTACTCACCTTATTATTTTCCACACTGAGACCAAGTGTATAGGGGATGGCGCAATGAGTTATTACACATTGTTCCATGAAAAACGCAAGATGTGAGGTGAGTCAAGCTCTTTGGACCCCTGTATCTCCATTCCTTATACCCCACAAGGATAAATGAGGTGTCACTGAATAGGACAGGGTCTGGCCTTTCCAATCATACCAAACATGACTATGTATTGTGTAAAAATAAATAAATACAATTAAATTAAAAAGCCTTTTTGTTCTAAGAGCAGCATTTTTTTTTTACTTAGTGCAGCAACATTGTTAGCTTTATAACTCACCCCATTTCCCACGCTGGGCGCAAGTGTGGAGGTGATAGTACAAAGCTGCAAGCTGCCTCACCACTGCGAGGAGAGGTGGGGTCCTATGGGCCCTGCATTTCCATTTTAAACACCGCAAAACCGGATCGGTTACCAATTTCGTTTTTGGTCTTTTTAGAAAGGATTTTACCAGGAAGGGTACATTGAGATATCTCTCGTTTTCAAGTATGTCCTGGGTGGTGAGTATGTACCGTTAGGTGTCTTGCCCAAGGACACTTACTGGAGATGTGCTGGGATCGAACATGTGTCTCCACAGTCTCTCTCTACTGTTATAGAGCAGTGATGTATCTCAAATCAGTAAATACTTTTCCGACTACAAATTGGCCATGTCCAATAATAAATAGAACATTTCAGATTTAATCAGAATAGAAAAATAAAAAAAGGTGACCCTAGCCCTAAACCTAGCTCTAATCATATGACACACAGAACCAGTAACCCTAATCCCTAAGGATTGATGGTATGACAAGACCAATACAGAGCATATGCTCTATGGGTCTTGCAACTGTATAATTTTTTTGTTGTTAATTTTTGTCCGAACATTTGGCCTGGCTATTCCTATTTTGTTAGTTTGTTTGCGTTGTGGTTCCTTGGTATCCATTCCCTACACCTTGAGGGGTTTTTTTTAGGCTTTTTGGTAAACGTTGGGTCCTTACACCATTTTTTTAGAATTTTCCATTAAAAGTTAAGATTTATAGACTCTCATCCACTCGCTAAGAAGGAGATTTGGCCTTTGCAACCTCCAACAATTAATAAATATATACCCTAAGCCCTAACACTATCCCTGACCATATTTTTTACAAATTATAGATAAAGTTTCCTAAAAATGGAAATGAACAACTCTTAGACGTTTCCAATATTCCGAATTCCTAAATAATCCAAATTGAGCGAAGCTGAATTATTCCCCTATGAGAAATGTGTATGTACCATCGTACCAGAGTTTTATGTGCCATGTGTGGTGTATCTAACTGTATAATGTGTTCTGTGTGTGCAGTGTGCACTCGGCCAACACACTCCTTCCTCACTAAGCCAGCACTAATGCACTCACTACTACCTCACTCCCCCAACCACAAATTCCCTCCTTGTTCACTCAAGCCACACACTCTCATCAATGTCTATAACACACATGCTCACTCCCATGCTACTCTGCCCCCATTTCCATCACATTCAATCATTTTCATTCCTATGAAAAAAGTGTCCCCGCATTTTATCTTGCACCCTGCCCCGCAAACACTAGTGCCAGCCCTAGCTGCTGGTAATCAAACGGATTCCAAATATTACATGCCATGCTGCTAGCCTAGTGGATCACTCGGAATAGAGCTAGTAACAGGGAACCACAAATAGTTAAAAGATTACACTGACATTTATCATTTGCAGCTCCATATTACCAGTTTAGACGGAATGGGACCGCTAGTGTTTTCATATTGTCCTTATCTGAAAAGCAGTGCCAGTGCCAGGGTGATGCAGCGACACCTAGAGTTGAGCAAGTGGTAATACATTCTGGAGATGCACCGGATGCAGAAACAGTACGTTGGAAAATTTAGCATATCTTTATCTGTTTTAATAAACCTATGACCACCATTTCAGCACGTTTTTTTTTTAAAGCATTATAGCAATAAAAATAATCATTTTTGTTCCAAATTACTACATTACACAAATAGTTTGCTTAGCCCACGTTGATGGATGTGCAGGAAAGATGAGATGAAGAATGTATGCCAGTAGAGCTACTTTGTTCCTAATACACACCATAAATACGTTACAATATTATGAACATCTTCATTAAAATCCAGGTGTATCGGAACTACATTGCTCATGATTTGCATAAAACTACTCAAAAAATAAATATTGTCTAAAGAGAAAAGTCAGGTCAATCGAAATCTCTAACACAGACATGATAACATATAAGAGATTCCAATCCCTAACACAGAAATAACAACATGTAGGGCATTCAAATCCATAGCACAGAAATAATTACATGAAGCAGGGTTTCCTAACAGGACAAGTTTTCCAGATATGTGAAGCACAGCACAGGTGATATGATTTGCTGCTCAGTGATTGCAGGATTCAATCTGTATTTCCCCAAGGTGATCTGCAAAATCCGGCCTGTAAGGGGTACTTGAGGACGGGGTTGAGAAGCATTGGCACATATCATTTCATATCCTACAAAGAAAAAATGGATGAAAGTCAGGTATTACACTCACAAGTGTAAAAGTACAAATAAAATTATGTGTGTGCAATAATTGTATTTCACGATGCTCTACAGCAGGGATCAGCAACCTTGGCTCCCTGATGGTTTGGGAACTACATCTCCCAAGATGCTCATTCACCCATTAGGCCTACTGAGCCACATGGGAAATGTAGTTCCCAAAACATCAGGGAGCCAAGGTTGCTGACCTCTGCTCTAGAGTCTACACTAGCTATAACTCACGCTCCTTTTTCCTGGATCTGCTGGATGTCACAAAACCTTCTCCAATGGAAAAGGTGTTGCTGTAATGTCAAGGAACAGGCTGAAATCACCCGA
The DNA here is from genome assembly GCA_009667805.1 of Leptobrachium leishanense. Classification (NCBI taxonomy): domain Eukaryota; kingdom Metazoa; phylum Chordata; class Amphibia; order Anura; family Megophryidae; genus Leptobrachium; species Leptobrachium leishanense. Next base: position 245,160,620 of record CM019063.1, on the reverse strand, counting down.
TCAGAATAAAAGAAGCAGGAGATCTAGTAGTAGCAGCTTGAATAGGGTAAATAAACAAAACATGCTTGACGCGTTTCGTCCTAAAATAATTTGTCAAGAGTTGGCTTGCACTTACCTAGCTGCTTCTCTCAATTGGGCAGGCTGCAATAAGTCTTATACAGGATCACATTTGTATTGATGTTGCTCCTTTAAAATATTAGCTGTTGCCTGTTTGACATATTTTCTTTATGATTTTTGCACATGGACTTTTGGGTGTTATACAATGTAACAGTACTTTTATCGTAAACCCCTTTTAACATAATTTGCTGAATTAGGCTGGGGTCAGACCAGCGCATTTTTAACGTGCGTTCTGGCGCACTTAATCACGACCGCACTAGCAGCAAATGACGGGCAATGACAGCCAATATACGAAGTACGGTCGCACGAACGTCCGGCCGCGCGACGCAAGTGGAAAATGAACGCATTTTTTTGAGAACGCAGAACCGCTAGTACGGACGTACAGAGTACGCTGCGCCCGCTAGCGGTGTGTGTGTGTGATTTGGAGACGTCAGACCCTGCTCGTGTCCAGCCAACATAACGTCCAGACGCAAAAAGTTTCCTGGTTTGGATCCGTAAAACATCACGCACGAAAATGCGCATTGTATGACCGTTTTCGCATATTCCGTGAAAAAATACGTCAATGCGTTCGGACGCACTTTTTTACGTTCGCGTGTAAAAATGCTTTCGTTTGACCCTAGCCTTAGATGATTGATGTTTGGATCTCAGCAACATTTCAGCTAGTGTGAAGGGTTTTTGTGAATTCCATCTCAGTGCGTGTAGGTTTCCATCGTTTCACAAATTAGTTGAAGTGCCTAGTGAAAAGAGTGATAAGAGTCGTGTGTGACCATGAGATGTCACTGTTGATCTACATTCAGAGTTTGAAATACTCCATCACTCAAGCTGCGGAACAGATGTTATTATGTCAGGTGTCACCATCATATAAATTTAATATCACTTTGTTCTTCCTGTAGTGGGAGACTATTACAGCACAGCAGAGGGATTTTCAATAGAACAATATGAGTATTAAATCCACTCATTAATATAGGCACAATTATTTTTTGACATCTAGTGACAGAGTATCAGGTTAGTCAGTCGTCATGCAAATTATAATGTGTCTGGAGAACATAGCCACACTTTGGCACCGCATCGGCACTGGACTCAAAGTCTCATTGGAGATATTCACAATTTTTATTATTTGTCCAGCTTGTTTAATTAGGAGTCAGATTCTCTGTTCTCTTGTCACTACTCCATTGTTTCCAGTTTATTATACTGATGCACAGCAAACAGTGGTCTCATGTGACCAGAGTGTCAGTGGTATACGTAGCATGAGCTATGCAATGCCTCTGTCTGTCACGACACTGAGCAGTGAGGTAAATACAACATAGGGTGTGATAGAAAAAGGATAAAGTAAGTATGACTAGTTATTTCTCATTAATACCCAGTTTATTTCCCAGTACCCAGTTGATCCCAGTTATTAAAGAATTTGCACCCTACTTGGCAGGCAGTATTTAAAGTGCACAACTATAGAGAGGCATATCAACTCACCACACAACCTACCTCCCACCCACTTGCAATCTGTTTCCCTCACAGCCTCCATGCGTCCCATATTTTTTAACTTTCATCCTTTCTCATTCACCCTCGACTTTGTGTTTTCCTTTCTCTTCCAAGCTGAGAAATGGCTGGCTCTGAGCAGAATCCTTTTATTCCGATGTAAAACTAGTTTTGTTAATCCTAATTTGTTTTGTCTTACTCATACAGTGCTGAAGAATAGATCTGATGTATGAGTAATGTGCACAATGCGTAAAGTTCTGTAAATTTCCTGATTAGACTCCAAAATAAATGAAGGTAGCTCTAATAATTCTGCTCACCAATAGGCTGGAATGGATCCACACTGAAGGTCGCATATCATAATTAAAAATCACAATACTCCATACAAAATCAACATGTGGGTTTATTCCATCAGCAACAACGTTTCGAACCTCATGGGCCTTTGTCAAGTCTGAATCACAATCCAATCTAAGCATATACTGTATTTAGTTTGATCAATCAATGGTATTATTAATTACTGTAGTTAATTATACATGTCATAAAATTTTACGCTATGCCACTGAATCATATAATGTAAAAGATATAAAAAGAATATGATATCCATAATACACCATGCATTAATACACTCCGGCCCAAATTACAATCTTTGCGCCGGCGCAAAAAAACATTAACGCGAGGGGTAAAACCCTGTACGCTGAACATCGTATTACATTGTCAGCACAACAAACGCATGTAATCGTCTACCGCGGGTGAACCTGCACGAGCGTACTTCACTGTGCGTGTCCTATACTTGACATTGTGAGCGCAAACGCGAATGTGCGCTGGTACGCAGATGGTATTACAATCTATGCGCAGGAATTAACGCATAGCCGACCGTTGCGCATAATTTTAGCAACTCCTGAAAGCTCGTGTTAATGGCAAATCTGAACGACCTGGCCGAACCCAAATACACCAGCCCATAAAAAAAATGCAGCAAAGTATAGTTACACATTCTACTCATACCCAACCAATAAAATGGAGAAGTTTTGTGTGCATGTATTATTGCTGCAGCATATATGCTCAGATTGACTTTGACAGGCGCAAAAATTTAACGTGAAATAATTGTGGTTCTTAATTCTGATTGGCTGAATTGTGTGAAAAAGCAGTCCGCACACTGATTTCTGCGCGCAACGTTACTACGCAAGCATTTCTGCACGTCCGTTTATCGCGCCTTATTGCTCGACGGATGAAAAAATGCGCAAGGATTGTAATTCCAGCATTGATTTACGCGCGTTAACGTTTAACGCTTGGCGCACAAATTCACACGTTAAATTTGGCCCTCCATCTTTTATTATAACTATCCACAAAGAAGCTTTCTCGTATTACACATATACAGCATATGTGGGAATATGTACAGTTGTGTTCAAAATTATTCAACCCCCAATGCTGTAAAGGGTTTTAGGGAATTTAGCGTACATTTGTAATTGTATTCAGAATGAAATCCTACAAGGACTTTTTAAAGAACCATATGCAACTAAAATGACATCAATTGGTTTTGTAATACAGTAGTAAATGTTTCTTTTGTGAATTCTTCATTGACACAATTATTGAACCCCTTAAAGCAGGGATCTCAAACTCACGGCCCCCCAGATGTTTTTGCCTACAAGTCCCAGAATGCTTTGAATGCAATAGATGGACGTGGAATCATGGGAGTTGTAGTTCAGAATCATCAGGGGGGCCAGAGTTTGAGAACCCTGCCTTAAAGACTACCACTCTGAAGAACAGAGGTTCATTCAAGTGTTTTCAATCAGGTATTGAAAACACCTGTGGATGTCACGGAGCAGCAATAAAGCATAATAAGCACCAATTAGGCAGCTTTAAAATGACTGTGATACTCAGCTCCTTCTAGACATTTACTGGTGTGGTTACAAACATGGTGAAGTCAAGAGAATGGTCCAGGAAGACAAGAGAAGAGGTGATTACTCTTCACAGGAAGGGCAATGGCTAGAAGAAGATTGCAAAGATGTTAAACATACCAAGAGAGACCATAGGAAGCATCATTCGCAAATTCAAGGCAAAGGGCACTGTTGAAACGCTACCTGGTCGTGGCAGAAAGAAGATGCTGACTTCGACTGCTGTGCGCTACCTGAAGCGTAGAGTGGAGAAAAGTCCCCGTGTGACTGCTGAGGAACTGAGAAAAGATTTGGCAGATGTGGGTACTGAAGTTTCAGCTCAGACAATACGGCGCACACTGCGTAATGAAGGCCTCCATGCCAGAACTCCCAGGCGCACCCCCTTGCTGTCTCCAAAGAATAAGAAGAGTCGACCGCAGTATGCCAAAAGTCATGTGGACAAACCACAGAAGTTTTGGGATAGTGTCCTGTGGACTGATGAAACAAAATTAGAACTGTTTGGGCCCATGGATCAACGCTATGTTTGGAGGAGGAAGAACAAGGCCTATGAAGAAAAGATCACCTTGCCTACTGTGAAGCATGGCGGGGGGTCAATCATGCTTTGGGGCTGTTTTGCTTCTGCAGGTACAGGGAAGCTTCAGCGTGTGCAAGGTACCATGAATTCTCTTCAGTACCAGGAGATATTGGATGACAATGTGATGCAGTCCGTCACAAACCTGAGGCTTGGGAGACGTTGGACCTTTCAACAGGACAATGATCCCAAGCATACCTCCAAGTTCACTAGAGCATGGTTGCAGATTAAAGGCTGGAACATTTTGGAGTGGCCATCGCAGTCACCTGACTTAAATCCGATTGAGAACCTCTGGTGGGACTTAAAGAAAGCAGTTGCAGTGCGCAAGCCTAAGAATTTGACTGAACTGGAGGCTTTTGCCCATGACGAATGGGCGAAGATACCCGTAGATCGCTGCAAGACACGTGTGTCAAGCTATGCTTCACGTTTAAAAGCTGTTATAACTGTAAAAGGATGTTGTACTAAGTACTAAGATTGAATGGCACTTGGGGGTTGAATAAAACTGATAATGATGTGAGAACAGAAAAGACATTTGTGGTTATTTCATTATAAATGTTATGTTCTATTTGTCTGACCTACACGTGCCTCTTTGATTTAATTGTAAGCAAGATGACTGAATGATCAAAATCAATGTCAAACTGGCCAAAACACTCAATTTCAGTAGGAGTTGAATAATTTTGAACACAACTGTATATGCACCTGTTCATGGAAATCATGTTAGCCTATGATGGTTATTTTTTACATTATGTGATTTAGTGGCATAGGATTAAATTAAATGGCATGTATAATTAACTAATTAATGATGTCATTGATCACACTATATATATACCGTATTTTTCGCTCCATAAGACGCACCTGACCATAAGACGCACCTAGTTTTTAGAGGAGGAAAACAGGAAAATAAATATTCTGAAATCAAATAGTGTAATAATGGATATACTGCCCCAGCTCATGGATACTGCCCCCAGCTCATGGATACTGTCCCCCAGATCATGGATACTGTCCCCCAGCTCATTGATACTGTCCCCCAGCTCATGGATACTGTCCCCCAGCTCATGGATATGCCCCAGCACATGGATACTGTCCCCCAGCTCATGGATATGCCCCAGCACATGGATACGGTCCCCAGCTCATGGATATGCCCCCATCTTATGGATATGCCCCAGCACATGGATATGCCCCAGCACATGGATACGGTCCCCAGCTCATGGATATGCCCCCATCTTATGGATATGCCCCAGCACATGGATATGCCCCAGCACATGGATACTGTCCCCCAGCTCATGGATATGCCCCCCAGTTTATGGATATGCCCCAGCACATGGATATGCCCCAGCTCATGGATACTGTCCCCCAGCTCATGGATATGCCCCCCAGCACATGGATATGCCCCAGCACATGGATATGCCCCAGCACATGGATACTGTCCCCCAGCTCATGGATATGCCCCCCAGCTTATAGATATGCCCCAGCACATGGATATGCCCCAGCTCATGGATACTGTCCCCCAGCTCATGGATATGCCCCAGCTTATGGATATGCCCCAGCACATGGATACTGTCCCCCAGCTCATGGATATTGCCCCAGCTCATGGATATTGCCCCAGCACATGGATTTGCCCCAGTTCACTCATGGATGTGCCCCAGCTCGCTCATGGATGTGCCCCAGCTCGCTCATGGATGTGCCCCAGCTCGCTCATGGATGTGCCCCAGCAGCTCATGAATATGCCTCCGCTCACCTGTCGCTGCCGCGTTAGGCTCCCTCTGAGCGTGCGTCCGGTGGCAGGAAGCTTGGGCACTCGCCTGGGGGAGCCTAACGCGGCGGCGACAGGTGAGCTGAGGCATATCATGGGGCATTCGCTCCATAAGACGCACCCACTTTTCCCCCCACTTTTTGGGGGGAGAAAAGTGCGTCTTATGGAGCGAAAAATACGGTATATGTTTAGATTGGATTGTGATTTCAGACTTGATGAAGACCTGTGAGGGTCAAAATGTTGTTCTTTTTGCTGCTGGAATAAACCCACATGGAGATTTTGTACGGAGTGCTGGAGTATTGAGTTTTTTGATTTCCGGATTAGCATTGAAGGTATTTTTGGAGGGGGGGGGGGCTTGGTGATCATTACTAAGACTGTAAAAAAACTGTTTCAAATTGTCAGTGTTTTAGTATGTATCGTCATCTTGCGTTTTGAGCATTCCAAGCGCCGTATCCATTCTCTTTATCAGTGGTTCCTTCCCAATCCTTTCCTCAAGTCCCCCTAACAGACCACGTATGCCAGATATCTGAAGAATAGCACAGGTGATATGATTTGCTGCTCAGTGATTGCAGGATTCAGTCTGCATTTCCCCAAGGTGATCTGCAAAATCTGGCCTGTTATGGGTTCTTGAAGACTAGCATTTGGAACCACTGCCCTACATAGATAAAATGCAATGTAGATATGGCAACTACATGTGTGTGATGATTCCTGGTGTTATTTGTCTTAATATACCTTTAGAAAATGTTATTGTAACAGATCTCTGTACCCTACTGAGTCACATCTGTTAAAGGCTCTCCCTTTCCGGACCCCTGTTCTCCCACCAGCAGTCTTTTGTGCCTTTCTCCCACCCTTAGCTGAAGCTTAAGGATGGGTACACTGAAAGCACGGTGATAGCATTGCCCAGAAAAAAGTCAGCCCTTGATCTTGAGATTATAACAGTAAACCTGAACTGAGTCTTTAACCCCTTAGTGACTGGGAGGTTTTACGAAATCCGTCCTTTAGTGCCCGCTGCTGTTTTTACGTTTCTGCGCTGCTAGTGTTTAGGTCAAATTTTCCTCTTGCTCATTTATGCAACCCACACATACCATATACCGTTTTTCCAGGCTTTAAATAGACTTTCTAAAGATACCATTATTTCCATCATACCCTGTAATTTACTATAAAAAATATAAAATATAATGAAAAAATGGTAACACACTTCTTTCTGTAATTTAATCCCCAAAATCTACAACCGCCAAAAAAGACCCCGGCTAAATAGTTTAAAAATTTTGTCTTGAGAATAGAAATACCCAACTTTTACAAGTTTTTGCTTTTTACCCCCTTCACTGCTGAGCCAGTTCACCGATGTGTGCTGAGCGCATTCTGATCATTTTATGCTCATAATTTTTAGATGCCAGCCTAGGTCCTAGTATTTAATTAACACCCCCCAGACAAAAAAAATATATTTTTTTGTTTTTACACCAAACCTGGTCATGTTTGATATCATTGGAAAGGCCATGATCAGGATTGGGAAATAGGGGGATCCTTTGGATCCCTTTATCTCCACTTGGCAGCTAGGGGGTTAACTGGCCCACTGACATCCTCACACATATGGTGAGGATGTCAGTGGATGGGGGGTGACCCGGAGGCTTGGCTGACATCCAAGATGTCAGCTACCTCCAGGTTTGAATCGCGATTCGGCGCCAATCGCGTTCCGGCAGCGAATTGGTTACATTTATACACTGCTGAAAAGGGGAGACTCTCCCCTTTCCGGCGGTGTGTAATTTTTTTTTATTTTACTACTATTGGTTAGGGATGTAGAGGGCTCCAAAGGAGGGAGGTAAGTGTCTTTCGGTAGGGAGGTTAGGAGCCCGCTGACGTACCATGTACGTTCGTGGGTCTAGGGGAGACATGACGTATATACAGAGCCAGGCAGCGCCTAGCAGCCAATGGAAAATGACAACCTGGCGTCTTACTGCCTTTCATTGGGAATCCCTCCCCTGGCATATTGCTAGTCACAGTTGTAATGAAAATTTGAGTTACCACGAGGCACCATTCCCATCTGTATCTGGAAATGTTGACATTGGTTATAACGGCATTACGTTCCAGACTTAAAACCAGTTATTTGTTGGCTTGGGTTTATATTAATAGTTTCCATACTGCCGTTTTATCAGTACCAAAACAGGAAAACCTGGCTATTAAAGACAATAGGTCATTCTATCCATTTTTTTAACCCCTAAAGGACCAAGGTTCTTTAAAATCAATGCATTTATGATGTAAACATTACGGGCTCTATTACATTCCTCGAGCATAGGTATTGTGCGCACGCAAATGCACATTTGTGCATTTACGACGTTCGTGCAAACGATGCGCGTTAATATCCAACGCGAGTGACCCTACGCGAACCCAGCGGGAGCGCAAGTTCGTGTGCGCTTCCCATACTTAACATTGTGAGCGCCAATACGTTAGTGCGCTGGTATGCGGATGGTATTCCAATCTTCGCGCAACGAATGTTTGCGCACATTTTCGTAACGTCTTTGAAAAGCAGGTGGTAACTGTAAATGTGATCGTTCTGGGCAAAATTAAATACACCAGCAGGAAAAAAAAAATACAGCACAGTACAGTTACACATTCTACACATACCCAAACATTAAAATTTATAAATTGGGTCATTGTTAATTTTTTCTTTTTTTGGCTGGTGGTTGTTAAATTTTTTTAGTTTTCCTTTTTTTAGTTTGTAAATATTTTATTGGAAATGGGTGAATGATGTTGGCTGAATCCCGTGACAAAACCCGTGACAAAACAGTCTGTCCACCGATTCCTGCACGCAACGTTCATTTGCGAACGGCTTTGTGCGTCGGATTTGCGCACGAAAAATCTTGAAGGAAGAAAAAATGCATTCTGATTGCAATACCACGTTAATTTTCACGCGATAATGTATTTTTTTTCGTGCACAAAAAAATTGCGCTGCGCGAGCGCAATTGCGCAGAGAATGTAATAGGGCCCTACGTCATTGGTCCTTAAAGGGTTAAATTATGTGATTACAACTGATTATACATGAAAAATGTCACTGTTGGTAAAAGTATGTAATGTTCTTAACCCCTTTACTACCAAGCACTTTTAGTTGATTGACAGTTGTTTACAACATGGAATGCGTAGCTAACAATTAAAAGGACACTACTCATCCTAACCACTTTACAGTTATAGTATGGGATTTAATGGGAGGGAGTTTAAGGGGTGCTAAATGATTTTTTGCACCAGCTTTTAGGACTTGCTAAAATTTTACCTTCGCGTCCTGACCGTAATTTGCGCTGGCACTTTGTAATATCTCACATATCGAAACAAAATATTAGCTTTTCATGATAGGTATAGGAAGTACAGTAAGCTCGCTCAAACTACAAACGCAAAACATTTTTACCTGACTGTAGTATCAGGATTGAAATATCAATTGCAGACGTTAAACTTACTTATTCTAGTGATAAGCAGGGCCGGTGCTCCCACTAGGCCTAGGGGCGCAGCCAGCCTTAACCCGGATTCCATTATTGTACCCGTTCCTTATTGTGTGGCTCTTGTAGCCGGCATTGGCGGTTTGCAAAGCTGACATTGTTGGCTCGCGGACCCCCGCTAGCACGCAGAAGGTGGGTGTTTTTATGGTGATGCAAAGGCACCACCAGATGATGTGCGGACGCCACCAGAGACAGATTAAAGAAAGAAAAGGGCAGAAGAGAGAAAGGCACAGAATAAAGAAAGACGAGAAAGAAAAAGGCACAAAAGAAAGAAGAAAAAAAAGAGGCAGATGTAAGAAAAGCCGAAAGAAAGAGGCACAGAAGAAAGAAAGTGGCACAGAGGGCAGAGGAAAGAAAGAAAGAGGCAGAGGAAAGAAAGAGGCACAGAAGAAAGAAAGAGGCACAGAGGGCAGAGGAAAAAAGAGGCAGAGGAAAAAAAGAGACACAGACCGATCCCAGGATCGACCAGCGGAAGGGTAAGATGGGTACCGAAGACCCAGTGTTTGGCCCCCGTGCACAGTGTGTGTGTGTCTCCGTGCACAGTGTGTGCACCCCACGCACACAGTATGTGTGTTTCTTCCCTGCATTTCAACAGTTAACAATTTTTTCTGGGGGGTGGGCGCAAATAGCTGATCTTACCTAAGCTGCAACATAGTCTAGCACCGGCCTTGGCGATAAGGCTTACATATCAAAATGCTGCATTAGCACCAACTATGGAATATTGCCCAAAGCAGAGTATATGCGTTCACTATACGGTAGGTAAGTATGCAGATAGGGTGGGTGATTCCAGGCTTCAGAGTAGCCACCCAGTCCCTTGTTACAAAGGAAGATGATGAGGAGGCCAGTCACTCCAATCCAATGTGGCTTTATTGAAGAATCACAACAATGATTTACAGCAACAACCTTTCAGCTGTCCAGCAGCCTTTGTCAAGACTAGACAAAGACTGCTGGACAGCCAAAATGTTCTTACTGTAAACCACTGTTGTGATTGTTCAATAATTTAGTAAATGGCTTAAATAAATGTTTTTTTTTTTTACTAATTAAAAGGTTGTTTATGTACGGGCCATGTGTTAAATTGTAAGCTCTAGAGCAGGGTCCTCTCTCCTAATGTTCTGTTTGTAATGTGTATGCATATTTGCTATTCTGTCTCTCCCATTGTACAGCACTACGGAACTTGTTGGCGCTTCATAAATGCTTGTAACTGTAACTGATGAGTTGACGTTAATACAATTATCAGTTATCTTTCAGTAATCTTTAAAATCAAGCACTAGTTTTGTTGTGAGCTGCAATTTTACTAATTTCTCAGCTTTGTCCAGAGGACTCCATTGAGGCTTTGACTGCCGGGTCACCTGACCTGCAGGATCTCGCCTCTCGCGAAATCCTGCAAGTGGGCTGAGTGATTGCGGAAGGAGACTGGAGACTTTTTTTTCTCCAATCTCACTCTGCGCCCTGCAGCCCGAAGTGATGGATCAGCCACCGTTCTAGCCGTCGAATGAGAAGAGAGTATCTGATTTTTGGGGGGTTTTCAGCTGGTGCTGACTGATTGCGCAGAAGTTCCAAGCTGTGGTTAACGTTTGGGCATAATTAGTGTTAGGACTTTGTAATCCTAATGCTAATTAACTCTTCGTGCTCCTCGTGCTAAGCATTAGGAGCACAAAGTACAGTAAACTCATGCTGAAAAGCGCAATCTCCGAATCACTAACGTTTTTTAACCGTGGAATGATGAATTCACTGCAGGGTCAGCAAAATGGAATCGCCGAAGTGCACTGAAGTGTGCTGAATTTTCAGAGGTTTCTGAATAACCCCTTATGTATAAAACACTGACCTTGGGGGCGTGGCCAGCCGCAGATGGGAGAAGATGTGCTTTGGTGGAGCTCCACTTCATATCCTTGCTACTGGGGTACTTTGTGCGACTTTCTCCTCTATATCCTCCTTTTTCTGGTCCTTAAGCGTCTGGCCAGCAGGTGAGTGTACTCCAAAGCCCGCGTTGTCCCCCTCTCCGGACCAGAGACTTATATTTTAGCCATTATTACTCGGCCTCTGTGCTTTGTTGGTGGCCATTTGAGGCTCTTGATGGATCTCTGCCTCGCTGCTCCTCCGTATCTTTGGGGCGCGCCATTCCTGGTTAGTCATTTGGCGCGGACTGTGAAGGTGGAAGGCCCACATCTCTCAGCCCCAATGGATGGCCGCCTGGTGGGAGCATATGGTGGAGATGAGCTGGCTGCCTACGGGTTCTGTGTTGGAGTGGAGGTTGCCAGAATGGCTGCTGCAACTTCCCTTGGGCTGGCCCTGGGGGAAGACCATCTTCTAGGTGATGAGTTTCTCCCAGTCCTGCCGCACTGATGGGGGACGGTTGGAGGTGCCTGGTAGCTATTTGTCCAACATACCCCTTGCGGTGTGTATGAGTCCGGAGGTGGAATTTGCTCCGTTTCCTGGCTCGACATGGGCTGATGTAAACTGCCCCACTTACCTTATCTCGCGCACCCTAGTCCATGGTATGGTGACCCCTCCACGCTGTTTTTTCCTTGAAGGCTGTGACTTTCTTTTTTGTTTTAGTTTTGGTTCTTTTGAGACACTTATTGTGGTCTATTTATTACTTTTATTTCGCAGTGCGCCTTTTTGCATAATTTTTTTCTTTTTGTATATATGAGAAATTTCAGGGGGACTTTTATATGTGGCTATGTCTGTTTACTTTCAGTTACGATGCCTCTTCGCTTCTGACGAACCCTCCTACACATTTTTCTTATTAAGCAGTGTATCAGAGTTATTGTGTTGGCCCTGTGAGGCCACTTTTTTTGTCCGTCTTTTTGTGACTTTCATAACCTATAAATAAAGAATTTTAAAAAATAAGAAAAATATAAAAATACAAAAAAAATAAAAACCACTGACATTGCTCATGGCATAGGACATGAGAAAATGAGTAAGGGCAGTGGTATTGCTCATTTTATATGTGACAAAATGTTTTACTTGACATTTCACATGGTCGTATATGGTATCATTAGAATCCAATGACACATAATATTTATTTATTTGCAAAGTATTTTTACCAGGAGGGATACATTGAGATTTCTCTTGTTTTCAAGTATGTCCTGACTTTGTCGGGTGTAAAGAATGGGAATGCAGGGGCCAAAGCAGCGACGTGCCATCAGGGTAGGCAGGTGAGGCAGAGCCTCACCTGCCATAATCCTTAAAATAATAAACAAAAACTCATCTGCTCCGCACTCCCCCGCCGTCGGCTCTGTCCTCTTCCTCTGCGCCCAGTGTGTGCATTCTTTATAGTTTACGCAATTTGCGTAGCGGTGGTACGCTTCCCAGCTAGACTAATCGCTTAAGCTGCTTAAAGAAGTCTGCACCGTACATCTGTTCAAATGGGAACCCACACGTGCTGCCTGCTTCCTGAGCAATGGATACAGAGTATGACAGGCCCAGGCAGCTCTCTCTAGTGGCGGATACATAGTATGACATGCACAAGCTCTAGTGGCGGATAAAGGGTATGAGAGTTGGAAGCAGCTCCCTCTGCTCCCTCTAGTGGTGGACACAGAGTATGACAGGCCCAGAAAAACAGTTTTTTTTTTACCATTTTCTTTTTTTCTAATAGTAAAGTATATGATATGATGAAAATAATGGTATCTTTAGAATGTCCATTTAATAGTGAGAAAAATTATACATAATATATGTGGGTACAGTAAAAGATAACACTGGCCAACACAATTTTTGTCACGGACTCACTCTAACCTGTTCCATATGTATTTTTTTCCTCCCGTTTACAGATATGGTATCAGAATTTCTCTATCACTCATACTTCAGGAGTTATGCTATAGTAAAGTTTGTACATTACTGTAAATAAGCCATGGCAGAATTGTTTAGGTGCAACAGTGGTTTAATAGAAAAAATTCCATGGTTATGAAGAACTTTGTATAATCGATGGATAGAAGTGGACTTGGATTTGCATTTCTAAGAAAGACATCTCCATGGATTAGTGAGGAGAAGATCAAAGAAGGGATCTTCGTAGGACCTGAAGTTAGAAAACTGATGAGAGATGAGAACTTTGACAGTTGAATGAGGTCATCCACCAGCGCCGTGATCCTCCGGAGATGGGAGCCCACTACACCTAGCGCAGAGTCACCGTTGATGGATGCGCCGAAACCCCCTCCACATACAGAAACGACAAAAACGGGACTCCGGCTGCTAAAAGGTGCTCATTAATAAAGGGAGATAAATCACCCCCAAACAAATGATGTGACGCTTCAGCCACAACGGGCCTTAATCATACATGTGCATAAGACATTCTACCTCCCCTTATAAACTAATCATGACCATTCGATGCATCTTTATCCTAATTAGGGGGTGTAACCAATAACATTCCAAAACCATATAAACGTCCGTGCCAAATACTATGTAAAAACGGGGTTTTAACATAAAACACGATTACACAAAACATATAAATACACGATGTAACCATTCAATAAATATGTTAATCTCATACTATACCACATGAGGATCAAATACACGTCATGTGGAGCCCTCATATAACCGAGGGACACATGTAATGGTCCTGTGGGAACAAAAAATTACATATGAAAAAATCACATGTGGAAAATAACCCATGTAAGGCATTAGAGGTACGACATGGACGTTTATATAGTTTTGGAATGTTATTGGTTACACCCCATAATTAGGATAAAGATGCATCGATTGGTCATGATTAGTTTAAAAGGGGAGGTGGAATGTCTTATGCACATGTATGATTAAGGCCCGTTGTGGCCGAAACGTCACATCATTTGTTTGGGGGGAATTTATCTCCCTTCATTAAAGAGCACCTTTTAGCAGCCTGAGTCCCGTTCCAGTCAGTTTAATGAATCTGAAAGAGCTGCATGGGAGTCCTTTAAGACTGTTTGCCACCACTTCTTGGGAAATAACAAGGCAGACAACTACGCAGAATTAGTGAATACTCTACTGAAATCTTACTAGAAACTGGGATGTAACATGTCTTTGAAAATGCACTTCTTGGATTCACACCTGGATTTTTTCCCAGCAAATCTAGGAGCAGTCAGCATTGAACACAGGGAACGGAATCAGGACATTTCGGTAATAGAAAATAGGTATCAGGGCAAGTGGAGCTCCAGTATGCTTGCAGACTATTGCTGGACCCTTAAGAGGGATGTTCCTGAGGCACAATACAGCAGAAAATCGTATCCAAGTACCTTTTAAGACACATTACGTTAGTATATACCTCTGTACACATCTATCGTATATATAGCAAAACAATATAAATTTCAAATAGATGTCACTTCAAAACGTTACGTGATGGAGAATTTCTAAGCAGATATCTGAGTTTGCGACAAAAAACAGAACTAGAATCACCCATGTCATTTCTCTGACAGAATTTTTTTTTAAATTTTGTTTACCAAATTTTGTTTACAGCTAAACACAAACCACAGAAAGTTAGTTAATATATGTGTAAATCTGGCTCTGATAATAGCCAGTGCCTCGCCAGCCACTGACCTCACCACACGTCCCTGGTCCAAAGGACCCTCGCTCTACTCTCAGCAGTGAAGCAGTGTTTTAGATGGACCAATGTATAATAACACTTTGCGCCATCCCCTCCACATTTGGTCCCGGCACGGGAAATGAGAAGGTGAGTTAGGGCAGTGGCATTGTTTGCTCTTCAAGTAAAAGCACATAATCCCACCACCTTAGAACAGATAAAAAAAGTAAATTTTGCTTTTTTTTTTTTCATTTTTCTATTTTTACACTTTACGTAGTCATGTTTTGTATCTTTGGAAAGGCCAGACTCTGACCTTTCCAATGACACCTCACTTGACCTTGTACGGTGTAAAAATCAGAGACATAGGGTTCTAAAGTGCCCCTGCAACCCTAACAGCAGAGCTGTGGTTTAGGTTTTTGGTGAACCAATACGTAATAATCACCTTCAAACTTGTTGGAAGTGTGGGAAATGAAAAGGTGAGTTAGTGCAGCATCAGTGTTACCGTTATAACTGAAAAGTGAACAATAATGATGCATTGGTGGGGAAAAAAATACATTTTTATTTATATTTATTTTGGTTTTAATATTTTGACATAATATCTTTTCATGCTTGGCATCACTGGAAAGGCCATGCTCTGGCCTTTCCAATGTTACCTTGCATGCCCCTCTATCTGGTATGGTTACAAAATAGCCCTGCATGTCCACCACAGAGATTTCCCTGCTCGGCCAGGGGGAAGTCCTTTTCTGACGTAATTGCGCCCATGTACGATGACGTCAGTGGGCGGGGAGAGGTCCTGAAGGCAGGGCTGACATCCAAGATGTGAGCTCTTAGCGGAACACCGTGGTCGGCACCAGATCGGCGCTGCATCGCAGGGCTGCAATGATGCACTGAGCGCGTCCTCCGCAACCAAGCGGTAATGCGGGGAACGCTCTCAGTGCGTCATCCCAGCCAAGCAGTTAAGGAAACGTTGGAAGCTTAAAAAAAGGTTAGAGCAGAGGGTAGGTGGAGCAGTCGTGCAGTATGAGACACAAGTTGACGTTTGCTTGAAGAGTAGTTACCCACTACCCTACTCACATGCTACTCTATAGCAGAGGGTTCAGGGATATTTTTCAACATAAAGGAAAAAGAGCAGTAGTGAAGATGACAATTATCCAAAAATATTTTGCCTTGTGATCATTTTTTTCTGCCAGAAGTTTTGTCATCAATACAACAAATTACAAAGTAATGGTATTACAATATTGTCATATGTAACAGCACAGCTCATGCAGCAAAATTGAAATGATAGAACTGCACATTGGTATCAAAATGGAACAAAGCTAATTATTGCCATTGCAGCATGGAGCTTTCTCAGCAGAGTAGGTCGTGTGCAGGGAGATGATGGCGTGAGGAGAGATTTCTCTCATTTAAAAGGATGGGGGTTGGAGAGCTGCAAAAATACTAAAAATGGTAAAGAAATTATTTAGAATCACATTCCCACGTGGTGGGACAGTAGGACTAATTTTCCTTCATCTTGCAGTGCATTCTATTCAAAACTCCATGTTTTAGAAGGATACGTATGAAGGACAGTACTATATGACATCATTGGTAAATTTAGAACAGGCGACATGGGATCAAAATGTGTTAGTTTACTTAAGTTTTTCTTAAATTTTCATTTTAGACACACATAAGTAAACTAATACATTTTGATTGCAAAAGAAAATTTATGAAATCGTTTGTAAACGAATACATTTTGATTGCAAAATGTTTGGGTTTTTATCACACAATAAGGGAGTATGTCATCCAACGATAAACCTTGACTTAACAGAAATCAGTTATCAGGCCCATACAATCATAAAGATTAAACAAATATATACTTCACCTCTTTTATATATATACCTAACTACCGTACTATTATTGCTTTATAATGAATATGCACATAAAATTTATGTCAAACTCAGAAGGCCCTTCCACTATACTAACATAGTACTGTATAATTCAAGGCAGCTCTTGTTCAAGGTTGATGAAGATATTCCTGAATTCCCCATACTGAATACAATAGCTTCAAATAAGCACTGTCATTTATTTATATTGTACATTCAGTAAACTATAAATAAATATATATATAACATCAGTGATGATAGGATTGTTGACCAAAATGTAGACTGTCCTGATGTTTTGACGGGATGGAGAAAAGACATGTGGGTTTGATGAAATGGACAGGCAATCAGACAGACAGAGGAGAGTTTGACACAAACCAAAGCGGATGTTTAATTTTTATTCAAATTCTAAGTAAATATGTCATCAGGGAAACTCCATATTCTGCAACCCAATAAGCATATCACTCATGAGAATAAGAAAATATCCTGGAAGAAAAAAAGCCTTAGTGAGATCCCACCTGAGTAATAGTTTTAGTTGTTACTGCTCCTAGTTGGAGGCAGAGCTCAATCCATTCCCGCTCTCTCAGACTGGAGTAGATGTAGATAATAGACCAACTTTGCCATGCAAAGCCATAATTAGCTCCCTTGGGTGCGGTATACACAAGCTTAATCTTGGATTCCTTCTTGGAGCTGTGCCACCTCCAACTCTTCCCCAGGTGGGATGTTGCCAAGTAGCTTTCTACTAGAGCTATGTTATTGACTCTGAAACACGTGAGGGGTTTTTACACTTTTGGGAAACATCACTTGGGATTTTCATTTGAGGAGATATTGCACTATTATTCTCCATTATGTTCTCATTTCGCCATATTTCAATTCGAAGTTCAGGTTCTCCCTATTACATCAACAGATTACATTTTGGCAAAATTTCTCTGGACATTATATTTATTTCTCCTTTGTGTATGTATTCGCATCAGTTATATGGCAATAAACCCATATAATTTCTTTATTTTCAATATACCTGGAACATGCTGTATTACTGTATTATCTTTTTTACATAATGTCCTAGATTATACCACGCTTATTTTTTTCATATTATTATTTTTTTGTCTATCCTTATTTATTGCTTTACTTTGCATAATTTGGGAAATGCGGTAAATAGATTTTTTTACATCTGTATATTTATTTATTTATTACGTAATGGTTGTATTTTGGAGTCAAAGGGATTGATGATACATTGGAGAAATAGTAAATGCACATTACACCATCAATATATATTAAAAAAATGCGTGTTTCTTTACATGTATAATATACATAATAATACAATATTATTTTTGTATAATTGGTAAACATAAAATGATCTCCATGTTTCAAATTTGTGAATATTCTGTGCAAAACGTTTTCATAAAATTTTAAAAGACAACGCATTTGCGCGAGTGGCAAAACCCTTTGCGCTGAACGTCGTATTACAACGTTTGCGCAAACGATTCGCGTTATCGTTTATTAACGTGTAAGGACCTGCGTGAACGTGATGAACTGTTGTGCGCGTCCTATACTTAACATTGTGAGTGCAAATTCGTTCGTGCGCTGGTATGCGGATGGTATTACAATCGATGCGCATCTTTTTACGAACGACGTTTGCGCGCATAATTTTAACGTCTTTGAAAAGTTGGTGGTAACTGCAAATTGGAACGTTTTGGCCGAAACGAAAAACACCAGCCCGAAAAAAAAATAAAGCACAGTATAGTTACACATTCTACACATACCCAAACAAAAAAATTGTGAATTCGTGCATATTATTTTTATTGCTGCAGCATGTATACTCAAATTTACTTTGACAGGCGTAAAAACTTAAATGAGTCAATTAAGGTAAATTGATGTCAATTAAGGTTCTTAATTCTGATTGGCTGAATCCCGTGAAAAAACTTGTCCACACATTGATTTACATGCGCTACGTTACTGCGCGTGTATTACTCTTCGTTTTGCGCGTCGTTTTTACGAACGTTAATCTTTGATGGATGAGAAAATGCGTTCAGATCGGAATATCACATTCATTTTCGCGCAATAACGCTGAACGATGCGCGCAAAAAAATTTGCGCTGCACGAACGAAATTGCGCGAAGAATGTAATGGGGGCCAACATTATTGTGTGAGTAACAATCTAATTGTGGGGGTTTTTTGCCTAGAAATTTCCTGATGTCGAGTCTTGTTTGATGCTTAAATTGCTGCTAATTTCTACAAAATTTAAGTTATTTTTTTATATATTATATATTTTTTTAAATTTATTGTAAGATTTAAGTTATTTTTTTATATATTGCTTCGGTGGACACAGCTTTATTTTTCTTGGTACTAGTTACATATATTAGATAGTGTACCTGTCCGTAGGATCCTCATGTATTGATTTGCCGCCGCCTACACATAGCAATGCCCTTCATTTAACATAGTGTAATCTAGAGATGGGAATTTTCTCTCTACAAGCATCTTTATACATTGGAAGATTTTGTAAAATTGTATCAAGCAGTGACAAATGCCGCCACACTGACTTCTATCCTCATGTCAAAATAGACTAGAGAAACCAAAGAGGAATCAAAACTGTGATCTAGTTATAGTTACAACGTTAAGAAACAGCAAGAATATTTATACCATTACCACCACTGTGAGGACAATGCTTTGTTTCACTGCCTCATTTGTCCGTTTGTCCTATGATAACATATCAGTATTTACTGTTAGTATACCGTAATTTTTATATAATAATTTTATAGATTTTTTTATTTTTAAATTACATTAATATTATTAAATTTGAACTAAAAATAATGAAATTATATATTGGATGCTCTCGCAACTGATGTTTTGACTCAACTGACTCTTTTTCGAGGTCTAAAAAAAGCTACCAAATTTAGTTCTTTCTTCTACGGGAAACTAAAAGAGCTGTTTTTTATGTTTTTGGTCTTTACTTTTATACCATGTACTCAAACGCATCCTTGGTATTTGATCTTATAATCGATGCCGTTAATGAAAATAAAATAATGGTAAGATTTGTATATCTCGCTTTTAACAGAGACGCGATTCTTACCCTCTGAACAATCCTTGCTTTATTTCAGAATAATCCCACAGAAAATATTTTTTTTTCTATATGTGTCCTCTTTGAAATGGTTTGCATGCTAATCCTAAATAAAAGGAATACAGCATATGGGAAAGGATAAGTACAGCAGGACAGGGATAGAATAAAATGGAACATATGGGCATTGCAGTTTGTGTGTATGTGTGTATATAAAATCAATTAGCAGGCAGCACCCGGCTTGTATACGTAGGAGCTGCAGGTGCACTTTGTGTGGGAAGCAGATCTCTCTTTCATTGAATAACAAAAACAAAAACAACTGCCCTCTGCTCTGCTGCGAAGAATTTATTACATAATCACTCAGCGATAGCATCCCGGCACCGTGAGAAAAAAATGTGTGCGCGTATTTCTAATATCTATAGAGATGAGGGAAAAAAAGGTTAGTGAACTAAAAACAGAATGCGCGATTACTAGAAAAATGCTGATATTGAACAATCTGCTGCTTAATTACCAAGGGACGGCGTCATTTCATTTTTAAAATAAAAAAGGTTGCTGTTTTAGTTCGAATCGCGAATGTTAAATAGTTTGATATCTTTTAATTTCCATGATTATGGGCCTTTTGTTTTGTGTCGTTTCTGATGAAGAGCTCGGTGAGTGTCAGAAATCCGCCTTTTTTACAGTGTAGGCCCAGTTGGGAACCACAGTTGGATTAAAATGCGTTAGATCAAATAATACTTGATAGGGGAGCAATTGTTTTCATAATTCATACTCTAGCAGATAGGTTGTAGAATATATTTGTTTTGAAGTTCTGGTCTGGAATGGATGTGTGATAATGCGATGGAAATACCAGTGGTGTAACTCTTAAGAGACATTAGGATGGACTGTTTCTCTTTCAAGTCCCTCTATTCTTCCTTCCCATCACGTGTCTTGTTTTTATTTATAATAGTCTTTATTTAAGAATAAAAGGTCCATGTACAGGACATACTTGAAAACGAGAGAAATCTCAATGTATCCTTCCTGGTAAAATCCTTTATAAATGTACAACAACTCAGAACACAACTGGTTCTCATGTGCATTGTTATCACCCGTCTTCATTAAACACGTCCGGAGCAGTGGAAATGATAATGGAATTTTAACAAATATATGTTCTGATCGAGCCGTTTCTCAGTTTTTATAATTTAATTGGTGTTTCCCAATATACGAGAGGATGTCTGAATTTCATACTGAAGAACATTGTCTTATGTTCAGCAGACACTCTTTTATTTGTATGTATAGCTATGAGGAAGTAATATGAAAATATTCTTCCAACATACAAAAGGTGAGTATCACCATAAGGGGCTTCAAGGATCTTCTGACGATTTCTTACATTGTAACATGGTACTGTAGGTTGAAGAAGCAACAAGGATGTTCATCAAGTTCAATCTTTCCTTGTTTCTGATTTTGATCCAAAAAAAAAACATTATCCAATTGCGCCACAAAGAGAAAATCCACAAATCCATAAAGGTATTCCGATGTGTCACTGGAACATTAGCAACCTGAGTTATTGCAGCATATCCTTTTATAGAATATCTTTAAACACATCAGCTGAATCGAATAAAACAACTTCCTTAGACAAAGTCTTCCATATTGTAGTTATTTTAATGGAACCATTTCTTCTTCTGTTGTTTCAGTGGAGAACATTGTGAAATTTGTAAAGTCCTGTAAACGAACAGGTCACCAGAGAGCAATTTCTGTTGACTCTGTAAGCATTTAGGCCTGTGTCAGACAAGCGTACTACGTGCACACATTCTGACACGCATCCCGACATCCGTCGCAGCGATGTTTCTATGGGGCGGGCCACATGGTGTAGCACGCGCACGAGTTACGCACGTTACAATGGATGTGCTGAAACCCTCTCTGTTGAAATGCTACGACGCGCGTTCGACGGGACTGCAAAGCGCGATCCTCCCTAGGAAGATCAAGCTTTGCAGTGCTGAACGCACTAACTGTGCTCAGCGAAGTGGCCACAGGGCGTCAGAGTAGAAGGAACGTCCACTATTATGGACATTCGTTCCACTCTGAAGTGTTCTCGTCTGACACCGGCCCTAGACAATGTAACCATACACTCTCTTGGACACTGTTTTCTAGGCTAAACAAGTGCAATGTTTTCAGTCTCTTTTGATAAATAAACTCTTCCATTCTTTAGCTGAGCTACAAAGCTTTCTCAGTAACATCTTGCTTTTAAGAGCTGGTTCTACAACTGCACCAAATATATTCAAGATGAGGTATTACTATCAATTTACACAGAGGTAAAATTATAATTTCATCTATTACACATGTAACCCACTTGCAGACTCGGACTAGATTGCTCCACATTCGCTCCATTCTTTGACTTCTTGATGCACATTTAGATTTTCATTACACGGATTTCAATCCCTCCGATTTATTCCGTTTACACAATATAGGGTTAGTGCTTTAGTGAACATGTATTACAATTGTACATTGCTGCCATCGTGCACTCCAGTTTATTTCCTCCTGCTCTGTAAATAACTTTGTGTTTTCCATTGCATTTTCTGTGTTTTCTATCCTTACCATCTTCACGTTTCACTATGATAGCTTGTAGGTTGAACGTGCTTTACAGTCCCTAAATCTGTGTTTTGGAGGTTTATGGCATGACATGTACACAGCCATAGTTTTGGTTTTGTTACATAACACCACAAATGGTTAATATAATGTCTGGTGCAAATAAACAAAGTTGCTGGTGATGGACTTTCACAAAGTAAAAAAAAAAGAGAGGTTCCCCTTAAAGGGCCACTACAACCAAAATTTGAAATGTCCTAATTTTGTTTATTTTATGTTGCTGATTTCTTACATGTGCTTTGGTTTCCTCTTATTTGTTTAGTTAAGAAAATATTTTACTCTATATTTGTCACTGGGTGCATCCATTTTGGGATCGTTTGTGTTGTAAACTGACCCCCCAAGTATCTTTACAGCACTTTCTCCTCACTGTTTGGCCATGACCATACGATGGAGTCTATGTGTCAGGCAGACGACTCAAATCATTGTATTGTGTTGGAGGTATTCAAAGGATTACTAATGGGTGGATTAGAAGTCTTTTAACCACTTGAACGCGAAGGACGTACAGGGAGCATCCTCTTATTTCACTCCCATGTGCGGAGTTCCCCACACATCTTCGACCAACGTCAGACGATTGCAGTGATCACGTCCATGTTGCCGCACAGTTTAACGTCCGTCGTAGCATAGAATCATGAGCAATAGAGATCCACACACGAAGTACATGTGCACCGAACTGCAGATGCACAATGCACACGGCAAATGGACGCAAGTTTGGCAAGAACGTAAAACCGCTAGACGGATGCGCAGAGTGCACCACGTCCGCGTAGCGTTCTGTGTGAGTGATGAGCTGGAGAGTAGTGGTTTGGTGAGATGTCTTCCTGGAGCTACTGCTCGTAGAGACAGGAGACGTATTCTCAATATTGTCAAACAAGCAAAGCAACAAGGGGAAGTGGACATTCTAGTCCATCTAGGGACAAATGACTTGGCTAGCAATGAGGTTTCTGAGATTAAGGAAGATTTTTGTGTTCTTGGAGGTGAAATACAGCAGATTGCGTCTACTGTGTCATTCTCTGAAGTTTTGCCTGTGCATAACATTCAAGATAGGCAGATGCGCAATAGGGAATTCAATTTGTGGCTTCGGGAATGGTGTCGAGAGCAAGGATTTGGCTTTGTGTCCCATGATAGCTCTAATTGGAGCAGAAAGGAACTGTATAAAAAAGATGGCTTGCATCTTACTCATAGGGGAACATATGTTCTCAGTGAGAAGTTCAAAGGTTTCACAAAGAAATATTTAAACTAGGAGGGGGGGACAAAAGGGTAAAAAACAATCTGCCCGATTGTCCCCCAAAACTAAATCGGAGGGTGCAAGCAAGCTGATGATGGCAGCTGAAAAAGTAGATTTAGTGGCGGTTACTGAGACATGGTTCAATGAGAAAAATAACTGGGACATAACAATACCGGGGTACTCTTTATATAGAAAAGACAGAGAAGGTAGGAAAGGAGGAGGAGTGGCCCTGTATGTGAAAAACAACATAAAAACGAACCAAATAAAAGTGAGCGAGGTGAACATAGAGTCAGTTTTGGTTACGCTAACATTTGGCAATCATACAGTAGCTCGTGTAGGTGTGAACTATAGACCCCCT
Source organism: Leptobrachium leishanense (assembly GCA_009667805.1). Taxonomy (NCBI): domain Eukaryota; kingdom Metazoa; phylum Chordata; class Amphibia; order Anura; family Megophryidae; genus Leptobrachium; species Leptobrachium leishanense. The sequence continues at coordinate 245,136,735 of CM019063.1, read as the reverse complement.
GGACAAGTAGAAGAGCTAGATAATCTGCTGGTTGAGGAAATAGCCAAAATGGCAATGAAGGGGGAAGTTATTATCATGGGGGACTTTAATCTTCCTGATGTGAACTGGAAAACCAAAATAGCTGGGTGCACCAGGAGTACAAATATTCTAAACTCCCTACTGGGATTATCTCTAACACAAGTAGTTGAGGAGCCGACTCGTAAAGAGGCCATATTGGATTTAATACTCACAAATGGAGGTTTGGTATCGGACGTTGTTGTAGGTGAAAATTTGGGATCTAGTGATCACCAGTCAGTGTGGTTTAATATAAGAACAGGGATGGAGCCGCATCACACAAAAACAAAAGTTTTAGACTTTAAAAAAACAGATTTTTCTAAAATGAGATTTTGTGTGAAGGAGTCATTATCAGACTGGAGGAGTTTAAAGGGAGTCCAGGAGAAATGGGATTATTTAAAGGAAGCATTATTGAAGGCCACAGGAAATTGCATTCAGCTTGTTAGCAAAAACAAAAAAGGGAAGAAACCACTGTGGTACTCTGCAGAAGTGGCCAAAATAGTGAAGAACAAAAAGAAAGCATTCAATAATTATAAAAAAACTCAGCGTGAAGAAGATAGGCAAACCTATAAGATTAGGCAGAAAGAGGCAAAGCAATTTATAAGAGCTTCCAAAGCACACGCAGAAGAGAAAATAGCTCAGTCAGTAAAAAAGGGGGACAAAACATTTTTTAGATACATAAACGAGAAAAGAAAAGTAAAAAAAGACGAGACAGAGGAGATATGATAGAAACAACGGATTAGGCAGTGACTGAGTGACAGACAACAGAGGGTTGTGGTAAATGGAGTTTATTCAGCGCAAGGTCTTGTTACCAGTGGGGTACCTCAGGGGTCAGTACTTGGAGCCATTCTCTTTAATATTTATATTAGTGATATTGCAGAAGGTATTAATGGAAAAGTATGTCTTTTTGCTGATGACACAAAGATTTGCAACAGGGTTGACGTTCCTGGAGGGATCAGCCAAATGACAAATGATTTAGGTAAACTAAAAAAATGGTCGGAGTTGTGGCAATTGAGTCTTAATGTGGATAAGTGCAAGATAATGCACCTGGGACGTAAAAACCCAAGGCTGAATATAGAATATTTGATACAGTCCTAACCTCAACATCTGAGGAAAGGGATTTAGGGGTCATTATTTCAGAGGATCTAAAGGTAAGTAGTCAATGTAATAGAGCAGCAGGAAATGCTAGCAGAATGCTTGGTTGTGTAGGGAGAGGTATTAGCAGTAGGAAAAGGGAAGTGCTCATGCCACTGTACAGAGCACTGGTGAGACCTCACTTGGAGTACTGTATGCAGTACTGGAGACCGTATCTCCAGAAGGATATAGACATCTTAGAGAGAGTTCAGAGAAGGGCTACTAAAATGGTGTACGGCTTGAAGGAGAAAAGTTACCAGGAAAGGCTTAATGATCTTAACATGTACAGCTTGTAAAAAAGACGAGACAGAGGAGATATGATAGAAACATTTAAATACGTAAAGGGAATCCACAAGGTAGAGGAAGGGAGTATATTTAAAAGGAAACAAAATAGCAAAACAAGAGGACATAGTCTTAGATTAGAGGGGCAAAGGTTTAAAAGTAACACCAGGAAGCATTATTTTACTGAGAGGGTGGTGGATACATGGAACAGCCTTCCAATAGAAGTGGTAGAGGCCAAAACAGTAATTGAATTTAAGCAAGCATGGGATAGGCATAAGGCTATCCTAAACAAAAGATAAATCCAGGTAAAGTATCCATGTAATTGGGCAGACTAGATGGCCCGAAAGGTTCTTATCTGCCGACATTTTTCTATGTTTCTATGTTTCTATGAGGAGATGACAGACCCAGCGCATTTGCGAAGTCCAGCACCTTGACGCACACGATGGCTTTTCATATTCTTTTCAAATTTTTATAATTTTTCATATTAATTTTGTTTCCCATAATTCCCTTTTTTTTCTACATCCGTCAACAAAATCGGACCATGTAGTGTCTACAGTATCTTCCGTCAGTACGTCCGTCTGTTGTGTACGCACACAGATTTCGCTCTGACTGCATTGGTCTGACATTAGCCTTCACGTTCAAGCCCCCTCCCGCCCGATACTCATCTCTCTGTCTGGGGTCCCATGCAGGTTTTACTTCTTTGAAGTAAGAACTGCAGATTTGTGCCCCTCCCGGTGCACTGACCTCATCGCACCATGTACAGTTTTAGGCGCCCCCCCCCACCAGAGCAGGAGGAGTGCCAGAAGAGCAGTGGGTCTTTGGATCCCTCTATCTCCCCATCGCCGAAGGGTAGAAAGTCAAGAGAGGCATCACTGGAAAGGTCACAGTCTGACCTTTCCAGCAATGCCTCTCTTTAACCTCTTAGGTGGCAGGCCACTATCTGGCACCAATCAGCGCCGGATCGCAGCCTATTTCTGGTGAGGGCCACCATCTTAGATGTCAGCCCTGCTTCTGGGTCTCCCCTCATCAACTGACGTCATCCCACATGGCACGATAATGTTAGTCTGTGAGTTAGTGCCCAGCTGCCCAGCGATTTCCTTTGGTAATTCCTACAATGGAGATAATTTGGACCAAGCATGTAATTGGGCAGACTAGATGGGCCGAAAGGTTCTTATCTGCCGACATTTTTCTATGTTTCTTAGCATGGCCTTTCCTATGATACCAAAAGTGACCAGGTTACGTGTAACAGATAAATAAATAAATAAATAAATAAAACATATAAATAAAAATGTATTATTTTTTTAAAATTTATTAATGCTGCACTATTGTTCACTTTTCAATTATAATGTTACCAATAGTGCTGCACTAACCAAAAATGACATTTTGTTTAGCTGAAATAGCATATTTTCTCTGAATTTTTTTAACAAGCGTACCCTATAGAATATATAAACGTAAAAGGCTCAGATGATAAAATGTGAAAAAATAACTTTACACACTGTAAATGATAGAAATTTTAATGGGAATTCACATTCTTTTACATTTTTTGTTATAGAATTCTGTCAGGACATGACGTATACATATAATAATGATATATTATGAATCTCCTGAGTCTGCCGTAATAAAGGATATTATAATTTGTTTGAGTATTATAATAAAACATGTCTTCAAATCGCGTTTAAACATGATGAGCACAAAACGGTCAAAATGAGCTCAGCACACAGAAGTGAAATGGCTCAGCAGTGAAGGGGTTAAGAGAACACCACATGTGAAATGCCAAGCAAGCTTCCACTGCACAACAGAGATAGTATCCTAACATAATCATTTAGCCTGTCATAAATGTTTTCTTTCAGATTAGGGTGAAAAGTACCATTATTAATACATGCCTTTAATCCCTTTACTACCAAGTGATTTTCCTTAAAACCACTAGCAGTGCCCTGTGGTTTTATGGAAAATCACTTTCCGTTACCCAAACAGTAAAAATATACAGAAACTTTTCTACTGTATATGTTGACTACAGATAACCCTATCTGACAGGTAATGGGCTCCTCTGCTGGCTAAAAAGTGCTACACCATGTACATTACAGCTTGAGACCATGTTTCCTTTGAAGGAATAAATGGATCTCAAAGCTTTACAAACAATATCAGCACATTGGCTGTAATGTATGATAAGTTGAAACCTTGGGGGCACATTCTGGAGCCAATTCGCAAATTAATTTAATTTGAAATAAACAAAATTCCTCTGCATTGCTTCCGAATAAGACGCATTGAGTATACTCAATCTTTGAAAGCACGTTTAGGTGGCCCAAGATTGATTTAAATTCCCTAAAGAATGGCTTAAAATCAATATTGCTGGTAACGTGTTTATATAACACAAATAGATTTAGAAATGTGCATACAATAGCAAAGTCATAACAACAGGGAATGTACATATAGTTCGCAGGATAAATAAATTAATCATGCATAGTTTAAATATTAGATATCTAGATGTATTGATTATTTTACAGACTGCCTGCTAGTTAAGGCTGGGGTCAGACGAACACAGTTTTAACGTGCGTTTAGCCGCACGAAATCACGGCCGTGCTAGCAGCAAATGACGTCCAATGCCGGGCAGCATACGAAGAACGGCCGCACGAAAGGTCGTCCGTGCAACGCAAGTGGCAAACGAACGCATTTTTTCGAGAACGTCAAACCGCTAGTACGGACGTACAGAGTGCGCTGCGTCCGCATAGCGGCGTGTTTGCGTGATTGGGAGAAGTCAGACGCTGCACACGTCCGGCCAACATAACGTCCAGACGCAAAAAGGGTTTTATTGATGATCCGTACAAAATCACGGACAAAAATGCGCATCGTATGACCGCTATCGCGTATTCCGTGAAAAAATACGTCCATTCGTTCGAACGCACTTTTTCACGGACAACGTGAAAAATGCGTTCGTCTGACCCTAGCCTAAATTAAGACACGTTGAACCTCTGTGTCAGATCAATTGAGATCTCAATGCTATTCAATAGCATGTATTAAGAAACCAATCTCACCATATTACAAAGCAGAGTATTTCTTCCATCCATGTTGGAGTGTGAAAGACACAGAACATCGCAGAGCATTATAAAGTGTACAGCTCTCAAAAGTAGGAAGGAAATCTAAGTAGTAAAAGCTGAATTTTAGCTATCGGGTAAAAAAAAATGAATATGTCAAAAAGAATATTAGTAAAATGAAGTCACATTAAAAAAACACATTAAAACATCCCATGCAAAATATAAATGAACACACCATCATTCAATCATTGCAGGTGCATTCTTATTCTATGGAGACATCTTAGATTCCGTATTCTTTGTTTAGCTTAGCTAATAAATATTTACTAAAAATCGTGCAAGCATTTACAAGTTATGAAATAAAGTAATAGAATTTAGAAGGCAGCAAACGTCATTAAAAGTATAAAAAGGTATAAACACTACAGTGAAAAACAGGATACAAGAAGCATTTACATACGTTCTGAAGCGACTGTTAATAAATAGGTACAAAAACCAGTTAATTCACAGAGAAGGTACACATCAAAACATTGACAAAGAATAAAAAAAAACATAATTATGATATTAGCACATTCTACGTAGTGAAAGACCTGAAAATATATATCTTATTTTCTATCAGGCCCTGATTAATTATTTTCTAATTTATATTACTTCCTAACTTTAAAAATACAATAAGAGAATAATAGCAGTGTTTTATTTATTTATTTATTTTTACAAATCCTCATTCCAAATTAAGACATTACATTCTAATATGTGGATATGAGATTGTGAGTTCCTACGGGAATAGGGCCCTCATCTCCTCCTGTACTGTTTGTCAAATGTTGTTCAATGTATTGTGACCCTGTCTATACTATGCCTATTGTACAGCGCTGCGGAATACGCTGGCGCTTTATAAATAAAGAATAATAATAATTATAATAAACTTTTTTGTATGATAGTAAAATAATCTTAAAAAGCATAAATCAAAGACAAAGTAAGCAAAAAAGTACATTTAAAATAATATAGGTAATTAAATTTTTATAGTGACTATGTCATTCAGGCATACATGCCATGTGACACAAGGATAAATTATAATATATCTAAAATTTTATTCAGCATTATTTCCTGTCGGGCCATTGCTGGTAAAAAAAATAAATCAACAATAAACTGTTTAATCTGTAGCCAGCACTCATTAGATTGCTTAGTATCACCTCCTCCCCTTAAATTCAGTGTTGAGTTAGTGCTGAATCCTTTTGCTTGATCAGCCAAGATAATGACCTCTCACATCAGGCACCTAGAACAAAAGCAGAAAAGGAAGAGAAATGATGGGAAGAAATTTAGACCATTCCCATTGAATACATTTCTCCTTTGAGGTTTAATATGTGTACATAGCAGATATTTCACCTGCAAACTTAGTACCGGCCACATCAATGTTACTCAAGTTATCCTCTTTATAATTCATTCCAACCAGCAATGACTATATGCTCTGTTCAAAGAAAGGTGAAACTCAGGAGAATGACTGGAGAAGTGAAAAATCTAGGATAAAATAGCCAAACCAGAAAAATTCTCCCATTTATCTCACTTCCCAAATCGGCTATTTTGACCTAGAATTTTCACTTCTCCAGTCATTCTCCTGCTTTTCAACTTTCTCTGAATAACCCTGTATGTGTACTGATGTTACTTTCTTCTTGTCTTCTATAGCAGATCGTCTATAGCAATGGAACTCATAACGGCTGTACATCATTGCAGACATGATGGGAATGTACGAAACAATAAAGAATTCCCTGAACAAAAATATACTTAGAATATATTTAAAAAGTATTTAAATTAAAAAAGAATTTAAATTACATTTAAATTACTATGGGGGTTACTCAGAACTGCAGTCTTTCAAGCTTCAATGTGCAGCTTCTCCTTTCGCTCTTTGGAACTTACTTTTGTGAAATACCAGTGTTGCTTCACCAGAAAACACAAGCACTTACAGGGGTTATTCAGAGGGAGCCGAATTGGCTCCGAAATTTCACCGAACTATGAATTTCCCCGTACGGTGTAATTTCAGAGCCATTCGGCTATTCAAAAAGCAGGTAGATCGCCAAATATTGTCAAATTGCCAGCGAAATATGGTGCTGTTCGACGGCAGGGAAATCCCCCATAGAGAAGTAATGGTTAATCTATTCAGAGACACCGAACAGCAGTGAAATGTCAGTGAAATGCCCTGATGTACGATGGTTTCAATCGGCAGGTTTATTCAGGCGAATCCCATAGGCTTCAATGGAAAAAATATTCACGTTTTTATTAAATATTTATTAAACCCTTTATTCTATTAATTTGCAGCAAAAAGTCTCTTATGAATTTTTAGGCATTTTTTTCTCCGATTTTCTTTCTCTAGCGGACCTGTTTTATTATTATACGTAGGACCTTATATATTAATTTCAGGCATTTTTGTGCAGTGTTTTTTTTTGCAAACAGCTTTTAAAAGTTGCAGGTTTTTTTTTAATTATTATTTATTACTCCATTCGTTGGCTTGTTGGCCTTTTCCGACGACTGGTCAGCGCTGTGTTCGGTGGATCGTCGGCTTTTTTTCGGATGTGTTCAGTGGTTTTGCGGCGTCTCATCGGATCTATCTGATGTCTTTTCGGCGGCTTATTGGATCGAATCAGATGTTTTTCAGTGGTTTTGCGGTGCTTTTTCCATTAAATTCGGGAGTTTTGTGGCGGTTTTTCAGATGCGTTTGGCAGATTTTCACTGTAGTTCGGAGACCCTGCAGTGAATTCAGCATTCACTACAGTTCGGGGAATTTGACTCCCTGAAGTGGAGGTTCCGGTGGAGTTTAGATGCTCTTTCAATGACCCTGAAAGAACATAACCCCTAAAATTAGCAGACCTGGCAACGTTTGCACGTTTGATTGTCAATAAATAAATAAAATCAATTCATAAATTTCTGACCATATCCATATTAATATGTTTATACAAAATATTCAAAACAAGCATAAATAGAAAATAATAATAAAAAAAACCAATATAGTTCCTATGTTACATTGCTTTCCATTAATACCTACAATGTTACTAGTGTGAACCAGTCTTCATATCCATTCACTGGTATTGGGAAGGAAATGCGGTGGGTCCTGTGCCATGGCGTAGCTGCTAATTTTTCTGGGAGATGATGCCAGATTTTAATTTTTCAAGCCATGAAGAGCTCTTCAAATCGGTTCAACTCTTGAGGCCGCATTCATGATAGGTTTTGGAAGCCTAGATAGCATTCTAGCTAAACAATGTTCCAAAATAGATTGAGGGTCTAGAGGCACATTCATGGATATCATTAGCATTTTTCCTGAGAATGTTATTATATGTAAACTGATTATTCCAACGCTTAATATGAAAACTAGATTTCTTTTAAGTGTTTTTTATGTTTACTATATGTCTCTAGTCATTACATGCATAATGGCAATTGATTGCATTCTTTTTTATAACGACGGCATGTATTTTAAGAAAATCATCAGGAAGAGGAACGAATAAGGGTCATCCAAAAAAAATGATTATACACGTTTTTGGGATCAAATTCAGAGAAACAAATTGTAATCAGTAATAATTTAAGGAAAAGTTTCATAGAGTAACCAATTAAAGGGATGCACTGGGGTTAGCCTGGAAGGGGGGAAACAGAGGAGTTAAGCATTAACCCCTTCTTACCTCCTCCACACCTCTTTCCCATTTTAACCCTTTAGTTTGTTTAAATACTCACCTTAATTATAGTGCTGGGCTACCATGACACTCCTGCGTACGGGATGTTCCTCTCGAGCTGCAGCAGTCACGACGGGAGGTTGGATGTTTGAGCGTCCAGCCAATCTAATGGCTCTCAATGCAAGCACGTTGAGAGTTACCGGATAAAGGAGAGTCTCCAGAGTCCTGATCCGGAGATCAGCTCTTGCCGATCTCAGCTTCTGGGCATGGCTAGTCCCCTGCACATCGGAGACTGACTGAAAATAGATTTCATTTTAAAATACTTGTAAATTAAAATTTATCCATATTGCAATGTGAACAAAATAGAGATTCTGTTCTATTAATTAAGGTTAATAAAATATGTTTAATGTGTAAAATCAGGAATATGTACTGTTAATTGGGGAAAAGGAAAAGGCAGATGATTATACAGCTTCAAAGATCAGGGGGTAACTCTACATATCATAAACAGAATGAAAGTGAATTAAGCTGGAGATAAAATAAACCTCATTTTAATAGGTAAAGAATAAAAAGGAATTGTAATGTGGTCCTCTAGTTTTCGATCGTAGAAAGGAAAAAAAAGAGATAAAAAGAGAAACAATTGGAAGCAATACTGATCTCATATATCGCAGGACTTGAAGGGGTTAATTAGATGCCTGAATGCAGCACCCTAGGGTTAGATGAAGAGAGGCTCCTCATAATTCGGAACCCGGGCCTTCGTGGGTTTGAATGGATAGGGCAGGAGGAAGGGGATTACCAAGTGGTGTGCTGAAAACAATATGCCGAATGTCAGCAAGAGGCAAGTTAAAAAACAGGTAGTCCCAGATATTGATCAAAAAACAATACTTAATACAGGTTGCGCTAATTTCCTGCACATTAGAGGTATAAATATGCTGTGCGATATATGTAAATCGTCAAAGGGTTAAATTTAGCTGTAAATAGACAGCCATGCATAGCTATAATTATTCTGACCTCAATCAAAGGGTTAAACGTAACTGTGAGTAGAAAGACACACACAACCACAGATATTGATTCAATCAATCAAAGGGTTAAAATGTAACTGAGGGTAGAAATACACACACAATTACAGATATTCATATAATGACTTCTTCAGGACCATAACATCCTTTGATGTTGTATGGATTGAGGAGTGTGCAACCCATGTCTTCTTTTCGCTGGGTATATATAGACCGTATGGGACTAGGGAACGAGGTTGGACCGTGCATGCCCCGGACGGAGGACGCTAGAGCATGAGTGTTGGCGTAGACCACGGACTGCCGGAGGCCTGCGGAAAGGCTACGCTCTGATTGGTCCAGCTGGAGCAAGTCTATGATTGGACCATGTGCCGACTGACTGGGTTTGTGATGCGTATGCGTGGTAAAGCCCTAAAGTCATTGATGTATGTGTACAGTCGCGCTGGCCATAAGAAACTAATAAAATGGTCTCCACATCTACAGAAGATTGGAAGACAGTACTCCCAGTCACCTTATGGTCTTGCCTGTGGTTCCCTTCTTATAAAGATCCCACATGCCCCCACAGAGATGTAAAAAAGCCTTTGATCCCAACCAAAAAAGGAATATCATCTGTTAGATAAACGGCAGTATACAGCAGTATTTCTGGGGGATAAGGGAGAGGGGGGGCCTTGCGGTACAATATAAAATGCAGTCAACCAAATATCCTAGTAATCATTGGCGGATGTAATGTTTTCAATTTATGAATCCAAACAGCTTCCTTGTGAAGCAGGTTTTATCCAGGTCACCTCCAAGTTGTGAAAGGGAGACGAGTTTAATGCCCATAAACTTAAAACCATCAGACTTATAGTCAATAGTCATACTCAAGTCTTAAGTGTCTCGAAATTGTAGTCTCTTGTTTACGCTTAATTGAATGGACATGTTCCATAATCCTCAATTTAAAGTTGCGGATTGTTTTACACAGATATTGACATTGACGTAAACAAATCAGGAGGTATACCAATCCTGTTTTTTGCAATTGAAAGAAATCTGCATTCAGGCATCTAATTAACCCCTTTGAGTCCTGCAATATCTGAGATCAGTATTGCTTCCAATCGTTTCATTTTTTATCTCTTTTTTTCTTTTTTCTTTCTACCTTGACAAATAGAGGAGCACATTATAATTCCTCTTTTTATTCGTTACCTTTTAAAGTTATGTTTTTTTATTTCTCCAGCTGTTTATAACATTCATACTGTTTATAATAAAATAATTTGTATATGCTCTGTATATTTTGTATATTGAAAATGTATATTCAGTTATAGTGACTTTGTAACAAAATGAGAAATCTAGGTAAAAAAATAAAACATCAAGTAGAAAATACGCTCTCAGGTTTAGCCATGTTGGACATTTCTGGCTAGCTTAGGCTGGGGTCAGACCAGCGCACTTTTAACGTGCGTTCTGGCGCACATAATTACGGCCGCACTAGCAGCAGATGACGGGCAATGACGGCCAATATACGATGTACGGGCACAAAAGTCCGGCCATGCAACGCAAGTGGAATTTGAACGCATTTTTCTGAGAACGCTGAACCGCTAGTACTGACGTACTGAGTGCGCAGCTGCGGCATAGCGGCGTGTGTGCGTGATTAGGAGATGTCAGACGCTGCTAATGTCCAGCCTACATAACGTCCAGACGCAAAAAGAGTTTTATTGACGATCCGTACAAAATCACGCCCGAAAATGCGCGTCGTCTGACCGTTTTTGCGCATTCCGTGAAAAAATACGTCAATGCGTTCGGATGCACTTTTTCACTTTCGCGGGGAAAAATGCTTTCGTCTGACCCTAGCATTAGCTGAAACTTAGCGTTGTTGTGAAGATGTGAATTACTGAAACACCGCAATGAAATGTGTTGACAATTAATAGTAGACACAGCAAAGGCAAATACAAATTCCTTTCTAGGCAGGAACATATCTATATAGAAAAACAAACAAATTATTAAAATGTGTAAAATTATAAAATGGATGGGGTATATATGGTTTTAGTAGAATAAAATAATGTTACCTAATGCACAGAAGACAAACTCAGAATGGCCTGACATTTATTTATTTTGTGTATGATCTCCCTATGTACATTTAAGTAAATTATTTTAAAACACTATACAATTAAAATAAAAACACCACACTAGAGCAGAAGAGCTGCTTGTGCGTTCTAGACAATCAGGGTTATTCAAAGAGATCCGAATTGTGGCCGAGAGGTAACCGAACAGTGAAATTCAGCGTTCGGTTACCTTTCCTGGTCATTCGGCTATCCAGAGAACAGGTAGTTCGCCAAATGTTGGCGAATTGCCTGCACATACGGTGCCTGTTCGAGGGCAGTGAATCCCCATAGAGAAGCAATGCTTTGTCTATTCAGAGAGTACAAAACAGCAGTGAAAAGTTTCTGAATTGCCCTGCTGTTCAGTGGTTTCATGCGGCAGATTTATTCAGGCGAATGCCATAGGCTTCAATGTTAAAAATATTCCCGTTTTAATTCAATATCTAATAAACTGTTCATTATAAAATTCTGCAGTAAAGAGTCTCTTTATGTATAGATTTTTTAGGATATTTTAAGCATTTTTCGGGATTTTTTGCGAAAAATTTTCTTTCTTCTTTTAAATCATTTTTTCTTTTTTTGTAACTGCGCTCTTTATTATCATTCATTGGATCTTATATGTAAATTTCAGACATTTTCATTCCGTAGTTTCTTTGCAAACAGCGTTTCACTTTTCAAACATTCAAGTGTACTGTTTTTTGTTTTTTTCACTCCATTCGTCTGCGGTGTCGGCTTTTTCCGGCGGCTGCTCTGCGCTGTGATCGGCTCCTGCTCGGGTTTCTCTGGCGTATTCGGCGGGGTTAATCCAGATGCTTTTGCGGGTTTCGGTGAGCTTTCGCCGGGTTTTGCAGTGAGTGTTCGGCGGGTTTGCGGCAACTTTTCCCAGCACTACGACAGCCCTGTGGTGCTTGCTGAATACACCGCAGGGTCGACGAAATGGGATTTCCAAATGGCACCGAATTGAAGAGAACGTGCGGTGACTTTTCGATTCTCTTTGAATAACCCTGATAATGTCCACTGGGGAACATCTTACTTTATTCCTAAAGCAAATGAGGAAAATATTGTAAATACTGAATATAAAAACAACAAAATGGGTTACAATGCTCACTCTATAAGAGAATTCTCTCTGAATTTAATAAAATATCTCCAGATTCATCTTGAAAAGGGTTTGGTGGGGAAGAGGTGCACATAATAGAAGCAGTTGATGAGTTGTCCGGGTCTACAGGAAAGAGCATGTTTCCTTCCATATCTCTAGTTTGCGAGGATGTGCCTCATAGCTCTGAAGGAAATTTCCCATCAGTACATCAAAACCACGTAGACATATGTACAGTGACCTACCATAGTCTGTTGTTTACCTGCACACCCAAAATATCAGTGACTCCAGGAATCTCTGTTACAGAGGAACAATTGCTGCAATGAGTTATGTAATAAATATCAAAACAGAAGGATCACAAGAAGAGCTTCTCCCCAAACCTTCCAGTCCCCATGTTATGGGGGATTACGTTTTTACACTGCCAAAGGATTAATACAGCCACCGACCAGTGCTACAGATGGCCACAATGTTATTATTGTCCCAGTTATTCTCATGATTTCTATTTTCTTTTTAAATTTTAAATATTTATTTTCTTTGTTTATTCGAAAATAGGACGTTGTCTACAATTCAGTAACATAAAACATATTTGTCAATCAATTTCTTTGATAAATTCATGCATTTTGTGTCGTGTTACATCTTCATGTCTCCTAATGTGGCCATGTGTATGCATCATAGGTTGGTGGAGATTGATATAAGTGGGTCCACGGGGCGTCATTGCTTCTGTTTTCATTAGGGTAAGCAGCATTTGATGAGTGCTCTGCTTATGTCGCTTGCAGAAGACCAGCTCTTAGACTGCTTTAGACCTGAACAGCTTTATGAAACCAGAATGAAATAGTAGGGATGGGATATAGCAACAGAGGTAATGCTATTGTCCAAGAATTAGTTTCGCATCATTTACTAAGAAAGTAACAATTGTTTCTAGGCCACTAGAAAAAAATTGCCATTTTAATGAACATTGGGGAAATCAGGGGCACAGTGCCACCTTATTACATATGCGGCATCTATTGAATGGTGATGTGGGCATTAGACTGTGTACCCACTGCTGCTGGGTAAACACACATTTCAATGCTCAGTTCTCCAACATAAAATGCTCCATCCAGAAGTCTCCCCATCTCCATCCAGCGACTGTCCTGTTTGATTTAAATATTTCATGTGTACATAAATCATGTCTGACATATTTTAGGAGAATTACATTACAATAGTCAACATGCATGATTTAATCAACATGCCTTAATCCAGTGAAAGAAACAGCTGGGACACAAAGACATAGACACTACAACAGTAAACATAGTTCACTGTTGTAGTGGGCACAGACATTGTTTATGTTAAGTTTTCGTTTCCCTTTTTTATTTATACTTAGTCCCAGTGTCCTAATGAAGATTATGATGGATAGATAGACATCTTAAGCAACCCAGGACATACTTGGAAATGAGAGAAATCTCAATGTATCCTTCCCAGTAAAATACTTTGCAAATAAAATAATTAAATAAATAATTCCTGTAGATAAAGATAAACAGCATTATTTACATTCTATATATAACATAAAACATCCCATTTCATTTATTTGAAAAGACAAAAAAAAATGTCAAATGCCAGATAGTCTTACTTGCTGCTGTTTGGATCTGTGTGAAATTAAAAATGAATTTAAAATATTATGCATTCAGTAGCATTTACTGTGTGCAGGATATAATGACAATGTGCTCCGCAATATCAGCGAGAAGACTTTCGTTAACCGTTGGTATGTGAGCTTCAGATGAGGGTTTTACTGGTGTATGTCTGTGTTTTTGTGTCTCTCCACGTCAGAGTGTTGTCTTATATATAATATCACAATTGTCATTGTTTTGTTTATTTGTTTTTATGCTAAGATAGGAAGATCATATAGCTTTGTGTCACTAATGTTACCTATGGAGAATCGTGGAGGTCTTTGGAAAGAAAATATCCATGTCGTATAAGCTGCTCGTGGTATTCCTCTTTCCAAAGCAAGCAATGCCGAAGTGAAGCCATTGAGAGAAACACATTTATAGGTTCTACAAAGATGTTAAGTGTTTGTGCGCGTACAATGCACTCTTTATTTACAGGCCTTTTCCATTCAGGCCTGTTTATCAGTTGCAGTGCTACCATCTGCTCATTGTGACTCATATCAGGCTTTCCTGTAGTCTCCAGTCCTTTACTAAAATGCCTAAAAACCAACGTGACCATGAAGTGCATGAACAAACTGATTAACCCCTCCAGTTAAAGCCGTACACCCAAATTTCAATTTAATTTCACACAACACACTGACCCAATGCCTTCTCTTCTTCTAGCGGTGCTCTGAGTTGCATACTGCAAATTTTGCATCTTGTTACAGATGGAGGGCACCCCTGCCAATCTATTCCTTCATTCTGCTAACAATAGACATTTATTAACTCCATCTATTTCTTGTGGACTGTAAACCTATATGAGTGAACCTTTGGTCTTTTCAACATTTCGTGTGACTAAAATTGCTTGAAATATATTTTGTCGAGTATATCTCATTTTTTTTTTTTTAAATTTAGAAAGGATTTTACCAGGAAGGATACATTGAGATTTCTCTCGTTTTCAAGTATGTCCTGGGTGGCGAGTATGTACCTTAGGTGTCTTGCCCAAGGACACTTACTGGAGTGGTGCTCTTGCCGGGATTGAACCCATGTCTCCACAGGCTCTCTCCACGCAGAGCAGTGATGTTACCTCTACTCCACCCAGCCGGTATTTCCTTACAAATAAAGTATAAATAGGGATAGTAAATGTAATAATCAGCCAATGGAGATGTCAACATGCTGATTTCTTCCAGAAATCCACCATTATAGTTTCATTTTTACTTAGCATCAATGGCGTAGCATGGATTGTCAACGCCCAGGCAGGGCAAGAATAATTGCGCCGCCCCCCCCCCCCTCTCCAACCTGTGGACTGGTTAGCTGGTCTTGATTTCCTGTGATCACAGGAACCTTGGGCAGGGCTGGTGCAAGATTTTTTGTCTACATAGACAAAGGAGTATTTTTTGCCCGGGGCCACCGCCCCCTGCCCCCCCCCACGCTACGCCACTGCTTAGCATTGAATGGTATCTCATTGTATTGGCATAAGTGATGCTACTATGCTCTTCATTTGATTCTTATGCATAAAAAAACAAACAAAGAAACAGCACAAGTGCAAGAATGTTACACAAAAGGGGTTATTCAGAGAGCACCAAAATTTCACACGGTGCACTACTGCGAGTTCGCCATCTCTGTGATGAATTCAGCAGTCACTACAGGGTCCCCTAAGTGCACCGAACGGGATCTGGCTAACGCTGCTGATCGGCCCACCAAGCGCAGCCGCCGACCGCAGAACAGACCGTCAAATGCAGCCGCCAACTGTCGAATGCAGCAGACGATCTGCTGAACGCTACCAATCAGTCACAGAATGCCGTCAAAAAAAGTCGATCAGTCACCGAACTGAGTGAAAAAAAACAACCCGGCAATTTAAAAAAAGGAACTAAAATGAATGGAAATAATAAAAACCGGTCCTATAAAAATAATAAAATGGTCTGTTACAGAATTTTAAGAAATCGCCATTAAAAAATGGAAATCAAGAATTTCCCCGATAATATCCAGAAAAATGCCTAAAAAATTCTAAAACACCAAATAAATAAAAAGACCCTTTGCTGCGAATGAAAAGTATAACCTGTTGAATAAAAAATTAATAAACACAGTAATTTTTTTTACATTGAAACCAATGGGATTCTCCTTTTTAAACCTGTCAAACTGAAGCAAAGTAAATCTGGGCACTTCACCAACATTTTGGTGCAGTTCGGCGTTCTGTGAATAGATTAACCATTACTTCTCTATGGGACAATTTCGCTGCCACTGAAGGTCGCCCGATTGCTGCAATCTGAGGCGAACTGCCCCATATTTTGCCAAATTTCTGAATAGCCAAACTGCCACGAAGTTGCACCGTGCGGTGAAATTCACCGTTCGATGCAATTCGGTGGTAAGTTTGGCTCTTATTGAATAACCGTTGAAGAGTACAAAATAGAGTATTGCTATACTCAAACACAATGTATCTTCTATCACAATACAAGAATAAAATGTTATACAATACAGTTCTCGGGCGCAGCGCTACTCTTAGGATTTATTTTAATATTCCCAGTCTCTCAGAGTCAAATCATAGCATATCAACTTGAAAAAGAAATCTGCAGAAAAATTAACATTAAGTAACTTACACTTTAATGAGCCTTCATATAGGCTCTCAGTTCCACGCATATGGGTTCATGCACATGCATCAGCCACCTTCCAAACTGGGGATACGGTATACACAATGTAGTTGCTCCTCTATCTGCAAGATCCAGTCGTATATAAAAATAACCAACAATAGTGCAGATCGTATAAATCTTATATTTCCCTCCAAAAGATCTCCACTGCCACTACTCACACAGCTCTGAGCCCCACAATCAGGGGCTCAACGTTGAGAATTCTAAATAATGGGTCTAACCTCTCAGAAAAATAAACATACTGTATGAGCAATAGTCCAGGCTGGGTCTCATCTGAAAAACGCATTCCTCTGGAGAGGAAGTTTTCTTTGTTCGGGTTTTGAAGGGTAAATCCATTCCAGGTGGAACCAGGATCAGAAAAAAGTTTAGGGTGTTCTTAGTAACAGAGTCCTTTTCACAGTCTGGGTCAGAGAAGACTCAGTAAAGTGTGAGTTGGCACTTCGTTTTAATTTGTATGCAAGTTCCTTTTTCAAGTTGATGCACTATGTTTTGACTCTTTCTATATTTTGGGGGTCTATATAACAAACTGGAAATATAAGAAGAACTCCTTGGAGTAGAGCTGAGCCTGAGAATTGTATAAAAAACAAACAAGCGAAGAACAGAACAAAGTCTCAACTTTTACCATTCAACATTGGGATAGCCACAGGGGTTATGTCAGTCTTTAAAAAAAGTTCACTTTTGGCCAATATACTGGGAAGCAGCAATACCTTTCTATTCAGACATAATTTTACAGAAAATGTCAATATATAATGGTGTCTCCAGGGCTTGGGTACATTGAGAATGAATGGGAATTACAATTTTTCCATATTTACCAAAGAAATGGCAGTTTTATCCATAAAGTAGCGCTGTAGCTGCTACAACCTCTGATTATGTTTTATGCCGATATCTTGTTGAATTCTTACACTTATTTTTTGGACCCCAAGGCGGCCATTTGTTTTCTCCTGCTCCTTGTCTAAATAATATAATATAGACTGACAATAAGAAGTATCAAAGCCATCATTTTTCTCACAGGATTCTGAGTATTAAATAAACACATCACACAGGGTACCAGTTGGCCCAGGGAGAGCTTTGGTCAGATATCTGGAGGCCGAACTTGTCTCTAAGGATGGGAAAGCCTAGTAGATAAACTTAAAGTGACAGAATCAAACAATAGGTTGTAAACAGCCTCATTTATATTTAAATATCATGCATTTCCCAACAGCCTCCAGTAAAAGTATTTCTTTGGCATGACTACTAAGTACACCTGCCATTCCTATAGAACCGATAAGAAGGTCATTCATGGCTGGATAAACAGTTTGTACAAGTTCATATAATGCGTGATAGAGTTAATGTATGCGGCAGTTTGGTTCAATCAACAAATAAGAGACAAGATTTTAAGTGGAAATAAAAAAAATGTTGTCTTGCTGTCTGAGCGATTTTCTGCTCTAAGTCTTAAGCAGTTTCTAATACGGTTGATATGCAAATTTCCTGTAGGCACCTACTGCTTGGCTGGCTACTCATTGCATGATCTCAGAGCAAGAGCGTCTCAGATCCCTATTAGGAAGATAGATTTGATAATGCATTATATAAATGTTTAGAATGTAGACATTTATATTAACATGGTACTGACGTAACTGCACCTTCCGGGTCCACAATTTAATTTAAAAAAATGATGTACCAGAGCTAGACAGACCACATTATTGAATATGCGTAAGGAAGCCACCCAACTGATTTCAATCTATTGTTATGGTCTATTTATCTCTGAAAGTTTTCATTGTTTTAATGAACACATTGATGTTGTTGATTGTGACCACACACATTTGAACACCCCCCTGAAGGAGACTTATCCCTGGGAACTGTACAACAGTTCTGATGGCCAAGAACTCAACGGTGTGTGTATCGCATACGATATTCAGAGTCTTTGCATCATTAAAGCCATAGGATTACTACAAATGTGTTTATCGTGCTGCCTTGGCAGAGCCGTTACAATTTGCCAAATCTGGCTGACCTTTTCTTTATTCTTATATTGAAATCCATGAAATGCATCATCTCGTACATTGACTAAGCAATTACCATCCACACAGCTCATGTTAAGCCGAGGCATAAACACCCCATGCTCATCAGTTTAGAAAATATGGAATCTGTAAACACTGGACACATCTGCTATCTGCTAAGAATCTCACACAAACTAATATTGTTTAATATTTTTCCACTACACACATTATTTCATATAACAGATACGACACCAGTATCTATCCAGCACACTGTTGTCATACCTGTATGACCCTGATGAGTATTTAAAAGAGCTTTATTAACCTAGAGATACATACAGGGTTATTCAGAGAAAGGTGAAACTCTGGAGAACATTTGGAGAAGTAACATCAGGAATCATTATTTTACTGAGAGGGTGGTGGATACATGGAACAGTCTTCCAGTAGAAGTGGTAGAGGCCAAAACAGTAATTGAATTTAAGCAGGCATGGGATAGGCATAAGGCTATCCTAAACAAAAGATAAATCCAGGTAAAGTATCCATGTAATTGGGCAGACTAGATGGGCCGAAAGGTTCTTATCTGCCCACATTCTTCTATGTTTCTATGTTTCTAAGTGAAAATTCTAGGTCAAAATAGCCAAACCAGAAAAATACTTTTTTTTTATCTCACTTTCCAAATCAGCTATTTTGACCTAGAATTTTCACTTCTCCAAACGTTATCCAGAGTTTCACCTTTCACTGAATAACCCTGATAGTATCCATTAGTGCTCCATTCTTGGATAATAATAAATAAATAAATATACAACCGGATTTTGCGACGGAAAAAAAAAAATCTCCTTGGTGAAAATCCATGTTATTCTGAACTGATATTGGAACACTGGGAAAAATGGGTTAACTGTTATATAATAGTAGTTAGTGAATAGTATATAATAAAATATATAATTTTAGCATTTATAGCAAGATTTAGAAAAGAAAAAATCTTTCCATTTTGAAGTCACATGTATATCAGCGATATATATATATATATATATATAGATAGCTATATGTACACTAGCTATAATGTCTTCAGCAAAAGAGAGACAAAGGTTGTTTCCAAAGTGACCATGCAGAATATAATTCCTCTTGACTAGTAGGGTGTTGGGATTGGCCTGTTAGGACTTTGTATATGAACTGATCCCATTGTGTTCTGATTTTTCCCTTTAATCATAAAATAGATGTCAAGTATCACAATTCCCAGTGACATCAATTGACAGTCATTTTAAATTAATTTGCATTTTAATTTAAAAAACAAAATTAAAAAATCACCCACTTTTATTTTAGTTGCTTAGTTTGGTAAATATTATCTTTAATTTGCAAATCATGTAAATATAGGAAATCTGAAAACAAATACACCAAGTTAACCTGTGCAGTTGTTTTTTCCCCGCTAAACACTGAACCTCACATTAAAAGATATTTCATGCTTTAAAAGTGGGATATACATTTTTATACCATAAACTGTCACTTCAATTTCTTGTTACGTTTTTCCATATTAATTCAATAAACCCGAACCGGGCCGATGTATTTTCCTGAGACAATAACCTCTCAACACAGGAGACACAACATATTTATAAATATACAAAATATTATAAACAGCAAGCCGTCGTAATTATGCTTGAAGAAATCACAAGTGAAACACATCAGAGTGCAAAAAAGAATTTGTCTTTTTCAACCTTTCTGTATAAATAACTTAGAATTTTTATTTCAGGCTTCAAGAATTTTGTGTGTTTGTTCTTTTATCAGTTTCTGGAATTTACTGAATGGTGATTGGCATAATGTGCTTTTGCTTTGTAAACTTTCATCCTATTATATAATTATTTCCGCATCACCTAATCCCTATTCTATACTCTTTACAAAACCTACATAACGAGGGACAAACAAAGTTGATGACACTATAGTATTTATCTAGGTCACAGTTCAGCTATGGTGATTTGTAATTTCAATAATCCCCACAAGCCTACTTGACACTGATTTTAATTTAATTTCCTACTAATCCAAACTGCAATAAAAACCGGAGAACATACATTACAAGGTGGTGGTTTTTTTATAGGATGCTAGAATCACAGATAAATTCTAGCATCTCCTCATTTCCAAGTTTTTTTTTCCATGAAATAAAAATAAAATAAAATAGTAAAATAAAAAAAGCAGGGAAATTCAAAAAATTCTAAACACCGAAGAATAATGTAGTACAGGAACTACAAGATAAAAATGTAAATGCATACTGTAAATAAGCTAAATAAACATTTAGAAAGGCTGAGATTTAAAAAAAGATGGAATAATAGAATATCTGTTGGATGCAAAACTTGATGCTCGATCCTATGAGCACTCGATTGTCCAAAGCAGAAATATACAGGGTTATTCAGAGAGCGGTGAAAAGCAGGAGAATGACTGGAGAATGGAAAATTCTAGGTCAAAATAGCCAAACCAGAAAAATTCTCCCTTTCATCTCACTTTCCAAATCGGCTATTTTGACCTAGAATTTTTCATTCTCCAGTCACTCTCCTGCTTTTCACGCTCTCTGAATAACCCTGATACTGTTAACATAAGAAAAAGAAGTAAAAGGGCAAATATTTTCCTATAATAATAGGTTGCAGTTGCTAGAATTTTACAATGATGAAAACATAAGTTTGTTGGAGTGATCGTAACTGACAAAGAACTGTCGGATTGCAAATTAAAAATGAAGATCACTAACAAAAAATAGATTTTAAAAAAAAATTGGGTTACGGCATTGCTTATGGTCATGTCCCTTTATCCAACTATTTTGGGACACAATACGGCGATTTGGTTCACAGGTTCTTCGTCTAGAAATTCCTTTTACCCGGGAATGGGCCATCTTTAATCGTCCGACCCCCCTCACCCCCAGACCTTTTGATAAGTGCCATCGATTTTGGCTCACCCTGTTAGCTGCAACGGGCAAGAAAGCGATCTTGTCGCAATGGATCTCAGCTGCCCCTCCTTCCTTTTGCATGGTTTACGATAGAATCTACGCCATATTTTTGGCAGACTGGATCGAGGCTGCGACGCAGCAAGAAAAGAAGACTCAGTCCTTCTTTACCAATTGGACCCCCCTTATTCGCACCCTGCCATGCGAAACTAAGGACTCCTTACGTCATACCCTTTTCTGCACCCCTTGGTACTCACTTCAGATGCTGCGAGGTACCCCACCCATCCCGCAAGACCCCCCTGATCACTCCTTATCCCGTTTTCTAGCTTCCTCCCCCTCTGACCCTGTGGATGCCCGCACTTAACCGACCCACTTCATTTTGGGAATAGTCTTCTTTGGTTCTAAGGGGAGGTGTACAAGAACTTCTTCAACCGCTGGATGCCATGTTTTTGTACGAGTTGAATATTTGATAATGATGTATATTAAGATGTCTCTCTGTATGTTTTTCTGTATGATGATATAAGATGAATAAAAAATATGTTTAAAAAAAATTGGGGGGTGAAAACACCACATTCAGAATACCACATTATTTTTATTTTTTTTCTTTATTTTTAAAGTGAACAAGATGATATGTTACATAATAATCAACATGACAATAAATTCAAACAAGTCATACCAAACTGGTCCACATTTTTATCGTATATGCACAAAATGCTATCATATATATATATCCATAATCTAAAATAATAAACAAAACATAACAAAACAAAAAAAACACAACCAGACAAGACAAAAACAAAAACAATTGAAGGCATTGTTATGTAGTATTACCAACGGTTGAGAAGTACCGAGAGTATGTACATATCTAATCCCAAATCTCCCACACTTTATGAAAAACAGGCATTGTAAAACATGTCACAGCCGAGAGTTCATCCATTAATTTAATATATTCTAGTATTTGAAGCAAATGCCCCTGAGGAGGCAGAGAGGCTGAGCGCCATAACTCAGCTACAGCCTTCCTGGCAGCCAATAGGATTTTAGAAAGTAAACGATTATGGTACATGGAGAGGCCCGGCACCAGTAAGGCAAAAAAGGTAGGTCCAAGGATCTCTTGGGATTCCAGGGCCAAATATTGATTCAATCAAAGCCTGCACTGAGTCCCAATAAACCAAAATTTTTGGGCATTCCCACCACATATGAGCTTGAGTCCCTTTGTTACCACATCCCCTCCAACACTTGTCTGGTATAGCTGGGTTAACTTTATGTAGGAAAACCGGGGTTGTATACCAACGCATCATGGTCTTCATAGCTTGATCTTGAAGCGTGGAGCAGATAGACACTTTACGTGTTGCTTCCCAAATATCTGACCAGCCACGGTTATCCCGTAAGGGTCCCAACTCCCTTTCCCATACCTCGACATAGTTAAGAGAGGATAGTGATGTTTTACCAGCCAAGTGGGTATACAGCCGAGATATAAGACCTCAAGGTTGTTCTCCTATTGAGCATAAGTTTTCAAAATCTGTTAGGGGAGATAAAGCCGCAGTGTGAACATCTTGTTTAGATACAAAGTGTCGCAGTTGGAAAAAACGGAATAGGTCATGAGGATCTAGCTGGAGACGAGCAGATATAGTGTCAAAAGAGATCATTGTCTTCTGAGAAAACATATCTCTTATTCTATCTGAATACCACATTATTAACGCTTTCTAAAAAGGGCAGTCCAGATACCTAAATAGTCAGCATTGTATTTCATTAGGCAATTTACAACTATATCCTAATTTTATATAGGCATGAATGCCAAACTCCAGAATTAACCCTGTCCTAACATTTCTGTACATTATTAGAGTATTTATCTGACTACAATTTCACATCTTCATGCTAATCACATCCCTTATTATCACATAGCAATATCCTTTTATACCTTATACATTTGCATTATAAAATAATAAGCAGGAGCAAACTTTTGAAAATGAGAAGCATATTTCATCTGTGTATCCTATTTGTAAACAATACTTATAGGCAATCTTCAAGCATTTTTTTAGCAGTTAAAGGGGAAAATGTTTGCCAAGCTAACTGTGCTAACACTGCAAGGTTAACCCTTTCACAACTAAAAACGTAAATACACTATTTTGCATTGTAATTCAGTTATATAAAAAAAATATTTTACGAATTGTCATATGCATAACATTTCAAGGCAAGATTAGTGTATTTAGTAGAGGAGGAATGAAAATCTCAGTGAGCTTTTACTCTCATCGCTCTGTATTGTTCACTTGACTGCTGCATTACAACAGTCAGGGAGAGAGCAAAAACCAGAAAAAACTCTGGGGTCACTCTCTGCTGTGCAGGCATAAGATTCAGCGAGTTTTAATTGTTAAAAAATCCCTGTACTACAGGGGTCAAATCCTAAAAAAATAAGTGCAGGACCACTGAGATTTTTGCTCCTAATTAACCAAGTCATCTCACGATTAACACATCACCTATACTCCAATTTATATTAGACATTGTTTTATGGAAAATGCACAATAAATAATATTTTGGTATGACTTAACGTGGAAACATATGATTAAACACCTAAATAAAAGCTTCTTAGTGTGTAATGCGAATAGGAACTCAGTGCCCCCTGCAAAAATAGCGGAGGAACTGCATTCTTACGTGTTCCTGCTCAACTTGACAGTACAGTTACAAGGAGTTACTGTAATTTCCCTACATAGGCATTATGCAACATTTAGATATTATTTTTATATTGTATTTGTATTTTTTTGGAAGCTGCACTGCTAATAATCTAATTATGATCAGTACAAAACCCCATAAGAAAAATATCTATCCATTTTATTACTTATCTGTATCACATTTACCGTGTTTGACACAAAGGCCAATTCTGCCTGTATGCTAATAATGCAGACCCCATATGAAATTGTTTAAGATAAAGGACACAATCTAGAGTTTAGAACCTTTCACCCCAGCAAAATTTCTGTGAAGAAAAAAAAACAATAAATTCAAGATGAATTGAAGCAAATTTACACTATTTTATTCTGCTATCTGAACAATGACACTATTTATGCATAAGTGCCTATATTTAAATGCTTCACAATTTAGGAAAACTTTTTTCCAACATAAAGCTCTTATGAAACGATTAATAGAGGTCATAAAATCCCAAATCAGGTCAGTAGAAGAAAAGGAACTATGATATCCCTCATTTCTGCGGAAAAATTTAATTTGTTTTCTTCTCAAAAGCACCATAATAGTATTGTTGCTACAATGATGATCTGTAAATGTGAAAATACAGAAGACAGCAGTGTGTGTTCAGCTATAGCTCCTCTGTGTTGCAATCCAGCAGTATTTGGGGTGTATGTGATCAAGTTAACAACCTTCCCATCATGGGAAATATTTCCAGGGAGGGGCAAAATTTTAATGGCATCCATAATCTGCCCTTTTGACAATGTCATGAAGTGGACAGTCATAAAATAAAGCGTAGTAATACGGAGGCTGCGAAACATGATGCAAGTCTAATAGAAGAATAAAGGTGTAAGTGTCGGATCTGAGTGTTGCATTTTCTAGGCCATCTCTGTATACACAAACCATGACCCTCCCACAAATACCTCACACACACCAGCCCCCCTCCAAACATATACATACATACACGCACACACACCAGCCCCCTTCCTACACACATACATAAATATATATATATATACACCCCCTCCCTCCGTCTCTGTATACACAGTGACAGAGCCGGCTCTGTATACAGATATACAATCTGTATCCCCCTCTCTTCTTAGATTGTAAGCTCTTGGACAGGGTCCCCTCTCCTCTTAGTTTGTAAACTCTTGGACAAGGTCCCCTCTCCTCATAGATTGTAAGCTCTTGGACAGGGTGCCCTCTCCTCTTAGATTGCAAGCTCTTGGACAGGGTACCCTCTCCTCTAAGATTGTAAGCTCTTGGACAGGGTCCCCTCTCCTCCCTCTTAGATTGTAAGCTCTGGAGCGGGGTCCTCTCTCCTCTTAGATTGTAAGCTCTGGAGCAGGGTCCCCTCTCCTCTTAGATTGTAAGCTCTGGAGCAGGGTCCCCTCTCCTCTTAGATTGTAAACTCTGGAGCAGGGTCCCCTCTCCTCTTAGATTGTAAGCTCTGGGCAGGGTCCCCTCTCCTCTTAGATTGTAAACTCTGGAGCAGGGTCCCCTCTCTGCTTAGATTGTAAGCTCTGAAGCAGCGTCCCCTCTTCTTCTAGATTGTAAACTCTGGAGCAGGGTCCCCCTCCTCTTAGATTGTAAGCTCTGGTGCAGGGTCCCCTCTTCTTCTAGATTGTAAGATCTGGAGCAGGGTCCCCCTCCTCTTAGATTGTAAGCTCTGGAGCAGGGTCCCCCTCCTCTTAGATTGTAAGCTCTGGTGCAGGGTCCCCTCTTCTTCTAGATTGTAAGATCTGGAGCAGGGTCCCCCTCCTCTTAGATTGTAAGCTCTGGAGCAGGGTCCCCCTCCTCTTAGATTGTAAACTCTGGTGCAGGGTCCCCTCTTTTTCTAGATTGTAAACTCTGGAGCAGGGTCCCCTCTCTGCTTAGATTATAAACTCTGGAGCAGGGTCCCCCTCCTCTTAGATTGTAAACTCTGTTGCAGATTCCCCTCTTCTTTTAGATTGTAAGCTCTGGAGCAGGGTCCCCTCTTCTTTTAGAGTGTAGGCTCTGGAGCAGGGTCCCCTCTTCTTTTAGATTGTAAACTCTGGTGCAGGGTCCCCTCTCCTCTTAGATTGTAAACTCATCCCCACCAGATTACTATTACTCATGATGTTCCTCCTCCCCAGGCAGATAAACTAGACCTCAGACCAGGGGGCATCAAGCTTAAAGGAACACTATACTCAAAAAATCACCCCCCGTTTTTTTATCCTAACCTATCCCTATTCCCTTAATAAATCTTTAGATTTTTTTTTTATTTTTTTTAACTGTAATACTTACCCTAAAATCCTCTTGTTTCCAGCGCTGTTTTTTTTTTTTTATACTCACCTCCCTCCTCTTCCGCTCCCGTCCTTCTTGCTGCGTCTTGGCTTCTGGTTTACGTGAGAAGCGTGCATGCGCGCCTCTCACATAAGCCAGCCAATCAGCAGGCTTCCTCCCGGCTCCCTCTGAGGATTAGTGTTGCGTGCAAGAGGATGCGCGCAACACTAACCCTTCGAGGGAGCCGCCAGCTTCTGCGGTGAGTAGGAGACGTCATCGCGCTTTCAGCGCGATGACGTCTCCTACTTGGCAAAAGTCGGCAGAAGCGAGAAATATGATTCCCGTTCTGCTGACTGACAGCTGGGAGGGCGGAGTAAACTCCTCTGCCTCTCAGCTGTTTTCAGCTTTTTCAGCTGAACCGCTGAGCGGAGGGAGGGGGAACAGGGGGCAGGATACTCCGGGCATCATGACCACCTAAAATAGCTTAGGTGGTCATGTTGCCTAGAGTGTCCCTTTAATAAAGATTCAACAATCACCTTTATTTGCTGTGTCCAGCCACGGCCGGCGCTGCCGCTGGGCCAACTAGGTGGGCGCCTAGAGCGCAGCACCCGCCTAGGGTGCAGCAGGCCCGACCAATTGTAAAAAAAAAAAAGAAATTGTAAAAAAAAAATGCCCGCAGGGCGGCCACGTGCTGCAGCCGGCCCCAATACATGCCGGCGTCGCCGCCGTCGTCAAGGAGACGGAGGGATGGACTTGGTGCTTCCAGCTTCCTGGACCAAGTCCACGCCTCCATCTCCTTGACGCCAGCGGCGACACCAGCACGCATTGAGACTGGCTACAGGAAGATGGAGACAGCGCTGAGGGCAAATATCCATGTGTGAGCTGCTGGGCAAGTATTTTTGTTTGAGCCTGGGGCAAATACCCACGTGTGAGCCTGGGGGTAAATATCCATGTGTGAGCCTGGGGGTAAATATCCATGTGTGAGCCTGGGGTCAAATATCCATGTGTGAGCCTGGGGGTAAATAGCCATGTGTGAGCCTGGGGTAAATACCCATGTGTGAGCCTGGGGGCAAATATCCATGTGTGAGCCTGGGGGTAAATAGCCATGTGTGAGCCTGGGGGTAAATACCCATGTGTGAGCCTGGGGGCAAATATCCATGTGTGAGCCTGGGGGTAAATAGCCATGTGTGAGCCTGGGGGTAAATACCCATGTGTGAGCCTGGGGGCAAATATCCATGTGTGAGACTGGGGGCAAATATCCATTGTGAGCCTGGGGGTAAATACCCATGAGTGAGCCTGGGGGCAAATATCAATGTGTGAACCTGGGGGTAAATACCCATGTGTGAGCCTGGGGGCACATATCAATGTGTGAGCCTGGGGGCAAATATCAATGTGTGAGCCTGGGGCAAATATCAATGTGTGAGCCTGGGGGCAGATATCAATGTGTGAGCCTGGGGACAGATATCAATGTGTGAGTCTGTGGGGCAGATATCAATGTGTGAGCCTGGGGGCAGATATCAATGTGTGAGCCTGGGGGAAGATATCCATGTGTGAGCCTGGGGCACATATCAATGTGTGACCCTTGGGGCAAATATCAATGTGTGAGCCTGGGGGCAGATATCAATGTGTGAGCTTGGGGGCAAATATCAATGTGTGAGCTTGAGGGCAACATCTCCATGTGTGAGCTGGGGCAATATCTCCATGCCATGTGTTAGCTGGGGCAATATATCCATGTGTTAGCTGGGGCAATATATCCATGTGTGAGCTGGGACAATATCTCCATGTGTGAGCTGGGGCAATATCTCCATGTGTGAGCTGGGGCAATATCTTCATGCCATGTGTGAGCTGGGGCAATATCTCCATGTGTTAGCTGGGGCAATATCTCCATGCCATGTGTGAGTTGGGGCAAATGTACCCGTGTGAGCTGGGGGCAAATGTACCCATGTGAGCTGGGGGGCAATTGTACCCATGTGAGCGGGTGCAATATATCCACCATGTGAGAGCTGGGGGCAAATATACCCATGTGAGCTTTTTTTTTTTGGGGGGTGCAAGTAGTTTGTCTTGCCTAGGGCGCAAAATAGTCTAGCACCGGCCCTGTGTCCAGAATTCCAATGGCCACAGCAGCAGCTCCTGCATCTCAGCCCAGGCAGCCTCTCCCAGCGTCTAGAGTAGGAGCACGTGGTGGATTGGAGGCGGAGTGAGGAGGTGACATCACAAGATCCACACAGACCACCCCCACACTGACCGGAACTCCTGTGCATCCTGCTATGAGTAAAAAACACTCGAGCAGGCTGCACACACAGCTGTCTGACAGAGCAGACAGGCAGCCCTGGTTGCAGGGGGGGGCGAGTGCCCCCCTTGCCCCATCCTGCGGACGCCCATGCTTCCCATTCCTTAATATTTATTAACACTGATACACCTAATAGTGTATCATCCACTGTTTCTCTGTTTATCTTTGTTGTGCAGTGGATGCTTACTTGGCATTTCACATGGGGTGTTCTCTTAACCCTTTCACTGCTGAGCCATTTCACCTCTGTGTGCTGAGGTCATTTTGACCATTTTTGCTCATAATGTTTAAATGTGATTTGAAGTCACGTTTTATTGTAGGACCCATACAAATTATATATCCCTTTTTTCGGCAGACTCGGCAGATCCATAATATATCATTATTATATGTGTATGCCATAATGCGCTAACACAAAATGTAAAAAAAAAATTGAATATCCATTAACATTTCAATCATTTAGGCTAGGGTCAGACGAACACATTTTAAGCGTCGTCTGTGAAAAAGTGCGTTCGACGAATGGACGTATTTATTCACGGAACACACAATAGCGGTCATACGATGCCCATTGTCGTCTGTGATTTTGTACGGATCATCAATAAACACTTTTTGCGTCTGGACGTTATGTTGGCCGAACATTAGCAGCGTCTGACGTCTCCTAATCACAACACACACACCGGTATGCCGACGCAGCGCACTCTGTATGTCAATACTAGCGGTTTCACGTTCCTGAAAAAATGCGTTCCTTTGCCGCTTGCGTTGCCCGGCCGAACTTTTGTGCGGCCGTACTTCATATATTGCCTGTCATTGGACGTAATTTGCTGCTACTATGGCCGTGATAAAGTGTGGCTGCACACGCGTTCGCACTGCGTTCGTCTGACCCCAGCCTTAAAGCTTGTAAAATTATTTTTTCATTTCTTATCATCCAAGTCTTTGTGGTTATATGGGCTACTCTTGTTAAAACAATTAGAAATGGGACCCTT
Organism: Leptobrachium leishanense; assembly: GCA_009667805.1. NCBI lineage: Eukaryota > Metazoa > Chordata > Amphibia > Anura > Megophryidae > Leptobrachium > Leptobrachium leishanense. The sequence continues at coordinate 245,107,076 of CM019063.1, read as the reverse complement.
TTACTGCATATTTTTGAGAAACTACACAGGTTTAGCTAAAACTGAAAAAAAATTTTTTTGTTAGTGCAGCATCATTCTTCATATTATGATTGAAAAGTGAACAATAGTGCTGCATTAATAAATAAATAAAAATTAAAAAGGCACTTTTTTTTGCACATAACCTGTTTGATATCATTGGAGAGGCCATGCTCTGGTCTTTTCAAAGATTACAAGAATGACCATCTAGCATACATGCGCGATGATGTCAATAAGAGGGGAGGCCCAAAGGCTGGTCTGACATCCAAGCTGTCAGTCACCTCCGGGAGATGGCTGCAATCTAGCTCTGATTGGCGCCGGATTGCAGGACTGGCACCTAAGGGCTTAAGAGAGGGATCACTGGAAAGGTCAGACTGTGACCTTTCCAGTGATGACTCTCTTTCTTCTGTGCCCCTTAGCGATCGGGAGAGAGGGGTCCAAATTACCCACCCTCCCCTTCAGGCACTCTCCTGGCGCTGCTGGGGGGTGGCGCCTGAAATTGACATCATTGTGCGCCAGTGTGATGATGTCAGTACGCCGTAAGTGGTCTAACTTCAAGGCAAGAAACATCGGGGGGCCGGAGTTTAGTATCCCTGGTGTGTATGGTTATGTCATGCTCACACTGCTGACTGTATCTGGCATACAATCTCTGCTCAGGCAGCACCTGTAAAGTGCTGTCCTATGTTCTGCACCGTGCTCAAGAACACAAACAGTTAAAGCACAAACATACATCACACCACAGTATAAAGTTCTCCTCCTCCCATTCAGCAATTCTCCTGCATTACGGTGCAAAGCTGTGTTCCTACCAGACCTGTTTCCTGAGCTCCCTGATATTTACTGTTTGCTCATCCGTGTACCAGACCCCCTGCTTTGACCAACGACTACCACCTTCTGCCTGCCTCTGATCTATGGCCATACCATCCTGAAAGCGCAGAAGCTCATCAGATCTCAAATCAATTAAGGGTAGGGCTTGTTCAAGACCAGAGAGGGAGACTGACTGGGAATAGCAAGTGCTGTAGTCACTTTCCCCTGGACAAGGTCCTCCTTCTGAACCTTCTCATCAGTGAGGATAAAATCTGATAAGAACAGCGAGGATACGGTATAGGGGAAAGTGCCTGCAGCCGAAACTACACCCCTATACAGTATCCAGTTGTCAGGATCGCCACCCTCTGGCCCCTGTCACCCACGCCAACCCTGCACCATGAACAATGCACATTCCTAACCTTCTGTATGTTCCCAGCATCCTAGCCCTAGAATCTCACCTGACCTCACCTTCCCCTAATTATCCCTGTATATCAAGAAGCTACGCCCTCCAGACTTCACTTCCACATTGAAGTTACTGACTGCGATACCTGTGTACTAAAGCTCCCTGAAACTGCCTGACCTTCTCCTGAACTCTCTGCTAAGACCCCAAGGACCTTCTGCTACAATCTGGACTCTCATTCCTTCACTCACCGGTAACCCTCCCATCCTGCTCCCCCTCTGCCCCCCATCTAAGACTCCCCGTGTACCGAACCCCTGCTGTACCACCGACTATTCTCTGCCAGCCTTGCCGTGTACCGAACCCCTTGTTGAATCCTGACGACTCTATTGCCTATACCCTGTCTGATTTCATGCCACTGTGTTTATGTGCAAATAAACACTCTTTTGTTATTCTGAACCTGCCTTCATCACTGCATCCTGGGCTCACAACCCCAAACTGCTACACTACCCGCAGTCTAAACGTGACACCAGTGTTCTGTGGTGCTATGTTTTCCACTCTGGCTATCCAGCCCCCTCAGAGTTCTCTATGTTCCTGTGCCACTAACATTGGCATCCCAGGCCCAGCTCCCTCAATAACCATCCAGGAGGTCGTGCTTGGGAACCCTGAGACCCTCGCTGATGAGAAGGTTCAGAAGGAGGACTGTGTCCAGGGGAAAGTGACTACAGCACTTGCTATTCCTAGTCAGTCTCCCACTTTGGTACTGAACAAGCCCTACCCTTAATTGCATTCGAGATCTGACGGGATCGTGCACTTTCAGCATGGTGTGACCATAGATCAGAGGCAGGCAGAAGGTGGTAGTCATTGGTCAAAGCAGGGAGTTTGGTACACGGGTGATCAAACATTAAATATCACGGAGCTCAGGAAACAGGTCTGGTAGGAACACATCTTTGCACCATAATGAAGGAGCATTGCTGAATGGGGGGAGGAGAACTTTAGTCTGACAGGAGGGTGTGGTGTATATTTGTGCTTTAACGGTTTGTGTTATTGAGCACAGTGCAGAACATGGGGCAGCACTTTACAGGTGCTGCCTTAGCATGGATGGTATGCCAGATACAGTCAGTGGGGTGGGCATGACAGGTTATCTAGAAGACTGGAGGAGTACAAAGAGGTAGATAAGCATGATTCGCCTCACCACCTCCATCACAAAACTCAAGGAGACACACTTACTTCCTCTCAGCTCTGTGTACAGCCAGATCACACTCACTGAGTGCAGAGTCTTGAGCGGTGGAGGTTTCAGATATAGTTTCCCATCATACTGCACGCTGCCTGTGATTAAGATGGGGAGTATATTCAGCTGATTTTGATTTGTCACTTCCATTTCAATCAAGCATTCCACCACTTTACTTTCTCTATTCATTTTTTGATATGCTAATAAACTATCATCCTGACTGATGAACAACTAAGAAAAGAATAGAATTTAGGAGTTCTGGTCATACAGAAAAAAATTCATCTGGCAGAGCACCAAGAAGACCTACCAGTTTACCTAGAATAGTTAGTTCTCAAACCTTTTTCCAGGGGGCCAAATGTCCACATGTGGCAGTGCCGAACATCCAGATGTTTCTGTTAGAAACAACTCACACATCAGGTTGCTTTTTGTTAGCGTAGAAGACTTTTTAGAATGTGGTTCTTGATGGGACACATCTTATGCCTAAGCGTTACAGTGTTCACACATATTTAATCTACTGACAGCTCCATTGCTTATTGTCTGCAGTGGTGTAAGAAATAACCTAGCAAATACTCAAAATACTACCACCTAATATACACTAAGAATGTTATTTACATTACACACTACCCAATGTTAACTAAAGAGTCTATTAAAGATCCTCCACAAGGACCGTGTTAACAAAATGTAACATTAAGGACACCCATGGTTTTGCTCTTCCACTGTTTATAATGTAATGTTTTGACTCACATACCAAACATACACAAATATAAAATCCCAGATAGCACACATTGATTGTTAATACAAACAATTCAAGAATATAAATAACCTTAGGTAAATAACTATAGATGTATGTGTGTGTATATATATATATATAAACAACTATTAAAATTAAGGCAGAGAACAAAATGTAACATTAAAAGCCTTAAAAAATAATATAAATAAATGTGAAAAACATCTACATGTCCAAGCAAATAACTAGCTTTGCCCACAGATCTTGTTTGCTGTACTTCCCGTAAGCAACACTGAACTCTGGGTAGGACATGCAGATGAAGTCCACATTGAGAAATAAATACACTAGGACCTACTTTGATGGGGTACATTGATAGGGAACGTTGATGTTGTGGCAGGCTTTTGTAATGTATTATCATATTTTGTAACTAAATCTTCAGGATTAATTCAATGTGTTTTTTTTTTAATCTTTAAGACTTTATTAAAGAGAAGTTCACTGACTTTGCCATCACATATACATATATATACATATTTATAATGGCAGCAAAACGTAAAATAAGTCAAATATAAAATGAAAGATTATGTTTTGCATCCTTCAATTTTGTCACTTGAATTGTTGGATGATGTAATAAATTTTACATGGTTGTTTGCTATTTACAAATAGTATTTTCAGATACAACATAAATTTTAGTGTTCCGTTTTTGCATTTTGTTTGAAAACAAGCAGTCATCTGTCCAGCAAGTGGTATCTAAAGTTTGTAACATGTACAATTCAAAAAAGAAGTGCTGTACCCTAAATCCTTCATTAGCCAAGAAAGTAGAAAAGTTGCTATTGAGTCTTTGCCGCAAGTATTGTTTGTACCTTGGTCATTGTAGCTCCTTACTGTAAATTAACAGCCCCTATACTTTGTGGAGAAGTGTGGAGTTATTCCAAGGTAGCTCATTCGTCTCCTCGGAGCTGGTATTTTTCAAAGAGATAATAACTACCAGAACCTGCTGTTGGATGATTTTGCTTTTGCAAATCACTTGACATGAAAAATAAAAGCGTCTAAAAATCCCTTACTTATCACGGATCCCTCCCTGGGGAGGGTGGGAGAATCCGCCACTTCTTGTCATCATGAGCAGAGAGAAACCGGGTACAAATAGTTCCCGGTGTCCCTCCACTCTTCCTTCATGGCTCCTGAGTGCCGTAGAACTCCAGGACGCGATACCTGTGGCAGCACACGGCACTGCTGCCGGAATCACTCTTTGCTGCCGTATTATTCAAAAGCCAACCGCTGATATGATACAATGACTGGATCAGTTATAGTTGCGGTAAAAGGGACCCAGTAGGTAAAATCGGCTCATGATTATTTTTTCCCCCTTACCGGCTCCCTGCTTTCAGTAAGATGGCAATAGGACCCTATGTTTCTATTTTTTATACTATTTATAAAAACGTATTTTCTTAGCTGGCAGTCTGACCTTTCCATAGAGAATGCCATGGACTCATCTCACATCCCAATCATCTGGAGTCACCAAGAGAATTTACAGTTGAAAGGATCTTGCCGTTTCTTCTTGGACATAATATTTGGGATATCAAGACTCCCCATCGTGATGTTCACAAAATCAATGTGTGAGACACCAAGGTTTAAGGCTACGGTCAGACGAAAGCATTTTTCCCCGCGAACGTGAAAAAGTGCGTCCGAACGCATTGACGTATTTTTTCACGGAATGCGCAAAAACGGTCAGACGACGCGCATTGTCGGGCGTGATTTTGTACGGATCGTCAATAAAACTCTTTTTGCGTCTGGACGTTATGTAGGCTGGACATTAGCAGTGTCTGACATCTCCTAATCACGCAAACACGCCGCTATGCCGCAGCTGCGCACTCAGTACGTCAGTACTAGCGGTTCAGCGTTCTCAGATAAAATGCGTTCAAATTCCACTTGCGTTGCACGGCCGGACATTTGTGCGGCCGTACATCGTATATTGGCCGTCATTGCCCGTCATCTACTGCTAGTGCGGCCGTAATTATGTGCGCCAGAACGCACGTTAAAAGTGCGCTGGTCTGACCCCAGCCTTAGCAAAATGTGTGGATCAATCTAATTAAAGGCAAAAAAACATCTGATCACATTGATTCTAATGGTGGCATGCAGAGAATATAAATCCCTACATCGCACTAGAGAACTTTTCTATATCATTTGACTATTCTGAACGAATTAAGATTGCTTTTAATTATGGTATAATCTAGGCCAGTGTTTCTCAACTCCGGTCCTCAGGACTCACTAACAGATCAGGTTTGCCAGATATCTGAAGCACAGCACAGGTGATATAATTTGCTGCTCAGTGATTGCAGGATTCAGTCTGCATTTCCCCAAGGGACTCCTTAAAATCTGGCCTGTAGTGGGTCCCAAGGACTGGAGTTGAGAAACCCTGATCTAGGCAATGGTTTGTGAAGACAACCTCAATGCTGCTTCTCTAAAACAGAGATATTACTTTTTTACATGTCGGAGTTTTAGAAGATAAACACATGTTCACATATATTTGGGGTTGTGATCACACACGTGCAGGCCATATTTAAAAGTGTGCACACACGTAACACTACTTAAAACTGTAAATAGTCATAAACTGTTAATATAACCCAAATAAAAAAAATTGAAAAAGGTCAAAAAGGGGGAGAAATTCACCAAGAGGGCACATCCTTCAGTGAACAAATAAGACTGTGATAGAAATGTACATTTTTAGAATACCTTCCATGGAATACCTTCCATCAAAATATGGAAATGCGTGTTTGTCAGATAATGTACTTTAGAGATTCTTGTACCTGGGGGTGAGTCATTAGAAAATTTATGGTTTTATTGGACATGCAGGGTTATTCAAAGAGATCAGAATTGTGGCCGAAAGGTAACCGAGCAGTGAAATTTAGCGTACGGTTACCTTTCCAGGCCATTCGGCTATTCAGAGAGCAGGCAGTTCGCCAAATGTTGGCGAATTGCCTGCACATACGGTGCCTGTTCGGTGCCTGAGGGCAGTGAATCCCCATGGAGAAGCAATGCTTCGTCTATTCAGAGAACAAAAACCAGCAGTGGGAAGTTGCTGAATTACCCTGCTGTTCGGTGGTTTCTTTCGACAGGTTTATTCAGGCGAATCCCATAGGCTTCAATGTTAAAAATATTCCAGGTTTAATTCAATATCTAATAAACCGTTTATTATAATATTCTGCAGTAAAGAGTCTCTTTATGTATAGATTTTTTGGGTATTTGTCGGGATTTTTTTGCGAAATTTTTTTTACCGTTCTCTTTTAAAATAATTTTTTGTTTATTCTGTAACTGCTCTTTTTATTATCATTCATTGGATCTTATATGTAGATTTCAGACATTTTCGTTCTGTAGTTTCTTTGCAGACAGCATTTCACATTTCAAACATTCAAGTGTACTGGTTTTTTTTCCCCCTCCTTCGTCTGCTGTGTCGGGTTTTTCCGGCGGTTGCGCTGTGATCAGCGGCTGCTCGGGTTTCTCCGGCGTGTTCGGCAGGGTTAATCCAGATGTTTTTGCGGGTTTCGGTGAGCGTTCGCCGGGTTTTGCAGTGAGTGTTCGTCGGGTTTGCAGCGGCTTTTCCCTGCACTACGGCCCTGTGGTGCTTGCTGAATACACCGCAGGGTCGCCAAAATGGGATCGCCAAATCGCACCGAATTGAAGAGAATGAAAAGTCACCGAACATGCAGTGACTTTTCGATTATCTTTGAATAACCCTGATAGTATTGGGAAGCTCAAAGTCTATGGGGTATCCCATGACAATTCCATGAAATGCAGGTGTCCTGCTCCCTTCTCAATGATTTGTGAACCAGGTAGGGGTGATGGTGTAATACCGTAGATACTCGAGTATAGCAAGACCCGAAAATAACGCGATGGATAGAGATTTATTATGGAAATGAGAGAATACTCAAGACTCGAATATAACGCAAGGAGCAAAATTATAAAAATATATTTTACCGGTAAACAATTAAAATTGTTCCAGGTTTTCTTAACACAGTGCTCTGCTCTAGAATGATTGTAGTGGTTACTAAGTATGAAGCTGCCAGCCACCCGTCTTCTTACTTGCGATAAGATGGCCGGCGGAGCTAGATGACCAACACATTGAATCATTCACCAATAGCCAGCACGCCAGGAGGTGTCGTTTTCTGACCTCTGGCTCCAGCAGGCAGGCTCATCCACCTCTTCATCTGCCGATAGTCAGACCCCCCGGAACAAGCTCCTGACGTCACTGCAGAGGCGCTGTGCGATTCTCCTCATGTCAGGGAGCTCGCATTCAGTTCAGGGAGACTACCGGAACTTCCGGGACACTTGGGATCCCCGAGCAAGTCGAGTGTTTTGGTTTTTTTTTTACACGCGATGCAAATGTCTCGAATATAACGCGACCCCTCCAATTTTAAGGTAAATTTTTGTCAAAAAATCTAGCGGTATACTCAAGTATCTACAGGGGGGTAATCAATATCCTCTTTTTTGTCTTGTGTAATTTTAGAGATGTGAGGGATATCATGCAGTAGTACCCGAGGGTGTCTATAGAGTCACAAGGCCACCAGAATTGTGGTTTGCTCTACAATAAACATTATTATTTATTTTTCATCATAATATATGACGCTGGGGAGGGAGTTAGATTTGGATCTCATAGACCATATCCAACACCATATTGCATTTAAAAAGCCTGTGTTCTTTTGACTTTGGATCTGTGTAAATACCCAGAATTGGAATTGTGCCCTTTATACAAAGTACCATTGTAACACCAGGGTTAGGCTGCTGGCTCCCAGATGCTGTGGGCACCTGCTTACATTGCCATGTGGGAAATCTGCCCCTGGCTGTTCCCATGTCATTCTGAATATGGTGTAATTTGGAGCTCTGCTGGTAGCTCCAACCCAGCTAAACATAACACACAAGGACCCAAACAAAACCACAGTATAAACCAGGGGCATTGCTTCAAATGAATGATAATGTTCAAATATAAATCTTAGAACTGAATTTACACCTAAAGTCGAGTTTGATCTCAGACCTAAAATTATGTATATCTATATATTTATATAAACATTTGGAGATTTGGAAATTTTAAATAATAGTTTTATTAGAGATTAAAATTTCAATCCAAAACGAACATGATGATGGATTAAACAAGAATATAGAGAATTTCTACGTCTTAAATAAGAATTGAGATATTTTTAGGGGTATTGGGGAAAAAAGAATAAGGATGAAAAACTCTCACACCTGGCTGAAATCAATGGTCCAAATCGTTTGGCACTGGGAGGCGTGAGACCAAGTAGCTCAGTACTCCAAGTGTGATGACATTAACTCCTTCATTATAGGGGGTCTGAGCCATTTACCAGTGAATTTAGCTTGTCGCAGCACTTGAAGTCTTTAGCCCAGAGCTTATCCCTCCCACCTGTCATTTCAAATGATGAGCCTGTTACTAATACAATAATAATACACATTAGGCCATTCATCTACACCTAAGGAATTGGACCATAAATTATATGCAATTATTTTAATTCTCAAACCTATAATGCAGTGAATTATTTACACACCCTTAGTGCCGTTATGGGTTGGAAACACTGTACAATGTGCTTCCTCTTTATTAAAAAATGATAAAACACTTATTTCTCCATTTGTGTTCCTATTGTGTTATGACGCTTTCATTTTCAGATCTGAAGAACAGTAATTATTTTATTTTACAATTTTATTTCCATCATATCATTAATTGTAGGGGGATAAATTTAACTTTAATAACTTAAATGCAAAATGGAAAAACCTATTAGTCTGCAAATATTTAGAAGCAAAAGAACTGTGTGGTTCCTGTGTGGCTTCACTCCAAATTGGAAGGCCTTCGGACACAACTATTATACAGTATTTAAGCATTTTGTTTATGAAAAATCAATGAAATACATGAAAAAGGGAGAGATTAAAATGCATTTATTCCTGGTAAATAATTGACCATTCAAGTAAGATAAAAAAAATAAAAAATAGAAATTGAATAGATCTGACAGATTTAAATACAAAAATGTTTAAGTTACAAAAAAATAAAATGCATGCCTTTCCTTAAATATTACTTCATCTTTAATATGTGCAAAAATGGCATAAAAAACAAAAACCCAAATGGAAAATAAGATCAATACTTAATAAATAATGTGTACAATGTGTATATACATACAAATGTATATGTGTATATATATATATGTATATATAAATTGTATATGTATATATGATATTAATAATTAGTCATTTTTAATCAATAGTAATATTTAACAATGTTTACAATGTGTATATAAATATAAATATGCATTTTTATTACAATTATATATATATATATACGACTAGATTACCATTCCAGTCTTGTTTATATAGATAGATATATCAGGCACACAAAATTATACATATGTATACATATAAAATTAATGTCACTTGCAGCCATAGACAGGCATTATTATAATGATGAGATAAAAAGCAGCTCAATTACATGTGAAGACATTTCATTAGGTTTAATTGGGTGTGTATGTGACAATTACACAGGTAAAAAGGCTTATTAGCTAAACAGTGAATAGTGATGAGTTGCGAAATGTTGGAGCAGCATGGGAAAATTAGGAAAATGAAGCTGTTTTTCAGCATGGTTGTTTTAACCCATCTATCTCAGTTCCCACGACAATTCTACACAATTCCCTGTGCAGTAAGTGTATTAATGAAATCCTTTCAGTATCCAAAAAACATACAAAAAGAAAAAACATATAAACAAAACAGATTATCACAATATATATCTATGTAGCTTCTATTTCAGTCTACTTTGTACTTCTCTAGTGAAATTATTCTAAAGTATTTTATATGATTATTCTAACATAATACAGGTTTTATATGTCCCAGGACATACTTGAAAACGAGAGAAATCTCAATGTATCCTTCCTGGTAAAATCCTTTATAAATAAATATATGTGATCTGTGAAATCAGTCATATTTTAATTTAGTTAGGAATACATTAGCAGAACTAAATTTCGATTTGATGATCCCCAGCACTCATGTTTTTCCAGAAATATGTACTTAGAATGTTTAAATTTAAGAGATACAATTAGGAGGAATGCAACAACAAAAACCTTTTTTCATTTCAGAAGCTCCCATGTCCTAATCATCTCTCTCATTATGAATAGGTTATACAGCTTCGGTGTCTATTTATTAAAGAAACAGATATGGACATTTAAACACACACACACATTAGACTTTTTGTGCCACAACAGAGTAGTATTTAACATTTAAATGTTAATTACTTGCAAAGTACTTGTATCTAGGAAGGGAATGAGAATATAAACCAAAAGGGAAATAAAGAGACAGACAGACAGACAGACAGATAGACAGATAGACAGACAGACAGACAGACAGATAGATAGATAGATAGATAGATAGATAGATAGATAGATAGATAGATAGATAGAATAGATAGATAGATAGATAGATAGACAGACAAAATGTGTGGACCCAAATAAGTAGATGGGATGTGAATTATGAATTTCTGTCACTCTTTGCTAATGTCATTGTAATATAAATAGAATATCTATATTTATATGTATGCATGTGCACAAAGGTTATTATTAGTATGTTATAAGCATACATTGAGATTGCTGTAGGTGCAACCATAAGAAAGTATTGCTTCCTACAGTTTAATGCAGATATATTATGCAGTGATCACAATATGCATTGTCTGACATCAAAGTCAAAACATATATTCCTGTCTTTTCTCTTTTTTTAGGGATTTGAGTGTGTGACTATTGTGGAAAACATTGGGATAATTTGCAATTGTTTGCCCTGCTTCAGCAAACCCAATATTTTGCTTCTGCTGGGTGCTTTCAAAGAGGCTGTGCATGCACTGGCAGCTCTCAGTATCTGACAGCAGGTGGCAATGGCTTTTTTTGTCCTGAGAAAGGAATTAAAAGACTTGGGAGGCAGCTGTCCTGTATCTGGCTCTGCTCCTAAACCCTCTGTGCTGCAATCAGGGGCTGAGCTGCCTCCCAGGGGCACAATGTGGGTGCAAATCTCACTCACCCCCACATTCCCACAGGGGTCCTGAGCACTGTAACCCCTTCACTGCTCAAATCCACCAGTGCTGAACCCCCTCTAACACATACAAATCACCCCCTCCATCCCAACCCTCTCTCTTCTCACAACTATTCGTTTTATAGAGACTTTTACAATTGTATTCAAATTACCAAAATTCTACTATCTTACTCCAAATATTCAATTTGAAATAAACACTCATATTTTCGTCTTGAGGTAATTATTTTTTTACTGGTTTCTGATCATTTCACTCGATTTTCAACTGAAACAATCGATAAAATGAATTATACAAGATATCAAATTAACCCTTACTATACCCTGCATGGTGGAAGGTGCATTTACCAGATTATATTACTGCATGCAGCTACATATATACTAATATTTAAATATATAACAATAAAGAGAATATGAAGAATATGCCGGTAATTGAGATTTAGATCCAGACAAGCTTGGTGTTGGTGACAGGACATGAATGGGTATTTATCTTTTTATAAAACTGAATTGGAGTCTGATGAAACCGATTCAAAAAAGCTATGAGCCCTGTGTGCAGGGGGTCATTTCTCAAACTGCATATTTAATAATATAATTACCTCATTTCTGTATGACCATTGTCACCCCACTATTAATGAACAGACCCCCCTGATTTCTACCTTTATTTCCGCATATTTCGTATATATATATATTATATATATATATATACTTGAAAACGAGAGAAATCTCAATGTATCCTTCCTGGTAAAATACTTTATAAATAAATATATAAATGATAAATAAATATATAGTGTTGCGTAGGATTGCATTGCATATATTTATTTATAATATATAATGTGTGATAGTAATAAAATCAATTATATTATTGTAATTTGTTTATATACATTTGTACACATATGTTTACACACACACACACACACATATATGTATGTATTACAACACACAAACACTTATATATGTAGTAATATTTAAGATGCAGCATTTTTATAGGTTATACAGTCCTGTGTTTTCAGTGATTGCTCTGCAGGTCATTTCACAGAAATATAGTTGTGACATTTACTGTATAAAAAGTCACCAATGTGTGCAGGGCTTCTTATTATGTATCAGCCGGTGTGCTTTTGGTAAATAGATGCTGCAAGCTGCTTCCAGGATTGTGCCCGTTATGAGGATCTGGCAGCACAAGAACACATTATTTTATAGGCTTTTAAAAGAATCATCTAAATCAGAGTCCCTGAAATAAATTGAAAATGCCTCAATGTCCATGGCAAATTAAAATATTTATTTTAATCAAAAAGTGAAGAACAATACATGTATTTGCATATTATTCTTCTCTCTCTCTCTATCTCCCTATACATATATATATATATTTATCTATTATTATATAAATATATTTATATGCATATTTATCTAATATATATATATCTACATATCTAACCTACATATATATGTATATATAATATCTAACCTACATATATATGTATATATATGTTTAGACAATATTATATTAATTGGTGTAGCAGACAGGAGCATATATAAATTTATTAGAGATAAGATGCTGTAGTCTTGTGACACCTGTCCTGGTCATTGTAGTGACCCCACCGAGGGGGCTGCACTGTGTTCTCATGGGGATCATAATAATATATTTTATAAGTTCAAGTGCAGCAAAGGGTCTCAGCACTAAGAGGTCCGACAGCAAACTATTAGGATAACAGAGTTCCACTTAATAAAACAAATAAATATATAACCACTTACAACGTGTTGTATTTATTACTGCCCGGATCTCTCTCCTGTTTAGATCACGGTTTAGTGAATACACTCCATGCCCAGACTTCACAATGAGTGCCCAATTACTAGGAGGGCTGAGAGGGAGCTCTATGCTCATATATAGAATCACAGAAATCAGAAAGCTCTTATACAGAGAGGACTCTTCTGATAAACACACACACATATATAAAGTATTATTTATTTATTTATGGAGTATTTTACCAGGAAGGATATCCTTCCTGGTAAAATACTCCATAAATAAATAGATAAATAAATACACACACATACACGCACAAACACACACATTATATATATATATATATATATGCTTTATGCTCATAAAAAAAATGTACCCGGACAGGACTAGGTATGTGTGTATGGATATACATTTCTAGCAACATCCAGCCACATTCATATTATTAATACATGTCTGTCTCTGTCTATTAATATCTGTTTATCTCATGTATGTCTATCTATCCGTCTATTTATCTATTATCTATTATCTTTCTATCTATCTGTCCCTCATTCTCTCTATTATAGCTCTCTGTAGATCTATCCTCCTATATCTATTATCTCTGTCTGTCTATCTATACCTATAATGCACATATTAAGATGGCACTCAGAAGCTGTCATTTTATTCTCAGTTTCATTGTACCTGAGCAGTCAGTGGCAACATCTGAAATATCCTCTAACCTCTATTTTTTACACTGTCCACTTGCATGTTGCTACATCTTGATAATTATGCCAATAGTCATTACAGCTTATGGAAATATACACTATTTTTACACATGAATCATTTGAAATTTCACCTGCTTCTGTTTGGATTTATGAACCAGTGAAGGTATAGCAACACACCCATCACACTCAGCATCAGGACATAACAGAAAGAATCCACAGACATATAATCACACTATTACATCCACAGGTGCAAGGCTGCCTTTCACACACAGGGTTTGCATGTTGTCAATTCGTTTGTAAATAAAAATGATTATGTATATGTTATAAATCGGTATCAATAAACACAACACAGATAAATAAACGTACGAAATTATTCCTGTGATTATAAATGTGTGCTTTATTAATATAAATAGTTTCTCCTGTATACAGGTATTTATAATAAACATATTCCATATGCATATGTGTAGTTTTCATGGATCTTTGTATAATAATACACATATAGAAAAATGAACGTGTGGATAAAAAAAACCCACCCACACAAACACTCCAAGTGTACTGAGCACACACCTGCAATCCTGCAATCTCAGGTAAATCAGCTTTATGTCACTCTCACCTAACAGGGAAAGAGCTGCCTCTGAAAAGGCAGGATTGGATATATAAAGGCCCAAATAATCAGTGTCCCATTCTCTAGCCATAGCTCGACAATTCTCACTATATGGAATATCCTGTCAAACAGACGATTAGATATTGAACCTGAAACACGTTAGAAATGAGTGGACTTTATCATATACTATTTTACTTGCAGAATTCAGCTCACCCTCTCTAAAATGCCCTTATTCTTAATTATGTTTTTGGATTTTTAAAACTCGTCTGCAGCTTATTTATCTAACAAATTTATATATTATTTTGTTATAAAATTATTCAAATATTATTATAGACAAACTATATATATATATAAATACATATATATATATATATATATACACACACTCAACAATTTTATATATATACACGTTAGGGAGCACTCGAGGAGTTTGTAAATGAAAAATATAACTTTATTCCAAAACCATAAGAAATCCGACTCTTCGACTCCTCGGAGCCTTTTTCAAGGTCATTTTCAATTTGGCAGATATATATATATACACACAAATGATGATAGACGAAGTTCGGCAGGTGACACAGTCTTCGTGCCCTGGTACTCACACCTCCCTTAATTATAATCCACAATGAAAAAATAGCAGGCACTCACTGGTCCTCATTAAAAGTTTCCTGGTTTCACCTTTATGTCAAAATTCAATCATAATAGTGTTCAAGCAATGTGAAACTTTTAATGAAGACCAGTGAGTGCCTGCTTTTTTCATTTTGGATTATATCGAAATATATATATATATATTACCTCATTATATATTCCTTACGTACAAAATGGCTTTATTGCATATACAGCATTTTTTCATTCCATATACAGGGTTCCAATATTGAATATAAATAATTTAACACTCCTCAGAAACACACATAATCCTTACACGAAGCTCTACATTCTGTATATAAACAATCCATTTACATGATATTCTCTTTCATTATAATAACATTTATACATCCGATGGGCACAAACTTTCCCCATTCCATAAGCATACACTATGCTATAAATGCAGTTATTATATATGTATTATGGCTCCGTGCTCCTTACACACGTTATTACACCTTTTTATACATAATGCCCAGTATAATCGTCTTTCTCCTGACGTTCGCCGTGGCATCTGCCTTGCGCCCTGTGCCCTGTGCCTTGTGCCCTGTGCCCTGTGCCCTGTGCCTTGTGCCCTGTGCCCTGTGCCTTGTGCCCTGTGCCTTGTGCCCTGTGCCCTGTGCCTTGTGCCCTGTGCGGCCAGGCATGGCATTTACACTTATTACACAAGATCATAGGGTGAACGGGGTTCTCTAGGGTGAACGGGTTCTCAATTCAGGACAGCACTATGCACCCATAATATTATCATTTATTACCATAAAGGGTAAACTGTATGTTAAAAGATAATATCTGTATTAAATGCCTGGGGTCTATCCCAGAGAGAGAGAGAGACAAACTATAGATGGATTAGATAGGTAGATCATAAATCTAGAGAAGCATAGATAATGAGATCATAAAGAGATAATAAGGAAAGGGCGGTATATAGGTAATCCGATTAGATAGATAGATAATAGCCAGGTAGATGAGAGATATGAAATAGTCAGAGAGAGACTGGGATAGATAATAGGAAGGCAGCTGGATAATAGATATACATAGACAATAGACATGATATACAGACCAGATACCTGATGGATGAGACAGATAAGAAAATGTATATATGATAGATTATATAGATTCGTGATATAGTGAGAGATCGATAATAGCCAGACAGTTGATAGTGAGATAGGGTTAGATAGATAGATAGATACAGAGATATATCGAGAGATGTGATATATAGACACATAGATGACACTTATATAGATATGTAGGTACATACCTGATATATGAGATAGAGGATACCAGATAAATAGATACATATATAGTTAGATATAGAAATATAGATGATATATATATATATATATATGCATAGATCGATAGATGCACATATATACAGATACATACATAGATGATGTATAGATAGATACATGATATATAGAAATATAAATGATATATAGATAAGAACCAGATAGATGATAGACAGATGTAGATATGTTAGACAGATAGCTATAGATATGATAGATTGAGAGGTATAAAGATGGAAAGACAAATATAATATAGTTGCTAGATAGATTGTAAAACATGCAGGGTGTTATCTGAAGATGTCTGTGGATGTCATTATATGTGACTGTGAATATCAGTCATCTAAAATACACAGATCTCTGGGCTTTGGATAAGATTGATCGATATTTTGATGGATGTGTGACTGCCTCCACTTGTACATGTAGAAGTCTGTATATGTGCAAGGGTGTATGTAGACCTATATGTATATTTTGGGGTATCTGCATGATGTTTGAAGATCAGTGTAGAGCAGACATACATAGGTGTCTGTACATGTATGTATGAAGATGTATGTGTGTGTCTGTGCCAGAAGAATGGTTCGTGATATGGGATGCTTGACAGTCAAGTCTATAGAAGTGGCTGCTTTGCTTTGTGTATATAACAGCTTTCAGTTTGGCATTTTCCTATATTAGATGTAATAAACTTGTTTATGTGGAGCTGACCCAAGAACACAATCGAAGCAGCCATCTAGAACATAACACACAGCTCATGTAGTGTTTACAGGCAATGCTGTAACAGAGTAACAAGTCAGTGGCTGACAGCCAACATCTGATATTTCCTACATCACTACTTTACTTCAACTTTATCAGGGACACACACCCTGGCTCTGTGGGAAAATTAAATATATATAGAGAGTATCTATACTTATCACAAAGATCATATAGCAGACACAGGACTTGTTACCTGTTAGATTTGGTTACTACATGAATATCTCACCAATATAAGTGCTATGGTTACATTGTATAAGTATTTATTGACAAACACTGGTGAGTTTCATAAACAGACCGGCAACAGTTAAAGCTGAGTTAATATTAGTTCAGACATGGTCTACCAGAGTTAGATGTTATGTGGGATTAAGTTTATGTATTGCGCCATATTTGTCATTCTCAACGCCTCTGCCCTGATCCACCCAGACCTCCCTTCTGCCACCCAACCCACAGCACCCCCTTCCTGCACCCCCATGCCCCATGAGTAACCATGTGCTCGTCTCCCATAGAATAAATCGGTTACATTACCCAGTCTCTTCCAGTGCCTGGTCAGAGTCGGGGAGATGAACTACTGGGTCTCTCTCCCCTACATAGTGAACAGTGAAAACTTCAGCCCCCCCAACCCCCAGCCCAGCAGCTATGTCCCCAGTGCCAAGAGCTCAGGAGAGCATTTCTGGCCAAGGATACAGACTCTGCCTCCCCTTCCCCTGGCAGCAAAAGGAGAGACAGAGAGAGGGGGAGAGAGAGCTTCTTTTACAGATCTCAAACCTCTTTGTAAAGAGCTCAATATGCTGTCTGGATGTCTGGTCCTGTGTACCCCCACCTCCTCCTCCACTGTCCAAGATCTTGTTGGCCCAGGCACCCCCTTTTCTCACCATGTGGAGCTGAAGATGTGTTGTTTAGAGATAGACACCTTGGCGAACTCTGAGTGATTTACAGAAATACTGCTGGAAATGCTCATAAGCAAATTCAAATCATATCATAGATTCTTCAGTCTGAGCTGGAATACTGTGCAGTGTATGTCAGGTCTCAGGAAACATCCACAGCAGACTGTAAAGTGAAGTTTGGGAATAGAGAAGGGAGGGGGTATGGGGGTATGGTAGCCACATCTCACCAAATAACCATTAGTCCATGCACTGACCAGTAAATTAGAGAGAGATTGTAAATGATGTAGACAACAAATAGAACAGTTAGAGAGGCAATAAATTGATTAATAGCTCAATCAATCAATTTCACACTCTGCTATGTTTTTACAATGGATATAAATGCTTATGGTTCTCAGATAATAATGGCCTATTAATATAATATAATAATGGCATCAGCTAGTTTTATGTTGAAGCTGTTTGTAAAGGGTCCTCAATATTTCCTAGTATGGAACATCACCACTGCTTCTGTAAAAATGCTGTCTGATAAGGGTATTCCAGAAAGTGTTTAAGGCTGTGGCCAAATGAGCACACCGATTGCGCACAGTTCGTCCGTTGAAACAGATGCACTTTATAACGGATGAGATTGGGGTTAACATACTATCAGGTAGTTATGTCGGACGGCAGAAAAAAGAAAGCTGTATGCAGGGGTGTCTCTACATCCATCGTAGCTTTTTTACGTCAATGTCATTTTGCCGTCTGTTGCAGCATGCATTGCCCGTGCATGAAAAAGTGTGCATGTGCTTCGTGTGTTGTTCTTCATTGACTCCTTTGAAAAGCTACGACGAACAGCAAACAATGCGGTCAGACTTATGTGTTAAGTGTGCTCGTCTGACCACAGACTAAGACTGGCGGCACACGAGCGTACAGGTACTGCGTACAGTGCGTCCGGTACGGACGCACTTTTTGACAGGATATATTGTGTGTACTGCGTGAATGTGTGTCCGTATCGAACGCACATTTTGACGAGAGATAGTGTTCAACAGACGATCAGAAGTTATAAAAGTGGATCAGAAGATGGCAGATGCTTCAGCGTGCCGGCCTTCGATCTTGCGCAAATATTCACGCACACAGGAAGCGGCACGTAGTTTCTGCGGGACGCCTAGCTTTTTCACGTCCATGCCATTTTTGCGTCCGTAGCAATACGCAAAGGCCGTGCGTGAACAAATGCGCAGGTGCATCGTGCGGTGTCCTTCATTGACTCCAGCAAAAAGCTACCACGGACATCAAATAGCACGCTCAGACGGACGCAAAAAATCCGCTCGTGTGTTGCCAGCCTTAAAGATCTGCCTTTCTGTAATATAAACCTGAAGGACTAGATTATATAGTGAAAGCTAATGTAGCACTTGGATATGTAAGCGTTAACGTCGGGATAAGTGACTTTAACACATACCCCCATATTACATCCCTAACGCTAAGCAGGTTAAAAATCAGTGATTGTGCTAGCTTCCACAAGCTTACTGTACTTTCCACATCCTATACTTAACACAGGGAGCGCAATCAGTAATTAGCGTTAGGATAAGTAATATCAGTATTATAAAGTGTACTCACTTGGGTTGTGGTGGAGGACAAAAAATGAGATAAAAAGCCTCCACGCAATAACCAATAATGTTTCTTATTGCAGAAGCCACTTGCACATCACAGCAATACAAAGAACTGCATCACTAGCCTCTGCTGAAGAGGGTCCAATAAACCCAAAACAGCGCTGTCCTAGGAGTGGCTTTGACCAGTTGCATAAACCTGATCTCTGCTAAAAAAAAGCCGTCTAGTATGTCATGGCATTGATTTAAGGGATCTGTATGAAAACAGACACAGGATGCAAAAAAAGTGAGACAGATGTCATTTGCATGTCCTACCCAGAATTCCTTGCTGCATATGGGGAATGTAGCACAGGAGCTCTGGGATGCAGTTCTTTGAATTGCTGTGATGTGCAAATGGCTTCTGCAATAATAAACTTTATATAAAGTGCTAATGCTAATTACCACACCGATGGGCTAAACACATTTTTACTGAGTCCTAAAAGCTGGTGCTAGAGGATTCAGCTTTTGCAGAATCATGTAGCAACAGCTAATCTCACACATCAAATACGATAATCACCACTAATCATGCGGGGAGAACGACGGCCCGATCCACTGCTTCTCGCCGTAAGGAGCAGAGTAAGACAAATAGTCCCCAGTCTCCCTCTGTGATCACGTCACGGCTCTGCGTGATCTCGGGAGAACGAGATCGCTCAGGGCTCGCAATCTTGCTGTGCAACTCTCCATGGAGTCCTATGGACTCCAGGAGGTGATACTCGCGGCGGCTCAGAAGAGCTACCTTGAGTATCACAGAGGGTAGCGCTTGGTACCCGGGATAAGGTGCTGAAGTAGCGCCTGCCCCGGAATCGCACACTAAAATGGGAATGCTATGGGGAAATCTGCAGGTGCAGGTTTTCCCCATTAACGCCCCCATTTTAGCGTGCACAATGTAATCTAGCCTGAAGCGTCAACAATTACCATTTAGTCACATGTTTTCCTTTCTGTAACTGTCCATAAACCTGGCTAACAGCATCTCATCTCAAGTGAATTCAGTTGCTGTTAGGTTGGGTGGTGATCTGATCATATCCTTTTTTTCAATTTTATTTAGATAGGTGACAGTGGTGCACAGTAAGTATGACACACAGAAACATTGGAAATATAAAGTATGTAAGACAAGAATATGCATGACCATTTTAAACAAAAAGGGGAGCGACTAAAAATTTACAAGAGAAAAAAAGAAATAGAAAAAAGTTCTCATCTCCAGAAATAATAGCCAGAGGAATCCTATAGGACATCATTATTTGAAAAGTGACATATTTTCAGTAAAGAATTGTGTGGATGGTGAACTGTCAGCTCATTCATTCTTTTGATGACTCTAAGATCCTATTCTAAGTAACCAAGGGCCTTCATAACTGCAAACGGCAATACCTGATCTATATATCCGTGTGTGATAAAATGTATACATATTGTAGCTATATTACAATCTTTGCGCAAAAACCCTCGCGCAAAGAGAAAATGTTTGCGCGCAAATCACCGCTGGAATTACAATCCTCGCGTGTCTTTTCATCCGCCGATCAATAACGCGTGCAAACAGGACGCACCCAAATGCTCGCGCAGTACCGTTGCGCGCAGAAGTCAGTGTGCGGACTGTTTTTTTCTCGAGATTCAGCCAGTCAGAATTAAGAACCACAATTATCTCACGTTAAGTTTTTGCGCCTGTCAAAGTCAATCTGAGCATATATGCTGCAGCAATAATACATGCACACACAACTTCTCCATTTTATTGGTTTGGTATGTGTAGATTGTGTAACTATACTTTGCTGCGGTTTTTTTTTGGGCTGGTGTATTTGGGTTCGGCCAGGTTGATAGAATTTGCCATTAACACCAGCTTTTAGGAGTTGCTAAAATTATGCGCGCAAAGGCTGTGCGTTACAAACTGCGTATAGATTGTAATACCATCCGCGTACCAGCGCACATTCGCGTTTGCGCTCACAATGTTAAGTATAGAACACGCAAAGTACAGTAAACTCGCGCAGGGTTCGCGCAGGTTCACCCGTTGTAGACGATTGCGCGCAGTTGTTTCGCTGACTATGTAATACGGGATTCGGCGCAAATGGTTTTACCCCTCGCGTTAATGTTTTTTTGCGCCGGCGCATACATTTGCGTGAAAATTGTAATTTAGCCCATTATGTATCAATTTATAGTGTATTGAATTCATGTTATGAAACAAACTAGCAAATGTTAACCTGACACAGCTCTTGGAATCATGTTGTTCAAGCTTAAGGAGGTTAAAATTCAGAGTGCAAGAACATGAAAGATTTTTAACTGCAAAGCTCGATAGGGTTAAACTTTATCAAGCTCAAGTAACCCTCTTGTTGCTGATTTGCTGATAGTTCACTGACAGTTAACGAATAAATAAATTAATAAAATGTTGCATCTCTCTGACGCCACAATAAAACAGGGAATAAATGTGGTTCTATTCACTATGCCGTGTATATTGCAGACCATCTGCATTGAATGGCCAACCCAATGCCCACATCTAGACTGTAAGCTCCTATGAGCAGTGCCCTCTAGACCAAGCGTTTCCATCCTATGTTTGTTTATCTGTATCTTGTTCCCTTTGGTTGTTGTAAAGCGCTGCGGAAACTGTTGGCGCTATAGAAATGATGACAATAATAATAATAAAATCCTTTATAAATAAATAAATAAATAAATAATAATAATCTACAGCGTTCAGGATTTGTACTGTTTTCCCCTAAGGTAAACCTTATGTTGCAATATTTTACACTTGGTCTGCATTATCAGCATGCAGGCAAAATAGAATTTTCATTCAAATACAGTAAATATGATAAAGATAAATAATAAAAATATTTAGATCACTTGCTTATGGGTATTTGTTGTGACCATAATGAAATTATTAGAAATGCAGGTTCCAAAAAAAATACCAGTACAATATAAAAATAATATCTGTATGTGGTATAATGCCTATATATGGATTATCAGCAATTATAAACAGCTGAATCCTATCCCTGTGCAGAAATGAGTGATCCCAGAGCTCTCCCTGTATTCTGCCCTCTCATTGACTGCTGTAATATCTACCAAAGGTATAGTTTGAATGAGGGTGGGGGTTGCTTCTTCCAGATTCCCTTTAGCAAATACATGGTTCAGGAAATGAGATCTGACTATGTGTTTGATTTGTGTCCAAGGTAAACATCAATCATGCATTTAAAAAAAGCAATTGCATAGGCTAAATATAGTTTTGTGTTGTTACATAATGCAAAAATATGCTTATGTTTTTAAGGGGTTAATAATTGGTATGGATACATCTGACTCTTTATGTAAGGGGATATTCAGAGATGTCACCGACATTTTGGTTCTCTCTCACTCCACGCACTTTGGGGAATCAAATTCCCCAACCCTGCGGTGAAATCGGCATTCACCGCAGGGTCCCTGAAGTGCAGGGAATGATTACGAAAATACGCCGAAAAATCACCGAAAATCCACCGAAAACCCCACCACTAAGTTGCCAATATGACCCAAAATGCTGCAGAAAACTTGCCGAGTGTACCTGACGATCTGCCGCAAACCCGCTGAAAACATCTGCAAAAAGTCGACAATCCACTGAACACAGTGCCGGCCAGACGCTCGAAAAAAGCCGACATGCCGACGAACGGGGGCTAAAAAAAAAAAAAGTTTTGGAAGTTTCTAAATTTGAAAAAGTGTTTGCAAAAAAACTATACTGGACGAAAATGTCTGGAATTAACATATAAGGTCCTTTGAATAATAAAAAAAAGGTCCTTTACAGAAAAAAAAGCTATTTAAAAAAAAATCGGAAAAAAAGTTTTTGCCAGAAAAATTCTGAAAA
Organism: Leptobrachium leishanense; assembly: GCA_009667805.1. Taxonomy (NCBI): domain Eukaryota; kingdom Metazoa; phylum Chordata; class Amphibia; order Anura; family Megophryidae; genus Leptobrachium; species Leptobrachium leishanense. The sequence continues at coordinate 245,083,839 of CM019063.1, read as the reverse complement.
ATGACTAAAAAATCCTAAAAAAGAATAAAGAGACTTTTTGCTGCAGATTAAGAGAATAAACGGTTTAATAGATATTGGATAAAAACAGGAATATTTTTAATATTGAAACCTATGGGATTCGCCTGAATAAACCTGCCGAATGACACCATAAACAGCAGGGCACTTCACTGACATTTCTCTGCTGTTCAGTGTTCTCTGTGTAGATTAACCATTGCTTCTCTATGGGGATTTCACTGCTGCTCAACAGGCACCATATTTTGCTGGCAATTCGCCAATATTTGACGAACTACCTGCTCTCCGAATAGCTGAATGGCCAGGAAATGGCGCTGTACAGGGAAATTCACTGTTCAGGGTCCAGATCAGCTGTGTCTGAATAACCCTGTAGGTTTCCCCCAGGGCCTAAATCATTATGTTTAGCCGCTCAAGCCAATGTTTTAGCAAAAATACTGAAATAAAACTAAAGCAAAATTTAAAAAATGCTATATATCTCAGAATGTTAATATTCAGAGGCAAATCATGGTCACTTTCATCATTTTTTTTTAGAGAAGATAAATTTTTTCAATTTGCATCTGAAATCCAAATAATGTGTAATCTCTTTGTTCTGAAAATACATTCAGAAATAATTATTTACTAAGTGTAAATGAAAAAATGAGTGAATATCTATTGCTGACAAATTACTTCTGATTGCGCGGATGACTGTGTGTACAACCGTATGTATGAATATGCGCTGTATATTTGTGTCTATGCATGTGTGAGCATGCAAGTGTCTGTGTGTCATTGTGCTTTTGTGTGTTATGATGTGTATCTCTGTATGCATTCGGGAACATGCATCTTTGTGTCCAAATGTCCATGTTTGTGCATATACAGTATGTGTCTGTGTATACATGCGAGAGTTTTTGTGTTTGACAGTGTGTACATCTGTATGTATGTGTGAAGATGTAGGTATGTTTGTGGTGTGTAAATGTTTGTATCTGTGTGTGCATACATTTTGTTTGTGTGTACATGCAAGTGTCGATTACAGTATGTCTGTTGTGTGTAAATATATATGTCTGTACATACATTTGTCTTTTAATGCTTGTTTTTGTGTACATGTTTGCATCTGTGTATACCTAGATGAGTCTCAGTGTACATGTATGCCTTTGAGTATGTGTGTGCCTGTGTGTACATGCCTTTGCCTGCTGTGTGTAGGCGCTGTGGTCATACAGTAGAACGTACATTTTATTCCACTATTAAAGCATGAGCTGGCCTGCTCTGCCTGTACGATCCGTCCCAGTGAGCACAATGAGCTATTGTATTCATCGACAAACTATGATTTCCTATTCTTTTTTTTTTCCAAGACTCAAGTTACAGTAATAAAATCTACATTATTAGTTACACCAGGGCCACTCAGACACATTGCATAGCTCTGTACCAACACAAAAGAGAGAAATAAAGGACATACGCAATCACTTTGCTTTAAAAGTGCCTTTGATCAGTGTATTGACTGTACAAAAATTATAGCGCTGAGTAAATGATCTACTTTCAGCTTATTTCCTTGGAATGTAAACTGTATTTCCAACTTTCATTTTCGAGAATGGATTTGCTAATTATGGCATGGCGTAGCATCGCTTTTAAAAAAAAAAATATCTAGAAGTAAATGTTTACAAATTACAAAAGTATAAAAATAATACAGTGTATATTTGATAAGCCGTCTTTGTCCAGATGCCGAAATCACCAGAGTATAGTAGTACGTAGTGATACCTTTTATATGTTACATTTAAAAGACAAGCTTTCGAGAGTGTAACCTCTCATATATGTGTCATTATAACCAAATCATTGTGATACATATATTTTTAAACCATTTATTCAAAATATGTTGGTGCTCTGTGAATGATTGATTTATGGAAATGTGTTACATTAAATATCTTACAAAGTATTCTTTTGTTGTAGTAAGACTTTTTTTGTTGAAAATAATATTTTTATTTTTCAAATAAACAAAGGGGTACAGAAAAAGAAAAGGGGGGGAACGAGTAATCATCATGGAGTAGTAAGACTTTTTTAATAAGCTCATAGAACAATTTGCTGAAGAAGATTCTTGAATCTCCCCACATACATCTGATGATGCTTAGGTCTGTGCTACAAGGTGAGCACACAGTTCTTTAACAGCTACAAGTTTTTATAAAGCGATAACAAGTTCCGTAGCGCTGTACAATGGGAGGCAGAAAACTAAATATACATACAGGTTCAACACACAGTACAATAGGAGAGAGGACCCTGCTTAAGAGCTTACAATCTAAGGCTAGTGTCAGACGAGCGTCTTTGGAGAGCGGAAGGAACGTCCATGAGAGTGGACGTTCCTTCCACTCGACGCCTGTCTGGCCACCTCACTGAGCGCACTCATTGCACTCAGGGCTGCAAGGCTTGATCCTCTTATGGAGAATCGCGCTTTGTAGCTCCGTCAACGTCCGTCCTAGTGCTTTGCAAGAGAGGCTTGGATAACGGACGCTTGTTGCGCGCGCATTGCGTGCAAGCGTGTGACCGGCCCCTTTGCAGCGTCAAAACGCTGCGACGGACGCTGGCAAGCACGTCAGTACGGGCGCATATTGTGCGCTCGTCTGACCCTGGCCTAAATTAATAGGGGTGACACGCTAGGGGTGAGGGTACGTGAAGCTGATAGCATCAGATCATTGGCAGAGCGAAGTGGTTGTGATGGGATGTACCTGTTAATAAGGGAGGAGGTGTATGCAGGGGCGCGGTTATGGAGAGCTTTGTACGTGAGCACCAATATTTTGAATTGGATTCTATAGAAGACACATCCGATACAAGTACAGGCAGAACAAGGTGGAGCGTGAGCATGATAAGAGTATTCAGTAACCTTTTACTAGTTTTTACACGTAAAAATCATCAAAGTATATACTTTATATAGGTTGTTGTAAAACAGATAGTTTAGCGAACAATAAAAATATAATTGTGGCACTGATACGTTTTTTTTAACCCTTTTACTATTAATTGGTTATTTGAAATATGGAGGGCTATATTACATAGTTGGTGCTAACTTAACCAGAGCTGTTGTAAACTTACCAGAGCCATTATAGCCTATGGAGCTTTTCAGTTTACATCAATCAATTTCACATTAAGAATTTTATTTAAGATCTTTCAAACATTAAAACGCACATTTGCCCATTTTCCATTTTTCATGTATCCATTTTCATTTATGCTTTACAGAAATATTGCTGAGATGAAAGGTTCTAAACTGTAGATGGTGTCCCTGGTCTTGCACAATTTCAAATGGGTCCTCCTTATCAGCACGGAGGCAGAAATGGCCTTTGTGTTAAATACAGGAAATTTGATAACGATAAATAATAAAAATGTTCAGATCTCCTGCTTATGGGAGGTTGTAGTGTGCATAATGAGATTATTAGCAATGCAGCTTCCACAAAAACACCAATAAAACATAAAATTGATATCTGTAAGTGTCATAATGCCTGTACAGTAGCAACATTATCTGTACTGTAGAGGGATTTTTAATGGAAGAAAAATAGTCTATGAAAGGGAAAATGAAGTAAGGTATGTAAAAAGGAGGAACACGATTGAACTGATAAGGCAGGGGTGTATAGGGAGGGGTTTGAGTGAGAAGAAAGGAATTCTTTGGAATATGGAGAAGGTAACCTGACATAGAGATGGAACTAATGGATGCAATGATTGTGCAATATGGTATCCTGTGATAAAAGTGCCATCTAGTGGATGCAAAAAAACCAATGCAATGCAATTAAGTCACGCAATTGAAAAAGACGTTCCAATTCAGAAGCTTTTTTTGAGCAAATGTATGAATGTGTTTTTCGGAAGCTATTGAATTTTAGGGTTATTATTATTATTATTATTCTTTATTTATAAAGTGCCAGCATATTCCGCAGCGCTGTACAATAGGCGTTAGGGTTAGTAATAAGGTTAGGGTTTGTAATTAGGGTTAGGTTACTCTTTTGTGCTTATTATAGGGCTAGGTTTACTTTTGGGGTTAAGAATTATCCTAACTCTAAGATTCTGATTAACGTTTGAATCATTTATAGGCAACAGACTCTGCTCCTTCTTTGATGCCAACCACAAGCACAAATAGCAGCCTAACCCTAATTACAAATCCTAATCCTTTATATTGACCCAGGTAAGAAGCAGCCAAAAAGCACATTTACAGATGTAAATGAATGTAAAAACCAGACTCCCCCTTAGGATGTCCCTGTGCACATTGTGCACAGAGCAATGGACAAACAGTGCAGTATGGAAAAAGGCTCTAGATAAATAAGGCCTTTGATGATAGATAAAGAAGAATTACATAGTTACATAGGGTGAAAAAAGACATGTTTCCATGGGGTCCAGCCTTTCACACATCACCCACTGCTGTTGATCCAAAAGAAGGCAAAAAACCCCAGTCTGAAATGCTCGCCAATATGCAACATACTGGGAAAAAATTCCTTCTTGACCCCAGAACAGCAGTCAGATTTCTCCTTGGATCAAGAAGCTTTTAGCCGCATATTAAATATTATGACCCTTAATATTTTGTGTCTGCAGGAAGTCATCCAGTCGTTTTTAAAAGTCTATACAGACTCTGACCCAACCACCTCAACAGGCAGAGAATTCCACAATTGAGGGGGAAGAACTGGGAACTGAAATTGGAGAGAAGCAACAAAGTCACAATAGGGCCAAAATAAAGAGGATGACATAAGGGTGATAATTTAAATTGAAATGATGATTGGATGAGGAAGGATTTTTATTAGATATAGTTATTAAGATATGGAGCTGATAGATCTGCAAAAGCTGAGAGATGAAGGAAAAAAAAACACAATTAGTTTGAAGGTTTCTGAAATAAGGATAGCAGAACACAAAATAACAAGTATACAAAACATAACCAGATAACCATAACATAGAAGTTATGAAAACAAAACAGCTGTGACATGAAAAACAAGAGGTGACGAGGGTCATGCTCAGGAGCTTACAGTCTATACAGCACTGTGAATTAATGGAAATCTCTAGGATAAAATGGGAGGGTGGAGAGCAGAAAATAGGAGGGGTTAAATATCAATATTAATATTTAACCCTTCCTTATCCCCATCTGCTTCCCCTTCAGTTTTTAGCTTGGAGTTGTTTAAAAACTCACCTGCATTGGATTGTGTGTGTGTGTGGGGGGGGAGGGGATCCTTTATCACGCTGTCACTGTGCCAATTAGTCAGTCGAGAGCTCAGATGATTGGATGCCTGTCACAGATAATGCATTGAGAGTCACTGGCTGATTGTAACACAGAAGGATGTCATCGCGGGAGTTGATTCATACCCTCCTAAGTATAGGGAAAGGCTGTTACTCCCCCACCTGTTTGGAAGGCTGTTACTCCCCCAAGATGAGGAGAGGGGGGGGGGGTTGAGACACATAGCACAAAACAACCGATTAGTTGTGTTGATTTACAGGGTTATTCAGAGAAAGGTGAAACTCAGGAGAACTGGCAGGAGAAGAGAACAATCTAGACCAAATAGCCGATTTGGAAAGTGAGATAAATGGGAGAATTTTTCTGGTTTGGATATTTTGACCTAGAATTTTCACTTCTCCACTCATTCTCGTGAGTTTCACCTTTCTTTGAATAGACCTGTAAGTCATGTTGGCTACAGTGTTCTTTTAAGTAGATTGATTGCTTATTAAGTGGTTAGTTTTCAAATCATTTTACTCTGCGTAACAAGAGCCATAAATAGAACCTGCTCATTATATTCCTGCAGTGGCATTTATCAGTCCACTAAATAATGATATTAATAATTTTGTCAAGCGCATAGGAGCATACAAGTATATTAAATATTTAAAAAAATACCAAATTATTTTGCAAGTAGTTTTCCAACATTGGAAGATGTGCCGCTGCTTTAGATATGTTTTGGGGCCTAAATGGCAGAGCCATTGAATATCCTGTAGACTTTTTTGTGTATAATGTATACAAGGCGCCTGACTGTGGGATTATTATCTTATGATCTGGCAGTACTAGACTGTAGACTGAGTACAGAGATGTCACGTCAGTGTAACGTATGATCATTGAAGGGACAGATAGATTTAGAAGGAGTCCAGTTGTTGATCTCTCTCTGCTACACAGCATGACAGGGTCATCCAGAAAATAGAGCGGCCTGAAACATTGCCATTTACATGGCTCAGATCAACACTACGTTCTATTAAAAGAAGCATACAGCAGACTTAAACCATGTTTGCCAATACTTTCTTGGCATAGACATTCTTTTTTTCTGGCTGCCACTAGAGATCTGTGTTATCATATTATTATCATCATTATTAACGCTATTATTATTGCACTTAAATTCTCTTCCATTATAACAAGGAAGGGATTCATCTCATTCCTGTCTACATCATTATACAGACACAATGAGAGAGCTTCCATTTTTAACCATTTGACTGCCAGCGGGGTCTGGATCCTGTAACAAGAACACAGAGAATGTTTTGTTTTTCACTTTTTTTCCCTGGCCATTCACATGCAAATGATGCTGCCTGAAAATTTCCTTTCTTGCTGCGTTCTGTCAAGATAAAAGAGCTTTACTGTAAATACTCTGTTGTGCTCAGTGCTACGACTGCGAAAATTTATTTCCAAAAAAAATTAGTTTTATATTCAGTCTCCATTTAAGTAATTTCACACTTTTTTTGTAATTCTCAAGAGCTTATTGTGTTTCGAGTGTTAAGTATACAAAAAGCTTTGTAATAAATGTGTCTGTCTGTCAATCTACCATCTATCTGTCTATCATCTACCTGTCTGTCATCTATCAATCTATCTATGTATCTATATATATTAATCTATCTATCTATGTAAATTAATCTATCTATGTATCTATATATTAATCTATCTATCTATTTATCTATATACATTAATCTATCTATTTATCTATGTATCTATCTATTTATCTATGTATCTATCTATTTATCTATGTATCTATCTAGCTATACATCTATGTATCTATACATTAATCGATTTATCTATTTATCTATGTATCTATCTAGCTATATATCTATGTATCTATACATTAATCGATTTATCTATTTATCTATCTATCTATCTATCTATGTATATATTAATCTATCTATGTATCTATCTATATATTAATCTATCTATGTATCTATCTATCTATCTATATAAATCTATCTATTTATCTATGTATCTATATCTATCTATTTATCTATATCTATCTATTTATATATGCATCTATATATATTAATCTATCTATTTATCTATGTATCTATATCTATCTATTTATATATGCATCTATATATATTAATCTATCTATTTATCTATGTATCTAGCTATATATCTATGTATCTATACATTAATCGATTTATCTTTTTATCTATCTATCTATCTAGCTATATATCTATGTATCTATACATTAATCTATTTATCTATTTATCTATCTATCTATCTATATCTATCTATCTATATATTAATCTATCTATGTATCTATCTATATATTAATCTATCTATGTATCTATCTATCTATATAAATCTATCTATTTATCTATGTAACTATCTATCTATTTATCTATGTATCTATATCTATCTATTTATATATGCATCTATATATATTAATCTATCTATTTATCTATGTATCTAGCTATATATCTATGTATCTATACATTAATCGATTTATCTATTTATCTATCTATCTATCTATATCTATCTATCTATATATTAATCTATCTATGTATCTATCTATATATTAATCTATCTATGTATCTATCTATCTATATAAATCTATCTATTTATCTATGTAACTATCTATCTATTTATCTATGTATCTATATCTATCTATCTATTTATATATGCATCTATATATATTATCTATCTATTTATCTATGTATCTAGCTATATATCTATGTATCTATACATTAATCGATTTATCTTTTTATCTATCTATCTATCTAGCTATATATCTATGTATCTATACATTAATCTATCTATCTATCTATCTATCTATCTATCTATCTATCTATGTATCTATCTATCTATCTATCTATATAAATCTATCTATTTATCTATGTAACTATCTATCTATTTATCTATGTATCTATATCTATCTATTTATATATGCATCTATATATATTAATCTATCTATTTATATATCTATTTATCCATATATCTATCTATCTATCTAGCTATCTATCTCAATCTAAACATCTATCTATTCATCTCGGCATATATCTATGAATCTATATACCTATCTAATATCAAGGGTCAAGTACTTGTAAGATGGTTATTGTTGGGGTAATCTCATCATTAGCATTATATAATAGGCCTAGGTTTGTTGATTTCTGACTTTTGACTTCCATTGTGTATCTATGTAATATATGTCTGTCTGGATATATGCTAAGTTGACATCTATATAATGATTGTGCACAGCAGGACTCTTCAATCAGATAGACCATACTAATCAGTGTGACAGTAGGTATAATATATCTAGATTCCAAGAATGCAAGGGAAAAAGTAACAAAAGAAAGCTGTGTGCGTTGAAATATGACTTTTGTCCTCTATCGGATCTTCATAGAACATTTCTTGACGCAGTTAAAACGTAATTTGGATGAGCTACTATCTTTAAAAAAAATGATAGAAGAAGGAAAGGGTTTCCAGGCTATGCAACATGAATGCTGGTACTGTAATTAGATTTTAATTGGATTGTAAGCTCAAATGGGCAAGGCTCTCATTTCCTTCCTAAAAGTGGTGTATCTCACGTGGATCATATTTTATTTTTTTATTATCAATAATATTAATGTGAACAACTAGCCATAATTGACAATTGCTCAGTATTAATTAGTATACATAATTAGACAGATTATTGCCAGCATCGAATAGTAGAGAGAGTACCGTTGCGTTATTATTAATATTATCAATATTTATTCTTGATTATTTGTATTTTCTCTCAAGGACAAGTTTTACATTTTTTGACTACTATCATTTAGACTTGTGGAGTTTATTGGCTAAATAGGCTATTTGAGGTACATTTACAACTCAGTTGCAGTATTTCTTTTACTATTAATTATCATAATTATCATAAAAGTACTTTATTTACAACTAAACCTTTTAAGCTTAAATTTTACTGTTTCATTGCTAACACTAGAAGGATACCAGGAGGTATGACGTTACCAGTAAGAAACAGTTCTTACATTTGGTCCCTACTTTTAAAATTTGCATTAAAATAATAGCATCACTGAGCGTGGAGATAAGTTATATTTGCAAAAGAACAATAAATAAAATTCCCAGGCTCTGATACATTATACTACATCCAAACGAAAAGTGCCAACTGCCAACTGCTTGATAAAAGCCGGCATAGTTTAACTGAGCCATTGGGCTCTCGAATTAACATATTCAGTGCGTTGGGAGATTCATCAATGCATTTCTTTACTTATCACATACTCTTGCATGCAAATGAATAATGTGAATCCTTACAGATTAATGTCCATGGCATCAGGTGGGGCACATATCCACTAATCCGTAGCTGGAGGGGACATCACCCAACCAAACCACATGGATACATTGTGTAGTCCCCTGCCCCCCTCCTTCTGTTCAGGATGTCATATCACAATGGAGAATTAGCATGTGAAATCTCTTTATACTTCTGTTACAACCTTGAGCTGACCGCCTGAATACTAATCATGCACCTGTGCAGCCCGCACCTGAAACCTCCGCCAATGCCTAAATTACCCAGTCAGCCACCCAACCACAACATTGTATCACATAGCAAGCATTCAAAAGGCTGAGAAATTTAGACACTGCAGACCACAGGCACTCTGAACCTCTCTAGAAATGCAGCTGGCTGTCTGTTGTTGGCAAAGCCAAGCCTGGAGACTCTTAACGTTCTGTTTGGTTGTTTGTTTGTTTTGGGGGGGGGCACGTACATATATGTAAACAACTTTTTCTTCTAAATTAAGGGTCTTTATTGATGAGCTTTTAAATGAAGTTTTAGAATCAATCTTGAACCCCCCCCCCACCCAGTACATATCCCAATCGTTTTCTGGACCACCGCTGCCATTTCCAGGACCTTGGGCAAAGGAAATATGTAGGCCTGCACCCACATCTCTTTCCTTCATCCCCCGCATCCAGTCTCTTTCCTCCTCCTGTTGTAACCAATTACGTAACATTTCCAGAATTTGGCCATTTCTTACCGCTGACACCACAAAGCAACTCAAGAAGCAACTTCTTATAATATCCTGACTTGACTATTGTAATAATCTTTTAGCTGGTCTCCCTCTCTCCCACCTCTCCCCTCTTACAATTCATTCTGAATGCCTCTGCCAGGCTCATCTACCTCACCCTCCACTCTGTCTCTGCCGCTCCTCTCTGCAAGTCCCTTTACTGGCTCCCCATCCACTGCAGAATTTAATTCCAAATCCTTACCCTGGTGTTTGCACAGCTTCGGCGGGACCTGGAGGCCTGGAGTAAGGAGTTTATTTCTTGGCTGGGATGCAACATTGTTCCAAAATGAAGCTTTTACCCCTCATACTATACCTGTTCCAGGCCCTCTCGATCCCTGTCGACCCCAGTGACCTCTGCATACTGCAAAGTACTATCGATACATTCATCTGGTGTAATGGCAGACGTAGGATTGCTAGAAATACTCTGTACTTCACCAGGGACTCTGGAGGCCTGGGACTGCCTGATCTCCTATGCTACTATCAGGCTGCAAAATTGGCACAAGTGGTGGCCCTCCACTCTCCCCTTGCCTTCTTCCATCATTGGGTGGACTTTGAGGCGGCTTTGCTGTGGCCGGATGACCTGAGATACAATTTGTAGTTGCCATGACCTGATCGTTCACCCCCTGTCTGCCGACTGCCCCTCCATCCTGAATACCATATCCTTGTGGGACAAAATCTCTATTAAACGGCATCTACGTAAGGATGTGTCCCCGCTTATGCCTTCTGGCAGAATAAACGTTTCCCTCCAGGTATGTGCCCACTGCCGTTTTCTACCCTGGCAGGCTGCAACCTCCCACGTGACCGAGATATGTATGACGACGAGGCCGCTGTCCCATTTGATACTCTGGCCTCTAGAACAGCTCTATTGCCTCAGGACTTTTTCAGATATCTGCAGCTGTGCCACTTTGCACTTCAACCCGACATATAGTTGGAGGTGACGGCTCGCCTAACTTTCTTCGAACACCTTTGCATGGATGGCTCTTACCCACGAGGCCTGATCTCACTACTCTACTCTCACTTTTCCAGCACAGCGACTTTGGCTGCTCTAGGATATATGTCAGCTTGGGAGCGGGACCTCGATCAACTTAGATGATTGGGGAGACAGGTGACCCTGTCTATATTGTGCTTATTGTTCAGTGCGGCGGAATATGCTGGCTCTATATAAATAAAGAAGAATAATAACCTCTGATCCACTCAAGTTAATGTGCATACTCTTATACACATACTGATCGATTCATAAAAACACACAAGCAAAGCCCTGGCAACAGGGTGGCGGGAGGCCCCGGGAAGTGAGCATTGTGTGGCTTGTCTAGCACTTTGTGCCTCTGCTATCCTTGTGTATTCCACTCCATTTCTTCTCTATGCATATCCCTTTGAATTACTTTCCACCTTGTATATCATGCTTCCCCAAAGTGTGTATATATTTCCAATGTCTCTCTCTGTTTCTTTTCTTTGACTAATTCCTCACTGACCCAACTCAAGCGATTGCCCTGATCACCAACCAAAAACTTAATTTTTTTAAGGTAAGAAAAAGGATAAAGGGGTTATCTTGAGAGCACCGAAATTTTACCCAAATTCCGGTGCTCTATTGTTTAGAGCACTTTGGTGCGCTTCGGCGATTTCATTTTGCCAACCCTGCGGCGAATTCAGCATTTGCCGCAGGGTCCCCGAAGTGTGTTGAACGGGATCTGCCAAACACCGTCGATTAACCCACCGAACGCAGCCGCTGAACAGACCGGACGCAGCCGATGATCTGCCGAATGAAATCGCAGACCGCCAACCACAGACTCCAATCTGCTGAACGCCGCCAAACAGCCCGCCAAAGCAGCCACAGACTGCCAAATGCAACCGCTGATCTCCTGAACGGCGCCGAACAGATCGCACTACTCTGCTGAAAAAAAGCTGATCAGCAGCCGAACGCTGCTGACAAGAGCCTATCAGCCACCAAACTGGAGGTAAAATAAAAAAAGGCAAATGCTTTAGAAAGCATTTAAAACAATAAAAATGCATGGAAATAATAAAAAGGTCCTAGAAATAATAATAAAAAGGTCTGTTGCAGAATATAAAAACACCTTCCATTAAACCCCTTGGATGCGGAAGATGTGTGGGGAACGTGATGAGGATTCCCGCTATATAAAGTGGACTTTCCCCACACATCATCCACTAAGGGGGCTCTTCCTCCTTATACTTACCTCTCCCTTCGGGGTCTCGCGGTGGTCTGGATCTTGGATGTCAGTAAAGCCTCTGGGGCCTCTCCCAGCATACTGATGTCATTGCGCATGGTGTGATGACGTCAGTTGGAGAATTAACCTCTAACTGCCAAGGGGTTTCCCTATGGAAATCCTATGGTGGAGATAGGGGGGTCCTTTGGAACAATCTCCCGATCGGTGGTCATGATGGCCTTTTCAATGATACCAAACATGAACAAGTAAACATGTTACAAGTAAAAACTAAAAATTTGTAATATTTGTTTTTTTCTAAAAAAAAAAAAAAAACATTGTTTTTTTTAATGCAGCACTATTGTTCACATTTAAATTATAGTGTGAATAATGAGAAACAAACAGTAGGTGATAGGAGAGGCGCAGTGATACTTATCTTAATGCCGACAAAACTTCCCAGGAGATGGTCCACAGCTCCTCATAAAACACTAGAAAGAACGCAGGGAATTCGGCAGGACGGGTATTCGCAGTAATACACGGACCGATCCAAAGCTGGTAATCTGTTCCGGAAACGCCAATAGCCGGATGAATACCAAATGAACCAGGAAGATGGGAATTTAAATGAATAAAAATTTATTATAAATGAATAAAACAAATAACGCCCTTATAAATGAATAAAACAAATAACACCCGTTTCTTTCTAGTGTGAATAATGATGCTGCACTAGCAAATAAATTCTGGTTTTAGCTAAAATCACATAATTTCTCAGAAAAATAAAGTAACGGGTTCCCAGTTCAGATTTTTTTTTTTTTTTTTTTGAAATTCAAAGTTTTATTAGATACAGTAAAGACAGGAAATACAGAATATCAGGACAGGTATACAGAACACACAATCAGGAACATCATAAGAATCAGACAGATTACAAATGCAACCATAGCGCCGTAGCCACGGGACACTAACCATGAGTTCTAAATAGTGTGAACACCCTCCATACCATCTAGCAGCTATGTCGGCCCTAATTACCGGTACCGATCCGGAGCGTAGCAGGTAAGGAGAATATAGTTTCGGCAGGCCCCCGTCAAGGGGACAGGTCTCCCAAGGCCAATATCCCGTACTCTAGTGGATAGCCATCATCACCGCTTGCGCCTCCGCAGCCGCAAGAGAATAGGTGAGGGGTAAGTAATAAGCAGGAAAGGAGAGGAAGAATAAGAGAAGGAGAGAGAGAAGGAAGAGAGAAAGAGGAGAAGGGAAGAGGGAGAGAGAAGAAGAGGAGAAAAAAAAAAAAAAAAAAAAGGAAGGGGGGGGGGTTGGAGGAGGAGGAGGGGAAGTGTATGACCCCCACGTCCCCGGGGGGGGGGAGCACTCACCCCACTAGTCAGAGCCTCAGACATCCCGCAAAGTCCGGCGTGCAGTAGCCACATAAGCGTCCCAGTGGAACCATTTCATTCCCATATCAGCCTCTGCGCCCCTTGTTACTGCCTCTAGGAGGTCAATGGAGCGGAAAGATTCGACCACCAGTTCAGATTTTTTAAAACAATCCTACCCCGTAGAATATGTAACCGCAAAGGTTCTGATGATAAAATGTGAAAACAATAATTTTGTATGCTGTAAAGGAGTGGAAATAATTTTTTTAAACCTTTTTGTTATAGCATTCTTGCAGGGCATGATGTATATATATTTATAAAATAATGATATATTATGAATCTGCAAAGTCTGCCGAAAAAAAAAAATATAATTTGTCTGGGTGGTATAATAAAACGTGACTTCAAATTGCGTTTAAACATGATGAGCAAAAACTGTAAAAATTAGCTCAGCACACAGGGGTGAAATGGTACAGCATTGAAGGGGTTAAAAAAAAAAATGGGAATAAAAAAATTCAAAAATGCCTTTAAAAGAAATAAAAGACTTTTGGTGCAAATAAAAAGAATAAACGGTTCAATAAAAAAGTGATAAAATTTTTAATTTTTTTCCATTGAAACCGACGGAATTCGCCTGTCGACTAAGGCTAGGGTCAGACTGAGGCAGTGCGAACGCGCGTGCAGCCGCACTTAATCACGGCCGTGCTAGCAGCAGATGCCGGGCAATGACGGCCAATATACGAAGTACGGTCGCACAAAAGTCGGCTGCGCAACGCAAGTGGAAAATGAACGCATTTTTTCGAGAACGTGAAACCGCAGGTACTGACGTACAGAGTGCGCTGCGTCCGCTAGCGGCGTGTGTGTGTGATTAGGAGACGTCAGACGCTGCTAATGTCCGGCCAACATAACGTCCAGATGCAAGAAGTGTTTTATTGATGATCCGTACAAAATCACGGACGAAAATGCGTATAGTATGACCACTATCACGTATTCTGTGAAAAAATGCGTCCATTCGTTCGAACGCACTTTTTCACAGACAACATAAAAATGCGTTCGTCTGACCCTAGCCTAAATCCTGTCGAATTGAAGCACCCAAAATCTGTGCATTTCGCCAACTCTTCGGTATGTTCTCGCAATAGATTAACCATTACTCTTCTATGGGACAATTTCACTGCCGCTGAATGTTGCCAAATTGTTGTGATCTGAGGCGAATTGCACCATATTTCGCTGGCAATTCGCCAATATTTGCTTTCTAAATGGCCGAAATGCCACCACATTGCTCCATTCTGGGAAATTCACCATTAGGTGCAATTTGGTGGCAGGTTCGGCTTTTTTTGAATAACCCCTTAAGAACCTAATACAGTTAAAAAGGGTACAAGCAATGAATATATCAATGGTTTTAAATGTCTTCTTCTTGTGGCACAATGATAAGGCACACCAGCAGTTTTGTAAGGATATATTCTAACAATTAGAAATAATATAAAGGTATTAGGTTTCTATTTTACATTCTATTCAATAAAACATCTTGGTATGTAAAATTGCTCCATTAGACCCACACACCTGCCTCTTTGGGGGCATGGCTGCCAAGAGGACATGGCCATAACATGATTGCAATATGGAGTTGCCACGTTGACCAGCTGCCTTGCCAAGCAGCCAATCAGTACTGCTCATCCATGAGCACTGCATTAACACTCCTGTATGGTCTTACAAAGCCCTGATTTTAACTGTTAAGGCACTGTGAGTGCCAATAAACAGCCATACACGGGGACTTTTCCTTTCGTCCTCCTGAAACAGGATGACAAAGTAGGACACTATTGACCATGGCCCAGTTGTTGGAAATCACTGCAATATCTAATGTTGTGAATGTGTACAAGAGACAGGGAGCACTATTACAATCATCACGCTAATACGGGGGTGCTAGGGAGTAAAACCTGTGCCTGCAGGTTTCTCCTTAGCTGTTTTAGCATGATATTACGGTGCAGGCGCTAAACCAGTAGCCTGCACTGTAACATGGCGCTAAGCCTCAGGATGTGATTCGCAGAGGGAGAATGGGGGACTTTTTCTCCCACAATCTCTATCTGCACCCAGTGGTAAGAAGAGGCGGATGGAGCCGCCGTTCTTACTGCAGGATGAGAGGTGAGTAGTATGTGATTTTTTTGGGGGGGGATTTCAGCTGTTGCTGATGGATTCTGCAGAAGAGCAATCAGTTAGCACCAGGTCCTAGCTATGGTTAACTTTTCAGTTAGCCGCAGTTTGGCATAATTAGCGTTAGGACTTTGTAATCCTAACGCTAAATAACACTTTGCGCTCCACATGTTAAGCATAGGGAGCGCAAAGTACAGTAAGCTTGCGTTTTTTAACCTGTTAGCGTTCGAATTGTAATATGGTCCACCCACGCTAGGACAACCAGAGCTAACGGTAACGCACACACAGGTGAGCGCTAACGTTAGCATAATGAATGTAATATGGCCTAGTGTGTACACATGGATAATGAAGCAAGTAGCAGTAAATTGTAAACTCCTCTTAGGAAGCACTTGCAAGAAAGCGCCCAATGTAGATTAGTTCAGTCCAGTGTCAGAACATTCTATTTATTGTATGAATAATAATATGTGTAATTCTAAGTCTGTAATCCTACCTGTGATTATTGTCACACTTACAAACAGCTAAAGCAGATTTTGCAGCACTCCACAATAGATCAATACACATGGTTGGAACATACTGAAAAAAGACAAAGACAGATGGTGAGCTGGGCTCAGCTCACTAGAGCTTGCAATCAAACAGATAGATAAAGGGGGGAAAGGGTTCCCTAGTGTCCAATTTGGAATGCTTAACTCCAGCAAAGCTGTAGCTGTAAAGGCTGAGGGTAATGGGTGATGGACAGAAGAGGGAAATAAGCAATATGGCTACAGCAATATTTTGGGGGTCATGAGGACATTATCATTGATCTGTTAATTATTGAAATTTTTGCTAAATAAGATAAAAGGATTGCGAGTGAATAATAATGAAGCTGCTGTAGTTTGGTTGCTGTTCAGATAGATATCCAAAAGACACTGATTCAGACTTAGATATATGCCAGAACAGTTTTTGTATTCTATAAAAAACATATTAAAAAACAAATACCATGGCAGAGTGAAAAGGAGACAATTGACAAAGAATGGCAATCAAACAGCAAGTAAATGCTTCACCACTAGAAGTCAACAGCGTGGAACTGAAACATTGTTATAAAAATAAGTATATTTACCAAATACCTTGATATATTTGTACCATATGTTATATTGCTATGAACACATACTTTAATGACAACAAGGCAGTGGGGAAGCTGCCCTCTGCTCCACTAGCATACAAGGCTAGTGCAGAACATCATCCCATTTCTCCTATCTCTAGATTGTAAGCTCCTATGAGCAGGGCCCTCTACATCCCTTGTTTCCATCATATGTCCGTTTATCTGTATCTCGCTCCCTTTGGTTATTGTAAAGCGCTGCGGAAACTGTTAATGCTATATAAATGATAACAATAATAATAATATTTTCAGACAATAAATTATATTCTAGCATTTTGTGCCCTGCTTGTGCTCACTACATTACTTATAATTCAGTGTTTTCTGTAAACCTTTTGATGGAGTTTAATGGCTTGAGTTTGTCACAAAAGGCTATTTGTTTCAACGTACCCCACTAAAGTAGGCCCTATTCCTACCTGGGCCAGACCTCAACCAGGACATTGACTATGAACTGATAGGCGTATGAACAAAGTTGTTCGGTAAAGATACGAGTCTGTGAAAATCAATGAAATGTGGCTTGTTTTATGGATTTACTGTACTTTTAATACATACAGGTTAACACATACGCGGATAACTGCATTACTGCCAAGCTTTGTTAATTATTAGTCCCAGAAATCTCCTTTGGCTTTTGTCCAGCAATGTGTAGAATGCAGATTACCTAACAGTAAGGAAGGACAATTATTATGTCACTCCGAGCTTTACATTTACCACTTTCATTATAAATATCAATGCAGACTTAACTACTGTGTTTACTGGAATCCTTTACGTACAAAGTCAGCTGACCGACTTCACCTTTATGCAGAGTGCTGGAGAAATACTTTAGAATGAAAAAGCGAGAGGTGTTTGCAGATCTTTTGCCTATATATTAGGCTTTATTTAAAAGATTACTGGACTGTACGTCATTGGGAAACCACAGACGTTTTGAAACAACCTATGGCAACAGTGCAATAAATATTTTTGAAAACATTAAGAGAAAAGGGTGGGTGTTTTTTCACATTTAAAGTTGGAGGGTGGGGGGGGGGTTGCCAAACATAGGATCCACTCCGGTTGCCAAATGTTCTAGGTATGCCCCTGTCTATAGGGCCAAGGTTTCTGGCCTCTGCCTTAGAGAAAGGTCATCATCTAGTCAAGAACAATGTGAGTTCAGCTATTTGGGTTTGAATTGTATATATGACAGTGTATGACCTGAAGTATGTGGTGTTTCTGCTTGTGTTCTGTGTACCTTTGAAATCATATATATATGATATATCCACTGGATATCTTGAATAGAATACATATGGACATAATTACAATATGTAAAACCACTAATATTTGTGTTACTGTTAAAGAAAGCTTTACATGGCTTTTACTAACACATTTTATTGTCTCTTTACTTCACTTTCCATAAAACCAATAAAATATGCTGCATAGTCCAGTTAGACATTCCCCAAAACCTAAGGGCACTATCGGGTGTCCCTCACATAGCGATTGTTAATTTACTCTTAGCCTCCCGGTTTCACCAATCACCACCAGATCGCGGGGCAGGCACTGAGTGCAGCAGCCTGCCCCGTACTGGCTGCTAGGCTCGTGGTTGCTGGGGGCAGCGCTAATGAGCCGTTCCAAACATCCGTTCCATGGAGTCCATGGAGGCTTCTCCTGCCGGATCACATGACCGACAGGATCTCACCTGCTGGTCGTGGAGTGATCGCGGAGGAAGACTGGGGACTTTTTTCCCCCCAGTCTCTCTCTGATCCCGGTGGCTAGAAGCAGAGGATCGGGCCGCCATTCTCAAGATTGAGTATTTGATTTTTTTGGGGGCCTTTCAGCTGCTGCTAACTACTTTTGCAGCAGCGGAATCAGTTAGCAGCAGCTCTGAGCTATAGCAAACTTTTTTAGTTTGATCAGTTAGAAAAGTAAACAAGCAGTATAAACCAATAATATTAATTCACTAAGGTATTTTTTAACCCGTTAGTGAATCGGAGGTGATCTGTGCGGAGCGCTATTACCTCAAATCAAATCAAATCAAATCAAAATAAGCTTTATTGGCAGGACCAAATACATTTTAGCATTGCCAAAACATATGGGGAGGAGGGGGGTAGTGGGACATATATATGGGGGGGAATGGGCAAGTCCATGGACATTATCAGGGCTAAGGGATAATGTGAAAAGGGATGAGGGCGAGTCCATGTTGGGGATTTATAAGTCTGGGATCTCTCATGTTCCTCTCAGTCTGTGACATTCTGTGACGTATTGGGCAGATATTTTCACCGCCGGCTCCTCTTCTCCCAGTATGATGTGGAATTTCCTCGTCTCTTCTATAGAGGTGAAGTCTGGGATGAGAGCGGAGAGTCTCTGGAAGTGAGTTTCCCACAGTGCTGAGTACTTGGGGCACTGTAGGAGGAAGTGGACCTCATTTTTCAGGGCCCCCTGGTCACAATGCTGGCACAGTCTATTCTCTCTGGGCTTGTAGGTCTGTCTATGCCGCCCTGATTCGATTTCCAGGCTGTGGGTGCTCAGTCTGTACCGGCTCAGGATCTGTCTGTCCTTGGGGTCTTGTAGTACCTTCAGGTATGGGGCCAGTTTGTATTCCCTCTGTAAGGATTGGTAAATGGTGAGTTTCTGAGAGTTTGCTATATCATGTCTCCATTCTCTGATATAGTTTTCCCTGGAATCATTAATTAGGGCCTTTATTTGATATTTTGTCAGGTTGCATTCATGGGGGTTTTGGATGATCAGGGTGGATATGAGTTGTTGCAGCCCACATGGTTTGGGGTGGTCCTTGTTGGCCAGTAGGGCTTTATGGTGGTATGAGTTGAGGCTGCTGATGTTTAGATGGTCCCAGTATGATAGCGCCCTCTTCTGTACTGCAAGAAGTAAGTGGAGTCTGCCCAGCTTGGCCCGGCAAGCATTGTTAGAGGTGCTCCGATGGACTTGGAGGAGGTGCTTGCAGAATTCCAGATGGAATATTTCTGTTGGGCTGGTGTCCCTTTTGGGTTTGTCAGGGTAGGTGATGGGGCCCCATACTTCACTGCCATAAAGGAGGATTGGAGTGATGACGCTATCAAAGATTTTAAGCCAGACTCTTACAGGCGGTTTTAGTTTGTAGAGGTTTCTCCTGGTGGCATAGAAGGTTCTACACGCCTTGTCTCTTAGGGCCTCTATGGCTGGTTTGAAACTTCCCGATTGGTTTGTTTCTAGGCCGAGGTATGTGTAGCTGTTGGCTTCATCAAGAGTGCAGTCATTAAGTGTGAAAGAGGAACGCTTGGTTTTTGCGTTCTTCCTTTGGAAAACCATGACCTTTGTTTTCTTTTGGTTGATGGGTAGTGCCCATGCCGCACTTTATTTTTCCAGCACTTCCAGGCTGTCTTGTAGACCTCTCTCTGTTGGTGACAGTAATAGGAGGTCATCTGCATACAACAGGAACTTCACCTCGGTGTCATG
Organism: Leptobrachium leishanense; assembly: GCA_009667805.1. NCBI lineage: Eukaryota > Metazoa > Chordata > Amphibia > Anura > Megophryidae > Leptobrachium > Leptobrachium leishanense. Next base: position 245,063,437 of record CM019063.1, on the reverse strand, counting down.
TAGAGTTAGTCCTGGTGCTGAGGAGGATTCTAGAGCTTCATCCAGTCCATTGATGTAGTTGTTAAAGAGGGTTGGACTTAGGCTGAAGCCTTGTCTGACTCCACGAGCCTGCCGGAAGTACTCTGTTCTCTTCCCATTCACCTTTATGCTGCAGAAGTTCTCATTATACGAGCTCTTGATGACGTCATATGTTTTCCCTCCTATTCCACTCTCCAGTAGTTTGAGGAACAGGCCTGGGTGCCACACTGAGTCAAAGGCCTTCTTAAAGTCCACAAAGCAGGCAAACATTTTCCCATGTTTTGTATTGTGGACATGGTCCTTGATGAGATTGTGCAGGGTGTAGATGTGATCTGTAGTGTGATGGTTTGGCATGAACCCCGCTTGGCTTCTGTTGAGGACGTTATGCTGTGTCAGGAAGCTGAGGATTCTTTTGTTCTGGATGCTATTGAACAGTTTTCCCAGCGTGCTGCTGACACATATCCCTCTGTAGTTGGCTGGATCATATTGGTCTCCACTCTTATGGATGGGTGTTATGAGGCCTTGGTTCCATACTTGAGGGTAGAATCCAACGCTCAGGACCAGGTTGAAAACTTTACATATTGAGGCGTGTACTTCTGGAGAGCCGTGTTTAATCATCTCTGGAAGAATTCCATCCCGCTGGCTTTTTTACTTCGCAGATCTTGAATTTTTTCTGCTACTTCTTGGGGTGTAATGGGTGTATCTAACGGGTTTGGAAAACCTTGATTTTTTCCTCCAGTTCATGTAGTCTTCTTATGATGTGTTCCTGTTCCCCAGTTAGCTCCTCTTTGGGAATGTCTTTGTACAGGCTCTTGAAGTAGTTGAACCAGATGTTGCCATTTTGGATGTGGAGGTGGTTTTACTTGGATCTTGAGCCTATTTAACTCCAGGTTTCCCAGAAAAAGTTTTCCTGAAGAGCCTCTTCCAGTTGAGGAGATGAAGTTTTGTTTTTTCTTTTTGAGGATTTGTTTATAGTTTTTCTGCAGGACACCATGAGTGATCCTCAGGTCAATGTTGTCGGGGTCTCTGTGTTTTTTATTTGAGACTGTTCGTAGGTTGTTTCTTAGTGTTCTGCATTCTTTGTCAAACCATTTATTGGGTTGTTTATTGGATGATTTCTTGAAGCTGACTTTTTTTAATGTTGGAGGTCTCTGCGATGGTGTGTAGTATGCTGTGGAGGTCCTTTGCTGCTCGGTTCACCCCCTGGGGACTTAGTACATAGGTATGGTTTTGAAAGTCTGTTAGCTGATCTTTGATGTCGGGACTGTTGATGACCTCTCTGTAGGCTATGGTAGAGTGTCTGGTCCATTTTAATGATGGTGGGAGGTTGTACAGTCCGTTCTGATGGGGTTTTGAGGATGGTTTGCTTGAGGATTTAATATAAAGCAGTAGTTGGCTGTGGTCTGACAGGTGTGTTTGTGGGGTGAAAGCTAGCTCTAAGATGAGCGTTAGCGTTTAGTGTTAGCTTGAAGGAGGTGACAGAGCCCTAAGTGTTTGTGCCCAGAACAATGGTTAAGGCATCGAATGATCACCGCATTCATTACTGGCTAGAGTTATGCAATCCTTTTCCTTATGAAGTCAGAATGGCGGGGATCAAATATACAAAATATAAAAACCCCAAACAATTAGTGACTTTCTTACAATTCACAACAATACGCAGCAATGTTAATTGTCACATATTGCTGCTTTGGTGTTTAGTCCTATTAATTATGTGGGAAGAAACGGGTTTGGCTTTCGCCTTTGCAGATATGTGTATGGGTGACATAGTAATACTAAGTGTTCATTTACATAACAATTACAAGTCTGACTTAAAACAAGAATTGACTAGACTCAACAACTTGTATAATTAACACCTAATTAGGGAAACGACAATACATTAAATAAAGTGATATAATCTAAAAATACTTATACTGACTTGTTTAAGAGCCATCTATGCAACTACATCAAATTTTATTTCTGTATTGTTATTTTTCTTCTTTAATTACACCATGCCACCGGCATTGGCAACCGCACATTGGCATTACCTGCCTGACATGACTTCTTTGGATTTCCTGCTGAACAATGTAAAGTTTTAGCACAAGACTTGGAAGCCAAAAACCCACATGAAAAGGTTACAAATGTTTAAAGGGACATTTTATGTATTTTATGTCGCTAAGCAACTATTAATGATCATGGAAAATGTATCTATGATCTTTTACACAAACGTGCTCAAGAAGAATAAAATATATATTTTTTCTAATCTGTATTCTACATCTTGTTATAAAAATACAGATTATTTTGTGAGAAAAGCAATAGTTAAATGATTAGACGCTGCCTTTATACATTGGTGGCATCATTACATTCATCGCGCTAAAACAGGAACGCAAAGGAGAAAAACCTGCGCCTGCAGATTTCTCCTTTGCGACCCCGGTTTAGCATGATATTGTTGGTTATGTATGAAAGAGGCACTGGAGTCTTGTGAATCTTCAGTAAAGAACTTTACTTTGTGCATATAGCAATAAAACAACTTATAACAGATTAGTCACTGGATATATATCAGGATGCTTCATCATCACACAGCTAGAAAGAAAAAGGAAGTGAAGCAGAGACAAAAGAGACTTATTTCCTGTGAACATTTACCAACGAGTTTAGAACACATTTAACCACTAACAGCGCCACCTGCAGTCCATAGTATAATATATGCTGTTGTATCTCCAACACCCCTTCTCAACAGCATGTGCATAATCATACAACATTCAGCTTCTTTTGAAGAAAACAATAACGTTCCTTTGGCAACGGTTTGGTGAGTGCATCTGCAGTCATCTCTTCTGATGGGCAATACTGAATATCGATAAGTCCTTGCTCTTGTGTGTCCCTGAGCAGATGATATTTTACGTCTATGTGCTTGGTTCTAGGGTTGATCCTTTCTGATTGTGTCAACTTTATACATCCCTGGTTGTCTTCAAAGATGGGTATCGGTTTAGACATATCCAGTCCCATGTCTAATAGAAGTTGACGAATCCAAATTGCTTCTTGACATGCATGTGCTGCTGCTATGTAGAGTTCCTCTTTGATATCTCCATATAGAAAAGCTGTTTTGACATCCAGGTGCTTCACTTGCATTTGTTTTTCAGCTGCAATGCTGAGGAATGTTCTAATGGTTGTGTGCTTTACCACTGGAGCAAATGTTTCATCATAATCTTCTCCATATTTCTGGGAATATCCCTTGGCGACTACTCTTGCCTTGTATCTGTGAATGTTTCCTTCTGCGTCGTACTTCACTTTAAAAATCCATTTACTTCCTATAGTTTTGTGACCGGGAGGGAGCTCTGTGAGAGTCCAGGTTTCATTTTTCTGAAGTGATTTTAGTTCTTCTTCAGCCGCCTTTCTCCACTGATTGGCTTCCCCTTTTGGTAGTTTATCTATGTCTTCCCAAGATGTTGGTTCAAATGTCTCATGTGTCTTAACAGTGTATGACAGCTTGCGCGGTGGGATCCCTTTTGTTGTCCGAGTAGATCTTCTGATTTCTGGTTGTTCTGTCGGTTCTACTGGATTGTGAACAGTTAAGTCATCAATTGTGAGTTCCACTTCTTGGTCTGACTCCTGCACAGTTTCCTTTTGGTCAGCATCTCTTGCTATTTCAATCGGCACCTTTTCTTCGTGTTTTTCGGGAGTCATTATTTCTGATGTTTGGCTTTCATCAAAATAAACACTGCGGCTTACTGTGACCTTGTTGGTCTTTGGATTAAGGATTCTGTATCCCTTACTTTGTTCACTGTAGCCTATTAGAATGCCTTCTATGGCTCTGTTCTCCCACTTGGAGCGTTTTTCACTTGGAATGTAAACGTATGCTTTGCAACCAAACACTCTAATATGACCTATACTAGGTTTTGATCTGTTCCACATTTCATAAGGGGTACTTTCAATAGCTTTAGATGGTAGTCTGTTCTGTAGATATGTTGCAGTCATTATTGCTTCTCCCCAGTACTTGTTGTGTAGGTTGGCATCTGAAAGCATGCATCTGGCCATTTCTACAAGAGTGCGATTTTTTCTTTCAGCTACACCGTTTTGTTCTGGAGTGTACGGTACGGTTGTCTGGTGTATGATACCATGTTTCTTTAGATATGATTCCACTTCTTTACCCATATATTCCCCTCCATTGTCCGTGCGTATTATTCCGGGTTTCCTTTGAAATTTGTTGCTAGTCATCGCTACAAATTCTTGAAGTTTATCAGTTGTCTCACTTTTGTGTTTCATCAGATATGTCGTTGTGTACCTGGAATAGTCATCAATGAAGGTTATTAAATATTTGTTGCCGCTGGGTGTCGGGGTTTTCATTGGTCCACACACGTCACTGTGTATAAGTTCCATGGGTTTAGTGGTTTTTCTTTGACTGGCTTGTGGAAGTGGTGTACGTGTGGCCTTTGCTTTGATGCAACACGTGCACTTCATCAACTTTGGACAAGGTATCATTATCATGTCTTCTGATAATTCTCTCTTAGAAAGTTCCTTTATAGCTTCTGAGTTTCGATGCCCCAATCGTCTGTGCCATAGATGGATGCACTTGTCATGTGGATTATGAGTGACTGTTTTGACTTGAACACGTTCAGTGACGATTTTGTATAGGTGTTCATTCAACCTTCCTTTTGCAACGATTTCTTTTCTGTTTCGAATTGTGCATTCATTACCTCGGAATTGTACTGTAAGTCCATTGTTAGCAAGGTTTTTTACTGATAGGAGGCTTCCTTCTAGACTTGGAACATACAGAACGTTCTTTACAAGGATGCTTCGGTTACCTCCTGATGGTGTGATGCAGTTCAGAAATCCTTGACCTTTACCTTCTGATGTAATACTTTTCCCATTTGCTAGGAAGACTTTGTCTTTTGTATTAAAATTAATTTCTGTGAAGAAGGTCTCATCACTGGTCATGTGACTTGTTGCTCCTGAGTCAATGTACCATCCATGCGGGGTAGTATTCTGAGTTACTTTAAAACTTGCACTCCACGCTGTGTCTTTGCTTTCCTGTGTGGCTGCTTTAGCTCTTTCTTTTGTGAATGTCTCTCTCCTTCGCTGTTCTGCTTTCCAGATTGAACAATTATATTTCAAATGACCTGTCCTTTTGCAGCGAAAACACACTCTGGTCTCTTTGTTTTGTTTTGTGTTTTCATTCACCTTTAGAGCTACTTCTGTTTTGTCATTCTCTTCACCACGTATATTTTCCTTCTTTCTGTTGTATTCATCAATTAATTTCCCTTTAGCATATTCCAGTGTTAGTTCTTCCTCTGGTCTGGTTTCTAGAGCGTTTATCAGGGCACTATATGATTCTGGAAGGCTGCATAATAGTAATGCCACTACATGATTGTCTTTTATTTCTTCTCCAAGTGCACGTAATTGCTCCACAATTTCCAGCATAGCGTTCACATGTTCACACATTTCCTGGCCTTTTTCCAGCCTCATCTTATACAGTTTACGTAGCAGATATAGTTTACTGTTTAAGTTTGAACGCTCGTGCAGTTTCTGTAGCGCAGTCCACATACCTTTAGCTGTGTTTTCTTTTCTTATATGGATTAGTTGATCATCCTCCACTAACAGGCTTATAACTGCTTTTGCTTGCCTGTTTCTTTTGTCCCATTCTTCTGGGTTGTCAGTGGGTCTGATTGTATCCAGCACCTGCCACAGATCATCTTTGGATAACAGCATTTCCAGCTTAAACTTCCACAGCTGATAATTGGTATTGTTTAGCTTTGCTATTGCATATTTCACATCTGAGCCACTTGCCATCTTTCAGTATATTGGATGCAGCTCCTTTCCTCACACACAGCAGGTATTTGGATGATAGCTGCAGCACTTACTGATTTGTAGTTTCGTTTTCAGTGTCTGGGCCCATAACCTGTTGGTTATGTATGAAAGAGGCACTGGAGTCTTGTGAATCTTCAGTAAAGAACTTTACTTTGTGCATATAGCAATAAAACAACTTATAACAGATTAGTCACTGGATATATATCAGGATGCTTCATCATCACACAGCTAGAAAGAAAAAGGAAGTGAAGCAGAGACAAAAGAGACTTATTTCCTGTGAACATTTACCAACGAGTTTAGAACACATTTAACCACTAACAGCGCCACCTGCAGTCCATAGTATAATATATGCTGTTGTATCTCCAACAGATATTACGATGCAGGCGCTAAAAAAGCTGCCTGCATCATAATCGGATGCTAAGCCCAAGGATGTGTGCGGCGCCGCCGCATGCATCCACTCGATGGAGCCCATAAAACTCCATTGAGGCAGACGCTGCCGGTCACATGACCTGCCGGATCTCGCCTCGTCGTGGGATTAGGGATTAGAGGTGAGTATCTGATTTGGGGGGGGGGGTGTCTGGCTGATGCTGAAGGATTCTGCAGCAGCGGAATCCGTTACCACCAGGACCTGGCTGTGGTTAACTTTCGGGTTAACCGCAGCCAGACGGTAATTAGCGTTAGTATATTGTAATACTAACGCTAATTAACACGTTGTGCTTTATTATTATTATCCTTTATTTATATAGTGCCACATATGCCGCAGCACTTTACAAGTTCAGTGTACAAGGAGTTGATACATTAGAACAGGGCTCAAAATTTCAAGTCCCAAGCTACTAGCCAGACCTTAAGAGTTACTCGCCACTAGTTGCCCACCTAACCCCTTATCCTGCCCTGCCTCTGCATTCCCACTCGCCCTCATGTAGTTTCCACTCGCCAAATGCGAGCAGGCGAGTGGAAATTTTGAGGCCTGCATTAGAATACCACACATGGATGATAAGGCCTGATTCAGGGGGACCCTGCTCCTAAGGGAACTTACAATCTATGAGATGTATAAGTATTTTGTGAGGTAGGTGCATCCATATTGTTAGGTGTCTTGCCCAAGGACACTTGCTGGTGGCGTCTTCTGAGTTGGATCAAGTCATCTTTTCATGATTGTAGCGATGATGATTAGGGATGGGCTGCCGGTTCGAATCGGTTCGATGTTCGTATCGAACAACGGCTGTTCGAAAGTTTGCGAACTTCGAACTTTTCAGGCCGTTTGCAAAAAGTTTGAAATCTTTTTTTTTTAATTTTTTTTAAAAAATGCTTAAAAAATCCTAACAAATTCTAAAAATAAAGAGACTCTTTCCTGCAGAATATTATAAGCAACGGTTTATTAGATATTGAATTAAAACGGGAATATTTTTAACATTGAAGCCTATGGGATAAAACAATCTTGTTGCTAAAACATCAGGCAGACAAGGCCCTCCAATCAGGTACTGTAGAGGGCAGCCCGCCAGGGCCTCCCAAGGATCCCTTGAGGAGCATGCGGCCGCCGGATGACAGAGCTGCGACTGTGTGGGCTGGCCGGCCGGGTGCATGTGGCAGAGAGGCGGCGCAGGGAGGGAGCCACTGCACCTGTGGCCACGGTAGACCCCCCCCACAACCAGGATCCAGGGAGCCCCCACTGACTGACCATCAGGCTAAGGTAAGGCGACACATTTCTAAAAACAATAAAATCCGAGGACATTATGTTCTTGCTAATACTGACCTGATTCCTGGATCAACCAACAAGCACATCCTCCCGTCTCCCACGCTGTTAGAAGCTGCATACACCTGCGCGCTGTGTGCAGCTTCTGTGAAGATATGCTATTAGTGTAGAGGGAGCGATGCAAAATGCGCAGCCGGCTTCCCCGCTACACTAATAGCATATCTTCTCACAAGCTGCACACAGCGCGCCGGTTAAAACTAGCGTCAGACTGTAGAGGTGCTGCCCGGCAGTGTGAGGATTCATATGCTGCATTAATTATTCTTCTTACAAATTTGGTTACTTAACCCGTTTGCGTTTGGATTGTTATATTGTGACATCCAGGGCCCCGGGTGGCGATCGGGGGGCCCGGACGCATGGTGCCGCCAGCTGGCCGAATGCACCCGGCGCAGCTGTGAGTGAGCTGTGAGGGAGCAGGGCGCGGTGTGATGACGCGGAGCCGTCGGGACCTTTAAATCAGGAGCGCGCGCTGTACTCCTTGCCTTGCCGTGAAGTTTCATTCCCGCATCGCTAGCTTACCGAATCAGTTTGTTACTTATTCTGAGGACCCGATCTGTTGCCGGCTTTGCCTGCTATTTGACTATTCTCTCTGTGTACACCCTGCCTGTTCTGTTTGCCTCCTGTTGCTACTGGTGTGCGCAGATTCTCACCATATACAGTAGCGCAGTACAAGTGCCTAAATGTTGCTGACCCGGTTTTGTTATAACAACTACTCTCACTCTGCGCCCCTGTCTGGTATATTCCGCTGCTTGTTACTGCTGGTGTGCTTCCATCCTGCCATATACTATAGCGCAGTACAAACATATATTGATCTCAGTCTGTGGTGTATATTGTTGGTGCTGTCTCCCTGGCCTGTGTGGCTGCTAGAGGTTAGGTTCAGTGGTCCCGAGTCCCGACCATCCTAAGGATCGGAGGGTTAGAGGTCTGTTACCAGGGATCCTACTAGGACTGTCCTGGGGAATCGTTACAAATATGCTTTGAACACCGCAGAAAATGTTAATGCTCACGCAAGTGAGCGTTAACGTTTGCGTTAAGAGCGTAATTTTTCCTACTCGTTGTTGCTCAAACATTTCCCATGGCTTCAAATCGCTTTTAAACATTAGCAAAAGTGGTAAAAATTAGCTCAGCGCACAGCAGTGAAGTGGCTCAAAAAACGTTTTTTGGCTAAAAATGATTTTTGTTAAAAAAAATTGTTTTTTATTGTTTGCTGTCCGCCAGAGCAGTACCCGGACCCCCATATAACTTTTATGACCAATATCTTGCATATATGCCCAATTGGAGGGCACCTTAATTTTCGAACGTTCGAGCCCCATTGACTTGCATTGCGTTCGAAACGTGTTTGCGTTCGAATTCTAACGTTTTCAAATGTTCGAGGTCAAACCGAACACGGGGGTGTTCGGCCCATCCCTAGCGATGATCAGCAACCTGCTGGTTAGGTTGAACCTGCTTCTCGTAAAGTCGAGACTTCTCCACAGTTGTACCGGAGGGACGTGCTGAACGGGACCTTGGCTTGCTTCTCCACGGTCGAGGGGTAGAGGTGTTACCACTGGACTCCACAGCCGTTATTGTGTGGCAGGCAAGTGTGTACCGTTAGATGTCTTGCCCAAGGACACTTAGTGGAGAAGTGCTCTGGCCGGGATTCGAACCTGTGACTACACAGTTATAGAACAGTGATGTTACCTCTACTCCATCCAGCTAGTACAGCATAGGGAGCGCAAAGTACAGTAACCTCGCTCTGAAAAAGCGCAAGATACCAATCGCTAACGGGTTTTTTAACCCGTTAGCATTTGGATTGTAATATGGATGGCCCACGTTAGGGCCACCAGGGCTAACATTAACGCTCACAAAGGTGAGTGCTAACGTTAGCGATAGGAATGTGATGGTGCCCTATGTATGGCTTAGATTCATAGGAAAACTGAATGTATCTAGCAACCACAAGATCATCTTCTAGTGAATAAACAGGTATAGAAATTTAGATATGAGACTCATTTACATGTCTGACCTAGAATTCCTTGCTGCATTTTTGTCACGTCTGGCGTTCCAGCTCCCCGGCACCCAGCAGCCCTGTCCTCGCTGCTCGCTGGTCGGGTGCCAAGTGATATGCTGGCCCGCGGTGGTCATGTGGGTGGCTGGGAGGCCAGGAGTGGCTTGATGACTTAGGCAGAATCTCTGCCCTGTCGTGGAGTTTGCTTCCCCAGTGCTTTGTGAGATATTTTGGTGACTGTTCTGACTCTGGCTATTTCTGAGAACCCTCTATGTGTACCGACCCGGCTATTACTGAGAACCCCGCTTTGTATCCTGACCCGGCTATTACTGAGAACCCCGCTTTGTATCCTGACCCGGCTATTACTGAGAACCCCGCTTTGTATCCTGACCCGGCTATTACTGAGAACCCCGCTTTGTATCCTGACCCGGCTATTACTGAGAACCCCGCTTTGTATTCTGACCCGGCTATTACTGAGAACCCCGCTTTGTATCCTGACCCGGCTATTACTGAGAACCCCGCTTTGTATCCTGACCCGGCTATTACTGAGAACCTTTATTTGTGTACCGAACCTGCTATGACTTATGTATCAACAAAATTAATTAACACAAATAAAAAATGGAAATATTCAAAACTTAATCCTCATCTCATACTCATGAGACTCATCTCATAAATCATCATGATCCACTGCTTCCTTTGTCTGTAAAGCAAAGGACATGAAGAACAAATAGTTCTCTTTCTGCCGTCCCTGTGTGATCCCATGAAAGGGCAGACACATGATCTTCAGTGATTTTCTATGAAGAAGATCCCAGCAGTCTGGTATAATTTGGGGTCCCTAAGATTAAGAGCTGAGCTGCTAGCATAGCTACCGGCTCATAAATAATCCAGTAATAAAGAGTTTGTGCCAGAATAGGGGCCCATGTAGACTCAATTAAAAAATGACTATAGGATTTCATATTATGATGCTAAAAGCTACTGGTAGCCGTTCCACTGATTAAACATTTACTACAGTGCTATTACTAAGAAAAAAAATCACAATAGACGTTATTAGGATCCTGCTGCACTTTCACAAGTGTAATTGCTTACAATTTTATCTATTATGTTGGCTTTTGTACTTTATTTGACAAATACCAGAAAGCAGTTGATGTGGACAGAAGGAGTCAACTGTTGTAACTGTAAGGAGAGCTTCAAACCTCTGCTGTTAGAGACGTTTTCCTGGGGTTCAATGCAATCACCATCAATATTGGATTTATTAGCATATTTCTTAAAGGATTAGCTTTTGAAGTGTAATAATTAAAGTTTCCATTTTATTCATAAACACATATACAGTAAAAGTTTTTTTCATTCTCTTGTGGCTTGATTATCAGTACAATGGAGATATATTATTATAACAACATGGCTCGCCGCTGTCATGCACTTTTTTGTGCTGTACGGAATGTTGTGTATCTCTTTGTATTGTTCTGAGGGGAATAGTATGTATATCTATTTTTTACTTATTTCCTTCTTTCAAAGCTAACATGATATACCTGTCAGATATTCGCAAAGGCTATTAGTGATGTTAGGTAAGATCGTTCCCTCATTTGGGTGGGCATGGTGGTCACATAGAAAGACTAACTTATTCATGCAAAAAATATACAATCTTATATAGATAAAATCGAGTAATTACCTATCATGTATCTTGCCTAAAATCATTTTGTGATTCCAAAACATAAAAATGCAGAGAATTAAACCAATAGGTCGAGAATGCTATCTCTAAATACTCATCGTACTTACCGTATATAGGTGGGTGGACATGCAGATCTAATAATGCATCCTATCACTACTTGTGGTAATATCTGCTACTACAGGCTAAAAAAAACCTGGACTTCTTTATGTGTCAACAACCAATGTACACGTATTTGCTGGTTTGACCAGACTAGCTCTGCAAGGGGAAAGGAACCTCATCTGTGCTGATATAATTCTAGAGTACCTGGAAGGCCATTCCATGGGTCTACCTAACCTTATCCAATCCCTTCAGAATATAATCACATACCAAAACCATATAATCTAAACATCAAATGGCAAGGTCGAACACTATAGTTGTAAACAATCTCTAATTCAGAATAATTAAGTATGACTAATTGGTCAATCTCCAGAAGAGAGATCTACACACATGATATGTTTCATAACATCACAGTAAGAATCTCTGTGGCCTGAAGACTTTTCTTGAGTTATGTTGGTAGAACTGGATTCAAATTCCTAGAAAACAGGTGTAGAATATCATTAGGTTTTCACAGTAGCCATATCAACAAAAATGTCTATAAATAGTAAAAGAGTAACAAGTCATTTGTCGTGTTACTTCACTGAGATCAAATTCAAGACAATTCTGCTTTTTCAAACTGTTTAAAAATGAACACAAAAACTGATTAATCAGTCTTATTATTCTTCTTTATTTATATAGCCGCGGCATATTCCACAGCGCTGAACAGTGGGCACAGTGTTGACAGGGTTACAATACATTGACACTGAATAACATTTGATATATTAGTACAGGAGGAAACGAGGGCCGTCTTTATACACCTTATAGTACAAGTATATAACCTGTGACCTATTTTTTCTATTCTGTTTGCATGTGTTTTATTTTTCTTTCTTTCTAGATTTATTGTTCTCCTTGTTTTCTATTTTGTAGCGTTGATGAGATTTCTTTACTTCTGTCCTCTAACTGCTTCCCATATTCAGGAATTCTACATTAACGCCCTTTTCTGAGTAATCTGACTGTAGCGGAACGGGTGTTGTCCGCCTGCGGGTGTGCTCCTATCTGCTCCTCCCACTGCGCTTACCGCCGACCCGACTACCGAGTGGCACGGCACTCGGCGTCTCGAGCGGCCTGGGATGACCCTGGGGAAGGGTTGGCGGGCTGTGGAGGGGACCCCGGGGTGAGATCAGCCCGACCACTGAGTGACACGGCACTCAGCGTTTCGAGCGGCTGATCTACTGACCTTGGTGCGGTTCGGATCGGGTGTGGAGCGGCCGTTCGGGTGGGAAACGTTTCGTCCGGGGAGCCGTTCGGATGGGAAACGTTTCGGATTTCCCTCGGATATGCAGCGCTTCGGTATATCGATGCGCGGCAGACGCGCCGTGGCTTCGGATTGGGAAACAGCACCGTAGCGTGATCGATCGTTCGGCACGGTCGAAGCCCGTACGATGCACCCCTGTTCTGATCCGGGATGCAGACACAGGGTGATCGGTTCGTATCTCGGAACGCCGCACTCTGGAGACCGCGCGGGATCTCAGCAATACGGCCGAAAATAAAGGACACCAGGCGGAGCTGTATGCACTAGATAATCTGGCTTTATTTTTACACTTCACATATATTTATAAACATTTGTACAGCAAGAAAACAATAGGAATCCCTGCCCGACCCCCCCACAAGCCTCATTGGCCCTCGCTGGAAGGAGGCACCTGGATCCCGATTCGTATTGGCGGTTACGAATCGGGGTGTTGCCGATTCGCAACCGGATGGTCCGAATCGTCCAATTTACGATTCGACCGGATGGTCCGAATCGGCCATTTTCCGATCCGATCAATTCGACCGGATCCACGAGGCACTGGGAAATGGCGGCGAGCAAAGCACACAATGGGATTTACACACATTTCACAATACACACTCGGGGACACTTTTATTACACCACACAACGAAACCACATCTAATAAAACAACACACGGAGTTCCGCTGGTGCAACGGCACCTAAGAGTCTAGAGGGATCGAAACGTCACAAAGGACCGTCCCTGGCTGAGGGTGCTGGGCCATTCCGTGACACTGACATTCAGATCAAATTCCTGACCTAGTCGTGTTGTTCCCTATGTTCTCCAAAATTGCCGTTACCCTTCTTTTTTATATGCCATTAGTTTAGTTTCCCTCTGTTGACATTTCATATGCGTTCTGTTACTTTTGTTCTTTCTCCTGGGCCAGCGCAGACTTTTCCTGCTGTGCCTTTAAAATAAACAGAGATACTTAGACATAAGTCGATATCCTACAAAAGAAAACAGTAAGTATAGTTTGAATATAAGTAACCGTTATGGGAGTTGGGTTTTGTTTTATTTTTTACTGTTTGGACTCCAGGAAACATTTTGATTGAGTAGATTAAAATAACTATTTCATATTTGTTTTGGTATTTTCTAGTCACTGATCAGATTATAAATCACACAAATGAAAATATTAACCTGAGACATATCAAATGGAAATGGAGCAAATGATTCCTGGATTCCAACAGTTCCTAATATTCCAGTTCGAAAATAACAAAGAGGTCGAGCAATCCTTCATTGTCAGCAATTACACTGTTTTGGTGTTTCTGCTTTGTGTGAAGCAGCATTTCAAACGCCAAGAGCTTGATAAAATGCATACGCACCAATGAAATGTAATTGCAAATATTGATGGAGGAGTACTGGATTCTCTCTTTTATATTTGTATCAGAATTCGAATTCTGACCAGGTGATTATTAAGTAACCAATCAGAACGACAGGTTTAATTTTACTTTTTATTTAATCTTTCTCCACTCCTGTCAATAACAGATTTTTTTAAAATAAAGAACTTGGACTTAAAAGGATAATGTATTCAAAAATAGAGTTAATTTTTTGTCCTTGAATAACTGAGCAGATGGTGCTGACAGCCTCTGCCCAAATATTTTTACTTTTTTTTTCCTGGTGAAATTATTCACCTTTTGTCCCTCACCGCTCGCAGCTCCTCCTTTTTAGCTCAGGGACTCATGAACCCAGAAGCCCTTAAAGGAACACTCTAATCAAAAATCCCCCCCTGTCTTTTTTACATTAAACTATACCTATTCCCTCACTAACTAGGTAGGTTTTTTTTTTTTAAACTGTAATACTTACCCTAAAATCCACTTGTTTCCAACGGCGTCTTTTTTTTTTTTTATACTCACCTCCCTCCTCTTCCGCTCCCGTCCTTGTTAGTTTCACTTGGCTAATGGTTTACGTGAGAAGCGCGCATGCGCGCCTCTCACGTAAGCCAGCCAATCGGCAGGTTTCCTCCCGGCTCCATCTTCTTAGATTAGTGTTGCGCGCAAGAGGATGTGCGCAACACTAATCTTCAGCCGCTGCCGCCAGCTACTGCGGCGAGTTGGAGACGTCATCGCGATGACGTCTCCTACTCGGCAATAGTCGGCAGAAGCGGGAAATATGAATCCCGCTCTGCTGACTGACAGCTGGGAGGACGGAGTAAACTCCTCCGCGTCTCTCAGCTGTTTTCTGCTTTTTCAGCCGATCGGCTGAGCGGAGGGAGGGGGGACAAACAAGGGCATACTCAGGGCATCATGACCACCTAAAAAAGCTTAGGTGGTCATGTTGTCTAGAGTATCCCTTTAAAGCTTTTCCAAATTGCTTGTAGCATAGGAATCACAAATTGCGCACTCCAACGAGACTTGCGTACTTTACATACGCGAGTTCCATAGCTCCTGCGCAGAACGATGGATCACGTGAATGTGCAGATCCGATCCATTGACTGCTTCTCTGAGCACGATTGCAACTGTGATTGGTCTCAGAGAGAATGACGTCACTAGTGTCCGCTCTGGTGATCGGTAGCCAGGGAATTAAAAAATCCCGGGTGCTGGTGATGCTGGGTGGGGGTGGAGGGAACTCCCTCCACTTCACACAGCGATTCTGCCAGATCGGTGAAGCTGAGGGGGGGGGGAATGCCACACATCATGGCCACATTAAAATGCTAAAATGGTCAGGATGAGTAGTTTCCCTTTAAGGGTGTAGTGCAGAGGTGTAAAGGGGTGTAAGTCCCTTTATGTGTACCAGGTTGGATTTGATTTAAATCACCTTCAGCAAAACTCGTTTTAAATCGTGATTTTTAAATGTAAAAACTCCTGTGCTTGCCGGCCGTTGTAATCGTTAATATTTTCATATCTAGAATAATAATCTGTAAGATTAATAAAACGTCTCTATCAGAACTGATTTTAATTAAATAGGTTAATCACTCATATTTGGAGATCTACTTAAGTTATTTTATTTAATTCAATTATGTTATATAACATACATAGTCTTGTATTTTCTTAACCCTTTTATGCTGCGGGGCATACTATGCCGTCCCTGAGGAGGATGGGACTCAAAGCCACGGGACAGCATAGCACGCCCTGCTAGCACGCCCTGCTGGTGTCTATGGGTTGTGTCAGGCCCGCCCACTAGTTGTCATGTTTTATACCTTGATTGACAACAATCAGTGACAACCGAAAATAAGTACTGGAAGCATTTCAGAAACTTTGAGTTCTGGTTAGCTTATATGCTGACTATGGCTAAATGTAGCATTTTTTCACTTTATATCCTGATATCTGGTCTGTAATCATATATATCTGAAACCACAAATATTTGAAACCCAGTATATGAATTTAGGTGTACGTGTCTGAGTTAATATAGCATATGGATGTGTGTATATGTAGCGTAAGAATGTGTGTATTTGTGTCTGAGTATATAGTGTATGAATGTGTATGTATCTGAATATATAGCATATGAATGTGCATGTATGTATCTCAGTATATATCTTATGAATTCATGTCTAAGTGTCTGAGTACATAGCGTATGAATGGGCGTCTGTGTGTATCTAAGAATGTAGTATATGTTTGGATATGCATGTATATGAGTACATTCAGGGTTATTCAGAGAGAGGTGAAACTCAGGAGAATGACTGGAGAAGTGAAAATTCTAGGTAAAAATAGTCAGACCAGAAAAATCCCCCCATTTATCTCACTTTCCAAATCGGCTATTTGGTCTAGATTGTTCATTCTCCTGGCAATTCTCCTGGTTATCTCAGCTCTCTGAATAACCCTGATAGTGTATGAGTGTATGTGTATGTATCTGAGTGTGCAGCATACGAATGTACATGTATGTATCCAAGGACTCTCCATGCTTCCATGCTCTGCTTCCTCTCATGTCCTTAAGCACATATATAAAAACATATAGACACAGACATAGGCTCACACATACAGACAAATGTACACACAGACATACAGGCAGACATTTGCATTTTACACATTTTGAAAGTCAGAATGGTTGGAGAGTGGGTGGAAATTTAATTTTTCTTTCTTGACATGAATCTCTCCAGACACTCACAAAATTCCATGACACATATTAGACGCATATGTGACATGTTAAAGGGATTCTCTATTGAAAAATAGAGTTTCTTTTGTTTTCCCTTAAATAATTGGGCAGAGACTGCTGACAGCCTCTACACAATTAGGTTAGTGTCAGACGAACGCAGTCTGAGCGCACTCTGCGTGCGTGCATAAAGGACAGTCCTACTGAGGGAAGATACTGTAGACACCACACGGTCCGTTTTTTTTGACGGACGTAGAACAAAAAAGGGAACTATGGGAAATAAAATCAATATGAAAAATGATAAAAATTTTGACGGATATGAAAAGCCATTGTGTGCGTCAAGGTGCTGGACGTCGCAAATGCGCTGCGTCTGACATCTCCTCATCACTCACACAGAATCATACGCGGACGTGGCGCACTCTGCGCGTCCGTCTAGCGGTTTTACGTTCTTACCTAACTTGCGTCCATTTGCCACATGCGTTGTGCGTGCGCAGTTCGGTGCGCACGTACTTCGTGTGTGGGTCTCTATTGCTCATGATTCTATGCTACGACGGACGTTAAACTGTGCGGCAACACAGACGTGATCACTGTGTTAGTCTGACACGGGCCTAATTTATATTTTTTGGGTGATTTACTTTCCTTTGTCCATTGTCTGCTCCTCCGCTTCGGCTCAGGGACTCCGAACCCAGAAGTCCCTGAAGATTTTCCGCGCAATTTGCACCCCTACACAATTTGCTCAGTGTAGCATTTTGTAGGCTTTTTTGGGGATTTTTTGGGTGAAATTTCATTGTTCCTAATTTATTTTAAAACAACAAGGCTTTTTTTCCATTCGGCAATGAATTGAATAGATACTATCAGGTCTATTCACTAAAGGTGGAACTGAGGAGAATGACTGGAGAAGTGAAAAATCCAGGTCAAAATAGCCAAACCAGAAAAATTCTCCCATTTATCTCACTTTCCAAATCGGCTATTTGGTCTAGATTGTTCTGTTCTCCTGCCAGTTCTCCTGAGTCTCACCTTTTAGTGAATAGGCCTGTATGTGTCAGAACCATGGTGAGCTCCGTATCTCTCCATGCTACTGCACTGTTGTTCTGAAACATATAGGTCTATTCCAGGGGTCAAGTCCTGGGAAAAAAAGTGAGGGAACTCACCCACGAATTCCACAACCCCCATTACCTTAAGAAAATATATATATATATCACGAGTATAGCCGGACGAGCCGGTGATACCATTTTTATTGGGTTAACTTTACATTTAAAAGACAAACTTTCAAGAGTGTAAACTGGAAACTATACTGATCAGTGAAAGGTATCACTACGTACAGGTATACTCGTTATTGTGGCAACTGGACTAACGCAT
The DNA here is from genome assembly GCA_009667805.1 of Leptobrachium leishanense. Lineage (NCBI taxonomy): Eukaryota > Metazoa > Chordata > Amphibia > Anura > Megophryidae > Leptobrachium > Leptobrachium leishanense. Next base: position 245,045,459 of record CM019063.1, on the reverse strand, counting down.
TATATATATATATATCTCCAGGCACAGACCCCCAGAATAATATACACAGCACTGAGCCCCCAGAATAACATACACAGCACTGAGCCCCCAGAATAACATACACAGCACTGAGCCCCCAGAATAATATACACAGCGCTGAGCCCCCAGAATAATATACACAGCACTGAGCCCCCAGAATAACATACACAGCGCTGAGCCCCCAGAATTATATACACAGCGCTGAGCCCCCAGAATAATATACACAGCACTGAGCCCACAGAATAACATACACATCACTGAGCCCCCAGAATAATATACACAGTGCTGAACCCCCAGAATAATATACACAGCACTGAGCCTCCAGTATAATATACACAGCACTGAGCCCCAACAATAACATAATAACATGCACAGCACAGAGCCCCCATAATAATATACACAGCGCTCAGCCCCCAGAATAATATACACAGCACTGAGCCCCCAGAATAATATACACAGCACTGAGCCTCCAGTATAATATACACAGCACTGAGCCCCAACAATAACATAATAACATGCACAGCACAGAGCCCCATAATAATATACACAGCGCTCAGCCCCCAGAATAATATACACAGCGCTGAGCCCCAGAATAACATACACAGCGCTGAGCCCCCAGAATAACATACACAGCGCTGAGCCCCCAGAATAATATACACAGCACTGAGCCTCCAGTATAATATACACAGCACTGAGCCCCAACAATAACATAATAACATGCACAGCACAGAGCCCCCATAATAATATACACAGCACTGAACCCCAAGAATAATATGCACAGCACTGGTTATATGGATATATTTTCCCCAGTTCACATGGATATAATTGCCCCCCAGGTCTCATGGATAATGCCCCAACTCTCATGGATAATGCCCCCTGGTCTCATGGATATGCCCCTGGTCTCATGGATATGCCCCTGGTCTCATGGATAGTGCCCCCAACTCTCATGGATAATGCCCCAACTCTCATGGATAATGCCCCCTGGTCTCATGGATATGCCCCTGGTCTCATGGATATGCCCCTGGTCTCATGGATAGTGCCCTCAGGTCTCATGGATATGCCCCTGGTCTCATGGATAATGCCCCTGGTCTCATGGATATGCCCCTGGTCTCATGGATATGCCCCTGGTCTCATGGATACTCCCCCAGGTCTCATGGATAATGCCCCCAGGTCTCATGGATATGCCCCTGGTCTCATGGATAATGCCCCCAGGTCTCATGGATATGCCCCTGGTCTCATGGATATGCCCCTGGTCTCATGGATATGCCCCTGGTCTCATGGATACTGCCCCTGGTCTCATGGATAATGCCCCCAACTCTCATGGATAATGCCCCCAACTCTCATGGATATGCCCCTGGTCTCATGGATAGTGCCCCTGGTCTCATGGATACTGCCCCTGGTCTCATGGATATGCCCCTGGTCTCATGGATAATGCCCCCTGGTCTCATGGATAGTGCCCCTGGTCTCATGGATAGTGCCCCAGGTCTCATGGATATGCCCCCCAGGTCTCATGGATATGCCCCCCAGGTCTCATGGATATGCCCCCTGGTCTCATGGATATGCCCCCTGGTCTCATGGATATGCCCCCCAGGTCTCATGGATATGCCCCCCTGGTCTCATGGATATGCCCCCCTGGTCTCATGGATATGCCCCCTGGTCTCATGGATATGCCCCCAGGTCTCATGGATATGCCCCCTGGTCTCATGGATATGCCCCCAGGTCTCATGCATATGCCCCCTGGTCTCATGGATATGCCCCCTGGTCTCATGGATATGCCCCCCAGGTCTCATGGATATGCCCCCCTGGTCTCATGGATATGCCCCCTGGTCTCATGGATATGCCCCCTGGTCTCATGGATATGCCCCCAGGTCTCATGGATATGCCCCCTGGTCTCATGGATATGCCCCCCAGGTCTCATGGATATGCCCCCTGGTCTCATGGATATGCCCCCTGGTCTCATGGATATGCCCCCTGGTCTCATGGATATGCCCCCTGGTCTCATGGATACTGCCCCCAGCCCAACTTACCACTGCTGCTGCTGCTGCTGCCGCCGCCGCACACTGCCGGCGGCCACGTGTTTCCTGCTCAGCGGCCGCTGACAGGAAGTGCAGCCGCTCGCCTGGGATCTAGGAAACAGCCAGGCGAGCGGCTCCACTTCCGGTCACCGGCCGCTAGAATAGGAAGCACGCGGCCGCCGCCAATGTGCGGCGGCCGCCTGTTAAGCGTTCGGGCTCGGGCCACAGCGGGAACGCTGCGTTCCCGCAGCGTTCCCGCTGTCGGAGAAGTGCGGGAACGCCGTTCCCGCGCGTTCCCGCTCGACTCGAGCCCTGGTCTATTCAAAGAAAGGTGAAACTCAGGAGAATGACTTGAGAAGTGAAAATTCTAGGTCAAATCGGCTATTTGGTCTAGATTGTTCTCTTCTCCTGACAATTCTCCTGATTTTCACCTTTCTTTGAATAGACCTGATATTATTCTTTGAATATGTTTCAGTAACAAGGAGAGCCCCAGATCTCTCCATGGTGCTGAAACAAATTCAATGAATACTGTTTCAGATCAGCTGTGCAGCACCATGGAGAGCTACGGACCTCACCATGGTGCTGAGACATACAGGGTTATTCAGAGAGCGGTGAAAAGCAGGAGAATGACTGGAGAATGGAAAATTCTAGGGAAAAATAGCTGATTTGGAAAGTGAGATGAATAGAAGCATAGAAAAATGTCGGCAGATAAGAACCTTTCGGCCCATCTAGTCTGCCCAATTACATGGATACTTTACCTGGATTTATCTTTTGTTTAGGATGGGAGAATGTTTCTGGTTTGGCTATTTTGACCTAGAATTTTCCATTCTCCAATCATTCTCCTGCTTTTCACCACTCTCTGAATAACGCTGGTAGTATCTATTCAATTCATTGCCGAATGGAAAAAAAGCCTCGTTGTTTTAAAATAAATTAGGAACAATAAAATTTCACCCAAAAAAATACTAAAAAATGCCTAATAAAATCCTCAAAAATAAATAAATAAAGTGACTTTTTGCTGCAAATGAAAAGAATAAAAGGTTTAATAAATATTTAATAAGAACAGGAATATTTTTTACTTTGAATCCTATGGAAAAAAAGCCTTTTTCCTTTAAAATAAGTTAGGAAACCTAAAATTTCACCCAAAAAATGCCTGAGAGATAAATAAAAAATGAGACTTTTTGCTGCAAGTGAAAAAATAAACAGTTTAATAAATATTTAATAAAAATAGGCATTTTTTTAACAGTGAAACCTATAGGTGAATCCTATAGGGCAATCTCGTCCCACTCAGTGTGCATCCATGAGGACATGGTGCTGTCAGAATCGCGGATGATTAGCATTCTCAGTCAGTCACAGATGTAATGTTTATAGCGCGCATGCACATCGGATTCCGTTTCTAAATCTATGGGGACGTGCATGCGCATATCAGTAAATTTCTGAATTTGATGGAGCGAGTGTTTATTTGTGACGTGCGTGTATCTGAAGGTTCAGAGCTACACAGGCGCATGCGCACTCCGTGCAATTTGTGAAAATGAGCGTATGTCACGCCACCGGATGTGACGTGATTTCTCATTTTGACAAATTACCTTTTTTGACAGCACACCGGCAGTGGGGTTCACTATGGCATCCTGCTGAGGATCGCGTGCTCAGGTCAGTGTGCGAATCACCCTGCAACACCTCTAGAATCAGACAGGAAGAGCACACTATCTGACTCCATACTGGATGCTAGCAGGTCATGGCCTCTTCCAAACTGCTTGCTGCTCTCCCTGTTCTCTGCTTCCTGTGTGGGACAGGATTCAAGTGAATCAGGAGCTGCTAACACTGGAGGGAATTGGGAAAGTTTTAAGGCGACTACTGGAAGTACAAGAGGGAGGCGAAGAGCAGAGATCACTGGAGGGAGGGGGCATTGCATGCAGATAGTGATGCTGCTGCAAGGGGTGTGAATTTATCTCGCTAGTGCCCGAGATCATGGAGAATAATTTAGTATTCTGGAATATTACATATACAGGGTTATTCAAAGAGATCCGAATGGCTGGAGAAAGGTAACCGAATGCTGAAAATCAGCGTTCGGTTACCCTTCTTGGCCATTCGGCTATCCAGAGAGCAGGCAATACGCCAATTCCTGGCGAATTGCCTGCACATACGGTGCCTGTTCGGTGCCTGTTCGAGGGTAGTGAAAACCCCATGAAAAGCACTGCTTCGTCTATTCAGAGAACACAAACCAGCAGTGAAAGGTTCCCCTAATGCCCTGCTATTCGGTGGATTAATTCGACAGGTTTATTCAGGAGAATCCCATAGGCTTCAATGTTAAAAATATTCCCGTTTTAATTCAATATCTAATAAACCGTTCATTATAAAATTCTGCAGTAAAGAGTCTCTTTACTTATAGATTTTTTAGAATATTGTAAGCATTTTTCTGGATTTTTTTTCTCTAAATAGTCCGTTTTTTTTTTTTTTTAAGTTTACTTATTTTTTCTGTAACAGCCCTTTTTATTATCATTCCCTGGACCTCATATGCAAATTTCAGACATTTTCGCTCAGTAGTTTCTTTGCAAACAGCGTTTCACTTTCAAACATTCAAGCAAACTGTTTTCCTAATTTATTCACTCCATTTGTCTGCGATGTCGGCTTTTTCCGGCGGCTGTTCTGCGTGTGATCGGCTCCTGCTCGAGTTTTTCCGCCGTCTTCGGCAGGTTGATCCAGATGTTTTTGCGGGTTTTTGCGGTGACTTTTCGTCGGGTTTGCGGCAGCTTTTCCCTGCGCTTCGACGGCCCTGTGGTGCTCGCTGAATACACCGCAGGGTCGCCGAAATGGGATTGGCGAATAGTCCCGAATTGAAGAGAACGAAAAGTCACCGAACATGCGGTGACTTTTCGATTCTCTTTGAATAACCCTGATAGAGATAGCTCTGATACTCCATGGTAAATATGTTTTAAGTGTGTATTGTGCGTGCTTTGTGTGATTGCATGCTGTGTGTGTAAATGTATATTTTGAGTGAAAGCATGTAGTGTTTGTCAATGTATACTGTGTATGTGTGTGTAAATGCATCATAAATAGAAAATTGCACAACTAAATCTACATATTCTTTAATAAATTAAATACATATAAATACACAAACATTAATACTGGTTGAGCATACTGCAGTAATCCCGGTAAGCGTATAAGCAGATAAAGTCAAGAGAATACAATTGGGTATAAATTTACCTGGAATACTGCAGTATGCTCAACATGTATTTACTTTTGTCTATATACATGTATTTATTTTGTATTGTATGTAATATTACATATATATATATATATATATATATATATAGCAACTCTCGACGTTCTGTCACTCAGAGACTTGTTAATGAAAAAATGTGTTTATCAGGCTGGAGTCAGACGAACGCAGTGCGAAAGTGCGTTTAGCCGCACTTTATTACGGCCGTGGTAGCAGCAAATGCCGTCCAATGCAGGCCCACACACGAAGTATGGTCGCACGAAACTTTGGCCGCGCAACGCAAATGGCAAACGAACACATTTTTGCAAGAACGTCGAACTGCTAGTACTGACGTACAGAGTGCGCTGCGTCCGCAACACGGCGTGTGTGCGTGATTAGGAGACATCAGACGCTGCTCATGTCCGGCCTACATAACGCCCAGACACCCTAAGTTTCCTGGTTTGGATCGGTAAAAAATCACGTCCGAAATTGCGCATTGTATGACCGCTATCGCGTCTTCCATGACAAAATGCGTTCGGACGCATCAAAGCACTTTTTGACGGTAGACGTGAAAAATGCATTCGTCTGACCCTAGCCTAAAAGTCGACGTTTCAGTCCAAACAGGCCTTTTCTCAAGACCTTGAGAAAAGTCTGGTTTGGACTGAAACATCGACTTTAATAAACATATATTTTTTCATTAACAAGTCTCTGGTGGAACGACTCTAGAGTTACTATGTGGATTTACCAGGCTCCAGCACGAGAGCATGCATGCTGATTACAGGGTTGTGCTGGGAATGTGACTTATATATATATATTTTATTCAGGAGTGCAATTTGTTCTCCTTTTTAGCTGCATTGTTTTTTGAGATAGTAAAGGAATCCTCTATCTTAAACATTTTGCTTTGCTAGTTACATGTATCATACACGTATCATACATTACACATATCTCGCACACACATCATATATTACATAGATCTCATACATGGCAAGTAGGGAGTGGTTGGAGGAGGTCAGGGGCTGTGGGGGCGATTAGTTCGTCAAGTAAGGGACCCAGAATTTCTGAGGGCAGCCCTGGTCACAGGGTTTTCAGCCAGAAGCAGCATCTCCAAAGGAACTGGAGGAGCAGTCACTCATGACTTCCAGGGTTATTCAGAGAGAGGTGAAAACCAGGAGAATTGGCAGGAGAAGAGAACAATCTAGACCAAATAGCCGATTTGGAAAGTGAGATAAATGGGAGAATTTTGGGCTATTTCGACCTTGAATTTTCACATCTCCAGTCATTCTCCTGGTTTTCACCTCTCTCTGAATAGACCTGTGTGTCTGAAGAGCAGCTTTCCTATGGAGCCAAACAATTTGGTCCTTCACAAAGGACCTGTCTGAGACAGTCCAAAATGTTGCCGCTCCATTTTAAAGCCAAGCCACGCGTGACTCCAGAGGCCCGATCAATACCTCAGTAGCTGCTGAATTGATGCAGCGCAGCAATTCAGTTCGCTGCAGCAGTGACTCTGAACACTTTGGATGCGAATTGCAAAACAAAATGGCGATTTCTGTAGTTTCTACAATATCCGCAGTTTTATTAGCAGAAACTGAGACTGAGGCCATCTTTGAAATAACTAAAAGCTGTCCGTTTTGTATGCACACACCACAAATGATAGTTTTTATTGAATAAACGTAATGGTTACTTCTGAAAAAAATATATAATTGAACCGTAATATATGTCTATGTGCATGGGGTAAATAGTAAATAAATATTTTGTGCTTTGGTGAACAAAAACCTCAAAATTAACATTGCCGTACTGAATTTTACTTGCTTCATGGCGGCGGCCATCTTTACTACATCACACTCAGCTACTCGCAGCATCTCCTCGAGTCGCTGCAAGTGCTACGTTAGCAGTGCGGAGCGCTGAGTGGCTGAACGGCGTTCAATGGCAAGTTGCTAACTTAGCACTTGCAGTGGCTGAGGTATTGAACGCGCCTCTGGTCCTGTGTATGTTTTTAGGTCACTATGCTACCGCTGGGGCAGTGTCTTGGTCCGCTGGCGCTGGCAGTATTACCAGTGGCGTCACTAGGGTTGGTGTCACCCGGTGCGGTAACTTATGGTGTCACCCCCCCGAGTTTTATGGATTTTTTTTTAGCTACTCTTACTCCTAAATCAGTACTCCCAAATAACACTGAATGCTCATACACACAGTGCACATTACTGTGAGGTTTATTGCTGCGGAGCTCTCTCATATGTTCACACAACTTTTTGCCAACTGCCAGCAAGTACGATGCCTGTTCGAAGGCAGTGAAAGCACACATGGATATATATTGCCCCCAGCAGCTCTGGATATATTGCCCCCAGCAGCTCATCCTTGGATATATATTGCCCCCCAGCTCACATATGGATATATTGCCCCAGTTCACAATTATATATTGCCCCCAGCAGCTCACCCATGGATATATATTGCCCCAGCTCACATATGGATATATTGCGCCTCAGCTCACATATGGATATATTGCGCCTCAGCTCACACATGGATATATTGCCCCAGACCAGCTCACACGTGGATATTGCCCCAGCTCTCATGGATATGCCCCCAACACACATGGATACTGCCCCAAGCACACATGGATACTGCCCCCAGCACACATGGATAATGCCCCAGCTCACATGGATATGTCCCAGCAGCTCTCATGGATTTTGCCCCAGCTCCTCTCATGGATTTTGCCCCAGCTCCTCTCATGGATATACTGCCCCAGCTGCTCTCATGGATATACTGCCCCAGCTGCTCTCATGGATAATGCCCCAACTCCTCTCATGGATTTTGCCCCAGCTCCTCTCATGGATATACTGCCCCAGCTCCTCTCATGGATAATGCCCCAGCTCCTCTCATGGATTTTGCCCCAGCTCCTCTCATGGCTATGCCCACAGCTCCTCTCATTGATATTTCCCCAGCTCATGGATAATGCCCCAGCTCATGGATAATGCCCCAGCACATGGATAATGCCCCAGCTCATGGATAATGCCCCAGCTCATGGATATGCCCCAGCAGCTCATGGATATACCCCAGCAGCTCATGGATATGCCCCAGCTCATGGATATGCCCCAGCTCATGGATTTGCCCCCCAGCTCATGGATTTGCCCCCCAGCTCATGGATACTGCCCCAGCTCATGGATATGCCCCAGCTCATGGATATGCCCCAGCTCATGGATTTGCCCCAGCTCATGGATACTGCCCCCAGCTCATGGATATGCCCCAGCTCATGGATACTGCCCCAGCTCATGGATATGCCCCAGCTCATGGATACTGCCTCAGCTCATGGATATGCCCCAGCCCATGGATACTGCCCCCAGCTCATGGATATGCCCCAGCTCATGGATTTGCCCCAGCTCATGGATACTGCCCCCATCTCATGGATATGCCCCAGCTCATGGATACTGCCCCAGCTCATGGATATGCCCCAGCTCATGGATACTGCCCCAGCTCATGAATATGCCCCAGCTCATGGATATGCCCCAGCTCATGGATATGCAGCAGCTCATGGATATGCCCCAGCTCAAACATGGATTTGCCCTAGCTCATGGATATGCCCCAGCTCATGGATATGCCCCAGCTCAAACATGGATTTGCCCCAGCTCATGGATACTCCCCCCAGCTCATGGATATGCCCCAGCTCATGGATATGCCCAGCTCATGGATTTGCCCCAGCTCATGGATATGCCCAGCTCAAACATGGATTTGCCCCAGCTCATGGATACTGCCCCCAGCTCATGGATATGCCCCAGCTCATGGATATGCCCCAGCTCATGGATATGCCCCAGCTCATGGATTTGCCCCAGCTCATGGATATGCCCCAGCAGCTCATGGATATGCCCCAGCTCAAACATGGATTTGCCCCAGCTCATGGATATGCCCCAGCTCATGGATACTGCCCCAGCTCATGGATATGCCCAGCTCATGGATATGCCCCAGCTCATGGATACTGCTCCAGCTCATGGATATGCCCCAGCTCAAACATGGATTTGCCCCAGCTCATGGATTTGCCCCAGCTCATGGATACTGCCCCCAGCTCATGGATATGCCCCAGCTCATGGATACTGCCCCAGCTCATGGATATGCCCCAGCTCATGGATTTGCCCCAGCTCATGGATTTGCCCCAGCTCATGGATACTGCCCCCATCTCATGGATATGCCCCAGCTCATGGATACTGCCCCAGCTCATGGATATGCCCCAGCTCATGGATACTGCCCCAGCTCATGAATATGCCCCAGCTCATGGATATGCCCAGCTCATGGATATGCAGCAGCTCATGGATATGCCCCAGCTCAAACATGGATTTGCCCTAGCTCATGGATATGCCCCAGCTCATGGATATGCCCCAGCTCAAACATGGATTTGCCCCAGCTCATGGATACTCCCCCCAGCTCATGGATATGCCCCAGCTCATGGATATGCCCCAGCTCATGGATTTGCCCCAGCTCATGGATATGCCCCAGCTCAAACATGGATTTGCCCCAGCTCATGGATACTGCCCCCAGCTCATGGATATGCCCCAGCTCATGGATATGCCCCAGCTCATGGATATGCCCCAGCTCATGGATTTGCCCCAGCTCATGGATATGCCCCAGCAGCTCATGGATATGCCCCAGCTCAAACATGGATTTGCCCCAGCTCATGGATATGCCCCAGCTCATGGATACTGCCCCAGCTCATGGATATGCCCCAGCTCATGGATATGCCCCAGCTCATGGATACTGCTCCAGCTCATGGATATGCCCCAGCTCAAACATGGATTTGCCCCAGCTCATGGATTTGCCCCAGCTCATGGATACTGCCCCAGCTCATGGATATGCCCCAGCTCATGGATACTGCCCCAGCTCATGGATATGCCCCAGCTCATGGATTTGCCCCAGCTCATGGATTTGCCCCAGCAGCTCATGGATATGCCCCAGCTCATGGATATGCCCAGCTCAAACATGGATTTGCCCCAGCTCATGGATTTGCCCCAGCTCATGGATACTGCCCCCAGCTCATGGATATGCCCCAGCTCATGGATACTGCCCCAGCTCATGGATATGCCCCAGCTCATGGATTTGCCCCAGCTCATGGATTTGCCCCAGCTCATGGATACTGCCCCAGCTCATGGATACTGCCCCAGCTCATGGATTTGCCCCAGCTAATGGATATGCCCCAGCAGCTCATGGATATGCCCCAGCTCACACATGGATATGCTCCAGCTCATGGATATGTCTCAGCTCACCTCCACCTGCGCCGCGTGTTCGCTCCCTCTGAGCATCCGGCAGCGCGCTGCTTGGGCACTCACCTGGGGGAGCCACGTGACCAGCCGCGATTGGCTGGTGACGTGTTTCCTCCAGGCAAGCGCCGAAGCTACATGCTTCGGACGCTCGCAGGGAGCGAATACGCGGCGCAGGGTGAGACACCCACCCTTAGGGTGACAGTGTCACCCTAAGGGCGGGTGTCACCTGGTGCAGGCCGCATCCCCCGCCCCCACGTTACGACACCACTGAGTATTACTCCTAGGACATGGCTCCCATTCTGACATCCGGCCAATGGTTCAGTTTGCAATGAGCACTATTAATGAATTAGTTTAGTGTTTTACTGATATATAATGTGATATTATAGGAAATTAGCCATTTCAGTTATTCCTGTCCCTTATAACCCAGGTATGTCTGCATGTTAATCCTCATTTTGCAGGTCCGCATTAATAGTATTAGTGGTGTTTTGTTGAAATGGTACTAATTTACATTGGAGGTCATGGTGCTGCATCCAGTGCCAAGACTGCATCGTGTACTGCCTGATTACAGCCAAATGCCAGCTGCATCACTCCCTGGCAGTGCCACACACTGACCACGACCCCAAGGGTCCCACATGCCTCAATGCTCCCCTGCCAATAAGAAATGTGAACAACTTCCACATGACCCTGATCCTCCAATTAGGAGGCAGGACTCGACTTCTTTCTCCCTCTTGCTGAAAGGGCGCGTTTGTCTGACGTAGGCCCAGGTTTCCATGTGTTGGTCTGTCAGATGAAGCCATGCTGAGGCACACAGCAGAAGACAACCCCAGCAGTAGTTAAAGGCAAGGACTGATACCTGTTTCATGACTCATACTGCTTCACACTGGTGCAGTTATTTTACTTGTATTTAATACCTGGCCAGCGGGCACAATGTACAGCAAAGCAATGCCCCACACATTCCAAACAGAGCCCTTAAAGGGTATTCCTCATTCTGTGGCTCAGACTCCCTTAAGGACCCCCGAAAAACCCTATTGTGGGCAATATTACAAAGTTGGTGCTAACTTAACCAGAGCTGGTGTAAACTTAACTCCATAGACTATAATGGGCTCTGGTAAGTTTACAACAGCTCTGGATAACACCAGCTTTGTAATATGGCCTTTGTGTCTATCATGAACTATGAGCTGATATATATATATATATATATATATTACACGGTGTATATAGTTTTCCCTGAATTTTATAGAAAATCGTAGAATTCAGCTCTATTTGCATATACTATATAAATATATATATATATAGTGTTATAAGTGTTCCTTTTTAAAAATAAATTACTGTAGGTGTGCAATATATGCAGTTTTAAGGACGGACGGTAAAACTGTATTTTAGAGGTGTAAATGCTGTGATAGACATTCCAACTGTATTTTAGCGTTGTAAATTATGTGTGACCCATTTCAACTGTTTTATGCATTGTAGACCCCTAACCCTTACCCTGACCGTAACCCTAACCCCTGACCCCAAACCCTATACTGACACTGTCTGATATTTAGTTATTATGTTTCAGTTAGGTTTGCAACTAATTTACAACGCTAAAATACAGTTTTGCTGGACAAACTTCGGAAAAAATGTCTATAGGGGTTTTTCATTGATCTCTCTTCTTCCACCGATAACAGTCTTTTAGCGAACTTCAGTGGCCTATTACGGTAAATTCACTGGTTAAGGGACTGTCACTGGAGTTGTACGTGTTACAGGATTTCCACTGTACTTCCTGTCGATGTTTTACAGTGTTGTTTTCATGGTAGTTTGTATAGGAGGTGCATGGAGATTGTCACTTTAAAATCATTAATATATATTCTCCGGTGTTGTAAACAGCAGTAAATTGAGTATAGTGGCAGTTTCTTCTTTTTCTGAAGCAGAAGACAGGTACAGCTGTTTGCAGGACCTTCGCCTGCTGGTGTTGGATTTCTTTCTCTGTAGCTGAGGTTTGGTACAACAGACCAACTTACTGAATAACACCTTATATAATAATTTCTAATTACCTGAATAACCCTCTAATCTAAGTGTACATTTCTTTATGACTCTTTGTATTGTTTGTGATTATATGTGACGTAAAATAGCCCTGCCCTTTTCTTTTAACCCCTTCACTGCTGAGCCATTTTGCGTCTTAAAAAAACATGTTTTTCTTTTTTTTAATATTTTTTTTCTTTAATTGTAACATGGTCATATTTGATATCATGCTCTGGCCTTTCTAATGATACCAACCATGACCCTGCTAGCTGCCAACAGTCAGGAGATATCGGGGTTCAAAAGAACCCCTATCTTTCCTTAGGAGTCAATGAGGACGTTCCCCACACGTCCTCAGCAGTGAAAGGGTTAATAGATTTCACATCTAAAGAGAGGAATTAGAATGAATATGCCGTTTTAGGAGGCCCTGGGCCGACAGTCACCTAAACCTGCCTAGACATTTAGGCCCCGTTCACACTGTGCGATTTATCGCGCGGACTTTGCCGCGACGTTGCAGCAAAATCTGCGCGACGTCGCGCTGTGTAGCTTCTCCAATGCATTTCAATGGAGCTGTTCACATCTTGCCGCGTGACGTCGCATGTCGCAGAAGCAAGTCGCTGGTACATGACACTTTTTTTTGCGATTTGCTATCTGCGATTTTGCGATTTGTTTTGGTGGTACTTTGCAAAAATCGCACAAAACAGTGATGTCGCGCGACATTATCGCACCATGTCGCGAATATGAAAATCGCGCGGAAAGTCGCGCGATTTTCAAATCGCACAGTGTGATTGGGGCCTTAGCTCTGCTCTGACCTGAGGGTGTATCCACCATAATGCACATTTTAAATTGAAATTAAATATTCTCCAGATCTAAAGCTGGAAATCGTTATTTATTTATTTTCCTATGACCATCTGACCATTTTTAGACACACAAGCGCGAGAAATAATGTTGAGTTTTCATATTTATTTAATAGCTTAAAGGTACACTATACACATCCTGAGCACTTTAGTAATTTATAGCGTCCAGACAGTGTGGAGTGCTCCCCCGGCAGGAAATGCAGGGTGAAGTGGAGGAGCCACTGCTCTGCGTGTGTGTGTGTATGTGGGGCGGCAGGTGTCTGGCGAGAGGCAGCTGATGGGTTAGTTCAGATCATGCATGGGCAGCTCCAATCCATCTTTCTGTGCAGGCACTATTGAAGTTGTATACAGAAAGTATAAGACAGGCAGCACCCGTCGAGGGAGAAAAGGTGAGTATTATCTTCTTAAAGGGATTTGCATGTCTAAAAAAAAGACATTTAAACATTTTTATAACTATGGACAAACTAGAATAAATCAAAAAAGTTTTTAAAATGTTTACATTTTTTTTTGCTTTAAACTTTGTCATTTCATCTTCTCTGGTCACGCCCCTCAGCTAGGGGTGTTTCTTCAGCTTCCACTTCCTGTATATTCTCTGCCTCCTCCCCACCCACTACTACACCCATCAAAGCTTCACATGAACTAGCACAAGCTGTGCATGTGAAACCCTGTGCATGTTCGGGACCTCAGACTGGGGAAACTGAGGAACCGATTATTAGCCATCTCTGTAACTGTCTGTGAAAGCAAGACTCGCTCACCCTCGCTCATACATTCACCCGCTGACTCACTCATACAGATTCACTCACAGACTCACCCACTGACTCCTCACTTGCGTTCTTTCATGGTTTATCAGTGTTTCCCAAACCTGTCCCTGGGACCCTCGACAGGCCAGGTTTTAAGGATCACCTTGGGGAAATGCAGACTAAATCCTGCAATCACTGAGCAGCAAATCATATCACCTGTGCTGTGCTTCACATATCTGGAAAAAGTGGCGAGGAGGAGGGTCCTGAGGACAGGTTTGGGAAACACTGGTTTACATACTCACTGTCTCTCTCAAACTCCCTCACATAGTCACTCACTCTCACACTCTTTCTTGTGCTGTCTCTCTTGTGCGTGCTCTCTCTCACTGCACCTTTTCTTGCACTGTCTCTGCTTTATTTTGCTGTCTTTCTCTCTTTACTGTTTCTTGCTGTGTCTCTGTGCTTTTCTTTGTTGTCCCTCTCTCTGCTGTCTCTTTTTCTCCCTGTGTGTATGGACTTCTTTCCTTCCCTGTCTCTGCAGTAGCTGGGGGTAGAAAGAGTAAGGCTGGGTTCACACCTAAGCGTTTTACAGCACGTTCCTACGCACTGTAAAACGCTCAAACAGTGGAATCCCATGATTCCCTATGTGTGCATGTCACACCTGGCCGTTTCTCAGCGCGCATGAACGCGCTGATAAACGGCCGACGCACAAAGAAGTTCGGGAGCTTCTTTTCTGCAGATAGCCGCGCGTTCGCGGCCATATCATAGCCGCGAACGCGCGCGCAACGCGCGTGCGCGCGTTTGTTTGTATGCGCGAACGCGCATAAAAAAAACGCACACATTGCGCGACGCTGCGCAACGCGTAGGTGTGAACCCAGCCTTACAGATTGGAATGGAGCTCAGCCCCGCCCTCAGCTCACAGTGCAGGAGGGAGGTGGAGCAACTGATGATTTTTTTATGTATTCTGCAGAATACATACTGATTGGTTAGCTTTCAGTGCCTTCTGAGGTGGGTGTAGAAAGCACCAAAAAAAAAAAAAAGCAGCTAAATATGAAAAAATATCATATTTACTTGCTTTTTATGTCTACTGAATGAGACTACTGACAAAGCATGCATGTCTTTTAGAAAAAAGAATTGGGCAGATGCTATCAACAGCATCTGCCTAATTATTTAAGGGCAAAGTAAGGGGTGTGTATCCTTTAGTAGAGTCGCCCTTCAATATCGGTAGTAAAAAATCTGATCTACTATTTTATTTTTCACTTATTTAGCTGTGGATTTAAGTTTATATATATTGTATCTGAATATAGATCCATCCCATGATAGTAGCAGAGAAAGATAATACTGACCTTGACTTTTTATATAGTTGTAGGTGTTCACAGTTACCCACACTATTTGGATGTTCTTTATTAAGGCTGGGGTCAGACGAGCGTAGTGTTCACGTCCGTGATTGCGCCTAAAAGTACGTCCGTGATAGCATGACAGAAAGTCCATTGGAGCCCAACACATGAAGTACGTCCGCACTGAACTGCGGACGCACAACGGCCGCGGCCCACTGACGCAAGGCAGGCAAGAAAGTACATCCCCTAGAACGGCCGCACAAAGTGCGCTGCGTCCGCAACGTCTGCATAGCTTTGTGTGTGAGTGATGGAATGTGGTCAGACGGACTGCAAAATTTATACGTCCAGCATTTTTCACGGACAAAATGGTTTTGCTTTTTAATTTATTTTCCCTCCTACATCCGTCAAAATATACGTCAGTGAAAAAACGGACTGTGTGGCCACTACTGTGTCTTCCGTACTGACGTACGTCCGTGTGCATGGACGTACAGTCCGTAGAAATCACGCTCGTCTGACCCTAGCCTTAGATAAAGAGCATGAAACCTGCCTGTCTCTGTCACGTTACAATGAGCTGCTCGCCAATATTAAACATGTAAAAGTTGATAGGTAATAGTCAGTATTGGAGAGCGTCAGGTTCACCCATTAGCAGCTCCTTATTACCAGTTGAGAGTAGGACCCATGGTTTTGTAGAGTAATTGAATATTTAGTGCTGAATTTTTTAAGCAGACGTTTATAATTAAATAAAAGAAATGACAAAGGCATATGGGAGCGCATGAATATTAAACAAAAAAGGGTCAAATTGATCTCATATACCAATATATAAAAGGATTTGAATGTTCTAAATCCTAAATCTAGTCACGGGTCAAACCACCTTTAAATCGCATATATTGATACAACATGGAACACTTATATAGAAGACAATGAAACCATCGTATTCCGCTTCATAGATATTGTTCCGATATGGCCTCAAGAACCCAAAATTCAAGGATGGAGCCTTCAAGATTCCAGTTGTGCACATCTGAGCCTCTTTGGGGGGCTCCTCCCATCAAAACTGAACTTGATCTTGATTGGTCAGAATCGGATTGTATCAGCAGTATCTCAAATAAATAAACGAATATAGTACAGCTCTTTATGGAACATATGTACTCGCAACAATAGGAGAGACACTCATGTGCTGCAGAGCCTCCTGCCCGGGTGGGCAGTCGCCTAGGACCTCTTTATTTAAACATAAAAATAAAAAGTAATGTAAAATAATTAAAACCATAAACCGAGACGCGTTTCGCTCACTCACTGCAGGCCTTATCAATCAGAGTCGATTGATAAGGCCTGCAGTGAGAGGGCGAAACGCGTCTCGGTATTGTTTTAATTATTTTACCTTACTTTTTATTTTTATGTTTTTATCGAATAAAGGATTTTTAGTGGCGTTTCACGATTCAGCGTACTCCCTTAATCTACGAATGTTGGTATATGAGATCAATTTGACCCTTTTTTGTTTAATATTCATGTGCTCCCATATGCCTTTGGTATTTCTTTTATATATTTAGAAGTGAGCATACATAATCAAGACTCTTAGCGCCTATGCACTTACACCCCTTGGGTAATTTTTTGAGACATTTATAATTATTTATTGTTCAGTGGGTGCACACGCAAGATCTTAATACTTGCAGCTCTCACGACCTCTAAGATCTCGCTAGAGCGTGGCTGGAGGACTCGGTGAGCAGCCATCTTACAACCTTTGCCGACGGCCGCTCGCTGGAACACGGCACCAGCCGGAGGGGCCTGGCGGAATGCGGTTTATGCATTCTACCAGCCGCCCCGTGTCTGATGTCTGCAATGTAATATATATATATATATATATGTCTCATTTTTGTCTGGAGGTCTGGGTATACATGTATCTGAGGTCTGATTTTCCTGGGTTTACATGTATCTGGAGGTCTGACTTGTCTAGGTATACTGGACATGTATCTGAGGTCTGATATGTCTGGGTATACATGTATCTGAGGTCTGATTTTCCTGGGTATATATGTATCTGGAGGTCTGACTTGTCTAGGTATACTGCACATATCTGAGGTGTGATGTGTCTGGGTATACATGTATCGGAGGTCTGGTGTATATGTATATATTTACAGTTGTGTTCAAAATTATTCAACCCCCAATGCTGTAAAGGGTTTTAGGGAATTTAGTGTACATTTTTAATTGTATTCAGAATGAAATTATACAAGGACTTTTTAAAGAACCATATACAACTAAAATGACATCAATTGGTTTTGTCATACAGTAGTAAATGTTTCTTTTGTGAATTCTTCATTGACACAATTATTCAACCCTTAAAGACTACCACTCTGAAGAACAGAAGTTCATTCAAGTGTTTTCAATCAGGTATTGAAAACACCTGTGGATGTGACGGAGCAGCAATAAAGCATAATAAGCACCAATTAGGCAGCTTTAAAATGACTGTGATACTCAGCTCCTTCTAGACGTTTACTGGTGTGGTTACAAACATGGTGAAGTCAAGAGAATGGTCCAGGAAGACAAGAGAAGAGGTGATTACTCTTCACAGGAAGGGCAATGGCTATAAGAAGATTGCAAAGATGTTAAACATACCAAGAGAGACCATAGGAAGCATCATTCGCAAATTCAAGGCAAAGGGCACTGTTGAAACGCTACCTGGTCGTGGCAGAAAGAAGATGCTGACTTCGACTGCTGTGCGCTACCTGAAGCGTAGAGTGGAGAAAAGTCCCCGTGTGACTGCTGAGGAACTGAGAAAAGATTTGTCAGATGTGGGTACTGAAGTTTCAGCTCAGACAATACGGCGCACCCTGCGTAATGAAGGCCTCCATGTCAGAACTCCCAGGCGCACCCCCTTGCTGTCTCCAAAGAATAAGAAGAGTCAACTGCAGTATGCCAAAAGTCATGTGGACAAACCACAGAAGTTTTGGGATAGTGTTCTGTGGACTGATGAAACAAAATTAGAACTGTTTGGGCCATGGATCAACGCTATGTTTGGAGGAGGAAGAACAAGGCCTATGAAGAAAAGAACACCTTGCCTACTGTGAAGCATGGCGGGGGGTCAATCATGCTTTGGGGCTGTTTTGCTTCTGCAGGTACAGGGAAGCTTCAGCGTGTGCAAGGTACCATGAATTCTCTTCAGTACCAGGAGATATTGGATGACAATGTGATGCAGTCTGTCACAAACCTGAGGCTTGGGAGACGTTGGACCTTTCAACAGGACAATGATCACAAGCATACCTCCAAGTCCACTAGAGCATGGTTGCAGATTAAAGGCTGGGACATTTTGGAGTGGCCATCGCAGTCACCTGACTTAAATCCGATTGAGAACCTCTGGTGGGACTTAAAGAAAGCAGTTGCAGTGCGCAAGCCTAAGAATGTGACTGAACTGGAGGCTTTTGCCATGACGAATGGGCGAAGATACCCGTAGATCGCTGCAAGACACTTGTGTCAAGCTATGCTTCACGTTTAAAAGCTGTTATAACTGTAAAAGGATGTTGTACTAAGTACTAAGATTGAATGTCACTTGGGGGTTGAATAAAACTGATAATGATGTGAGCACAGAAAAGACATTTGTGATTATTTCATTATAAATGTTGTTATATTTGTCTGACCTACACGTGCCTCTTTGATTTAATTGTAAGCAAGATGACTGAATGATCAAAATCAATGTCAAACTGGCCAAAACACTCAATTTCAGTGGGGGTTGAATAATTTTGAACACAACTGTATATATGAGGTCTGTGTGTGGCAGGCTGTGCAGTGGGTAAATTTGGTGTCTGGTCATACATTTCAATATTATCATAAACTGGACAGGCTTTCAGAAAAATCCTAAATTATCTATTGGAAAGCGGTCACATGACATTAGGTCTAGTGTCAGACGAGGACACTATCAGGGTTATTCAGAGAGTGTGAAAAGCAGGAGAATGACTGGAGAATGAAAAATTCTAGGTCAAAATAGCCGATTTGGAAAGTGAGATGAAAGGGAGAATTTGTCTGGTTTGGCTATTTTGACCTAGAATTTTTCATTCTCCAGTCATTCTCCTGCTTTTCACGCTCTCTGAATAACCCTGTATGTGTGCCCATACTGACGTGCCTTCCGACACAGCGTTGTGACGTTTCGACGGGGCCGGCCACACGCTGCAGCGTGCGCACAAATTGTGCGCGCTACAGCGGACTTGCTGCAAGCCTCCCCGTTGTACCGCTATGATGCACGTCGACGGGACTGCCGAGTGTGATCCTCCATAGGAGGATCGAGCCTTGCAGCGCTGACCGCACTAACTGCGCTCAGCGAGGTGGCCAGACGGGTGTCGGAGTGGAAGGAGCGTCAGGAATGTCCACTCTCACAGACGTTCCTTCCGCTCTGAAAAATGCTTGTATGACCGCAGGCTAAATAAATGTATTGGTGAGTACCTGGAGAAAATAAAAAGAGTATCAGTACTCATACTCGGTCTTAAAAAAATGGTATCAGTGTGTCTTTAGTTGTGGAAAGTAAAGCTTAGTTAATCTGAAGCAAAGCATGGCTCCTAACTTTTGTAGCTGGCTCCTAGATTCAAAGCAAATTTGTCAAGCTCTGGACTGAGCACAGTGTCCGGCAGCGTGGGTATATGATGTGCGCACAGTGTCCGGCAGCGTGGGTATATGATGTTCGCACAGTGTCCGGCAGCGTGGGTATATGATGTGCGCACAGCGTCCGGCAGCGTGGGTATATGATATGCGCACAGTGTCCGGCAGCGTGGGTATATGATGTGCACACAGTGTCTGGCAGCGTGGGTATATGATGTGCGCACAGTGTCCGGCAGCGTGGGTATATGATGTGCACACAGTGTCTGGCAGCGTGGGTATATGATGTGCGCACAGTGTCCGGCAGCGTGGGTATATGATGTGCGCACAGTGTCTGGCAGCGTGGGTATATGATGTGCGCACAGTGTCCGGCAGCGTGGGTATATGATGTGCGCACAGTGTCTGGCAGCGTGGGTATATGATGTGCGCACAGTGTCCGCAGCGTGGGTATATGATGTGCGCACAGTGTCCGGCAGCGTGGGTATATGATGTGCGCACAGTGTCCGGCAGCGTGGGTATATGATGTGCGCACAGTGTCCGGCAGCGTGGGTATATGATGTGCGCACAGTGCCTGGTTGTGAGTATAAGCAGTGCACAGTGCCCAGTTGTTGGCATAGCCTGAGCACAGTTGCCGCTGCTGTGGGAGTATAGGCTGTAGCAAAGCTGGCTCTCCATGTGCTCCTACACACTGGATGCCCATGTGGACCCTGGGGAGGAAGGATTCATCCTCTTGGCATCCTTTGCTGATTCCAGACTCTTTTGACCTGTCTGGGCTCCCAGCGAGGCTAGACTTAACTGACTCGCACGCCTCCTCCGCTCCATTGGATGTTTGCTCATAAATATGGAGAGCAGCCTCTGTGTCCCCTGGAAACCCCCCTCCCCTGTCCCCAAGTGTCCCCTGCACAGCCGCCAGGGGGAGGCCGAGAGCGCACCTTCCCACGACCCGGGGTGAACGTGGTTACCTTGGGGGGAAGTTTGCCAAGGGCAGACTTAGCATGGAGCACATCAAAGCATGAATGGGGTATAAAGCCTGCAGAGCCACACGGCCATCTAGTCGAGTGTAAAGCCACCAGTCCCATTCCTTAGCCTTATTGAAAGAAGTCTGCCTGTATGGGGATATGCACAGCATGGCCACTGCTACAAAGTATCAGCGAGGCCCAGTCACAGGATGACACCGCAAACTCACCTAAAGAATGCACTGACTGACACGTGTGGCTGCATGTGTGTGTGGGGTGAATCATTCCGTACAAAACCCTGAGACCGAGGGTGAAGAGGGTGTGTATACATATATATGTACATAGAGAAAGAAAGAAAAGTCTAGTGTTGGTGGATGAGGGGGGGTTGTGGTGGAGCCGGAGTCCCCTGGCTGGGGAGGGCGGTGGATGGAGCAGTTGCAGGATGAGAAGGAATGCGCTGTTTGCAGGAGTTCGGAGTGGGCAGGCGGGGAGGAGAGCGCCAGGAGGAGGTGGGAGGGTGGTGACAGCTGGAGCCTGGAAAGGGGGAGCAGGCAAAGGAGAGAGGAGGAGAGAAGCCGGGGAGGGGGAAGAGGGAGCCGCCGTCTTGCAGACCAATCAGCGAGAGGTGGAAGCCGTCCAAGTGCAGAACCGGCTCTGGTATGAGCTGCCTGATGTGCAGAGCAGAGCCAGACTGACAGGGGGGCCAGGGAGACACACAGGGGAAAGAGAGGAAAAACCCTGCCAACAGCACTGACAGACCAGCCCAGCTCCAAAAAAACGGGATCAGCCTCTCCTGGACCGCGTTCAAGTCAGCCCAGCACAGCCACCCTCCAAGGAGTGCAGGACTGCAAGTAAAGCCAGGCACAGACACTCTGAGAGCTGCTTGCACAGCTTGCACTTTGACTCCAGCACCCTGCCCTCTGCCAAGAGATCCTCTTCCGGCTCTGCTCCTCCGCTTCCATGTACTTGTACAAAGCCATTCTATGAACAAACAAACACCTCAAAGCACATAAGACTCATAAGCAGACCTGGAAATCCCATTAAACACAGCAGCAGCCCCTGCCAGAAACACTAAATAACTCTCACCTAAGAAATGTGAAGCAAGCTGGCCAGTGCTGTGTACAGAGTGCAGGATCCCATTAATTTAATGCAATACAGTGCCATGGTATGTGTTTGAACATTTTACACGTGCTATTATTTGCCTCACTTGCACTTTCCCCAACCCTGATTTGTATAATCTGTATGCATGCATGTGTTTTGTGATGCCCGGGTAACCAGTGCCAGTTTTGGTTGTTTTGTGGCTTGAGGCTGGCAGGGTGCCAGGTCGGGGGGGGGGGGCATGCAGTGGTCGGCCATGGCTGAGGAGGCAGTACCCCCCCTCCCCTCCTCCTCAATGTGTGAGTGCCCAGGCTGGGGAATGTCTAGAAAGCGGTGTATTATGGTGAAGCATTCTTCCTGGGTGTCTCAGTGACAGGTTTTGTTGTGGGATGAGCTGGGAGTGCCGCTTGTTTGCCATAGCGTTTCTTTGCTGGCAGCCTCTGGTTGTGGGTCACACGCCTGTGCCAGCATTCAGAGGATGGAGCCCGCGTCCAAAGAGAGCAGAACTTGGCACAACTTCATCCCCTCCTCATCCTGGCAGAAACCTACCCTGCTGAATGCTGCAGGGCATGGGGGGAGGCACTCCCTCACCACGTCCCCATCCCAAATCCGCCGACTGCCCTCGTATGTTTACTAAGAGGATGGCTATTGCTACCACCCTGCCAATGATTGGCATCTCGTCTTCTTGTGGGAGGCGGGTGAGGGGTTAACTTCCAGTGACAAATGTTTGCCTTCTTGTGCCTCTTGCTGTCCTCCACAGGCAGGCAACGTGCTGGAGCTATGCTGGAATGTCTAATGTATACTGCAATGTCATTAACTCTTTGCGTGCTTCTATGTTATGCCCTATACCAGAGCTTGTTGCAGTAATTCACGAGATCTCCTCATTTAACCCCTTGCGGTTTGCACGCTGTGTATAGAGCTGAGCTGGGTGAGGGGTGGCTGGCACGTGTGGGTTACAACTCAGGTAATAAGTGTCAAGACGATCATGCAACTGTTTCGTGAGCATTCTGGACAGACAGGCACATCAGGAATGGCTGCACACACTGTGACATCTCGGTGACCCCGAGAATTGTGTCAACTCTCAAGGGCCTACAGTACCATTCCCTCTTTCCCCCTGTGTCTTACATCTGGATGCTCTGACTTCTCAAAGTCTGCTATTTCCTGTTCCCACCATATACATCCACCCACCTACCCCTCCTTCCCATACCCCATGTGCTAGACAATAAATGAATTATGGTGGATGCAGTAGTTACTACATATTGTTCATAATCCATATTTGCAATTTATGTGAATGGATTTCCCTGAAGCGCTGATATTTGTTTTTGTATTTTTGCACCAGTATTGTATAGTTTAGGATATATCTCGCGCTGTATATGGATAGAATGGAATCATGCTTCATTCCACATCATAATGCGTCATTTTGCTTTAAATACGCTTTATATAACTACAGTGATTTGCAAAGTCTGCCCTGCCCAGTGATGTAGAGCTGCATTCCTGTGTGTCTGTCTCCTGTCCTGCAGCTCTTATAACATTCTATAGACAGAAGAGGGACACCTCTCTGCATATCAATGCATGTTTAATTTACACCCACTAATCATCATATATATATAAAATTGGTATGGCCCCCCCTTTTGGTATGCCCCCCCATTTTTTGTAGTTTTACTTGTTTAGTTTATGATAAAAAATATGCAATTTATCAGTTTTTTTAAGACTACCTGCATTTTGTAAGTAATAAATACTTTCAAATCTGGACTGATATCAACCTGCAAAATAGATAATATTGGGAAAATATTTACAGATCAACTGTATTTATCCTTAACATTGCGCGCCATCTGACCATTGCCACAGCCTATTCATTAGCGAATATGCCCCAGTGCTAACTATAGTTAATATCATCCCAATTTAATCCCCGTGCTCAATAATATGGGATTATTTAAGCAAATCCTGTTTATTTCCTTCTAAACATTTAGTTCTGCCATATTATCATGGGTTCTTGTCTATAACCTTAAACGTTTTTGTTTAGACTGCCAGAAATTCAGCTTCTTGGAGTTGAGGGGAGGTGACAGTCGACCTCATGTCTAAAACAGGATTTTCCTAATGTATATGAAAATTTTACAATGGGTTATTATCGCTCTTCAACGTGCTGTGTACTGAATGGACTTCCTTGGCCTTTTTCAATGAAATCCATATAGACCATACTTTTTTTATATAAAGCTAGGTTTAAGCTAACCCATGTAAGAATTAAACTAAGTTTGCAGAAAACATCTTATGTATTTCAAATAATTGTTCTTTTTTTTTAATAAACACAAAGTAAGCCACGAATTTCATATATTTCCCTAGCTGCAGCCTGTACAGTAATCTAGATTGCAACCTTATTCGTATAGGACCACATGCAACCCTTTTTTGTGTTAAAATGTAAAATATATATATATTTTCTGTCATACTACCCCATTACAGATTGCAAAGCTGTGCAGAAAATTTTCATTTTAGTTACATTCCCTGTTCCTTTTTCTAAAGTGCTGTATAAACTGTTGGTTCTATACAAATGATGATAGTATTATTGTTTTTATTATTATGATTAATAATAAAATGTTGCCACTATATAAAGGGATGATAATAATATGAATAATCAATGTCTATTGAATGATTGACTTTAGTACAAAGTTGCAAAATTAACGTGGTAAACAAAAGAATCCATGTGGCTGTGAGGGCCTAACCTTTTGCAGATTTGGTTTCTATTTCGGTGCAATGTGCTGTTAAGTGAATCAGCCCTCAAGTGTCTCTGTGTGCACGGCTGCGGCAGGATATGCGTTTGTGGTTGTCATGTAGGTTTTTGCGTGCAGCTGGTGGTCAGGACTGCGGCTGTACATCTGTAGCACCTTCTAGGCAGGAAGGAAAGTTAGTTTGGCTAGAATTGCACGTGTTTGTGTATGTGTGTGCATGTGTGTGTGTTTCTAGGTTGCCTGCAGCTCTCAGGTTAGGGGAGGTGGGACTTTCCTCCTCTACTTTGACACAAGGAGCTGTGGTGGCGTGATCTGAATTATTATTAGTGCACTGAACATGCCCTTCTCTTCTTCAACCCCCCTCCAGATCCTGCTGGGAAGAGGGGGCTGCCATTGAACTTGAGACAGGACAGACAAAATCTCTCTCCCTCTCTCTCTTTATTTTTTTTAAGTACAGTAGCTGGCAGGGAAAAGGCGCCAAAACACACAAGATTAAGCCTAACTTTCTTTGAAGTGATCTGCCTTATCCGGCTCTTTTCTAGCAGAGTTTGGGAAGTGACTAGGAGGACAGCAGCAGGGGATACAGAATGCACATTTCAAATATTTCCTTTCTGGTTTTCCTCTTCGGATTAATTCAGGCCTAAAAAGAAATCCAAATAAGTAAACATCATGATATGGTTAACTGCAATAGATTTAACTGGATTGTGCGACAATGCACAAGAATGTGTGCCCGCTTGTTTGTTGTGAAAAACACGCGGGACTGTTTTTTTTGTGTTTTTTTTTAAATTTAGACACAATCCAGAGAGATGTCCCAGCACGCTGGTTGTCTCTCGGGCAAGCACATGGTTAATGCAATAAATACACCCCATTAAGGCTGTACTTTGTACAGTATTTGCTTTTCTCTTCATATCGAATACATTTTGATAAATTCTTCCATATGCAGAATATTACCGCGCTCCATGCCATGACCTTTTTTGGTTGACTATTCCCCTCAAATAACATATTACATATGTGTGTGCACCTTTCAAGAAAACTGTACAAAGTATACAAATTAAGTGAAATAGTGTTGAGATTCTTTGGTGAAATGTATTTTTCTGCCTGTGCAGCGTTGAGACCCAACCTGAATGCTAAATCTCTTTATCAGAACAGCGACACGTAGCAAAACATCCCTTTAACATGCACATGTGCCAAAATGCATACGTGTGCTTCTGTCTCTCCGTCTGTCAGTGCTCAGCGAGTGTGCACGAAAAAATGATGATTTTATGAAAATCCAATTTAAGCTTTTTAACACATTTCACTTGGTGTTACTCAATGGTTTTTCATTTTGCTCAAAGTTTAAAAAAAGTAATCCTTTTTATTATTATTGTCATCAGTTATATAGCGCCAACAGTTTCCGCAGCGTTTTACAATAACCAAAGGGAGCAAGATACAGATAAACGGACATAGGATGGAATCAAGAGGTGTAGAGGGCCCTGCTCATAGGAGCTTACAATCTGTTAGACATCGATATCACTACTCTCTGAGATGGTGTTTTTGTTTTCTAAATATCAACAACAACACAGTGGCATTTTATTTGTATTCAGGAGTAAACTCAGACTTCTGATGTTCCTGCCCCCTGCTTTGAATCCCCTGGGACAATGGCAGACTGGAAAGGGTTAACACACGGCCACAACAACTAGTACGTTACAAATTTGGACAAATGCAATAATTTTTTAAGTGTTTTTTTTTTCTTTTTGCAGTTACACGCAGTCAAACTTACTCCGAATTAAAAGGAACTAACGTCTGAAAACAGATGTTCTTAAAAAAAAAAAAAAAAAGTCTCCGGATCCCCTGCCCAATATAAATGATGCCTCTTTTTATAGATTAATGGCATCAACATTGAGGACAAGGTAAAAAATGAGTATGGCTTGTATTCCAGCGCAGAGTGCTTGTTGAGAATATCCTGTGGTTTTGAAAATCCTCCCACTTATTCCCCGGTTCAGTCAATTACCCCATTCATCTGCGGGGCAGGCTCAGCCTGAGGGAATGTACAGGGCTTCAGATTTCTAAATGGGCAGGAAATTTATAACACAGGCAGAGTGCACCGTAATGACAGTAACGTTATTAGCAGCTCCATTTCCAATCCTTCTGCAATGCCCATCAGGGAAACGTAAAGCTCCTTCCATATCACCCGTGCAAGCCGGGTCCAACCTCGCTCGGGCCCAAGTGAATTTTTTGGGGGCTGCGGCGCGCAGAAATATTTTGTGAGCAGTTGGGATTGACGGATTACTGCAAATTGCCTTGTCGATAACTGACTGCTGCTTAAATTAGCAGAAAATCGTGGGCTTGCATGGAAAATAAAGGGACGACAGGGCACATATCCTCGTCTGACTTCATGTCCCAAAACACAAACAACTACATAGAAAAAAGAAAGTAACATGACTCAAAATAAGTGTTTGCCAAGTCAATTTGTGCACGGCGCTTCCTAAGCAGTGGCGGGTCCTCCTGTTTATTAGTGGCTTTTCTAGCGGGGCCTGGAATTGAAAAGTTGAAAAAAGGACCATTTTGGTATTGTGTTTTTTTTTTTTTGGTGTGGATGATTGTGACGATGGATGGTTTTCTAATAAGCCTGTCTCTCTCCCTGCTTGTTGCTGTGTTAATTGAAACAATGTTAAATGTATTCCCTGAATTCAGTCCTATGTGTGGATTGTTGAAAAAGGAATAAAATAACAGCTTAGACCTGGACGTGGCAGGGTTTGCATTGCGTTGGTTGTGTGGGCCTGCCTCGGGAAGGATCCTAGACTCAAGATTTACATAATATGAAAATAGTGATCGTTCGTGACATTTTACTGCCAGGGAAGTGAAGGCGAGGAGGTCCCCATTAGCCAAGACGGCCTGAAGCTTGCCCAGACAAGGCTTCCCAATATCAAGGGGAAGTTTTGGAATGGGATTAATGATGGGCACACTCTGCATTGTGCTATTGTATCTGGCTTTTTCTTTTTTTTAACTCATCGTGCGCTGAAGCCAGGGCCTCCTGGGCATGAAAGGCTTGTGCTGACCGGGACGCCCCTGACTTCTTGCGTACAAAAATGGGGAGTTTCTTTTGGATTGTGTTTTATATATTTTTTTCCACAAATAGAGAACACAATAAATTATACTGATCTCTACACATAAAGTTTGTTTTGTGTTCATGACCTCAAATGACAAAAGCAGAGGGTGCAGACCCTCAAAGTCTGTGTTCATTATGGAAGGTAGGCTTGTTTCGCTCCATGACGTCGGGTAACGCGCATTGTAAGTTACTGAGATGCTGCTGTCCAGGCCTTTCTTCTCAGATACAGGGCATGGGGGGGGGGGTAACACGGGAGCGTTTATATATCCGTGAGTTGTTGTGAATATTTGGGAAGCTTTGTACTCTTTTACTGTGTGCTATTGTTCAGCTTTTCCTCAAACGCCTTTGTGCAGGTTTATGGCGTATAAACACTTGTGTTCTGAATATCGAATAAAGGCAATCAGCCCCGTGCAGCAATGCCTGGTTGCAAACAAACGGAGAAATGTGTGTGTGCGTGATGAAATGGACTATCAATGGAGAATAAAGACAGACAAAAAAATGGAAGTCTGTAGCTACCCCAGGACCGTGCAACTCCCCCTCCTTTCAGCCCTCTCTCTCTCTCTGTATTTCTTTTCCCCATTTCTGGCAGGCAGACAAGTCCTACCTCCAAAGTCAGAGTTTCTCTCTTGGACTTGAACTGTACTTTCCTCCCCCTCCCCCTCTCTGATATGAGAGCAGCGTTTCAGCCCAGTCACTAAACGCTTAGCTAGTTTTTTTTTTTTTGTAGGGCCCTGCTGTGGAGGATTAACTGTTCTGGTACCTGCAAGGAAAACGAGACACGCGTCCTTATTCCTTTATGGATATAACCCATTTTCTGCATCAACCTATGTAAAACATTTAGGGGGTTATTCAGAAAGCGCCTGTATTTGCCAATGTTGCAACGACGACAAACGCTGGTATTTCACAAAAGAATGGAAACAGCAGCAAGGGAAACTTCACAGTGAAGCTTCTCCTGAGACTGTTTGGACTTTTCTTTTGTGTCGTTGTTGCAACATTGGCAAATACAGGCGTTTTCTGAACAACCTGATATAGAACGTCTCAATCTGAAGAGCAAGCCGGGCGCTGGGCTTGATACGGAGCATGTAAAGTGGTAGCAGGAAAGCTTTGGCATGCCTTGGCACTGTTAGCGGACGTCAGGGCTTCTGTGAGGACCACAGGATGCTGTTATATAACTTGAGTAGGTTTGTATTGACATAATCTCAGCCAATAAGATAATGTCTTAAGACAGGCGATCTTAAAGAGATCAGTGTATAAAAATCATAAGGCTACATAACTTTATTATGTTCTGTCAATTAGTATTTGATCTACTCCTGTAAGTAAAAGGTCCTGAATGCATAAATCCATCCTACCAAACTACGAAGCTAATGGTGAATTCCTGTGTCTGATAGCACTTCTTACAGAAACTCGCTGGTGCCACACGTATGGTAACCATAGCAGAGAAAATGGGCCCGAACTCACAAAACGCCCCTGAAATGTGATGGAGCATTAGTGGAGCCGTGACCACGATGCAGAAAAAGCTCAGTGGCCACAATAGGCAGCACCCTTTCCAAAAGGCGAATGAGTTAGCGCCGTGTCTTGGAAGAGTTAATGCAGGAATGAGTGAAAGTCCTAGCTCCCTCAAGCCTTGTCCCTGTATAAACTGTGCTGGGAAGGCGCTGGAGAATTACAGCAGCTGCTTGATTTTGTTCCCAGTCCCAACCCACTCCACTTAATCCACTGGGCCGAGTCTGAGTGCTCCCTTAATGAGGACAGCACAGAGGTTAAAAGTGACCATTTCACGCATGACTTGACACCACGACTTACCTTCAGCCAAGTGCGCAGGCAGAACTCACAATGCCTGATCTGAATACCCGTCTACTCCACCGTCTGCACTCACACTCTATCCCGCAGCAGAGCCGCACTAGGCAGCGAAGGCACGCCGCAGACAGTCACTGGCCCCAAACACGCTCCCTCTCTCTTTATTTATATTTTGCTTTTTGGCCGTCAGTCCCGGGTCCCTGTTCAGCTCACACCAGCTGGAAGGCTCTTGTGTGAATTGTATTTTCAGTGCGTACGGCTTGCGTTCCCCTAACCAGCATTACTCTGCATTGGCGGCTCTTGTATATTTACAGCACAACCAAGGCAGATTACTTGGCAGGACATTACAGACTGAGCGAAGACCTGTCCAAAGAAGCTGGCGCTTCCAATCAGTCTTTAATCCTCTGCACGACTAGAGCCAACAATGTAGTAAAAAGTGCCACATTGCTCGGCGTGCCCTCACCATTAGTCTTTGCGCTGGAAGCGCGAGATTTACTGCGCTGTGACGCACTCACCAGAAACATTTCACATTGAACTCGGCCTCTTTTTATTTATTCTTCTTAAGTTGGCACTCGCTAATACCGCGCTGTCATAGTGAAATCCTAATGCCCAGTCCACACAAGGTTTTTTTTTTTTGGCTCTTTTCAGATCGCATTCCCTTAGGAGTCAGGTTCCAACATGGCAGTGCTCCCTGGTTTCTGCCATAAGGGAGCCCGCTTCTCTTTCTGTAAATCAAAGCAAGGTGAAATAGTCATATTGTATAAAGGGAGTGCTTTGCCATGTGTCAGGGCTTGGAGTGGAAACCGTGATTATCTTGCGTTTGTGGTTTTCATGCTTTGGCAGATGATTCCTGAGTAAGCCAATCGTAACGCGTGCTATGATAACCAGCGGCTGCGTTCTGCACGCCGAGCACGTTACGGGCACCATTCACCGACTCAAAACCACGCGCTGTAGACATTCCATCCAAAAGGCTCATACTTGCCAAAAAGAGTGGAATCTGGCTTAAAATGGTTAGGAGTGTGGTGAGCTGGGGCGCACATGCTGCGTGCAACGCACAGGATCTCCTCACTAATCTGTGGATTCTCTCACTAGCTTTCTAAACCCGCTCTGGTTTTGCAGACCAACTCGTTTTTCCGCTTTGTTGCATTTTCTCTTCGTTGCCTCACAATCGGCGAGATATAAATTACCCCGCGGACGTGGCGCACAAATATTCCTGGGGTAAATGTAAATCCTCTGGTGTGGCACATCCTCTTTTCAGTGTATGCAGTATGGCTGTGATCAGCACCTTTCCTGGACCAGCCCGTGATGGGCTCTGCACTTTCCATAGCACTGCCCTGGCTGCGTAAGCTACATTGCCCTCACTGTGCACTGCATGGGGCAAGGATGCTCTGCACTGACCATTCATTGCATCGTGTTGCATTCTGAATATTGCCCCGGGTGGGCTCTATGGATATTTCCCCGGGTGGGCTCTATGGATATTTCCCCGGGTGGGCTCTATGGATATTGCCCCGGGTGGGCTCTATGGATATTGCCCCGGGTGGGCTCTATGGATATTGCCCCGGGTGGGCTCTATAGATATTGCCCCGGGTGGGCTCTATGGATGTTGCCCCGGGTGGGCTCTATGGATGTTGCCCCGGGTGGGCTCTATGGATATTGCCCGGGTGGGCTCTATGGATATTGCCCCGGGTGGGCTCTATGGATGTTGCCCCGGTGGGCTCTATGGATGTTGCCCCGGGTGGGCTCTATGGATATTGCCCCGGGTGGGCTCTATGGATGTTGCCCCGGGTGGGCTCTATAGATATTGCCCCGGGTGGGCTCTATAGATATTGCCCCGGGTGGGCTCTATGGATGTTGCCCCGGGTGGGCTCTATGGATGTTGCCCCGGGTGGGCTCTATGGATATTGCCCCGGGTGGGCTCTATGGATGTTGCCCCGGGTGGGCTCTATAGATATTGCCCCGGGTGGGCTCTATGGATGTTGCCCCGGGTGGGCTCTATAGATATTGCCCCGGGTGGGCTCTATGGATATTGCCCCGGTGGGCTCTATAGATGTTGCCCCGGGTGGGCTCTATGGATGTTGCCCCGGGTGGGCTCTATGGATATTGCCCCGGGTGGGCTCTATGGATATTGCCCCGGGTGGGCTCTATGGATATTGCCCCGGGTGGGCTCTATAGATGTTGCCCCGGGTGGGCTCTATGGATGTTGCCCCGGGTGGGCTCTATGGATGTTGCCCCGGTGGGCTCTATGGATATTGCCCCGGGTGGGCTCTATAGATATTGCCCCGGTGGGCTCTATGGATATTGCCCGGGTGGGCTCTATAGATATTGCCCCGGGTGGGCTCTATGGATATTTCCCCGGGTGGGCTCTATGGATATTGCCCCGGGTGGGCTCTATGGATGTTGCCCCGGGTGGGCTCTATGGATATTGCCCCGGGTGGGCTCTATGGATATTGCCCCGGGTGGGCTCTATGGATGTTGCCCCGGGTGGACTCTATGGATGTTGCCCCGGGTGGGCTCTATGGATATTGCCCCGGGTGGGCTCTATGGATATTGCCCCGGGTGGGCTCTATAGATGTTGCCCCGGGTGGGCTCTATGGATGTTGCCCCGGGTGGGCTCTATGGATGTTGCCCCGGGTGGGCTCTATGGATATTGCCCCGGGTGGGCTCTATAGATATTGCCCACTATCTGCCCCTTGGAAGGATTTTGCCCCGGGTGTGGTAGTATGTGCGTGTGTGAGAGGGTATTGCCCCGGGTGGGGTGCTGCCCAGACTGGTTCTGAGGGTATTGCCCCGGGTGGGGCAGTTAGTGGGGGTGATGGGGCACTCGGTGGGTCCGGCTGGCAGCGTGCTCGGCGCTGGGCGCGCACAGGGTTAAGGTGGCGTGCTGCTGCCACACCCGGCTCCCTCACCCCAGATAACCGCGGGAGGGAGGGCACGGGGCGGGAAGGGGAGAGCTCCGGCACGGCCGGTATATAAGGCCGGCCCGTCCTGTGCCCTGCTCCTGCCTGTGTGTGTGGTGAATGTGCCCGGCGCTGTGTGCCGTACCGCAGTATCATAGCCAGTGGCCCGTACACAGTGCGCGCACACACAGCCCCCCCCCCCGTACAGCGGCTGCACAGAGCCAGGGAGCAGCGCTATAGCGGGTTAACCCCTCCTCCCCCGGCGGGCTGTGAGGTGGGCGGGGGGAGTGGGCGCTCAGGGGGCGGAGTGTGTCTCCTTGATGATTGTGTAATTAAATAATAATAATAATAATAAAATCCCCCGTCAGGCCGGTGAGTGCGCTGTGCATACCGGAGCGCTGCAGACACTCCGCCTGAGCACCGAGCCGAGCAGCAGCCTCTCCTCCTCCTCCTCCTCCTCCGGCATGAGCCGGGCCCCGCTGCCACCATGAACAGGTGATCGCCGCGCTGCCCCACACGCTCCCCGCCGCCTGCCCAGCCATGATGTATTCCCCGATCTGCCTCACTCAGGTACGGCAACTTCTCCGTGTCAGCCCGTGTGAGTGTGAGTGAGTGTGCCCGCCAGACGCAACTTGTGCCCTCCGTGCCATGCCCGCGGGCACCAGCAGCACGCCCTGCACCGGCGCTAATCGCAAGGATGAGGTGCCCGGCTCCTGGCATGGGGCATACAGGAGGCTGCCCTGAGCACTTTGCCACACATTGAAATCCGAACCGTGCCGAGCCGTGCCAGGCGGGGTGCCCGCGGACTGTCACGGTGACCATCCCGCATTCCACAGCACCGGAGCCACTGCCCGAGCGGGACTCCCTGCCCGGTGTCACCCGGTGTGCCCGCGCCGTGCCCGCAGCACCATGCTGTACCTGGATTCTGTGACAGAATGCAGCCATTAACCCCGTGTGTCCCGGCTGGCCAGTGACTGCACGCGCTGCTGCTGGATTGCCTAATAGGAGCAGTTTTTGTTATTTGGGGGAAAATGTAAGAAGCGGCTGTTTAGTGAATGTTCAGTGTCTGTGGTGGGCATAGCTGTGCCACACAGCGCCAGGCACTGATCCGTGCCCCGATACCCTCCCTTCCATTAACGCGTGTGATTGTGGGTGACACTGGGTATTGTTGCTGGTTTTCTGCTGATTTAATCCCATATATTGGGGTAATATTGAGGGTAATAGAGGTTTTATGTCTGTGCCCCCTGAGCCTCCTCTGTGGGCCGCGGGGCTGTCAGTGTGCCGGTATGTACAGGGCAATGGAATGAGATCAGGCTGGGTGAATAATCTGTCATATTGTCTCTAGTTGCATCAAGAGGTGGAAATGTGCAAATAATGAGCATGTAACCGACGTGACAATCAGAAAGCTGCTGGGCTTTCCCAAATTGTGAATGAAGATGAAAACAATGATAAGACTTATTCAGTGATTGGATGCAGTCCTGTGTAGGGCTTTTTCTTTGGCTGACACTTTTTGTACTGTTTCTATTTTGTTTGGCATGTGAGTTTGAGAGATTTACACTGAGTTTAGGGGAGAGTGAAGGGCACACCAATTCTGTAATGTTGTACTCCTCTATGGTATGCTTCACAACCTGCACACCATACCCACTGCCACCAAAAAGCACCAATTATTATCCCCCACCAGAACCTCTTTAAGCATAATTTCACTGCTTCGAATATTCACATCAAACTGAGTAAATACAAATAAAAATAACTTCATGAAAATTTCGTTTTATAATTCAGCACCGTCTGGTAAAGGCTGCGCAAACGTGTGTGTGTGTGTATATATATATATATATATGTGTGTATATATATATATATATATGTGTGTATGTATATGTGTCATACAGGACAACCTTTTAATTGATACAAAAATATATACACTGTGTAAATGAATAGGTTTAACATATATATATTTATATATATCTCAATAGAAGTGTATTTCTATTAACCCCTCAGGACCAGTGACATAGCAGGACCATTACAGTAACATAGGAAGTGTCTTCCACAGATTATATTATGCAAAGAATTTCATACTTGAAAACGAGAGAAATCTCAATGTATTCTTCCTGATAAAATACTTTGCAAATAAATAAATATGTATTTATTTGCAAAATTATTTATAATCCTTTTTTTTATTTTGCTTTGTGCTTATTCTCTGTAAATAATACCACTTCTATCTGGTTAGCTGGATAGAGTAAAATCATTATATTAATGTAATACACTGTCTGCATAGTAAAAATAATTCTTGTACTGTAAAGTAATAATTATAAATGATATATAGGCACACAATTATTTATATTTCTAGCTTGCACCAGAAGTAATATATTTTTGTATTTTCACATACATACGTACGAAATTCCAACTTCGAACCAAAAAATAAATGTATCCGTTTTAATAATCTGCATATGTGTATATTATTATTTGAGACAAACACACACACACACACACACAGGTATTTATAAAAAAAAAAATGTTTTACAAAGTGTAATAATTCTGTAACGCTATATATCGCTTTCCCGACACAGTTAAACATTAGTACATTGTAATTCAGACACAATTCCAGTCAAGTAGTAGGTCTTCTCCTGCACAAACGACAATATGTCACAGGATATGTATTACGTTCTGATGACACATTGTAAAATTCTGCATGTAGCTTTCTCAGTCTCCAATTCATTATCAGCCACATTTAAGCAGGTTTGCTGAAGAATTAGAGTTTTATTCTAAATAAATATGAGGTAAGTAGATGCTATGTTGTTTTGCAGGTAACATTTTCCCCACAGGTTGCCAATAGTTGTTATTATAAAATATTATGCTACAAAAATGTAGAATGTACATATATTAATAAACATCAAGTTTTTAAAATCTTTTTAAAAGTAAACAGAATTTCGCTATTTGCTAACGTATGGACACGTGCGTGCGCTTCTGTGATGGTAAAGTGCATCTGTTCTCAATAGTATACCATATGTAAGCCATACAATTAAAAAGAAACATGGATGTCGCAAATGTACAAATAAGTGTTACACTTATTTTAATATAAGTTTCGGGTTCTTTCCAATATTCACGGCTTTCTCTTCACACATATTTTAAAAAAAATTGTAGAAGCCTGCAAAAGAGTTTTATTGTCAGGATACGATACAGCCGCAACGAAATATGTGAATTTTCTGTCCCGCCATATATTAAATATTTGATCTGTTTCATAGGCATTTAGAAGTTTAAATTCGCCCAGGTGCCCATACACATCCTCTTGCCAGGCGGGCAAAGTTTGAGTTCAGTTTTCCATTATAAGCTGTTTTTTTTTTAGTTTTTTTTTTAGCGAGGTTCAGTTTCTTGGCAAGCAATTCTTAATTTGGGAGCACTGGAGATGCTTAAAGTATCTCCTAATGATGTACAGTGCATTGATTTTATTGGGATATAGCTGCACCTCGGGATCTTCAGCAAAACCATACTATTCAATGTATGTTGCCTTGCGGCTCCATATAAATATCTCCCAGTTCTTGTCTTACAAATCCTTTTTTTTTTTTTTTTTTTTGGCATCTTTTATCACATCATATAGAAATGTTTTCAAAATTTCCCATTGCTGCAAAGACACCTGGCTACAAAGTAAAAGGAAATGCCAAGCAGGCCAGTCCTCCATTCTTGTGGCATCTTACGCCAGTTCATAGGAAAAAAAACCATAAATAAAATTCCTAAATATATTCGCTGTAGGCCAAGGTATTATTTAGATCGTTTATTGTTTCGCTTCTTCCCTGCTTTTTGGTTTTCTGAACTTCAGGATGGTATTCTCCTTTCTATTTTCACAGGTAGCATTCTTCCAGCATTGTATAATGAAATAAATCTAGACTTTATTACATGTTTATGGGAAGCACAGGGACGTGTCAGGATTTATATTTGTATTCTTCCATCTGAGTTTAGCAAATTCTTTAAAAGTATTCATTTTTTGGATACTAATTATAAGAAGTTAGGTATATGTTTCATTAATAACTATTGACATAAAATATCCTGCCATGCCGAATAATAACATGTTTTTCTGATTGTCTCCTAAATCGTTTTATTCACCTTTTTTATCACAAATTCTAAAAAGCCTTATTTAAAATTATTATTATGCATAATTAATAAATAGCAATAATTCTATTTTCTTTATCGTGTCTTTTAGCCAGTATATATGTGTGTATATATAATAAAATGTTTGCCTGTCGGTGGTAATGTTTCCATGCCATCGCAGACCTTGGTGCGGGTATCTGAGCATGGGGAAATGGATTTGCCAGTGTGGAGTTAGGGCAGTTTGATCGTGGGCTGCGGGTTGTTCAGAAAACTGCTATCTTCTCACACAAAGAACAGACTGTGGTTTAACTCCTTGCATGGCCTAGTAACGGAGGACACATTGTCTGCTAGACGCTCAGTGGTTTTTTTGCGACACTAACTTTTGGCTCAAATACAATTTCACATTCACTTTATTTATAAATACTTTTTATTTTTTTTCAGGCTGCCATGGTGCATTTTTTATTTTTTTTTATCAATTTTTTTTGCATGCTGAAAAGCACAACAAACAAACAAAAACTGTATGACTGCACTCACGGAGACTGCTTGCGACTTGGAGTTTGCTACTGGCCAGTCAAATATATATTTTTATTATGACATTTTTTCTACTTGTATTATAAGTGTAAAATCTGGTTCTTTTCTATTGATGTTTTGATTGTAATAAAATAGTATATTTTTTATATTTTTACACCATTAATCTAATTTTAATAATGGAAACTGTATATAATTAATGTTCTTTAAGCTAGTTGGTATAGGTGTACGCATGGTGTTTATGGTATGATGGGATATTGCAGTTCATTAAGTAGCTTTTAATATTGTATAATGAGTTCTTAATTTTTTTTTATTCCACTCGCTGTCATGACGTTGTTTCAGTCGGCTCTCCATTGTATACATTCTGTTAAATACATTGTATAATTAGGTGTGACGTAGGGTACAATGTGCAGTGCAGTGACATGATCGGCAGCACAAGAATTACTGAATTTCCCACAAGATGTGCCGGAAAACCAGGAGACATTTCCCCACTTTGTTCTGTGCTGACTCTGCCATCGGCACGAGTATAACATAAGCTGTTAAAAGCAGCAAGACGATCTCTCTGGGTTTTACTCTATTGTTTCCGAAGTGAAATGTGCAGTTTGCACAAAGTCCCCGTTTGACCAGTGGTGCAGACATAATGTCCCAGCATGCACAGGCACTATGAATGCCAGCTGCATGCCAAGGCGCCGTTCTTCATTGTCTTGCGTGGGATAGATATTGAGTTTGTTCAGAGTCTTAGGGGTTCATAATCCACTGATACACTAAGCAGATCTATCAGAGGAAGGTGGTGCTACAGGCAAAATGAATAAAATAAGCAATAACTGCATCACATACAATATATGCAAACAATAATTGTCTAGAGCGTTCAGGAAGCATGGTGGCATGCTGTAGTTTGCCCAGTACTTGTCCCCGGAAAAGGTTAACGCAATCCATGGGCTTGGTCTGTAGGTGCATATCCAAGAATCCGAGAGACCGCAGTGTTTTTGTTTATGACTTGGCATCCAAACTAAGACGAGAAATACCCGCGCATAATACTACAAGAAATTGCACCCCTCGGTGTGATACTAACCTAGTGTGGCAAAGTACCCTGGAAACGAGGAAAAATCTACAAACCTTTGGCACGAGAACTGATTCTATATTCTTTCGTACTTCTAGGTGTCTACTGCAAGTTTTAATACACCCACTTTCCACTTTCCATCTTTTTTACAGTCACACCGTTTCAGTTCAAAGATAAATTTCTAACCTCGTTCTAAGAAAATGCCATTTGTCACCGTATTCCCTGCCTGCGAGGTGGGTTGGTGTTACAGTGGAGCCTGTCAATATAATTCTGACCCCAGGAGGGAGAGGGGTGATATTATTTTACCAATTAGTCTGGGTACTCCTTGTAACAGAGCTCTCCATTGTTTACTGTGATATGTGGGGCTTCAGTTCCTTCATTGCGCCTGTAGATCGCATTGTGTTTCTCCTTCAAAAAAAAAAAATAAATAACCCCCTCCAAAAAAAAACCCCAAACCTCGAATCATTGTAATTACATTCATCGTAGAATATCAGGACTTGTGAGGGAGCCCTATAGAGACTCAAATAAGTTAATGCAAATAATCCTATGCATAAGTGCTCATATAAATGCACACTGTGCGGGCGCTATAGTCTTCCTTGCCTGCTTTGACCAACGGAAAGCTGTGGTCCCAGTGCTCGAATGTCATGCACCCCGTCATGCGAGTGGATCCAGTTTAATGGCGCATGCTCTATGCCACTCGCAGCCTCTTGCTGAGAGCATGCTGTGAAAGCGGGAATTGAGTGGCATTGCACGGAGCTGGTAGCTCTGCTTTGTTTCTCTTTGCCAACGGGAGGAGAAATGAACTGTGCCATCCGGTGCTGCCTACTGGACGTCTACGCTTGGTCTTGTTTTTTTTTCATTGTAGTTTTTTATTTATTTATTGGTTTTTAACTGTGTATAAACCTCGGTAGAAGAGGGAAAATAACCTGTAGCCTAAAAATAAGAGACGCAGGCATCTAAACATGGTACTGCTAGTTGTGTTCATCACAATGGTCATTCTGGACAGATTGAATGTGTTTCTGCATGCTCTTTTGCAATGAATTTCCCTTGCATGGCACTTTTATTGGCATGAACCTTAAAAGCTTGCCTTGATTCATTTCGGATAATTGTAGTTGGAAAGCACATTTCTATTCTCACTGCAGATATTCGGCGTCCTTCTTCGTATACATCAATATATGTGGGCAAATTCAGCATTCACTTATATTTCTACATTTGCGTGGGAATGTGTATATTTTTATAAATGTATCTGTACATCTGCAAATCTATGTGTAGAGCTGTCATATGTGTTTGTGTTGATTTAAAGCATAAAATGTGTCTTTGTGCTCGCTCCTCTGTACACCTGCGAGCATTATATATGCTTAATCGCTTGCGTTTTCTTTCCTTTTAGGATGAGTTCCATCCATTCATCGAGGCACTTCTTCCACATGTCCGTGCAATTGCCTATACCTGGTTCAACCTTCAAGCCCGTAAACGCAAATACTTTAAAAAACACGAGAAGCGAATGTCGAAGGATGAAGAGAGGGCAGTCAAGGACGAGCTTTTGAGTGAAAAGCCAGAAATCAAACAGAAATGGGCGTCCAGGCTTCTGGCCAAGCTGCGCAAAGATATCCGCCAGGAGTACCGTGAGGATTTTGTGCTCACTGTGACGGGGAAGAAGCACCCCTGCTGTGTGCTGTCCAACCCCGACCAGAAGGGCAAAATCAGGAGGATCGACTGCCTGCGGCAGGCCGACAAGGTCTGGCGTCTGGATCTAGTCATGGTCATCCTCTTCAAAGGCATTCCCCTGGAAAGTACCGACGGGGAACGGCTCGTCAAATCGCCACACTGCACCAACCCAGCACTTTGCGTCCAGCCACATCATATAACCGTTTCTGTCAAGGAACTTGATTTATTCTTGGCGTACTACGTACAGGACCAAGGTAAGAACGGACCGTCCCAACTGGGCTTTTGTCCTGTTGACTGACCGTAGAGCTTGAGGCTTTATGAAAATTACAGTGTCAACTTTCGTGCGCATGTACACCTATGTGTAGCCTCACGTGCTCATTCTTTGTGTGATTTAACTCCTATACAGACACGCAAATATTAAGCAATGTTCAACTCACACACAGTTATACATGCAACAATGTACGATTTGTGCTTTTGCATAAAAAGTTTAAAAAATTGTTCAGTTTGCGTCAGAAATGTAAAAAACCTATTTACACACCATAATAACACTCCTATCGAAGCTACGCACGCAAAACTAACATTTTATATAATTGCAGTTCTTTTCCCTGCAGTGTGAGCGCTAGTGAAACGAGCAAAAAATAACAAAAAAAATCTTTAAAAATTAATTTGAAATTCAAATTTGTTTCCTCTATCCTATCATCTACACAGTTTTGCAAATGGGTTATAGTTGACAATTCCCAACAATGTGCATTCCCTTCTCCCGCATGCACATATTGGTTAGATACTTCATGACATAGCAAGGTGCCACATTGAAAATGCCCTAGCGAAGACTTCACAACGTTGCATTGCTGTACATTGTTAATGCCCGTGTATTGGGAGCGACCTCGGTTACATTTTATAATTTAGCAGTCAGTGAGTTATTGAGGGAAAATGGGAAAAGCCCCCCTTCCTCTCAAAAACAAGAGGGCGCTTCACAGTGTGCAAAATGTGTTTGAATAAGAGCAATTTGTATCTATATGGATTTATGTCATGTATCCACATTATGCGGCAAACAGTACTGAAAGAGAAATCTGTCCCACTCCAACCTTAAATTAATGTGTCCGTGTGTGCAAAGCAATACAATATTACTGCACACATTGTGTCCACCACAGCAGTGACTGCCAACCTTTCATCTCTTGGTAAACTGATAAGGAGCAAGAAATTGCCAAGCGCACCCCAGCAGGTTTTTTTTATTTATCAATAAAGACTAATATTTAGATCAGGGCTTGACAAAGCCAGGAGCCTGGTAGCCACTGGCTCCTAGAATTTTACACCAATCTAATTGCAGTCTTTGAATCTAAAAAACTTCTAGTTGGCTTCAATGTTTCCTTCCTGTCTCCTACATTTAATGTAAATATATCCAGCCCTGGTCTATGTATTTATATATGAGGTCTGTTGTGTGTGTGTGTGGGTCTGTGTCTGCAGTGGGTAAATAAGTAAACAAATAAAACAATATCACAATGCCAGAAAGTACAGATGTTAACAACACAAATAATATAATAAGTATATCAGAGCGGCCAAACTGATATTAGAAGCAACGCTCTACAATTCTAGGCTCAAAAAAGTAGCCAAAAGCCCACATGCACAAAAAATACCGAACAGCAAAAAGCACCAGGTGACAAAGTAATAAATAAATAGAAGCAGATAAAATCATAATTTGGGTCAGTACAAACCAACTCCCAGAGTTCCCAACGTTTCAGCGAGGATTCGCCTTTATCAAGGTATACCTTGATAAACGAATCCTCGCCGAAACGTTGGCTCCTAACTTTTGTAGCTGGCTCCTAGATTCAAAGCAAATTTGTCGAGCCCTGATTTAGATGCTACGTTTTTATTCAAAGTTTTTTTACTCTAACACATTTTCTCTTTTACACTGACATTGTGTCACTGTCCTGTCACTCACACACACCTCATCCTGCCATGGCACCGCAAACTCCTGTGGCACAGTGCTTGAAAATCATTGCTATGCATAATAACATAGTGTAGCCTTACTTCTGAAATCTTTCCCTGGGGTTCGCCTTTTAACAAATGTGAGTTTCTTCTGAGCTTTTGCACGCGGGGAAAAAAAGGCACTTTGAAATCAGAGGATTTTCACTAGACAAGAACATTTCTGCAAAGTTGTAACTCTACCATGTCTCTACTCCTTGCTTTAGGCCTGCAGTCCGCTCCTGACGTATCCACCCCTGACTTATCCACCCCCTAAGTTGCTGTTTAGTGGACAAAACCAGTTTTTGTTGGTTGTATTGGATGCTATTAGAACTTTTTTTAAACCCCCACCTTCTTTAATTGAATTTTTTTCATGTAAGTTCCAAGTGAGACTTTAGAGTCCAATTTTTTAATTTATCCCGAACGCTTCTCTAACTCACGTATGGTGAGCATCATTGTGGCATCATGTCTTCTAAATACCCAAAATGTGGT
The DNA here is from genome assembly GCA_009667805.1 of Leptobrachium leishanense. Lineage (NCBI taxonomy): Eukaryota > Metazoa > Chordata > Amphibia > Anura > Megophryidae > Leptobrachium > Leptobrachium leishanense. The sequence goes on along the minus strand of CM019063.1, from coordinate 245,003,143 downwards.
TCCCTGTGTAGAAAAAAAAGGTGATATTTCACACTCCACCGAATAGCTGTGATTATTACTCTATTGTCACGGCTGGGTAGTTTTACAGTAGAATTTTATACCCGGGAAAGTTTTTTTTTCCCTTTTTATTATCGCTGATAAATTCAAGGATACATTTTGTGTGTTTTTAAAACAAAGTGAAGCAATTCTCATTCTGCTGAGGGGTTGTCAGTACAGGTAGAGCTTTCTAAATTAAAAGCTTAACTCTTGCAGCTTGGCTTTTTGTTTTCCTGTAATACGATCACGACGCGGTGAGCTGGAGGACCTGAAATAACCTAGGCGCTTCTCAAATTGTGTTTTAACTCGTACCTCGCTGATAGTGGAGACATCGTTATGAGTGACAAAAAGCTATTCAGACACGTGGAAGGATTTGATCAACTCCACTTGTCTCCATCACCTGTTAATTCCTTCACATGTCTGATCGGAATATATGATAGCTTGAAAAAAAAAAAGCTTTTAATACGAAATAAGGGGACGAAAAGCTGTTTAGCGGCACAGTGCTGAAACGTCTGCACGGCAGGAATAGCAGCATTGGTGGGTATATCATTTTTGGGAAATTTTCTGATGGTTGTTTGGGACCAGCTAGTTTATGGAATAGGCACAATCTACTCGTTTTCTTGTGCTTTTGCAAAGCAATGTGCCATGCTTTGAGTCGCAGGGTTCAATTTGATTCCTAGACTGGAATAGTAGGCCTCTGCAATAACTGAGGAATGGCTATTGGGAAAATGACATGTTCTATGGAAAGGCTGGAATGGGACACATGCACAATTAATCCCACAATCCATTTGGCATAATGCAGGAAGCTTTTCATAATTTGCAGATTTTCATTTGATCAGACACCCCCCCTCTTTTTGCATGTACATAGCTCCATCACGCACACAGTTGTTGCTTTCATTGTTTGCAGGGAATCATAGTGTTGTAATGACTTTTTTGCAGAAATCTTGACCCCCAGAATAATGCTTTTGATTAACTGACAATAGAGAGATGTTCACCTCTTTTAGGAGTGATTAGTGAAGGATACAGTTAACTCTGGGAAGAAGGGCCGGGCCTGTCACACTTTGAGATTGTTGCCTACGCAGACACACCCTGGCACTCCCAGAAAGTATTCTTTAATTAAGGGACAGAACTATGGAATTTTCTATGTATTCCCATAACGATACCATAGGGAGCTATTTTACTGTATTACTGGAGATTCAATATGGCTCATTTTAAGTCAATATCCCTAAACCCTTCCTAATGGTATATATTACTTGTTTTATAATAGACTCCCCACAATTCCTATGCGCTGGTTTTGTTTAAAGTGTCTCTTGATTTTTAATTTCCCCTCCCAGATATTCATAAGTTAAACCCCTTAATGCACAGCGATACAAAATGTGTGTGGATAATAAAGTGGGTTGTGCCAGGCGATAAATAAGAGTACCCTATAATCTGCAAGCACAATTGAGTTGATATTCTATAACGTGCACTGTAGGTTGGGTGTTTTGCACCATTTTCAGAATCTGATCCTCAGTCGTCCCCATTAATGTGAGATTTAGGTGCAACATTGGTGGATTGCGCTGTATTGCGTTGCTTGCAATGCTATCTGGTACTCTTCACTGGTATCATTTGTTTTAAAACTTTATGTTCATTTTTGTTTCATCTTTGCTTCCATTGTTTACAAAACATTGGTCACACTACAGTGCGTAATTTATTACTCGAAAAGGAACCTTTTAACACACAGGAGTACGTATGGTATCACAAATAATGTTTGAGTCCCTTGTGTGTGTACCATCTATAGAAGGCAGAATTCTTATATGGCGTTTGGAGCATTAAAACATACGCTTTCCATGTGCCTTTTTTTTTTTTTTTTTTTTTTTTACATGTGTCTTTTTATAAGTTTTCCATTTTTGCTTCTTTTTCATTTTTTTACTGTCTTATAGCAGAGTTTTTAAATTATTTTTTTTAATAACGTTCAGTTTAGTTAGATATCGTAAATACCCTTATCAAGTTCAGAACATTTATTTTTTATTTTTAAGCAAGAATATAGCATATATAGCAGATGCCAAGCTTTTTATTTTTTGTATTTCCTTCTATTGCTAAGATTGCAGACCGAGAAAGGGAAGGTTTGCTCGAATGCCAGTGTTGGTTGGCAGTGGCATTAGATTGGCATGAGCCCCTCTTTGTTTTGCTCAGAAGGCCCGTGATTCGTCGGTTGGCATCCGCATTGCAGTGTTGAGCGATGCCTCAATATATTGACAATTTCCAGAAATAGCAAAGTCAACAAGCTGTGCCCGCAGATTTCGGCTACCCAGTATATGATGGGGCTATTTTATAATCCCGATATTACCCTTGCCCCTCTGTTAACCCTCACAGTTTTGTGTATGTCCATCCAGCAGTGAAGGAGTTAAATACCAAATATTTTTCTCAGCTTTGTTTAAAGAGAGCCTGGGCAATAAGCCTCAATATTATTATCATTTATTTTATTTTTTTGCGAAAATGAAGGAAGCTATCAAGACAATGTTTGTGATTTTTGTCTCTTTTTTTTTCTGTATATAACCATTTTATGTTTTCAAAGTGATGCCATTTTATCAAACCCATAAGCGGGCCTGCTTAATCCCCAAATGATCTTTTTTTTTTTTTTTTTCTTCTGTTCAGCCCAAGGCATCCCTATCTTACAGAACCTGGAAATCTCCTTTTTTGCAGATTGTTCTGCCGTTGCATTTTTTTTTCCATTTTTCTTCCCCCCTTTCCTCCGCTTCATCGTGTGCCGCAGACCGTCGCTTTCTACAAGATCCGCCATTTTGTTCGTCAAGTGCCAAGAGTGCAGAAAAAAAAGACGGAGAATCTGCATGATGCCAATAATGGTTGCCAGTGGCACCGAGGTTGGCATCAGCCTCTCTTTGTCTAGATCTGAATGCCGTTGATTCGTTGGTTGGCATCCGCATTGCAGTGGGCAAATTGTAAAGTTTTTGACAATTGCAGAATGAAAGCTGCTTTAATGGTTTGTTTCAGGAGAATCATGGCCTCAATTACTCTTACACTTGGTCTCTGCTTTACTTTCTCCACCTTTTAGTATCGCCACTAAAAGTGTGTGTGTAATATAATATATATATTATATATACTGGAATATGCTTTGTTAGCCAAACGGCACGTTTATTATTACATCCAGAGAAAATACAGCTTTTTCTTGTGATGTCATTTTAATCAAATGAGAGCAGATCCTGTATTTTTGGAAGGCGCTTTAGCAAACACTCAGGTGACAGGTTACAGGTTTTGCCTGGTTTATGCTTTGAAGCACATGTTTTTTTACTAAAGAAAAGGAAGGAAAGTGTGTGTAAATCTGCTTTGTATCCTATCCTATTCGCATGACAGCTCGGGCCGTAGTCTAAAGCCCATATATCCATTAGTGAGGCAAGGTGTGCTTGTGTGAGACCCCCCCACACACACACTTTTGACCACAGAAAAAAACACCACTGTTTCCATGTATGTAAAGGAAAATTTAGGGATGAAAATATACAATTTAAGAAAAATTCTAACGCAAATAGAAATTCACAGTTCGCATTATATTTAACCAGGTCCGTCGCACTACGACAGGGTTTAACGCTGCTCTTATCCAGCAGACCGTGCTGCGTCCGGTTTGAAAGAAAGAGGTTTATTGTAGTTTTCGATGCAACCAAAACATCCTTCACAGATATCAAAAGATTACAGGTACCATCAGAATACAATCCGTCCACTTATGTGTAAATAACGGTATAACCCCCCCCCCCCGTAAAATTTGTATTATTTTTTTTTGTGTTGGAAACGTGAAATTGATGGGAAATAAAGCAATTTATTTAGGACCTCGTCTGGTGTGCAGAGCTTTGTCCGGTGTCTGGGGTATCCGAGGGGACCATGATTTGCAGTTGATTTCACAGTGATTAAGTCTAAACGCGCACTTAAAAAAAAAGAAAAAAGAAATGTAACCATGGTATTCAGAGGGGATCACAAACTATGCCGTCTCTAAAGTCTGGAAGTGTCCTGAGGAGAATGCAGGAAAACAAGAACTGAAAGGAATAGATCAGTTCTGGCAATGTTAAAACCCAGACACAGCATCTCATGAGAAATGTCCAGGATTGTGGATTTGATGTCATATGTAAGGTCTTAAAGTGAGTTGGTAAGATTCAACCTGCTCGTTACCGCTTCACAATATACAGGTAATAATAGTAGTTCCTTTTAGATTGGTAACTCTGTAGCCTTATATCTCTGCCCATCTAATTTATTGTAACCCCTGTACAGCGCTGTGGAATATGTTGGAGCTAGCCACATGAATAATAATAGTTCTGATGTTCAGTCTCAGGTTAGTGCAGCGTCCTCTCATGTGTACTTAGCATATATTGAGCACTGTATTATTTCCTAAATCTGACAGCCCCTCCCCAAAGAAAGGAAGGCCATTCCACCCACAGGACTTTAAGTATGTATAGAATAGATTGTGTACGCATAACCGCAAAACATTGCACACCTATTCTGTTTGTTTACATCCACGACAATGCGAGCATGCTTGGATTCCGTGCATGTATATTTATTCACAAATTGATTTCTCCGCAGTATTAATGATACACAGAATTATAGTGATATTCTGGGCTTCTTAATAAATTCTAACATGCATATTAACACTGTGAGTGTCGAGGCACTTTCGAATGAAACAAGACTTTTTTCCACCCAAAATGGTCTTTCCCTTGTCCTCTATAATGATACATATGAGGGGTTATTCAAAGCGCACCGAATTGCACCGAACAGTGAATTTCCTCATACAGTGCAATTTTGTGACAATTCGGCTATTCAAAAAGTTGGTGATTTGCCAAATATTAGCAAATTGCCATCGAAATATGGTGACCTGCAGCGGCAGAGAAATTTCCGATACAGAAGTAATGGTTAATCTATCCAGAGAACGCTGAACAGCTGTGATAAGTTGTCGAGATGCCCAGATTTTCGGTTGTTTCATTCGACCGGTTTAAACAGGCGAATCACTTGTCCATGTGTTTTCTGAAATATTAATTCAACCTCTTCTTTTCATTTGCAGCAAAAAGACAAATTTTTTATTCCAAATTTTTTTTAACATGGTGTTTTTTAAAAATTCTGTAACAGACCTTTTTATTGTTATTTGTAGGACCTTCTATATCATTTCCAGGTCTTTTCATGCACTAGTTTTTTTTTTTTTTTTTTAATGCCTTTTAAAAGTTGTGGTGTGTGTGTGGTTTATTTATTTATTTTTTACCCCTGTTCGGCTGCTTGTCGGCTTTTTTCGGATGTGTTTGGCAGATCTTCCAATCAATTCAGCAGGTCATCGGATTGATTTAACTGCTTGAGGATGCGTTCGGCGGATCGTCAGATCGGTTTGAGATGCGAGTGTTATCGGATCGATTTGGCAGTTTGAGGATGCATTCGCTGGTTTATATGTTTGATTCAGCGGTCAATGAGATGTGTTTGGTGGATTGATTCAGCGCACTTCAGGGACCCTGCAGTGAATACTGAATTCACTGCAGGGTCAGCGAATTGAGCTCACCGAACTATGCCGAATGAAATGGCACCAAAATTTCTATGCTCTTTGTCACTGAGGCATTTATTGGTCGCTTTAGCTGGGGCCCCGATTTTCATTACAAACACTGTAAAACCGTGAACTTTCTGAATATTTTTTAAAATTTTTGTTAATACACTACCCATTGCTCATGGAAATACGAAAAATTAGCACTAAATTCTAAAAAGAAATGTAGGATGGTTTAGACCTGTAACCGTGCGCCTGCTAGTTCCCAGGTTAAATAGTACACACAGCAATATTTGTTTTATTTTTGCATTCCATCAGTTTAGCCAAATCTGGTTTTAGAAGATGGGCATATTTCTCATATTTCTTCTGTCTGTCAGATGGATCTTGTGTGTATTTTTCAACATGTTAAAACAGGAGGTAACATTATCTGTGGCCGCACAGCACTGCGCAGGATACAGATGGTAACAGTAGGTGAGGACCCGGGCTCTCAGGAGGGATTTGTTAAAAAGGGACAGACGGGGACACAAGCCGTGAAGCTGTATAGTGTCTTCTAGAGGGAACTGATTATGCTTCAATGGCTTTACCTGAATTGATGAGCATGGCATGTGAATGGTTAAAATACATGATCAGTGCCAAAAATCTGAATATACATCTAGCGTGGGTTACAAGAGAACAGACTGTGTACACGCATAGTGTGCGTAAATACCATATACTTTGCAGATCATGATCAGGCCATTAAACTAGGCATGTGGCCTGAAAGTATGCTCCTAAATTTTAGAATCTGGCACAGTCTGGATGGTAAGGTCGTGTGTGTGTGTGTATGGGATTCTCTCCCCCCCCCCCCATTTCTAGAAGAGCCAAGGAGTCGCATCTTTACAGTCCCTCTGCTCCCTGGGCCATGTGGTAGACTGTGTGGCAACTGTAAGGCGCACAGGGCCCAGCTGTCATGGGGGGCAGCCTGGCACCCGCATCCTGCTAGGGAATAAAAAGCTGTTACCAATCTCTGTATTGTGCCTCCAAGATCCCACTCCTGCAAAATGAAGCCAGCCCAGAACATGGCAACAAAAACAGCCACAGTTCCACATTTATTAGAAACTGCTGTTCTTACCACACTGGGAGCCGTTATGAAAGGTGTCAATTCACCAAACCCATCCCACCATTAACCCCTTGTCTGACTTGGATTATAAATTTACATTCCCAAAAGGCTAGGAGCCCATTCTGATCTTTTTTACTTTTTTTTTTTTTTTTAATCACAGCAAATTGTTTTCTTAAATAAAGGATAGAGTTGGGAAGTAAAAACCAACAAAATATCAAACAAAAGTCACACAAACAGACACAAGGGGTGTAGAGGGCTCTGCTCAGATGATTTTACACTCCAGAATCCCACTGTGCTTCTCTCCACCCATTGTTTACAAACAGGGAGCATAGCTGGGTCAGTAAAAAAATGTGTTTTCTTTGAAATCCACAGGAAAAGCGTCCATTGAACTGGGTTCCTATCTGACCACAGCCCATATTTACGAAATGCAATTTCTGAAACTTGTATACCTATAGGTGAATGGCTTTCTACGCAGTATTAATGATACACAGAATTAAAGTGACAACCTGGGCTTTTTAATAAATTACTAACATGCACATCAACGAATACTGTGAAAAAGGAAGCAACACATCGGCTAGAAATAATGAAAACATTCCACATAGGACAGGCATAGAAATATTTCCTTAGCTGGTAGCTCGCAGTTTCACTGTATTTATGGTGTTTTATAATGTTCCAGTTTCTGTAGAATTCTACATCACATCTGGGGTAACATTTAAAGTTGTGTCTTAGAGAGATTTTTGGGCTTGTGCTTCGTCCTGTCACTTTTTGAGAACGTGTTTTTCCATCAACTGTGTTTTCTTGAACAATAACGGAAGGATTATTTTATGTGTGTAAATGCTGTGCTTACACCAGTAAATACAGGTAAATGTATGCCTGTCTAGTCCAGTGCAACCTCAACATGATTTTTTTTCACCTGCACTAGTAAGTTTTATTGAAACGACAAACCATTACTTTCCCTAAATCGTGAGGTGACAACCATGAACAGACTAGACAAAAATAGCAAGTCTGATTTGTAATGTTTTTACCATATAGCTTATTCTTAGATTGGGTATCTTCATTGGCCTGGATTACAATACGAGACTAATAAAAATACTGTGAATTTGCAGCTTCAAACCCAGTGTGTATCTGTGTAATTAACACACAGCAGGTAGTTGTAATGCCACGTTTAGCTGTTCACCGAGCAACTCCATAACAAGCCGGTTTGTGCCATTATTGCTCACCGCTTCTCTGTAAACCCAGGTGCGGTTCAGTAAAGAGGGTTTGAAAGCTAAAAACGAACACCAACAGATGGAGGTACTGCACCCAAAAATCACAAATCCGCTTTTTCAGCCGATACGCAAGTCCTCTTCCAGCCAAACAAATGCTCTCATTTCACTCTTCGTTTGTAAACCCACCTGAGCAGGGTCCTCTTTTTTTTTTTCATTTCTTTTTTGTTCTTTTCCTAATCGCTCTCCCACTAGTTGTAGGAATATGCAGAATATATTGGCATTTTATAAATAATTGTAATTCTTAGTTAGAACAAATAACTCTTATTTTATAATCGTGACTCACGGGTACAAAAAAATAGCACGCGGTATTCATAATGAATGTATTTTGGTGATAGGCATCACTTAAGGAAGATATTCTTAACAGTGTGCCAATGCTGTCTGTTTATTAATAGTCTGTGTATGGCATCTCCGATTGCTGTAACTGGGGCAGTCTCCATGGAGCTAGAGGAATGCGTCTACTACATGTCCGCTTTTAAGTTGGCCATTATAAATTATATTCTACCAGTTGGTTATAGATTTAGAATTTTTTTTATTATTATTTTTTTTAAGGTTATATACTCCAAGACTTGCAAAATAACTTCCCTTAGGACAAAGCAGAAACAATTTTTCCACTCCATAATTTTGGAATAAAGTGGTATATCATACATACAATGTCATAACATTTCTCACACTTTACAGTTTGGATTGATCTTGGTAACCTTTAAAAAATTTGTTTAGTTTTCTTAGCATTTCACAGATTTATATCAGGATGTTTGTCAGATGCTGCTGATTTTGACATTAAATATATGACTCTGCTTTCCCATAGACAGTTTTCTGATGGCAGTATTAGTAAATAGCAGATATTCGCATTGAGACACTGGTGATATATTCCGTCCTGAATGGAAATCCTGTCTGAAAACCATTTGCAGCTGGATTCCAGGATTTTTTTGTATGTGGAAAAACAGCGGAGCATCTTTAGGATAAGTTCTAATTAGTGTGAGTAAAGTGTGCCATCGGTGAAACCATTTTGCTAAATATATGCATTTCAGTTTTCTGTGTAGGATTTTCACCGCATACTCAAAGCTGCTGTGGTGCAGATTTCTACGGCAATAAAGGCAAAATTAATCTATTATTTAGGATTTGTTATATATGCAGGAGGAAATATTTAATGGCAGCCATGACAAATAATGCATTTTTGCTCACAATGTTGCATAACACTGATTAAGCAAAATGCATGGCCGTGAGTGCATTACCTCCCAGGTAAACGATTATTTTCTTGCAAAAATATTGAAGTTACTGATAAAGTTGTTTAAGATGTAATAAAAGTAAAATCATCATTTCTTAAAACATGCTGCTGTTAACAGCGCTCGTACAGACAGAATATAATGTAAAAAGGGACGTCTAGTTCTCAGATTTCTGAGCTTCTTCTCTTTTTTGTACATTTCCAGTTCAAAAGGATTTGGAATGAAAAAAAGAACTTTCGGAGTTTCTCTTAAGTCTTTAGTGAAGGAGGAGGACGCGATACTACATAGGGCAGATTGTGTGCTCATCAGGGCTAGCTGTAGCATAGACACCATGGAGTAATGAAATCCATTTCCAACACTTCTTTGCTCTGGTTTGAGTCTGATGCTGCATTAAGTGCCTGAGACTTTCTTCAGGGAAGAATCCTTCAGTATAAAAAGATTATCATTCGCCTATTATCACAGGCAGCTAGATGTGGGCTTGCAAACGTATTCTATGGGCACCAGCTGTCCTGACTATAACATATATATATATATATATATATATATTTAATACAATTCTTCCACAGACGTGTGCTATTCAATCACAGTTTTGTTTTTCTAATGGAGACATAGGTCAACAAGTTTCAGGCCAGCTTCATTTCTTAAAATGTGTGAGCAATAAGTCAAGCCGTACATTGATGTAACCCCACCTTGATCACTCTGCTCTGGACCACTAGTCCTTCACATCTTTGAAAGGCAGGGTAACAGTCCTATTCTCTCTCCTTTTCATTTTGTGTCCCTACAAAAAGGTGAGATGGGGTCACTATTCAGTGTATAAAATACAGCAACATGTTACACAACACGGAAAAGGTTTTGGAATTTTTACTATGTCAGAAATCTACTGCAAAGTGTATGAAATACATGATCAGCTATTAATAAATATTCTCTAACATTATTATTTAATACTTTTCCTTTTCTCTGCTTTTTCTGAAGATAGAAGCACTTGTAATTGGAAAACGATACACCGATAGGTATTGAAGAATTATTCTTTGCATGCTATGAAATTTCTAAGAATCTATTCACAAAGCACTGATATTGTGTCCAATTTTGGTGCTTTACGTTTCGGTCAATTTTTGGCAATTCCATTTTGGCAAAAATACAGTGATTTGTCACCATATTTTGGCGTCATTGGAGTTGCCGAAGCCGTTATCAGACGATGGTGAAAACCGCTGAATACACCACTAACCGCCGGACTGCCATCGGCGAATGACGTTGTACTGAATAAAGGAAGACCCCCCCCTATTCTACTAATAGTTGTATAAATCAATAAAATGTGTCCAAATAATAAAAAAGCCCTTTAAAAAAAGAATAAAAATGTCTGTTACGAAACAAAAAGTATTTTAAAAAAGAAAAACAAAAATGTCGTCTAAAATGTACAAAAAGGTTTTATAAAAAATAAAGTTTTTTTGCTGAAAATCCAAACCGCAACGTCGCTCGACATTATCGCTCTATCAGGGTTATTCAGAGAGCTGTGAAAAGCAGGAGAATGACTGGAGAATGGAAAATTCTAGGTCAAAATAGCCAATTTTGAAAGTGAGATGAAAGGGAGAATTTTTCTGTTTTGGCTATTTTGACCTAGAATTTTTCATTCTCCAGTCATTCTCCAGTCATTCTCCTGCTTTTCACGCTCTCTGAATAACCCGAAAGTCACGAATATGAAAATTGCATGGAGAATCGCACGATTTTCAAATTGCACAGTGTGAACGGGGCCTAAAAGATTGTCATTCTGGTAGCACTATATGTCATTCTTGTAGCACTGGTCCTCTGCATGTATCAAATGATAAAAATTTGTAGACCTGATCAAATTTTATCCCTGGAGGAAGTCTCAGAAACAAGTTGATTTATTCCTCCTCCTTTCTGCTCTCACCCACTCTGAGGGCTACATTCTGACTGAGTTTGGGGAAAAAATCATGTGACTTTCCACTGATATTATACTTGAATATAGTTGGTAAGCAATGACCCATAGGAGTCCAGTCAGCAGCTAAATCTCCCCCTCTCTGCACACTTTGTACATAGCTGTATTGCAGCAGGTGATGACGGGGGCTTCCTATTTATCTCTGCGTGATCAGTATAAAGATGCCACCTGATCATATTCATATTAATATTTTGTAGTCTAACTTTGGGAGGAAGCCCTACTTCTGTGATGAATTCTTGTGGGATTGTAAATATACATTTTCATTCTTTTTTGTTCGCTAACATTTTTTGCCCTGCCCTTTAAATGGTAAAGTAAATTGTTGGCTGAATTAAAACCACTTTATCCCTTTTCTGCGATTATTCCAAGTACAGCACTGTGCTGGATCTTCTCACCATGAAGGTTTTCCAAGCACAGGATCCATGGTTTTGTGAAATTTCATACATGTGTTTTTGTGTGTGTCTCTGTTCAGGACATTCGCTGCAGCCATATGCAAAAGAACTGCATTACAAAATTCTTTTATATAGCGCCAACATGCTCCAACATATTCCACAGCGCTGTACAAGGGGGGAGGTAAGGCAAAAACCAAACCTAAACAGGCAAAATACGTGCAAGACCCACAGAAAGCAATAGGAAAGAGAACCGTTCTCAAGCAAGCATATAAAGCCTAAATAAATAAATAACGTTAAGATTATGGAGTCTCAGATCTTTGAGCGGATTAAAGAGCCCACATTCTTAATATGAGAAACACTGCTCCTGTATTAATACAACGCTGCCTATTGCAAATGCATTCATTCCCCACTTTGGTTTGTGGTCTAAAAAAAAAAAGCAACCCCAGATTAATTGTTTCCGGCAGTAATTTTCAAGATGCTTTCAGACAGCTTTCCAAGAGGTTTCCAAAACAAAGAAAACAGAACAAGATTAAAGAAAACAAAAGCAAAGTGCATGTTAAGGGGTTGCATTGTAGGTTTTTTTTTTGCTGTCTTATTTTGTCATGTCTGTAGTCTGGAAGGATTACTGTAAATTTGTTCTGCCATGTTAAAAGCCTTGTTTTATGAGGCTCTGGTGTGCTTCTGCCCTTAATGTCAGGGACCCCCCTGCTGAGTGATGCTACGCCTAGTGTTGGGTTTAATTGACCAGAGCTGATTTGTTAAAACAATTCATTTACTAGGGCAGTATCCAGACTGGCCAGGCTGACTTTGCTACCTGAATCTCTTGACCCCTAGAGCCGTCTGGGTCAGGGGACGCCTGGCAGCCATGTGAACTCTCCCTTTGTGAGCTGGTGTCACTGTTTTCCCTCTGGATCTTTTGTGGTTACAGTTGACAAGTAGGCCGTGGCCCTGGCTTTACACACCAGTGGCTCTCAAGCAATCCCTCGGGAGGGGCCCTGCTCTTCTGTTTGATGTGGTCTGGCTCTACTTGTTACTTTTGTTTGCTGACAGTAATAGGGACAAATTGGCACAAGAGGTGTCAAGAGGATTTCCAGCTTTTTTAGGAGGAGACTTCATTTCACCTCTCTGGCTCTCTGCCTTTTTTTTTTTCTTTTTTTGACCCAGTCATAAATCTACAGCTTCACAAAGCCTTACTATTTTGTAGAGTTAAATGAGGGCAATTTGCCACTCTAAGTAACATAAAGAATAATGACCATCCCAGCAATGATAAAAGGATGTACTCTTTCTTTTCTTCTAAATAAGGAAAAGGTTAATTCTGAATAAATATATATATATATATATTATTCACAATTTTTTTTAAATTTTGTTTTCTCCCAACTCAATATGGAAAGGATAACATATACGGTTAGACAGGACATACTTGAAATCGAGAGAAATCTCAATGTATCCTTCCTGGTAAAATCCTTTATAAATATTTTGTTCTAGCGCTGCTCATTTGAATTTTACAGAATGATCTTAAAACATAAACAGTTACCTAGACTTAGAAAATACTGCTTATTTGTAGATAAAACTAAAAAAGAAAACTTAAATAGATTATCATAATTAAAATACTATATACTTGTGATTTTGGCATCTGGACTATCGAATTTACATAATTAAAATAAAAATACTAACCATAAGTGTACAGCATTCTGTAAAGATCTGATGAAGGGCAATTTTCTTTGCCTTAAAAATTGTTTTGACTTCAGAGTTTATTTTTCTAACATTTCCCCCACTTTTTCAGTATATACCGTAATGAAATGTTATGCCATTTGTTTTATAAATAAACATAAAACGGGACAGGTCATACTTGTGCATCTCATTTACTATAGGAAGTCGTGAGAGTTTCAAGCCAGTGGCTTGTGCCCCTCGTAAGGGCAATCTTGATTTAAATGTAATAAATGCATTGAATTGTTACAGACATCTGGAGCGCCAGAATAAGTTTGTCCCCAATGGCTTCTCCTTGTGTCATCACATAGGACATTTGTTTGAGAAGCTGTTACTATATTCTGAATACAGGGGTAGGGCACTCCTTTTCAATGCGAAGTGGACATGCCGGGCACGGCGCTGTCTGTGATGCCCATCTCTTGCAATGTATTGTGTGTCGCTGCTCGCATACGATGAATCGATTGAATCCCTGTGTCAGCACAGGACATTGTGTGTGTGTGTGTGCTGCGGGCCTCAGGAAAATAAGAGCGTATTGTATGCAACGTAAGCTTTGCCGGCTTCCACACGTTTGAAGGCATTTAACGAAGTAAGATGCAATTACCGCAGCTAACTGCCATTGCAGAATAAAATCTTTAAAAACTGTATAGAGACGGCATTGTTAAACAGGCCTGAAAGGCACATTTCAAGTACCCAAACGTAAGCAGAAATTGCAATCTTGAAAAACATTTGCATAATGTTAAAACGGTACACATATGTTTGTGTTAAATATTTGTATACGTGCTGTAAATCTGACTGTCTAACTTGGCTGCTACTACACTCCTTCAAATGCTGTATTTGTAGCCCAATCAAAATATTTTGCTAAGCGATTTATGATTATCGTACAACATTTTCTGTTCTATTTACAGAGTCCAAATAGGGAGAAAAAGCTGCTTATATTAATATGAGGATCACTGGTCTTTTAGGGATTAAACCGATTTGTTATGCTGCATTAATCCTTTTTTTGGTACATTTGAAATGACTTCTTAGTGCTAACAAACACATCATTAGATCTGAGAATTAATCTACTTTTTGGCCTTTCTAATGTGCACTTAATGTAGCCCATGTGGCAAGAAAAAAAGGGATGAAATAAAATCATACCGCAGGTCTGAGATCCAGACGCAGCTGGAGATGCAAAGTTAAACGGTCAATTGCATTTCAAGGCATTGCAAACGAAAGAAAAAGAACAAAAATGTGAGCGGCAGCAAGTTAGCGGATAGCACGTTTCAACACATCTGGTGACTATTTGTATAGATTAGGTAATAAAGGACAGCGGCATCTAGCACCTTCACATAACTTGCTACGGTAGGAATTAACTTGTCACAATATCAGCTGTGTAATCATTACAGGTAATTTTTGGAAAACTGTCACATGTAGACTTAAACTTGTAGTAGCAGTGAGATAAATTGGGGGTATTTATATACCTTTTAGCCCCTTTTGTGGCCACATCAGGCCCGTGCAAGAAACAAAAGAGCCTTACACCACAGAGGATACACTTATCAAAAGACACCATAAACATGCCAAAAGCCACTGACAGGCATATTAGCAACTCACCAGATGATGCCTTGAAACGGCATAACCTGTCAAATATGCAAATGAGAAGTTCACCTTCAGGAAGGTATTAAAGGTGTTTTGTACCTTATGCGGGCAGTCATCAGGTAATGTATGGACTGGCAGTGTTACTAGAGTGCTGCTTCTAAAAATGAACTGTGAAGCTGCATCTGACCTCAACATTTGCAATCAATGAAAACCCTCTGGATTTCCTACAGATTTGGTGAACATAATATATAGAAGACGTTTTATTCTGGGTTAAACTGGTACAGCATCGAGTATTATCATCGTGATTTATGTATCGCTACCAGTTTCTTCAGAGCTTTACCATAAGGGTTGGGGAAGTACACAAACATTTATAAACCGACTTCGGAACTAGAGGCAAAAGATGTAGAGGGCCACGTGTGACAACAGACATTTTTTAAGGAAATTCAGTATATGGCACGTGACATGATGAGTGTATTGATTTGTCACAAAGGACCATGGACATTAGAACTGATTGAAATCCGTTCAAGTTAACAGACAAAAGGAAAAAAAAAATTGACTAAAATATAGAATGTTAAAAAGCAAAGTGAAAGGATCAGAATGGGGTCAAGGTGATGGGTATACTGGAAGGAACTAAGGAATAATCAGAGGAGATGGTAGAATTCATTGAGATAGAATTAGGGTTGCACCGATACTAGTATCAATATCGGTGCCGATACCGGGTACTGCAGGAGTACTTGGTACTCGTGCAGTACCCCCGATATTTCCCCCCGATACCGGAAGCCGGCATTGAGCCGGCTTGCCGGCATCCGAGGGGCTGGGGCGGCTGTTCGAATGCTCTATCGGCATTCGGACAGCCGCCCCTGGAGCTCTCCGCGGCATACTTACCTTCCTGAGCGACGCCGGGAAAGTTTCTGCGCTTCCACACGTTGATGGACCCCAGCCGCGATCACGTGGGAGTCCCACGTGATCATGGCTGGGGTCCTTCAACGAGCGCACGCGCGAAGACTTTGTTGGTGTTGCTTGGGGAAGGTAAGTATGCCACGGAGAGCTCCAGGGGCGGCTGTCCGAATGCCGATAGAGCATTCGAATAGCCGCCCCATGTCTGGTCTGGGGTCTGAGCTGGGGGCATTATCCATCAGAGTTTGGGGGCAATATCCATGAGCTTGGGGGCAATATCCATGAGCTGGGGGGGCATATCCATGAGCTGGGGGGGCATATCCATGAAAGCTTGGGGCAATATCCATGAGCTGGGGGCAATATCCATGAGCTGGGGCAATATCCATGAGCTGGGGGCAATATCCATGAGCTGGGGCAATATCCATGAGAGCTTGGGGGCATATCCATGAGCTGGGGGCAATATCTATGAGCTGGGGCAATATCTATGAGCTGGGGGCAATATCCATGAGCTGGGGCAATATCCATGAAAGCTTGGACAATATCCATGAGCTGGGGGCAATATCCATGAGCTGGGGCAATATCCATGAGAGCTTGGGGGCAATATCCATGAGCTGGGGCAATATCCATGAGAGCTTGGGGCAATATCCATGAGCTGGGGCAATATCCATGAGCTGGGGCAATATCCATGAGAGCTGGGGGCATTCTGTATATATATATATATATCTCGGGGGGATATATACATGTGAGCTGGGGGCATTTTTATATGAGGTCTGTTCTTATTGGAAAGTGGTCACATGACATAAAAGTATCGGTACTCGTACTCTGTCTTAAAAAAGTGGTATCGGTGCATCCATAGATAGAATAATGGGAAGAGGTTAGAAGGTCAAATGCACTGGACTGCATATAAACTGCCAGGACGAGGTCAGATAAGGTCATGAAAGAGGTAGAGCAACACTAAGGTCACACAGGAGGCTTGTGTGAAAAGTCAGGAGGGAGGTGTCTAAAAGGAGTTGACTGGTATTAGGATTGAGCAAAAGGTTTGCAGTGGTGGCTGAGATGACAAAATAAACTATTTTACAGCATTGAAGAGCTCATCCAAGGCTCTGAGGAGGAAAATGTGACTTTCTGTGGACCTTGACAGGTACATGGTTATTCAGAGAGCATTGAAATGTCACCAATATTTTGGTGCTCTCCAGTTCGCTACACTTCAGCGAGTTCGATTCCCCAGCCCTACGTTGAATTCAGCTTTCACCGCAAGGTGCCTGAAGTGCGGCGAATCAACCCGCCGAACGCATCAGAAAAACCACATTTCAATTATCTTGAAATGTTTACAATTGCTTATGAAATAAACATTACAAAAACATAAATGAAGGCAATAAACGCAACAGATAGCTTGCTAGTCTTAACCATCCCCATCTGACCCTCAAATGCGCTCTGTAGGCTACAAGTTACTGTGAGTGGCATTTTTCTTTATTTTGTGGCGATTCTATGTTGTGCTTCTCCCAGCAGATGTATGTATGTGCCTCTCTCCACCTAGAGTATCTGTTAGTCTCTGTCAAATTGATTTGTAATCCCCTCAAACGACTGTGTCAAGTGCTGTGTAAATCATTGCTGTTATTCCATTAGCGATAATTACAAGAATAATAATTGCTTTTCTAACTAATACTACTTCTTTCATGTTTTGCAGCATAAATCTATTTGCATGGGAGTCTGGACGTTTTACGTAATGCACAGAATCTGTTTTTTATAACCCCATTGCAGCTGGGCAGTTTTGCTTTTTTTATGATCTGTGGCATGGGATTGCAGAGTTATGTGGGCATCAGCATTGCTGGAGACGGGCACGTGGCTGTAAATCTGTCCTCATTTGGCAGTATGCAGCAACTTGAAACACCCAATGTAAAAGTCATGTAAAGTGGTCAGATCCTTGGCAATGCCCAGATGTGCAATTTATTAAGTAATGGGACACGGCAAGCCAGATGCAGAGATGCTGGCCCTGAGTGGCCACCGACTACTTTGAGGTAAACCCGAATACCCACAAATACAGGGGTGAAGAGTTCACTGCCTCTTGGTGCTCCTTGCTGAGAACAAATAGGGTCATTCAGCTAGAAACAATGATCCCTTTCATGTGGCTCAGGATCCAGAGGCAGAACTGAGTTGCACAAATTTCAGGCAAATAAAAAAAAAATGCACGCTCATGTATCTTCTGGCTTGCCTTGAGTAATTTTCTTATGTTCTCCGTGGGTCTGCAGAATTAATGTGCATTAGCTTTTAATATTGATCAGTGTGATAAATGGCAATCCTGGGCTAAATGTCAAGTGAGGTGTAAATGTAAGAGCTATTGTACACTTACTGCATAGACTCAATGACTCTGGCAAGTTTACACCTAACTCTGCATATATTCCCCTGTATGTAGAAGCAAGTGAAACCGATAAAAGCCCTATTCCAACTGAGCCAGCATTAGAAAGCTGCTAATGGGAACATAGGATGCATACCATTAACCCTTAGTGGCTTCCTATTGGCAGCTTTATTATGCTGGGGCTCTACGTAGACAGTAACTTATAATATGCAGGACCTTCTAACAGTTACTGGCAGTGTCTCCAGAATCCATGGGACTCCATGGAGGCCAAAGAGATTCCTCTGCGCGAACATATCTATTTAGTGTTAAGTGATTTTTCAAATATAAAATCACTTAACCAGCTTGTGGGAGACTGTATTTTTATTTCTATACAATATAATTTTTTTAAATACTGGCTTGGGACGACAATAAAGAACGACCTTGGAATAGATCTTTAGTAAAAGGCTGCTGCGCATCCTGTACAAAGCATAGGAAGTGGTTATTAACAGTAAGCAGCTAGAACAGCCAAACAGCTCGGGAAGTTTGTGACGTGGTTGAAATAGGAGGGGAGCTGTACTGATTAACAAGTGGGGCCAAGATACTTAGTGTCTTTTGTGTCTCCGTTCTTAATCATAGCGGCTCAGACGGAATAGGGCCACTGATATGCTAACGCTCCTATGTTTACAAATGCAGCAAATCAATACCTGAACACGCCTCCATTATATTGCAACATAAGGATTTACACAGCCCCTTCTTCTCTTCAGTTTATATAGGATTAGGAACAGTGTGGCTGCCCTCTCCATATTGATGCTTAGTTGTAATAGTGTCTCTGTTTCACCAGTGATTGATACTGCACGACCAGTGTATTTCTTCAAAGTCTTCTTAAAACAATGTGGTGAATATATGTAATGCAGGTTAACTTTCACTCATTATTGCTATTCTAATCAGCAGAACATACATAATTCTAGATGAACGGTATTGTCTTGCATCTCAAATTTTTGTACACTGTTTACGGCAGGCTCTTTCACATTGTATTTTTTATGATTTTTATACCAAACCGTTATCATTGTCAGAGTGTCTCCTATACGTGATCCTCCAAGGTCAATGTGTGGTGTAAAGTAGCAATTTACCTGAGGGGCAGAGAGCAATCCTGGGTCTTCTCTGTTTTACAAGGTGGACCATAGAGGACATAAGTTTTTAGCTATGCCACTATGTTACTATACATTGGACACTTACTTTGCTGGGGTTACTGTCTATGTATTGTAAGTTGTTCGCACATAGGCAGATAAATGTCAGCGGCACACATGTTTTCTATGATGTGCTTTGCAGTATGTGAAGTTTAGACTTGGAACATGTTTTGGCACGCCTTCCTCAACTGCAGAGGTCAAAAGAGGCAAAGAGCTTCAGGTTAGTGATGTTCACAAAGTGTGTACATGTCACGCCTCACACTCCCTGTGTGTGGTAAATTGCATACTGTACATTCATACAAATGTTTTAATTGACAAATGTGTTCTTCAGTGTTAGTGTTCTTCGTTGCGAAACAGTGAATTATTTTGAGGATGGCCACCTTACCCCTTATGTGATGTTACCATAATGGATTATACCTTGTGTCAGGTTCAGTACCGGAGGTATACCGGCTAAGCAGGGTTGTGAGCCCAATGTGCGGTATCGCATGCACACTGGGGAGTGTGGAGACAGATTGGTGAAAATAGGTCCTTTAGGCAGGCAGTGTTTTAGCGGTGTCAAAAAGTAAAGCAAAAAGTCTGTAGGCAGGCAGCGTTCAAAGCAGGGTTGGTAACCAGCCAGGTTTGGTAACTGTGAAGACAAGGTAAGTAGACAGGCAGCGATCACAGGGGTAGTCCAGAGGCAGGCAAGGTCCAGCAACGGTGAAGGCAGTAGAATTTCAGGAAGCAGAAGAGCTCTTGGTGTGGTGATTAGGAATCAGGGTCAGAGGAGCAGCAACACATAGGACCTTTCTCTAGGAGGTTAAGAACTACAGTGTTTGAGCATTGGCCGTTTAGCGGCGTAGTCTTTTATTAGGTGCAGCCAATGCATGATTAGTCACGAGTTGCATAGGACTGATCTGCAGCAAAGGAAGGCCAGGGGTATTAGGACATCACAGCAAAGGTGCTGCCTCAATCAGGATGCAGCAATGGTTAGGGCCCTTTTATGGCGGCGACGCCACTACACCTTACACCTTGTTACGCAATCACTTATTACACAGGTCCCCGCATGGCAGTACATGGCTTGTGGTCCTTGGGATCTTATATCTAGGGTATTAGCAGGAATTCCTGGATGCAGGCTGGATTACACTAGATCAGCAACATGTGAAAGTTCTGAAGTAGGTGCTTTCTAATAAAGGGTCTTCTGGTCACAAACTGCCCTTGGTATTTGCAGGGCCTCAAGCAGCAGATCGTTGTGGGAGTTACACCCAGTTCTACTGTAGGGATATGGCCTAGGCCGGGTTTATAATTGGGCAAAGTAGGCATGTACCTAGAGGCAATTGCTCTGTAAATTTTTTTTTTACAATTTACAGTCATTTAGACCCCTTTATCTCGGGAACTTTACAGGCTAGAGGGACACTTAAGGTATCATCGATTTGGTTGATGTCATCGCCATATGGCCTTTCCAAACATGACCAGGTTTGGTGTAAAAATAAAATATATATTTTTTAAAAATAAGTGTTTTTAAAAAATAAATAAAAAAAATTTGGTCTGGGTCGTATAATAAAATAGGACTTCAAATCTCATAAAATGGTCAAAATGAGCTCCGCCCACAGAGGTGAAATGGCTCCGCAGTGCAGGGGTTAAAAAGCAGAAAAAAAATCAAAAATGGGTATTTCTAAACTCAGGACAAAATTTCGAAACTATTTAGCCGGGGTCTCGTTTTGGCGGTTGTAGATTTTGGATATCATAGTACGAATTTTTTTTTTCTATTTTCATTTTGGTTCATAATAATTTTTTTGTAAATTATACGATATGAAAATGATGGGATCTTTAGAAAGTCTGTTTAATGGCGAAAAAATGGTATATAATATGTGTGGATTTCATAGACAGGTAAGAGACAAATTAGAGCTAAACACAAATGGCGTAGAAACGTAAACACCGGCAGTGGGTACTTTTGGATACAATGGTAACATTGCCTGGTCACTATGGGGTTAAATAACATATTTTTTTCTAATTCCGCACTATTGTTCACTTTTCATTTCCTTGGTTATCATTAGCTAGTTGTGGAAGATGAGGAGCATCTCTTGTGATCAAGCTTGTACGTGTACTGTATTTTGCAGTCTAAACTAATTAACAATGCCTTAATCTGAACAGATATAACCTTGTGCAGTATAGCTAGCCATTTAGTTCTTCTCTTTTTGAAAATGATACACTTTCACTTTAAAACAACAAATGAAAGTCACTGTTGCATTGCCTTACGTGTTGACGCCACTGCAGTGTGTGCATAAATGTAAGGCAAAGTCCAGGCTTTGCACAATGTGCTCACCTCTGTCAATAATTACTTTTCAAAGGTGCGTGTTCCTTCAGCATGAATCACAAGCGAGTGCATGTCATTGTAAAATCAGAAGCCGCTGTCACAGCTGAGTGAAGGTCACACATGACCTCAACTGCCCTGTACAACACAATTTACAAAGGGACAAGTTCAGTCCCCCTCACTTGCCTTTTGCATCTATAAATATGAAGGAATGTGTGGTTCAAGAGCAAACTAATCCAGCACTATCAGCAAGCTCCAATGCATCTGTACTTCCATTATGCCCATGGCAGATATTGATAGTACTTGACCAGTAGCGTTTTCACTGGTAGTATTTTAGACCTCCTTAAATAGGCAAATCATTTTTTATTTTTGCTTTTTGCAGACTAGACCCCTTTGATACACAAAAACATCATATTGTTCTATTAAAGGGACACTACCACCTGCATAAGCTGTAACTACACAACTTATGCATTACAAACAAAACCACCATTTAAAATACATGCTGTTGTTTATACCTTGTTTGAAGTAATTACATGTAAAAAGGAAAAAAAAGTTTGCGTTTACAAATAATCTCCTGTTTCTATTTTACTTTGTCTTTCTATTACAACAAAATTTACCAAAATCTGTGCAAAGGTTTTACTTTAAGGCTGGGGTTTATCTTCTAGAGCAATGTTTCTCAAACCTGTCCTCGGGACCCTCAACCAGGCCAGATTCTGCAGATCACCTTGAGGAAATGCAGACTGAAACTGCAATCGCTGAGCAGCAAATCATATCACCTGTGCTGTGCTTTAGTTATCTGGTAAACCTGGTGAGGCAGAGGGTCCTGAGGACAGGCTTAGGAAACACTGTTATAGAGTATTTAACAGTAAATGCAGCGGAGGAATGAATGTTTAGATAAGACTGCAGGAGGTCTATTGCGATCCAGGCTACCCAAAATAAAAGATGAATGAGATAAGCAGGGAGCTTCAAAGGCTTCTAATCTACCCCCTTGTGATGTCCTTTTGAATACATCCCACATAATGGATGTATGTTGGTGATTAACCCATTCTATGGCCAAACCCACACAATGAGGAGCAAGTGCTGTAAAGAAATTGGGCCCTTTTTAATTTCTTCGTGCTAAAATGGAGACGTTAGCAGGGAAAACTTGTGCCTGCCATATCCCCATTTTAGTGTGATGTTCCGGGGCAGGCACTACCGGAGCCTTTCACCCCAGAATGCAGCACTAACCACTGGGATACTCGCAGTAGTGTTTCCTCGCCATAGCGAGTTTCACCTCCTTGAGTCCATATTACTCCATAGAGGGTTGTGCTGCTGGACTGAGATCGGGCAGTGCCGCGAAGGGAGACTGTTGTTCCCAGTCTCACGCCACTCACAGCCAAAAGAAGCGGCGGATCAGGCCACCGTTCTCGCCATGGGATGAGAGGTGTGTAACTGATTTTATTAGGGGGTTTTAGAGGGTACATTAATGATTTTGCAAATACAAAATCATTTAGTACCAGTTTTTAGGAGTAGCTAAAATTTTTCCTTGCTAATCCCAACGATAATTAGCACTAGTACTTCATAATACCTTATTCATCAAAACGCTAATTATTGATTGTGCTCCCCATGTTAACTATAAGATGCACAAAGTACAGTAAGCCAGCACAAAAACAGATGCGCTAAGTGATTTCTTATGGGTTTAGCGTCAGGAAGGTAATAGGAATGTAATGCGTTTAAGTCACTTATCCTAGCGATAACAATTACACATCCGAAAGCTAACATTAGTGTTCACTAGGGAATAGTGTCCATAGTGGGTGGCAGTTCACAACACAAAAGAGATGCACCCAGTGACACATAGAGTAAAATATATTCTTAGCTACACATATAAAAGAAAACCAAAGCCCATGTAAGATATCTGCAACATAAAATAAAAATAATAAAAACATTTCATTTTTTTCTTGGTAGTGGCTCTTTATATATTACAATGAATTAGAAGGAGGTATAGACTCATGGGTGCAATGACGTCAGTAAGGCAATGAACCCCTAGCTTCCCAGGAATTTCTTACAGAAATCCGTATGATTGCGATTGGGGGGGGGGGTCCGTTGGACCCCTGTATCTCCCGTTCAGTGGCAGCTAGAGGATCATGTTTGATATCATTGGAAAGGCCAGAGCATGACCATGTTATGTGTAAAAATAAATATATTTGTTTAAATTTAATGCAGCATTGTTGTTCACTTTTGAATTATAATTTGAGCAATGGTGCTGCGCTAACAAAAAAATTTAGTTTTTTTTTATTTAGCTAATACAAATTCTTAGAAAAATACAGTAACAGGTTCCCATTTCTATTTTTTTTTTAACAAGTGTACCCCCTACAATATATAGCCACAAAGTCTCGGATGATAAAATGTGAAAAAAATAAGTTTACTCACAGTAGATGATTGAAATTGAAATTGAAATTCCCGTTTTTTGTTTTTTTTTTACATTTTTGTTACAGCATTTGGGCAGGACATGACTTATACATATAATAATGATCTATTATGAATCTACCCAGTCTGCCATAAAAAAGGAAATCTAATGTGTCTGGCTCTTACTATAAAACATGACTTCAAATCACATTTAAACATGATGAGCACAAGGTGGTAAAAATTACCTCAGCACACAGAGTTGAAAGGGTTAAAATGCCACTGTCCTGGGCAAAATGTCTTTTGGCCATTTGACAGGGGATGTGATACATATATATGTACAGTATATGTATGTATATATGTATGTATGTATGTTTGTTATTGCAGAAGCCATCTGCACATCACAGCAATTCAAAGAACTGCATCCCAGAGCTCCTGTGGGATGCAGTTCTTTGAATTGCTGTTATGTGCAGATGGCTTCTGCAATACTAAACATAACCAATTTTAGCGTGGAGGCTTTTTATGTCACTTTTTGTCCTCCACCACAACCGTTGTATGTGTGTGTATACATATATATATTAGCATTTTTTTTTCTCTGACTTGTAATACTGTATCTCCTTTTTTACATTTTCTATTTCTAAATTCCCTGTTGTGCCCTATGTGACTATGGCATGCCGCAATGAGGAGGACGGCAGTAAAGCGAGAGCTGTCCTACAGGAACAACCTCTGCTCGCTGTGATTGCTTGGCTGTCTGCCTGTCACGATCTGAGTGACAGCCAGCGAAGCACACTGACTATCCAGTCCTGTAGGTTGACTCTCTGTGCAATGCTCCCCCGGCAACATGATGCTGGCTCGGGGAGAGCGGGGAAAACTTCAAAACGAAATAACTCCGTTTTTATTCATCTACAGGTCAGTAAAAAATAAACGCTGACCTATATAAAAGGAGAGGTGCACTATAATGGACTAATGTCATTTTGCCCATTACAGGTGCACTTTACAGCTGAGAAGGGGAGGGCATATCTCCTTAACAAAGCTCAGTGTTTTTTTTTTAACACTACAGGTTGTCTTCTCTCCTCTCAGGCTCATCCTCAGAAGATTAAAGGCTGTCTTCTCATCTGTAGAATATTTTCCCCAGTTATATTGTAACACCTGCTTATATCTCATACGATGATTGCTTTTTCATGATGGGTCTTTTATTTCGGAGATGCAGCTGACAGTATCCGTTCAGGTAACAGAGCATCTATAAGGATACCGCATCTTGAGCTATCCACCTTTCAAGGATAATACAGCCTGTGCATTTACAGATGTGTTCCCCTGTTTCCTTGCCAAGTGTAAGAGTGAACAATTAAAGCGTAGCTTGCACTTTGGTTAACTACAGATTTCCTCAGTGTGGTGAGTTTTATAGACAAATCCTCAAAGTTTGCCGCTAGTAATTGCATCCATATTTCCCAGACCAGACGGAGGTGAGAAGCGGGAAGCCCAAGTTGGTTTTAGTAAAGCAGCAGTCAGTGGATGGCTCCTGCCCACGTTCTTTTGGTTTCACAATGATAGTTTGGTTGAATCTGGTTTGGGATGCTTTATTGCAGAGTCTAGTGCTCCGATAACCACATGAATAGCGGTTACTTATGTCTTTCATGACATATTCTTTACTCTCTCCATTCTTTCTTTCTTTCTTTTTTTTTGTCTGTTTTCACCAGCTCTGATTTCACTTTCTCTTGACTCAGCAACACGGTGTATTACAAATCACAGCCTCGTCGAGAAGCCAGACATTTAGCACAGCTTTAATCTAACACAGAGCTCCAGTCACTCTGCTGGTGGTCTTCATGAATTTTTAAGTCCTCGGTAATGACAATCAAAGCAACGTCTTTAGAAAGTCCCTGAATGTAATGTGAAGCATTTTCTCTAGCTTCGCTATTATTATTATCATTTATTTATACAGTGGCAGCATATCATGCAGTGTTTTACAACGGGTAGGCATTCAGAAAAGTATGGTAATTGGTCAAAGTGCCACTTGGACACTCATTGACAAAAGGACAAGCAAACTTCATTCAGGAGGACTTCGATTTAGAGCAGAGGTTCATAGAATTTAGGAACCATTCTGATTAATTTTAGTACCCTGGGAATAAGTGCACCCACATAATTCAACATATCAGTGCCGGTAACAGCAGTGTTTGCTGTCTGTGACATGCCAAGGTGTCTTTTTTCATAACAATCAATGATATTTAATCAGCACATTGTGTTTACAATCTCATATATTGTTTTTTAAATGCCGACAATATGAATGAAAAGTTTTGGTTCAGGTAGTTATTATTATCCTTTATTTATATAGCGCCACATATTCCGCAGCGCTTTACAGTATCAGTGTACAATGAGTTGATACATTAGTATTCCACACATGGATGATGACCTGTTTCAGGTGGACCCGGTTTCCAAGGGAACTTACAATCTATGAGAAGTATTTTGTGAGGTAGGCACATCCATATCTTTAGGTGTCTTGCCCAAGGACACTCGCTGGTGGTCGGGTTGTCTTTCCATTAGGGCTGTACAATATGGACAAAATAATCATATTGCGATTTTTTTTTGAATGAATATTGCGATTGCGATTTTATTTGCGATTTAGGCAATTGTTTTTGCTTTTTCAAATATGCTACATACATTCTAAATGTATTCAGTATTCAGCTCATGGATACTGCCCCAGCTCATGGATACTGCACCAGCTCACCTCTTTGCGCCGCGTGTTCGGCTCCCTTTGAGCTTCCGGCGGCATGGAGCTTGCGCGCTCGCCTGGGGGAACCACGTGACGAGCCGCGAGAACGCAGCTGTACACGTGGTTCCCCCTGCGAGCGCCCAAAGCTCCATGCCGCCGGAAGCTTACAGGTAGCCGAACACACGTTAATTTCCGCAGCCCTAAAATGAATAGATAAAATCGCAGCCTTATGCGGTTTAGAAATGGCATGTGCTTAAATCGCGATTTTGTTGCGATTAATTGCACAGCCCTACTTTCCATGATTGTAGATCAGCGACTTGTGGTTAGGTTGAACCCACTTCTCGTAAAGTCGAGACTTGCTTCTCCACAGTTGTATTGGAGGGATGTGCTGAATGGGATTTTGACTTGCTTCTCAATGGTTGAAGGGCAGAGATGTTACCACTGACTGCACAGCCGATATTGTATGGCAGGCAAGTATGTACTGTTAGGTGTCTTTCCCAAGGACACTTACTGGAGAGGTTGCCCTGGTTATCAATTTGTATTTGCATCTCACCTTCCTAAATGAAGAATGAAATATTTTCTTACATGAGGATCTCATATTGTGGGGAACAGTTTTTTTAAAAAAAGTCCTCGAATGCTTTTTTGGACAAATCTTGGCTTGTGTCATACACACACATACACGATACGACCATTCCATACCTTGCATTCTTTTAGTTTACTTCTTCGTTTTTGTGATTTGTCATATTCAAAAGGTCACCTGAGGAAAGAGCCTATTCCAACTTGCATGTGTGTGTCTTCTGTAATTACAAATTTATAGGCTGAAAAGTGCAGCATGGTATGGCGAGAGCCTACATTGGTAGGTGCAATGCCGTGGAGGTCCCCTACCTCCTCATAGGCCACATGCATGATTAAGGCTAAGTGTGCTGAAACATTGCCCTTTTTTCTGTATAGCTCTAAATAAATTTATTTGTGGGATTGGTACCTGTGGAGCATGTTGTTTCTTTCTATACAAACTTATAGGGGTACAAAATTCAACCATATATTCACCAAATTAATTAATTCCAACATTCGTAATGCACAGCACCTAGAGAAGTGAATCAGGTGTCTTTGGAAAGGTCTCAAAGAGCTCACATGGAGTCGAACAGTCATTTCCTATATAGGGTAAAACATTACACCCTTACAATCAATATCGTGACAGCTATTTTCTCATATAATGAAGTTGCATAAATGCTATTACCGTACTCCTTAATTAAAGGGATACTCTAAGCAACATGACCACCTAAGCTATGTTAGGTGGTCATGATGCCCGGAGTATCCTGCCCTCTGTCCCCCCTCCCTCCACTCAGCGGATCAGCTGAAAATGCTGAAAACAGCTGAGAGAGGCGGAGAACTTTACTCCGCCCTCCCAGCTGTCAGCAGAGCGGGAATCATATTTCCCGCTTCTGCCGACATTTGCCGAGTAGGAGATGTCATCGCGCTTACAGCGCGATGACGTCTCCAACTCACCGCAGAAGCTGGCGGCTCCCTCTGAGGGTTAGTGTTGCGCGCATCCTCTTGCGTGCAACACTAATCCTCAGAGGGAGCCGGGAGGAAGCCTGCCGATTGGCTAGTTTACGTGAGAGGTGCGCATGCGCGCTTCTCACGTAAACCAGAAGGCAAGAACACTCAAGAAGGACGGGAGCGGAAGAGGAGGGAGGTGAGTATAAAAATAAAAAAACCAGCGCTGGAAACAAGAGGATTTTAGGGTATGTTTTACAGTTACACAAAAAAAAATAAAAAAATAACTATTTATTAAGGGAATAGGGATAGGTTAGGATAAAAAAACGGGGGGGGGGGGTGATTTTTTTGTTAGAGTGTTCCTTTAAGTGTTCCAAATTTGAAGATGTTATAGCAATGGGATCAGGCTTTATATTTGATTCAGTAAAACAGGAATTGCCTTTTAAAATAATTTCTTTGCTCTAAACAAGTTCAGACTTGCATCTCAGAGTTACTTCTATAGGTGACCTGGTTACCAAAATATTGTTAACGTTAAGAAGATGGTGAAAAAAATCGCAAATGTTGCACCCCTTATAACTTCTTAAATACAGAAGATGTGGATCTGCAATTCCACCCAGACTCGAGGACCTCCAGGGGTTCTTTCTGTATGTCAAATTAAAGCCATAATAATCAAAGAACACAAGGTTGAAAAGTGCCTTTTCATTGGTGGATTTCAGATGGAATGGGGACATACAGTGTATACCTTTTATTTTTATTTGGGTTTAATATCACAGTCTATGTCATTTCAAGCTTTTACAAAGTATTAGCTCCCCTGCAAGTCATATAGTACTCTCTGACAACCAATGGGCTCCAGTAACCAGCAAACCGCATTGGGTCATATGTGTTTGACTGAAAAACAGTAGTATTGTTGACATACAGATTCCATTATATTTATTGGAATGTATTTATTGTTGGTGTAACTATAATATTTCAGCCAGATGACTGCATGTCTACTAAAGTCTACTCTTCTAGGTACCTATCAGCATCTAACCACACTGCAAACACATGAATCTTGTCCACATATCTGTAGCCTTACTGCAACAAAGTGTCATATTCGCCATTGCAGGATGCTGCAAAAAGTATAGGGGAATTCTTATGTTTTCTTTTTCTTTTTTGTGAAAAATTCAAAATGGAACAAAGGGATGTAAAGGGATGTTCCTTAGGCTGAAAAGGAATACTAGAACCCATACTCTGTTGTGTATAAAGTGTTACTTTGCTTGAATTTACTATCTTCTTTTTTCTGTGCTATGCCCCCCCCCTGAATACTTACATTTCACACACACACATGTTGAACAGCTGTCCCCGTTATTTTACTTTATTACTATTTATCTGCATTGGAAAACTGTGAAACTGCTCATTGCGTGCAGTAAGACTGCACCAAGAAACAGACCTATGTGCCGAACACTTCCACTTTGCAGGCACATTGTTCGCACACTGGCATGGGGTGGCACTAGTTTCATTGGTATTTTTATATTTATCTACATTTATAACTTTTACAAACTTGGGTGGAGAATCTTTGCTTATGGGACAACTTGTTTGATAAATTTGGCAATCTCCGTCATTTACCTGGCTGCCAATAGGACTTGGGGACGTTTTTCTTCTCAGGGTTTTTTTGCTGAATAAAGCAGACCTATAGTTCTGTAAGGCTAACACATACCAGGTGGTGACTGGCAATATCTTATTGTGTTTAATTTTATCCAAAGCCATTTTGCGGGAGGAAGCATTTGCTATTGATATATTTTACTTATTTCGCCATGCATGTTTTATTGATTAATGCTCTGTTTTATATCTTTTTTTTTTTTCTTCTTCTTTCTAACCTCCTCCTTTGTTCAGGAGCATCTGTAAGCTGACAGCATGTTTCGTTGGTTACACGGCAGCTTGTCCATACAATTGTAGCGAACCCATCTCTTTGAAAAGAACAGGAAATGTTCACTGAGTTGGCTAAACTTGTATGATCATTGTAGGGGGAGAGAACTGTTGAAATCCGTGGGGGGATTGTGGTGGGAAGCAAATTGTCCTGCTAGTTTGGCAGGGATAGCATTGTGCCTGTGATTTGCCGCACAGGTAATCACCATATTCAGTGGTTACACGTGCGTGTTCTTATTGATTGCCCGCCATTATTATCTGTTATACAGCTGGTATGGGCATTTTCTCTGGGGGGAAAAGCTTTGATTGAACACATGTACCTTATTACCAGTGTTACAACAAATAGCAGCAGCTGCACAAACCAGGCGGCCATGCAAAGTTCACACACAGAATTCCTCGAACAATAGGGCACTGTCAGGGAATAATCCGTCCCTAACTGTATCCTGCTTCTCATGCATTATCTCATGTGCAGAAGCGTCCTGGCCACCACTTCTCTGTACATATCCTTAAATCAAAACTCTTTCTTGAATTAAAGTAACCCTCTTCACTTCAGAACATTAATTAGTAATCCGTGCACCCCTCACCCGCTTTTTTTAAAATCTTACCTTTGTATTTTCCCTCTTTCATCTTTCCTCTTCTTGCTTCTGGCACCAGTTATCTAGCTGCAGGAAGTAGCAGGATGCCTGTCATTCAGTGTCATGAACAATCAGAGGATGCGTAGCCAGCACAGGCAAATTAATTATGTTCTGATATAGTTTTTGCACCATTTCAGACCAAATCCCTGGACATAATAGCAGCCACTGATTGACAACCTTCAAGGAGGCCTCTGCATTGAATAGCTACCTGTTGGACGGATGGAAGGGCAGTTTCCTATCTCTGTGACTACTTAAAGGGACATGCATGCTTTGTCAGTGTGCTTTTAAAAACATGCTATGCCTTATGAATGAGTCAGTAGTCTCATTCAGCAGACCTAAAAAGCAAGCAAATATGATATTTTTTCATATTTACTTGCTTTTCTTTCTTGGCGTTTTAAGCTAACCAATCAGTGTGTATACCTAGGTATAGCTAAAAAAAAACACACTGAGCATGTGCGTCTGAGTTGCTCCTCCCTCCTGCACTGTGAACTGAGGGGAGGGCGGGGCTGACCTTTCACCCCCAGCTACTGCAGAGACAGGGAAGGAAAGAAATCCATACACACAGGGAGAAAAAGAGACAGCAGAGAGAGGGACAAAAGAGAAATGCAGAGACACAGCAAGAAATGGTAAAGAGAGAAAGACAGCAAAATAAAGCAGAGCGAGCGCACACAAGAGACAGACCGCACAAGAAAGAGTGTGAGAGAGTGACTGTGTGAGGGAGTTTCAGAGAGGGAGTATGTAAACCATGAAAGCGCGAGTGAGCGTGTGAGCGAGTCAGCAGGTGAGTGTGTTCTGCTTTCACAGTTGCAGAGATGCTAATATTCAGCTCCTCGGTTTCGCCAGTCTGAGGTCCTGAGCTGCACAGCTTGTGTAAATTCATACAGTCACAGGAAAAGCGCTAGCAAGTTCCGTAGCGCTGTACAATGGGGGAGGCAGAATAACAAATGTCGGCGTGCTGGCGTCACCCTCTTTGAGACAAACTGCTGTAACACGCAGTCTCAGAGTGGCAGCAATGGATGGGACCTGTGCATGTGTGCACAGCTCCTATCCATCGCTCTGCGCAGGAACTCCAGAACTTCTCTACGTAAAGTGTGCAAGACCGCAGTTTGCAGTTCCTACACTACGCAAGTTGTATAGGAGTACCAGTTGTGTTAGGTTCAGGGACTTCTGGGTTCGAGAAGGAAGTGGAAGGGTCTTGCCATCTCTAACAAAGGGCCTCTGCACCCAATACAGGGCAAGAAATACCCGGAGTTCATTTATTGGAGAGCAACTGCATTAAATCCAAAGGCCGTGCTGCGTTTCATTTTTCTCTGCAGTACTGGGCACCATAACAGACGCTAAAAATTGCGGCTGTCCTGCTACGTTTGGATCTTTGGGAGTTACGCCCATTAGACCAGCAGCTACTAGTGTTTTCTGTTTATGACTTGCATGCAGATGTAAAGGGGGAAAAAAGAAACACTTGACCTTATGTGAGACTGGTACAACATCAGATTTATCAAGGTATTGAAAACAAAAGGGAAAATGTCAGCTAGTAGATGCATACAGTGCGCCTCTTTTTGTTCTGTCCAGTAGAGTTGTCTCTAGCTTGACTATCATTTTATGGTGTGACAGATCTTGTGCCGTGAAGTAGCCCAGCTCATGATTCCCACTTTGCCTTGATTTCTGCTCAGGCCGCGGTGTCTTCTAGCATTTGTCATGTGTTTATCCTGTGGGTGCTTCTCCCAGAAAGTCATCCTGACCGCACAGATTAAAAATAGTAAAATAAGAAAAATGAAGGTAAAAGTTTTGCAAAGTTTTTTTTATTTGTTCAAGAGGTTCTTAATGAGTGTGTACCGAAGCCTGCAACAGGATACGACGGACGCGGTAATGGGATAATGACAGAGCGCTCATACAGGCTGAATGATTGCTGAAAATATGATCTGCTTGTTTCGCTGCTAGAAAGCACCCACTGAACATTCCTAATGTTCCCTTTCCTTTCTTTGTAGCAAGAGCCCCCGACAATAAAAACCCTGTGCTATTTGGGAGCACCATATTAGACATTTACTGGCATCATGCAACATGATCCCCTTTGGTTCCAGAGGTTGGCTATTCTTAAAGTTTTGGCATGCTCTCCTGTCTCTGCTATCCAATATAATCCGTAAATGTTTTCCAGAATGCATTAAGTGTGCATGTCGCCTATATAAAAGTTTTTAATGTCTTTTGTATTAAATGTCTTACAAAGGCAGGGAAAAGACAAGTGTTTTGAAAAAAAGAAAATACATTATATTTCGAGGGAGGGTGAATATCATTAGCATGCAAGACTTGCTAGCATGTGCTTCCCTTTGCTCCAGCTAATTGCCTGGGAGTGTGATAGCTGCTAGCGGACAGATGTACTTGGCCTACACATGAAGACTAAGAAGATTCCTTCATCCCAGCATCATGTCACTGGCTGTAGAGCCACACGTTTTATAGTGTGATTGGGAAAAGATGGTATTCTCCAGGTTTAAACCGAGGGAAATATAAGACCCTGAAGACACAGTAATAGCGTGAGCATCAACACATCATTATATGTTTGAGACTTGTTTGTGTTGAGTGCTTCTGCAAAATATAGACAGGTAAATTCAGAACCTTTTTCTTTTCTTTTCTGGTAGGCCAAATCCAGATAATGACAACCTAAAAATGGGAGCTGAGATTAAACTATGTTCTGCTACAGTTTTCTCCCCTTCCTGGGGCAATATTAAATTCTTAACGCTAATGTTAGCGCTTAGCTGTGTTAGCGTTAGGTGAAGTGGCCCTAGCGCGGCCTGCCCATATTGGAATCCCCTATCTCCTGATCCGTGGCAGCTAGGGGTGAATGTTTGGTATCTTTTGTAATGGCCTGAGCATGGCCTTTCCAATGATACCAAACATAACCATGTTAAAAGTAAAGAAAAAAAATGAAAATAAAAAAAAAACGTTTTACGTTTGTTAAAAATCACATAATTTTCCCCCAAAAAAATTAAGTAACGAGTCCCCAATTCAAATTTTTTAACAAGCGCAACTCATAGAAAGTATAACCACAACGCTTGCATGATAAAATGTGAAAAAAAAACACTTAACATGCTGTAGATTATTGAAAATTCAAATTTTTTTTAATTCAAGTTTTTTTATTGTGAAGTAAAGTCAGCACGACACATATAAAGAAAAGGCCTCGCAGGGCCAAAAAGAGTCATTGAAGAAAATGGCCGCGCAGGGCCATAGCCTGTCATCTTATGAGGTCACAGAAAGAGACATCTAAAATACTAACTAGGCATCTAGAGAGCACAGCTGGAAAGAAATAAGAAAAATAGTTTTGGGAATAAATAAATCATGAGTCCTCAGGAATTAAAACAAAATCGAAGACATAAATTATAAACTCAGAGAAATTCGGCAGACGTACAAAAAGTCTTCAGAAAATAGTACGAACGTGAACAGCAAGAGGTATTGAGAAAATAAAAAATAATAGGGAAGAGAGAGGGTGCTATACACATCACCGGCTAAAAAAGGGGGATAAGGGGAGTGGCAAAGGCCATCACCCTGACACTCCTGGTGCACTCCCAAAGGAGGCCATGAAGGATAATGTCACGAGGCCCGGGAGCCCGAGGGCCAAACATGACAGTCAGAGCCATGGTGGCGCACCTCAGGACTGCCCGGTACATGCCAAAAAAAAAGGGGAGGAGAGGGTTACACCATCTCCATCAGGGCGAGCACCTAGAAAAAGCAAAAGTGCAAGGAAGGTAGCAAATAAAAATCAAACAAGAGTCCCCAAAAGGTCAATAAACTCGTCAAGCAAGGGGGGGGGACACTTTTACAGAAGTCCGGGAAATATATAACGTCCTCAAGAATAAAACTCTCAATGTAGGGGGATGCTCAGCAAAAACTGGAACTCCGCCTGGGGAAGCAGTCGCCGGGGCCGGCGACAAACTAATGCCAGGAAGCATATAAGGCATGTTTTCATGCGTCACCACGAGGGAGCCAGCCAAGCCCCAGCGATAAGCAACCCCCCGAAGACGGAGGAATGCCGTCACCTCACGGTACCGACGCCGAGCCAGCAGGGTCACAAATGGTAAATCATTGTATAACATCAGCGACGCTCCATCAAATTTCACCAAAGACCATGCCCCGGGTGCCAACATGATTCGTTTCTTGACAGCAGCAGTCTTGGTAACCACGATGACATCCCTTGGAGAATCCTGGGGGGCCGTCGCTGGCTTGCGGATCCGAACACCGTGTCAAACAGCACTGTCGCATCAGGTGACGATCCAGAGGTATGGTGCGCCAGGCGGGTGGCATAAGGGAGCAGGTCCAATGTAGATACCGATTCGGGGATACCTCGTATACGTATATTCCGCCTGCGGTGTCAGGACTCGAGAACCTCCACTGAGCGGGTCAAAAGGTCAATCTGGGACTGCAAGGCGTTCACCTGGGACGAAAGAATCACGCGCTCCGCAGCCACTTCAGCATTCTGCGCTTGCACCGCTGCCACCTGAGTTCCTATGAAAATTCAAATTTTATAGCATTTTTTGTTCTAATATTCAGGCAGGACATGATGTATACATATAATAGTGATATATATTATGAATCTGCTGAGTCTGCCGGAAAGAACGATATATAATATGTCTGGGTCATATAGTAAAACGTGGCTTCAAATCGCGTTTAAACATGATGAGCAAAACCGGTAATAGTGAGCTCAGCACACAGGGGTGAAATGGCTCAGCAGCGAAAGGGTTAAACAACCCCAGAAACCAGATACTCAAATTTCATCCTGTGGCGAATGGTGGCCCGATCCGCCTCTACTGCCCGCTGGGAGCAGAATCAGATTGGGGAGAAAAAAGTCCCCAGTCTCCCTCCGCGTTCACTCCACAGACTTGCAGGGTCTTGCGCGAGATCCGGCAGTACAAGTCTCCAGGGAGTCCTATGGACTCCATGGGAGGATGCTAAGCGCTGCCTCGAGTATCCCATGGCTTAGCGCTGCACTACGAGGCAGGCTGCTGAATCAGCGCCTGCCTGTAATATGGAGCTATATAGCAGTTGATGCATAAGAAATCTCTATATACTGCTTTCCAGGGGTATCTTTACACATTTATGAATAAATAAGTTGCTTGGGGTCTTTTCTATCCTTAAAATCTCAGGGTATTGGATCGGTACATGCATAGCCAGGAGCTTGGAGGGCATTTTCCTCTGCAGAAAGTAGGAGTCCGGTTGTGCCTCCTGCCCTTTTCCTTCCATTCTTGTGTCTCCCTCCCAGCTCAGTTTGCATGTTTACAATGAAAGCAAGTGGAAATAATTCAATTTGGCCTGGAGTTGTAGAATGAAAAGTGTCTGTCATTTTTTATCTTTTTATGTATTTGAGATGCTTGCTGGTGGTAATTTCACATGAAGGTGAAATGTCACGTTAGCTCGCAGGAAAGACACAACGGGTGCCCAAACAGCCGGCAGCTCTCCCCTCCGGGGGATCGGGACTTTTCCTCTGTAGCTCAGCTTCAGGAAACTTCAACATTTATGTGTTCAAGACCGCATACCATTGGAAAGGAAGTAAGGGTGGAGATGCACGCCTAGATTAAGGGAATATGAAAATCACTATGCTAGCTGAGGGCTATAAACTGCACAGATTTATGATGTCAGTTTCATAAGTACGATTCTCTTTTCACTCACGTTTTTTTCTTCTATTTATCACTCTTTCATTCCACCTTTCTTCCACCCCTCCACTTCACCTTAAATGACCAGGAGAGTATTTATTTTCCTCTGTCAGGACTCGCTGAAGTATATTGTCCATTCTATGCAAAAGTAAGTATGGGTATTAGGCTGAGCTCAGACTAACGCATTTTTAACGTGCGTTCTGGCGCACTTAATCACGGCCGCAGTAGCAGCAAATGATGCGCAATGACGGCCAATATACAAAGTACGGCCGCACGAAAGTCTGGCCGCGCAACGCAAGTGGAAAATGAACGCATTTTTTCGAGAATGCAGAACCGCTAGTACTGACGTACAGAGTGCGCTGCGGCAGCATAGCGGCGTGTTTGCGTGATTAGGAGATGTCAGACGCTGCTAATGTCCGGCCAACATAACGTCCAGACGCAAAAAGTGTTTTATTGACGATCCGCAAAAAATCACGCCCGAAAATGCGCATCGTATGAACGTTTTCACGCATTCCATGAAAAAATACGTCAATGCGTTCGGATGCACGTTTTGACGGTCGCTGCGAATAATGCGTTCGTTTGACCCTAGCCTGAATATAACTTGTGTCAGTTCCATGTTTTTGCAGATGTTGTTTGGTTAGTGCAGACATGCACAGTTCAGTTTAATAGTAAGTGGAAGTGACACATGTGAGAAACACATTTGCATTCCCACACATACTCTCTCCGCTCACCCACTCTTCTTAGGGGAGGAAAAGTCACTATTTTTGGCCCAAATCCCTCTATACCATTTTTCTGTGGGTAATGGAATATTTTTTAGGGGGGTCCATATATTTGGGGCTCCATTCTTCACGCAAACGTTAACACGCGCGCAAAAATGCATTAACGCGAGGGGCAAAACTCTTTGCGCTGAACGTCGAATTACAAAGTCAGCGCAACAAACGCGCGCATTCGTCTAACGCGGTGAACCTGCGTGAACCCTTTGTGAGCGTACTGTACTGCGCGCGTCCTAACCTTAACATTGTGAGCGCAAATGCTTTTGTGCGCTGGTACGCAGATGGTATTACAATCTATGCGCAGTTTTTAACGCACAGCGTTTGCGCGCATAATTTTAACAACTCCTAAAAGCTGGTGTTAATGGCAAATCTGAACATCCTGACCGAAACCAAATACACCAGCCCAAAAATAAAAATACAGCAAAATATAGTTACACATTCTACACATACCCAAACACTAAAATTGAGAAGTTGGGCGTGTTTTTATTATTGTCGCAGCATATATACTCAGATTGATTTTGGCAGGTGCTAAAA
This sequence comes from Leptobrachium leishanense, assembly GCA_009667805.1. Classification (NCBI taxonomy): domain Eukaryota; kingdom Metazoa; phylum Chordata; class Amphibia; order Anura; family Megophryidae; genus Leptobrachium; species Leptobrachium leishanense. The sequence continues at coordinate 244,965,611 of CM019063.1, read as the reverse complement.
CATAACGGGAGACAATTAAGGTTCTTAATTCTGATTGCACACCGATTTCTGTGCGCAACGTTAATGCGCGTGTGGTTTTGCGCGCACAATTTTTCGATGGATTAAAAAATGCACGCGGATTGTAGTACCAGCGTTAATTTACGTGCGTTAACGTTTAACGCTTCGCACACAAATTAACACCCTGCGCGAGCATTTTTGTGCAAAGTTTGTAATAGGGCCCTTGGTGTTTACAGTGGTATGACAGTGTTGCAGAGCAGTAAAGAGCAATGTTTTTGGAATATCGCTTATTCATATGAATAATAATTGGTCTTCTTGTAAATTATCTTTATTTATGCAGAAGACCCAGTAGATCATGACCTCGCTTATTAAAAGCCTGGAACAAGCCATGTCTGTGCCTCCAGTGAAGCTCCCTAAAGCACTAGCGTCCTTCTTAGGTCTTTGGGAATGTTGGGAGACGTGTATGCCTCGCCCTGTGGTTTCTAAACATTGAACCACTGAAGCCAGAGTGGGTTGGGGTGTAAGTTGTTTTGCAGCAAGAGGATGTGTACACTAGCAAAATAAACAGTTTAATATTCTGTGTCTATTTACATTTCAATATACATACTATTGAATATTTAAACAACAAAGATAGATATTATTTAGAAATGTATAATACACATAAAGAGACCTTTAGAACCATACACACATATAGTTAACCAGGCAAGGTTTCTCTAGGGAGCATTCCAGTTTTTTTTAACATGAGCCTGTCAGTCGCCTAGGTTCACTAGGTAGAGCTTTAATTAAGGAGATCATCGCTCCAAAAATGTAAAACCTCTAATCAAACCTTAGACTGAGAGCTGCCATGCCCTGACCTTTTAGAAGTATTTGATCTCACGGAAAGTAAAAAATGCCACAATATATTTACACAACCCCAAAAGATGACACAATATTAACCCTTTCCCGCCGCAGGGCGTACTATGCCATCCCCGCAGAGGGTGAGCCTTAATGCCAGATGGTGACATGGCACGCCCCTCTGGCATCTAATGGGCTGCGACAGTCCTGCCCACTAGTTGGTGCACGCTGTACGTCATTGGCTGCCACAGGACAACCTGAACTCAGGACGTCCCCCTGCAGCCAATGACGCGTGTAGGCAGGCCACAGGAGGGGCCTGTGGAGGGAGGGGGCTTACTTCCCTCCCTCCTCAGGGCCCGCCACAGCAGCCGGCAAGCGGGGCCATACTAGTACAACCTGCCCCGCGGTAAGTGGTTAATATCATTGCTACAAACAAAAGCACATGCAAAAACAATTGAAACTGAAACAAGTTGCAGTCTTTCATGGCTAGATCTGCTGATGCTCACCAGTGGAGCCAAGGTTATTCACAAGAAAGACAAACGTGGAACATCTGCAGAACACTCAGGTTCATCCTGTAATCCATCAATTAAATCCATACAAATGAGGGAAATTTATGTAAGCAGGATCACTGTAAGAACTATTTCTGCTGGATACAGTTTTGGGCAACATTTCTTAAAGAACTATACATATACACTGGAAGACGTCCAGAGACAGACGGTTTCATTTATAAGTGGTAGGGAAATGTTTAATTAGGGGAAACATGTGACATAGCTGTGATGTGATTAAATAGAATTATGTGTCATAGTGTTTAGACCTGACTACATAGAAACGTATTGAGGGTCAGATCAAATAACCAGAGCACAGAGTACCTCGTGTAAGCACCCTAGAGTTGCAGGTTCACTTCAAAGACAGGTTTGCTGACAGACGTGGAAGATGATTTCAGCACAGAGTTGGATGTCAGTGTAGCACTGAGTGACATGCAAACTTCAGGCTATAAACACAGGAAGTGCAGTTAAGCCGGGGCAGTCAGATATCCTCATTAGAGTCAGGAAAGATATACTTTTTTTTTTTGCCGTTAAAATTCCTATGGATCAATGTGAAGGTGATGTGGAAATCACTGAACGTAGGACTTCCTTCAAGTGGGCACCATTCACAGTCTGCTTGCTGAGTGACACTGCAGAACAGTCAGGTGCCTATAAAGTTACTCCTTGCAGGGTGTCTTTGTGGCTGTGATCAGATTCTAATGGTGGACCTGCTTAAATTATGCAGACTTGTGGTCATTTAGGTGGCAAAGTAGAGGCTTATCTTTCATGTTCACAGCGAGTACGTCCCATAAAAGCAGGTCAGATCATGAGTTGTAACGAAGCATGCGATTTGAGATGTTATAGTATAACAGAAAACGACTCGCTCCATAATAGGGCATTTCCTAACTTGGATCCCCAAGAGATCAGAGTTTAATGTTAATGTTTGCTGAATTTTTCTGTGGAACACAAAATGAGTCATCTCTGACCTTATACAAGTTTTCTTCCCAACACAGAGCACCTGTCGGGACAGTGCCACGCACAATGCATTTATTTCTAAGGAGAGCAAGGGTTTATAAGAAATATTTAGATTAAGGAGCAGGTTTTGTTGAGGGCGGGGATGTTCCAGTGCCAAGATGTATAAAAGGCATTCTGAGCGGCCTTCTGTTTGCAATCTCTAACTCTATGCTTATGACCTCAGGTGAATTTATCTATGGGGAAACACAATGTTCTATTCCTCACAGTGAGCCGTTTGTTTACAGGATGGTTTCTGCTTTTTTAAAAACCACATTTAAATTATTTATTTATATTCGGAGCTAGTGGAAAATGAGCGAGTAAAACAAACCTACACATTGTTTGATGTCCCGAGCCTGTCCTTAAAGAACCTCTTTAGAGAGGCACAGGATATCTTTGTTGCAATGGAAAAGCCTTTTTATTTTTTTTATTTTTCTAAATTATTTGCTCAAGGCTTGTGTTTGCTGTTCCTGCTCATATCAGTCTGCCGACCGGGGAAAGCAACCTGTAGAAACGGCGGCATTGCCGATCATACCATAGAGCGAGGAGCTCTGAACAAAACCCAAGGGACAAAGACCATTTCTTTTTTTAGAATTTATTTATTTGCAAAGTATTTCACCAGGAAGGATACATTGAGATTTCTCTCGTTTTCCAGTATGTCCTGGGTGGAGTTGCGTATGGTAAAACACTCAGAATAATTTATTCATAATTGTAATGTCTCTCACCTTCCCAACATTCATAATACACATAATCATATGACACTGCATGTTCTAACATACTGTATGTGTTTAGGTATTTTGAGAATATGATAAAAGAAATCTGTCTTTTATCAACACAACTCTTTGATTCGTGATCCAGCACGCTCAATTACCAATAGGAAACAATGCTAATTAGTGGTACTGGCGGGAGCCAAAACACAATGTGCACCCACGAAAAGGAGATTCTGATTGCTGCCCTGCACTATCTTTTCGGGACCATTAATGAGGAGTGTTTCCTCAGAGGGTATTTCACTTTCATATGCTTTAACATGACAGCGTTCTTATCACACCAGTCTAACGAACAGTAATACCCACCAGATAGAATGGACCTGCACCATAGTGACGAGGATTTTCAGTGCAGACTGGCAATGTAATATGATCTTTGTCTGCAATATACATTGTAGATTTTCACTGCTCGGAATGTTGGTTTTAATATCAGGGGCCCTTTTACATTTTTGTAATACACTCCCCAATTTTCATACAGCACAGGGAGGCCTTTATGGTTCGTTCGACTCGTTATTCATTTTCTTTTTACTTATCATATGTATCTGTTTTAGCATCTTTAAAAGTGAACTCTGGATAATGACGGTGACCTGATTCATTCCCGCTCCAGTAAACATCCCCTTCATTCGTAGCTCATTAGAAGTGTGAGGTCATCTTCTTTTATAGCCGTTGCATGGCATGATGGGTGGAGCTTGTAAAGAGACACACCTCTAGGGGACAACACACTGACGTCGGATACACCTTTAGCCCATCCCGCTTGTTTATACATCACATGCGGAACGGAAGCAATGATCCTATTCTTCAAGGGTTGAGAAAGTGATCCAATTTTGATGCTTTCCATTCCGGGCTAGCAATGTTTTAGTTATTGGTCACAGAATAGTATGCGGTATCAGTAGGACCAGGTTTTTATGTGTAAGAGGGCTGTACTGTACGGTGGAACATTGGCCTTTTTCATAATCATTTTGGCAATTGACGTTTCCCAAAAAATTCAAAGAGCGGAAGGAGGAGATACGTTAATGGATTTTTTTAGATTTACCTCTTGGTATCACCAGAGTCGTTGCAACAATGGGAAAAAAAACTACTCCCATTATTACTTTCATTTACCTGTCAGATCTGGAACCATAGAGAAAAAACTCCATACTCCGTAAAGCAGGGACACGGGTAGAAGCAGGGCATATCGCTGACAGCATGTGTGCAGCACTGTGTTGCGGGAAACATACCTGTTTTTACGCCAAGGCCCAAATTCCCTAAACATGCAATTAGATGGCAGATAAAGAGCTTCTACAGCCACATGCTTATCCACTGCATTTTTCAAGTTCCTCAGCTACATGATATTTTCCTTTCTTATTTTCTCCTGTGGTTTGACCAGACTATTATATCCGCCACCCTTTCCTCAAACAAACCCTGTCATTTTACCTTTTGAATATTTTTTTAAAGTCCTTTTTAAACACATTTATCTGTCGCCTGGCGATGCCACAAGATGTTACAGTTTCATCCTCCCATTAATCTGGGCTAGAAACTCTTCCAGCATCAAGAGAAGTGATTACTTTATTAATCCCAGGAGCTGTTAATTAGTTATTAATGCAAAGTGCACACAAAGGTTAATTATCAATTTCATCTCCCCTGCTAAGCTTGTAAAATGGGTTTTCTAATAAAAAGGGCCTTTAGAGGGTAATCTATGTTGTGTTTTCTCCTCCATTTATGCTGTCAGGAAGGTGGGTGATATTGGCGTGTCGAGAAACCGAAAGAATAAATAGATTCGTGTTTTATACAGTCTTCCACAGACCACTTAGCGCTGGGTGATACTGGAACACAGATCACGGCCAGGCAATCTCATAAAACCCTGCCCAGCATCATGAAATATTAAGGATGCGGCTGGTATGGGGTAGCCAGGCCTTGCAGCATTTCCAAGCGGCTTGTGTTCAGTCTTCCAACAGGCCTACAGTTGTGTTTCCCTCTTGTCTCCTGTACTGTAATGACTGGGATGTCATAATTAATGTGACGAGCAGGTGGGGGTTATTAGCCTTGTGCCTCACTTGCTAATAGCTGTACAGTGTATTTTTTCTATGCTATTTTTTTTTTGTAAGATACTCTTTCAACTAAGGAGGCATTTCTTCACATAGAATAAACAGTGCAGCACAAAAGCCCCAGTTAGATAACTATCCCTGGGTTTGAAAAGCTGCCAAGCAGATGTTGTTATTGGAGCTGGCCCAGGCAAGATTGGGTAAGGCAGATGCTAGGAAGGGGGAGACGGCGCTGTGCATCCATGCCTTCTCTGCAATGGATGGGGAATGCTGGAGGAGTGGTGGCGGCATGCTGAGGAGAAGGGAGGAGGTGAGGTGCTGGAGCGGGTGGCAAGGGAGCTGGAAAGAGGGAGAAGGGAGTCTTCCCCTATCCCAAATACAATCTCCTTTCCGTTTTTGTGTCCCCCCTCTTCAATCCCCTCACTATAATTGCAAATAGAGATCAGTGAGGGGGCGGGAGAGGTAGGGCGTCCTGCTAAATTACCCATATGGGAACGAATCCGATGTTCATCCAGCAGTCACTGGCTTCTGGTTTGTATTAAATAGTCTGTGTGCAATTTTCGAAAAGGCCTACAGAGACTCGGCTTCATACCTATCAAGTTATGTAATGAACTTTGCTGTTCTGACATACACCAGAACTCGCTGGATCTGCTTCATGACTACGGGCATATTTTCCACAGCATACAGCTCAGCTTCCTGTGCTTCTATGAACGTACACATAACTGTTGCAGAATGCGCAGTGCAACATTTTAAGGCTTTGGAATTTCTTTTTCCTTCGTACTATGTTAAATATTTATTTATTTTATTCTTCTATGCCAATTTTTTTTTAAAAAAATTAAATTTTCAGACAGTTTTCATTGATCATCTTGCAGATTGTTTGCTTCAGGTCAGACTAGGACTCAAAGGGTGTGTGTGTGTATGTATGTATGTTTGTATGATATTGCTCAGTTTAGTGTCCAGACCTGAAGAAGAGAGATGTACTCTCAAAAGCTTGTCTTTTAAGGCTAGGGTCAGACGAACGCATTTTTCGTGTTGTCAGTGAAAAAGTGCGTTCGAACGAATGGACGCATTTTTTCACGGAATACGTGATAGCGGTCATACGATGCGCCTTTTCGTCCGTGATTTTGTACGGATCATTAATAAAACACTTTTTGCATCTGGACGTTATGTTGGCCGGACATTAGCAGCATCTGACATCTCCCAATCACGCACACACGCCTCTAGCGGACGCAGCGCACTCTGTACGTCCGTACTAGTGGTTTGACGTTCTAGGAAAAATGCGTTAGTTTGCCACTTGCGTTGCGCGGACGAACTTTCGTGCGGCCGTACTTCGTGTGTTCCCCGGCATTGGACGTCATTTGCTGCTAGCACGGCCGTGATTTTGTGCGACTAAACGCACGTTAAAACTGCTTTCGTCTGACCCTAGGCTAAATGTAACGTTAGTCCAAAAAAGGTATCACTGCGTACTGCTATACTCTGGGGATTTTGGTATTTGGGCTAACATGGCTTATCTAATGTGTGTGTGTGTGTGTGTGTGATATATATAAGAATTGTCCTGATGAAAGAAATGTAGAATTTCTGAAACATTGACAGTTTGCATATTGAAATCAAGTGGATCATAAGACGTCATGTCCCACGAGTCCCAGTCTTTCTCATTTCACTATATCTACCTATCCTCAGCCACTCACAAAAACTATGGGCAACACCAAAGTAACCATAAAATAAATCTTTATTCGCTGTCCAAGGGGGGCTGAAATTGTGACATTTCGGCTCTAGGCCTTAGTCTGTGCATGACTAAGGCCTAGAGCTGAAACGTCGCAATTTTAGCCTCCCTTGGGCATTGAATAAAGATTTCTTTTATGGCTACTTTGGTGTGGCCCATCGTTTTTGTCAAACTCTGGTACGGGTGACGGACACCCTTGGTGGAGCACCCAGAGGATTACTAAATAACAGGTTTGCTCCCACTGTGGTAGCCATACTTTTCTGCCTCTATCCCCTGCCACTCCTATATTTCGTTAACCAAGCAGATGTATTTGATAGAACAGATACAGGTTTAATCATGCTTAGGTTGCTTTGGTGTTAATCCAGACATTGACGGGCCATGCGGTTATCAGACAAGCCTCCAGTCTCCTGAAACTGGGCTTCTATTTTATAACATAATCTGTTTGTGCAGTGGGCTATGACTTATCACCCTCTTACAAAGAAGATAGTGTGAGATGGACTTTCACCTTTCATTCAGTGAAGGCCCAGAGTTGATGCAATTCAGACCATGCCAGTGTAAGGCAATTCCTGCTTCTTCATTTTTGGCGGCGTATAGTGGTGACTAAATACTTCCTATATGTATGTGGACTGGACACGTTTATACTAAACACCGGAGCCTGGAAGACCACTTCTAAGCCAACCGGGCATTTTCAGGACTGAAGCAGAGTTCTGTACATAGATCGGTGTTGAATAATTTTAAAGGTTTGGTAGTCACTAGGGATGAGCTGTTCGGTTCGATGTGTTCGGAGTTCGATTCGAACATTGCCAGTTCGTATGTTCGCGAACTTCGAACAGTTTCACGTGTTCGCCGCGTGTTCGCCCACAATGCACCACAATGGACCACAATGCACTTTTTCACTGGCCTGAAGCTTGTAATTGGCTACAGCCTTACACCTGACCACAGCTTAGGTGCAAGACAGGTGCAAGACTATGCCAATCACGGCTCAGAGTCCTGATTGGGCAAATTTTGCCCAATCATGGGCTCACAGAGCTAAGTCCCGCAGCACACTATATAAGGTGTCCCTTGCAGCCCCAGCACGTGTTTTTTGAGAGGAGATTGTTAGTGTGTGTTCTCACTGCCAGTCTGCCAGCAGCTATTGGGGGGGGGGGTCTCATTTCTACAAAATATCTGGGAATTGTTGTAATCTTTGTGTTCTCCCTGCACTCTTCCACAATACCACAAAAGGGTTACGGTGTGAAGGCACTTGCTGCCACCAAAGGCACAATATTTGGCTGCAGTGACACGGACGCCTATATTACCAGATTCATATCATTTTAATATTGGACCGCAGGGTCCAACCCTGCACTCTTCCACAATACCACAGAGGGGTTACGGTGTGACGGCACTGTTGCTGACACTAAAGGCCCAATTTTAAAGCACCTATTGTTACTTTCATCCAAAGCCTGCATAAGTTTCACCATAATTTAGCCAAAAAAATCACTAAACTTGTTCTGCGCGTCCTAAAATGTCTCCTCTTTTCATACAGGCTGCCGCCCCAAGCAGTTGTTTATGAATAGATTAAAGGAAAACCGTTTACCGTCATTTGAAATGTCATTTTTTTGTTTTTAAATGTTTCTATACATCCTAGAAATCCGCCACTTCACGGGCAGGTTATGGGGACCTCCTAGGCACGATATTTGAAGGAATTTTTCGTTTTTTTATTTTTAACCCTTATTTCATGGAAAACTCACTGTTCCTTTAAAAACGTTTTTTTTTTTTTACTTCTTGTCCTTGTTTCCTGTCCCCCAGGGCACTACCCAGACCCCATACACCTCTTATGGCAAATATCTAGCATATATGCCCTCTTGGAGGGCACTCTAAAAATCGAACTTTTGAGTCCCATTGACTTGCATTGAGTTCGGTTCGTGTTCGAGTTCTAACTCGAACTTTTGAAATTGTTCGAGTTCGAATGCGAACCAAACACAGGGGTGTTCGGCTCATCACTAGTAGTCACAGGTAAAACTCCTAATTCCTATCTCGTCAAGGATCTGTGATGTAATAATATAGTAAATTGGTGCTTGAAAAGATCTTACATTTTTTACTGCAGTCAACTATCCAGACAGCATTCTAATATACTATAAAAATCGAGAGTATTTTCTATTATGTTCTGTCAGGAGCCATTGTTTCTGTGATGTTGGAGTGCACTTTACTCATAAATCTTTGTTTATATATTTTCTGAATAAATAGTAATAGAGCAGCGTGACTTCACTCATTAATACTTCGTTTGGATGAGATTCAAAGTGAAAGGTGTAAATGTAATGCAGTTTTATAGTGGACGTTTATGTCCAATTCACACTAATCTTTGTATTGGTGTAGTGATATTCTTACATCCACTCTAAAAATAAGTGTGGTAGTTTTGGGTGTCCTTGGGTATATTTAGACTACAGAGTGAGTTTTAATCTTGTCATTAATGCGTAAAAATTGGCATCCTAAAACACAACATTTCCATTTGGCAGAGAGCAAGGGGTTTGCCTGGAATGATCAGCGTGCAGATGTCTGCCTTCTTTCTTAGGAAATAGAAATTACAGGAACCTTCTGATGGGGTCTGCCATTGGAACGTTGGATGGGACTGGCCATAAATAAGTGCATTGTGGCACATTTTTCTGACCACGATCTTTCTCCAGGTATTGTCTGTTTAGTGAGTAGTCTTCTACACAATATCATAGCTAGCTGCAGTTTGTAATGCTGACATGACGGAGGTAACTTTACATTATTACATAATATGCCTATTTTGTCTTCTTTATCAATACAGAATGTTTCATGGCGTCTGCCGAAGTGGCAGTTTAAGTTGCAATGTGCTGCAGTAGCCTGGCAAAACATTTAGATTATGCAAATTCAAATAATATATAATGCATCACTATGTGTGGCAGAAAAAAAGTTATAAATGGAGTACTGTCATTTAGGCCTGGTTCACACCTGGGCGTTTAACAGCTCGTTCCTACGTGCTGTAAAATGCTCAAACACTGAAATCTCATTATTTCCTATGGGCATGGTTCACACCTGGGCGTTTTACAGCGCATAGGAACGCTCTGTAAAACTCCCTACGCCCAAAGAAGTACAGGAGCTTCTTTGGGACGTATTACAGCGCGTTTGCGGCCATAGACTTAAAAAAACACGCGTACGACGCATGTTTCTAATTGTCAAAAACGCTCATAAAACGCCTGACAAAAAACACGCGTAAAAGGCGCATTTGAGATACGCTCAGGTGTGAACCCAGCCTAAATGTTTGTTTTCTGATTTCAAATTTGTGTGTGCACATGGCTCATACTGACACCCAAGATATCTGAAGTGCATTTCCCTGTATGGCCCCATGCTTGATTGTTTTCTGTTGAGAGCATCGCAGATGACATGGGACAGCAATACTGATGATGCAGTTTCCAGTACTAGATGGAGAAGTCTAGATTCATTAGCAAAAATAGCATTTGTTACCTGAGTAGAGGTTATTGACCACTTGTATAAATACTGCATTCCTCCTTTTCAAGGTATGTCGAGTTATTCACTGAACAGCATGTGACTTGTGTCTTGCACTCTGCAGTAGAATCTGCAATCAGTTTTTATTTAGGGAATTTACATTATTAGTCCGTGGACATTCCCAAGTTTAATGCATTTTACAGTTAATATAAAAAAAATGCTGTAAAGCCCTAAAATTACTTATAGCTTTGTCTTGATCCCCAGCTCTTTGCATTGTGCTCTGCCTTGACCAGGAAATGTCTCAGCCAATCCAGACCCTACAGCTGCCGGCAGTAGAAGTCATGTAGTGGAGTTCATAATGGTGGGGCTAGTTATCAGCTTGAGTCAATGGATCTGCTGTCTAATGCTTGAACAGCTACACAGGGCAGTTTTGCAGATGGTGATGCAAACATGACCTTGCAGCTACTGTAAAGATTGGTGAACCCCAACTTCCTCTTGATATGGTCTTTATTATTATTTTTATTTGTGAAGCGCCAGCATATTACACAGCGCTGTACAATGGGCACAATATAGACAGGGTTACAATACATTGAACAACATTTTGACAAACCAATACAGGAGGAAACGAGGGCCCTATTCCTGTGGGAATTTACAATCTAGAAGGGTTGGGGATGGAAACAGGATGATAGGACTGCAAGGTAAGAGTGAAGGACTGCAAGGTGAGAGTGATAGACTGGTTGCATCAGTGAATCGGTTGGTAGGCTTCAATTACTAATTAGGTGATTATAACAAAGAAAAGTACAAAGAAACAGCAGGAAATATTGAAAGGAACAAGGACACATTTATAAACACCCAGTCCTGTCATGTATAGTAATCCTTACCAGCAGATTATACATCCCACCTGTCTCACAATGCATACAGTCTCACTGCTTCTCATTTCTACCTGGAATATGTGGATATTGCATGGTTTGCTTTTAATTAGAAACATAAAGGAGCAAAGAATGTATCTTCTGAGACATGTGCGCATCACTTTATGTATCACTAATACGGCCTGTTTGTTGTATATTCTCAGTTTGACAGAATATGACTCTCTTCCTAGATTTATTATCCCATATCTTAGTGCTGTTTCCTCCTTATCCGCCGTTGCTGCAATCAGCTCAGGGAGTTAATTCCAGGACAGCAGAGTATTCCTCATACAGTAAATCAAATTTTCTGCTTGATACTTGGCAAGACTGTCTGGCAGTTCACCTCTCCTAGTCCCTCTGGTTTTGGAATATGTAGCATTCCTGTTGTGTGTGTGCACAGTCATCACACTGGATGGGCCATACTTTACACTGCAAGCACTGGGGACCGGCCGGCTTTATCTTGGGTGTCAGTGGTGGGTGGTCAAGCTGGTAGGCTAAGGGCTGCAAATAAAGAGGGACTTATTCGTTAATTCTACTCCATTTCTTTCTTCTATGTTGATATATAAGGTAAAACATTACATGGAAAGCAGGTGAACTGTGTGTCTGAGCTTCACAACCTCATTTTTTTTTTAATACTGGTTCCAATAAATTCTATTAATTGTTACAGTTTCTAGGAATAGGGAGATATTTATTTTCCTACCTTGTAAACCATGTCATGGGTATCAGTGACCTGAGAGGATATTTAGCATATTCCCTTCAGATTTCAGGTCCAATCAGGTTCATGTTTGCTGATGACTAGAGTGGATACCTGATTGGTCTGGGAACTGTGCGTCTCTCATTAATCAGACATGGTAAAGTTTTATGGAAACCACCATTGGCTTGTCAGAAGAATGAAACCCCGATTTGCGTTATTCCATCAGCTTTATACTGCCCTCTCTTTTTTGCTAAGTAGCTTTAGAATTGTTTACTCTTACATATAGTTAATCTATCCTGATGGGTTATTTTAATCCTACTTTTATTTTCAGTTTGTATACTCTCAGTAGATGATGCGTATCAGGAATAGAGGTTGGGCTTTGCTTGCAGTTTTATTTTCCCATCTCCAGGTGCAGATTTAGCAATTTCCCCCACCTTCTCTAATCTGACCCCGACCACCTATTGCTGCAGCAACAACGCTCTCCCCAGAGCAAGCAACAGTTTACCATATGTGCCTTTCTGAAAAGTCACATCTTAACATTGCATTTTAGCTTCGATCACGCAATAAAATTCAATTCTTTTTGTAGGTTTGGCATTGTTTTCACATGAGTTTGGATTTATTTTTTGTTTACTACAACACACGTTTTTATTTTTTTTATTAGTGATTTCTAGCCACAATGCAACCCTTTGTGTGAATCAGCGCTCCTAGCGGTTTGCAGACTTTCTCCTGTTTACTCGCCTGCCGATTAATATCTGCAGTTCCTAAACACCTCCCTGTCTCCAGGCCTTGCTACCCTCTTGTATGAGCCGTGATGTATAGCTTACGGAGCGCGTTTCGGCACTAGGTCAGGCTGACATGATGCATTGCATCACAGCTGCATTTATAAAATTGTTTATTTCATATCTGAAATGTTTTTATATACATTTGCTCTGCTATGACTTGCTTGGAGAAGAAAGAAAGCAGTTTAACTGGAGGCGAAACAGCCACCTGTGAAAACTAATTGCGTAGGTTGCCTTGCAATGGTATCTCTGGGAGCGATCCAGCAGGAAGAAAGTGAATGTTCAGTCTATGAGGAAATCACCTATTATGACAAGTCGACCTTTATTAAAGCCACGATTGCCGGATCCACGTATACCTCAAGTGCTCTGTACGCCTCCCTCGGGGTAAGCCTACCACAGCCAAACACGACGTACAGCTAAAACAATATTGCAATTATTTGTCCATTTGCTGGGCTTTGAAGCTATGTTGATACATAGATACAGCTGAATGATGATGGCCTTGATGCAAGGAAGAAATAAGTGCAACAGACATGTATTAGAAAAAAATGTTCTGCCTTTTGTACACTAGCAAATTCACATCATGCCTTGGATCTATGAAGCCTTAGTCCGGGGATGTCCAAACTCCGGCCCCCCCCCCGATGTCCCTGAACTATAACTCCCATGCTTCTCCATCCATCTAATGCAGTCAGAGATTGCTGGGAGTTGTAGTTCAGGAAGATCTGGGGAGCTGGAGTTTGGACATCCCTGCCTTTTAGCCTGCTACCTTCCAAAAATATCACATCTATTCTATCCTCTTGTCCCTCTTTTATGGTGCGTAAATATGTCCCTCTTTTACGCTACATAAACATGATTTGTACATGCGTTCAAAGGAAATAATTTAGAAGGTATACCCAAACAACTGGTCAAGCTGACTCTGGACCCAGAAAGAGATACATTCATTGAATGCTGAGCTGAACAACTGACAATAACAAGAATTTAGGGTTGAGTAAAATTTAATTGTCCATGTTCAAACTGTAACACCTTGCAGATGGGGTATTCTAAACCCTGTATGTTCTAGTGGCTCCCAACCGCGGTCCTCATGTAGCCCTAACAGGCCAGATTTTAAAGATTACCATGGAGAAATCCCTGAGCAGCAAATCATATCACCTGTGCTGTGCTTCACATATCTGGCAAACCTGACCTGTTGGCACTCATCCCTGAGGACCAGGGTTGGGAATCACTGTTCTAGCAGACAACCCAACACCTGCATCCTGTTGATCTTGCCAGTCCAGTTCTTTTTTCGACCGCTCGCATCCTGGGTGTCTTGGTCCTGATTTTACCTGGAACATGGAGAGAAAAATCGATCAGGGTTATTCAGAGAAAGGTGACACTCAGGAGAATGACTGACTGGAGAAATGAAAATACTAGGTCAAAATATTCAAACCAGAAAAATTCTCCTATTTATGTCACTTTCCAAATCGGCTATTTTGACCTAGAATTTTCACTTCTCCAAAAGTTCTCCAGAGTTTCACCTTTCTCTGAATAACCCTGTAAGAGGTGACACTTTACTAAACTCTAATGTAGTGTCAGGAGCTTGTGCGCTTCAGAGTGCAGGAGCGGCAAAAAGCACAATATAACTTTGTCTACTGGTAATTGCCTCAGTAAATGCTGAAATGTTGAATAGCAGGTTAATAAATATGACATGCTGCAACAACGTGCCGTGTCAGTTCAGGTCAAGAACGAGAGCTAAATGAAAGAGAGAAAAAAAAAAAAAGCGCGAATCTGTATAGAGCTCTGAGGGAAATGATAGTGACATGCTCTTTCCGTACCTAGCTGTCATCAGTAAAGCCGCCTGCTCGGAATTCAAGTTTGTAATGCTAAGGTAAACATTACAGAGCAAATAGGCTTCTAGAAAAAATGTGCGCATTTAACTGTGATCACAGTCAATCAATAATCCCTCAGCACTGTTTAATACAGGATACGCTTAACCTTTTCGTTCTGATTTTCAGGTCTGGTGGGGTTAGATGCGCAGTCCTCAAGTCCCCCTTGTAATGTGATAACATCTGGAATGCTAAGCTATAACTTATGAGGCTAGCAATTAAAAGTGTTGCTTTGGGGTTGTGTGTAAAGGAACACTTTTGGGCAAAGATGTTAAAAAAAAAAAGTCACTGTCACCATGGAAACCAATGGCATCTTCCTGCTGAATGCTCCAGTTTTCGAATCTTGCCCCAGAACCTATTATCCTTGACACTTTGTGTGTATAATAATGGTGTTGTAATGCAGAAAGCCTTTTATCCAACAATATGATATATTAGCACGCTGACCATTATCCTTATACTAGCAGCATACATTTGAACCTGTTTTACCTTCCTTTTTTTTTACCAGAATATTTTAGTTTTCCAACAAATTGGGTATGTTCTCATCACAAGAATTTACGTCTGACGTTTAGTTCTGCTATACTTCCTTAAAAGGACACTATTACTTGTGTAACTGATTACCTGTGCACTACAAATAAAACCACTTTATGAAACACATGCTGCTGTTTTTTTTCTTAGTCTAAATTAATTGCGTGTAAAAAGGAAAAGTAAAATTAGGTATTTTATCTCTGGGTTCCAGTTTCTGGATTTTTCCCATGATGCAACATTTACCAAAAGCTTTGCAGTTCTTGTTTATTTAATCTACAATATCTACCAGTTAATGAGGTGACGGATGGAATGTATAGATAAGGCTGTTGTTCTCCAGGCTACCTGAGATGAGAGCTGGCACCTGAATGAGATCTGACAGGGAGCTTAATATACTTCTAATCTACCCCTTGGTGATGTCGTTTGAATACATCCTACACAATACAATGATGTAAATCGGCTGCCTGACCCAAAGACTCCATTATATGGCAAAAACCGCAGTGAGGATCAAGTGTGGTAATGATACAGTGGGGGGAGGGGGACAGTTTACAACACAAATTGAATGCACCCAGTGACACATATAGAGTAAAATATTTCATTAGCTAAACATGTAAGAGAAAAAACAAAGCACATGTAAGTTATCAGCAACATAAAATAAAACACAATAAGGACATACAATTTTTTGCTGGTAGTGGTCCTCTAACCTTTTGATGCTGGGCCGGTGGTGTCCAGCGGGTGGGTCTGAAAGCTGGCGAGGTGTATCAATGCGCCCAATGGCTTTCTGGAGCCACCTCCTGGCCTACCTACACAGTTGACGCGTATCATTGGCTACAGGAGGACTGCCTGAGTTCAATGACACACACCGGCAGCCAATCACACACACACACACTGGCTGGAGGGCGGGGCAGTAGGCATCAATTGAAAGCCAGTGGGTTGTGTTATGCCGTCCCATGGCTTTCAGGTCCATTCGCTGCGAGGACATCATGGAACATCCCGCGGTGGGAATGGGTTACCTTTCTTACATTATTGGTAAATATGTCAAACATGAAGCTTATAAAAAAAGCATATTATTTACTTGCTAGCCAGATTGTGTTTCAGTATCATTTTAACTTCATGAATTTTTTGATAAAAAATGCTAATTACATTTCGGAGATATCATTTTGTGTTCGTTTAATATATAGTTTTGTAACTTGTATATTTTTGTTTACAGTTTTGGAAAAAGTAGAATTTTGCAATGGAAGAATCAAGGGTGCATAAAATCAGGGGTGAAAAGAAATTGCACGGATGTAATTTACTTATTGGTATTTGCACTTTTTTCAACAAAGTCTCAGCTTTGTAACATCACTGCACCATTGGACAGCTAACAGAACACTAGTTACATCATGCAGTAACCGAAGTGGCATATTATTTTGGTTGGACATAGATAGCTGTGACATCACACAAATCTTAGTGAGCCAATTGGGATATCCAGGTGGTTGGCAGCCACTGCAGGGATTGTCTGAGCGCCCCTATGACATTACTAGCCGACTTCGTAGCTGGACAGTCTGCACTAGTATCATTATGTGATAAAACATCAGAGAAGGATCGGCAGGCTGCCACGATCAACCTTGAGCTGCTAGAAATAATTCAGCAATTTGCTTGGATTTTTTTTTCTTCTACTTGTCAGATACAATAACTATTTTGTTACTGTTGACACGAAAGACCTGTGTACCCTAAATACATCAACCACAAAACCTGCAGATGTGATGGCTTTATCTGGCTTTTTATGTTGACACATTGAACTGAACAATCATCCATCCTAAGCAAAGAAGCAGAATTGTCCCTTATGTTGTCAATTTCTAGAACACCGAGGGTTAAGTATAACGTGTCTGTGATATTTTCCAGCTCTCATTAGCATTTCATGTTTGTGCATTAATGCTTAGGTTGCTGCTTGTGTAAATAAACACTAGACAAGTCAGAGAAAGAAAGCAGATGTTCCCAGAGTAAAGTCAATAAAGTCAAGCCAACATCTTAAAGTTGTCTGAATTTTAGACTTTTTGGCATACATTAAAGTAGAAAATCTCTCGTCTCCAGCTAAATGACAATGATGTTAAAGAGCTTCTGGGATATTATTTATTTATAGAGGGGAACAAGTCCTGTAAGGCAGGAAACCTTGCGAAAAGAGAATCCTATATGGACAAGTCCAAACCCACATAGAGGAGGTCATATTAGTATTGGTGAGAAAAATAGGTTTGTGAGGATCCTGAGGATGAGCAACGGCACTAGTGGCCTGCTCTAAGGTACGGTCCGCTCAGGTCTCGCAAGGTTTTAGCTTGTATGTGCCATTACAAGGATGAATCCTCCGTATGCAAATCAGTCTGCTCTCACCCAATGAGGGTGGCCAGTACTGACTGCCAATGACGTCATCCCTGCACGAGAGATGCAGCAACCCCCGACGATCGTTTCAGTCTTGTTAGGCCTCGTCAGGAGGGTATAGCTGTCCCCCCTCTAGGCACCTTTTATTAGTATTGGTGTCTACCAAAATTTCGGTGTGTATGTTTTGGATTAGCTGTATTAATCCAGATGCCAAAATCACAAGTGTTGCTTGAGTACTGATGAAGAGACGTAACCTCTCAAAAGCTTGTCTCTTTAAACGTAATGCTAATCCAAATAATAAAGGTATCACTGCATCCTACAATACTGTTAATTACATATATACTGTATACATACACACATGTAGCAATACTTGGTAAATCTGCGACTTGTAAATCATAGCATCAAAGCCATTCAATGTTCAAAGTTTCTGCACCTAGGGGAGTAATTATAAACAGCAAACCCTTTCCATAATGACTCCCCTGGGGGATCATGTGCATAACTGTGGAAGTACTTGCACATGGAGTGTGCTGCGCTGTGAGCCATTATGTATATAAGTGCAAGTAGTAAAAGTAACCTGCACAGGATGTACAAGCAACGGTAGGCAATATAGCTCCAATCCACTCTATATTGTAGCATCTTTCAACATTTACTGTATATATAATGCATGCTCGTTCTGTTTCCCATATAGGAGCCGTATAGAAACCATTAATAACTTCATATCTTCCCTATACCTGCACAACCAAACACATTTTCTTCAAAAATAGCTTGTATTTGATGCTATCAGCATCATATCAGGGGTAATTGGTTTCTGTGGTGAAAGTGAGAATGACTTTGCCATGATGGGAAATCAATATGGTTCTTTTATGTGGTGTGAGCAGCAAAGGAATCGGAGGACATGTTGACCATCCCCTCCCCCATGTTGTTTTTTTTTTTATGCAAAGCACAATTTAGATTGGGACAAACAGTGTTCAAATGTAACTCTTTTACCAATTAACTTTCATGTAACCGTATCAAAGACACACAATAGTTGTGGGCTATGTTTAACTAGGTCGCGGTGAAGTAAATTCTAATTGGCTGACTCTTCAATAAAAAAAAAGGAATGGCTTTGTGTTATATACCAACTTAAGATAAGACACTTACAGGACGGAATCTGGTGCAAAATTCTAAATATTACTTATCTTTAAGCAAGCATCTGTCACTGCATCAGAAGACACTATTTTCTTTCGCTCCAGCACAGAAAGGAAGTCACAGATTTATATATCATCCTTGATAGTGCATTTTGATGCTTAATCAATTTTTATTACTTTGCAAATGAAGACATGGCTTTTTGTTAGTCAGCAGTTCTATATCCTTGGTGCTCAGGACAACTGTAGGACTTCGTCGGTGTCAGCCACCAATGCTGACGGGACGGAACAGCTTCAAATAAGGGAGAGGCCGACTCGAATGAATTGAGGAATGAGCACAAAACATTTAATTGGATTCAATTTCCCAGCAAACCATTACGAATACTTTAATTTACTTGTGAGTCATATCTGTGCTAACATTAGTATTCTTCAGATGTTCTGAGGCAGAGGCCAGTGTAATGTGTGACAGGGAATAACTACTATGACAGAACCATCATCCGTGTTCTTGCACTTTTCTCCAAAATTCCTATCTCCAAAAAAAATCGTAAAAAATTTTTGAATTGACTTATGCTTTTTCAATTGTCTTCTTTACTCCCTGTTTACTGGTGCTATTGAATCCCAATTTGCATTGATATACCTGAATACGTGATGGACCCCTGTGAAAGAGATTTTACATCCAAAAACCATCATTTCATCAAGTAGAATTCCTGTGAAGTAATATAAATCGCAGAATGTATATATAAACAGGAAATCCTGTGTAAACTTCGCTAACAAATAAATGAGTATTTAGAAGTAAACATTTACAAGTCCAATGATCCCTTCAAACAAATGTACGTACACAAAAGGTGTTCTAGTAATCGCTGTTGTAAAATATGGTTAACTTTGTTGCTCCAGAGTGGGAAAGTCAGTCCGCAACAGGGAAATTCAGGTAAAGATTTATTGCTGAAACGTCACCTATCTGGATTGACATACAGGGCTATTCAGAGAGAGGTGAAAACCTTGAATTGCCAGGAGAATGAACAATCTAGACCAAATAGCCAATTTGGAAAGTGTGATAAATGGGAGAATTTTTCTGGTTTGACTATTTTGACCTAGAATTTTCACATCTCCAGTCATTCTCAAGGTTTTCACCGCTCTCTGAATAACCCTGATAGTTTCAATAGTTTCATCATGGTTACAACAACTGGAAACAGTAGTTAGTGAATAGCCCCCCAAATGTTACCGATAATGAGCCAATTCTGGTCTCCCTGCAATTCAGACCAAATAATTAGCATCAGTCCTGCACAATGTGATACCATGTGATGGAGTGTTTCCTCCTCAGGATCTACTCACCTAGTACAAAGTTCTCTGCAGATTTTGATACATAACACAGCACCAGGAAAGAGATGTAACAAATCTTATCTGTGTTTTGGTATGTCACTACCTTCGTGTGACCACAGCCACATCCTCTCTCTCAACATTCTGTCATTTCTGTGAATTTTGTCTGTGTATCCATTTTTGCAGGTTCCTATTTTGTTTATGGTGATGATATCTTACATGTGCTTTGTTTTTCTCTTGTATGGGCAGTTAAGAAAATATTTTACTCTGTTTCACTTGCATTGTGTGATATATTATGTGTTGTAAACTGCCCCCACACAGTGGGCCCTATTCCAATCTTTGCACAAAAACGCACGCACAACGCGTGAATTTTTGCGCAAAGCGTTAAACGTTAACCAGCGAAAATTAACGGTGGTATTACAATCCGCGCGCATTTTTTCATCCGTAAAAAAAAGGCACGTTAAGACGCGCAAAAACGCGTGCACATTAACGTTGCGCGCATAAATCGGTGGGCGGACTGTTTTTTACCGCGATTCAGCCAATTAAGAACCACAATTGTCCCCGTTAGTTTTTGCGCCTGCCAAAATCAATCTGAGTGTATATATGCTGCAGCAATAATAAAAACACACGAACCTTATCAATTTTATTGTTTGGGTATGTGTAGAATGTGTAACTATACTTTGCTGTATTTGTTTTTCGGGCTGGTGTATTTGGGTTCGGCCAGGACGTTTAGATTTGCCGTTACACCAGCTTTTAAAAGACGTTAAAATTATGCGCACAAACTTTGTCCGTTAAAATTTGCGCATAGATTGTAATACCATCCGCATACCAGCGCACAAACACATTTGTGCTCACAATGTTAAGTATAGGACGCACACAGTACAGTACGCAAGCAACGGGTTCGCGCAGGTTCACCCGCGTTAGACGTTAATGTGCATTTTTTGCACGGACGTTGTAATACGACGTTCAGCTCAAAGGGTTTTGCCCCTCGCGTTAATGCATTTTTGCGCACGTGTTATTTTTCCCCCCGCGAAGAATGTAATAGGTCCCAGTATCTTTACCTCACTTGGTCCTCACTCTGTGGCAATGACCATACAATGGAGTCTATGGGTCTTTCGCTGACTCATTGTATTGTGTGGGATGTATTCAAATGGCATCACCGGGGTATATAAGACAGGCTCCATTCTAAAGTTGGTGCTAACTTAACCAGAGCTGTCGTAAATTTACCAGAGCCATTTTATGGAGTTGTTAATATGCCATATTTTAAGCTCCCTGTTTTATCTCATTCAACCGCCATTTCTTATTTCATTGAGCCTGGAAGACAATGGATCTCCTGCAGCCTAATCTAAACATTCCCTCTTCCACTTTATTAACTGTTATATACTGTAGAATCTACAGTGTAGATTAAATAAGAGCAGTAAAGAAAAGCATTTGCACAGATTTCTGTAAATGTCGCATCATGGGAAAAGTTCAGAAAATGGGAACAGGAGATAAAAACCCTAATTTTATTTTTC
Source organism: Leptobrachium leishanense (assembly GCA_009667805.1). Taxonomy (NCBI): domain Eukaryota; kingdom Metazoa; phylum Chordata; class Amphibia; order Anura; family Megophryidae; genus Leptobrachium; species Leptobrachium leishanense. The sequence goes on along the minus strand of CM019063.1, from coordinate 244,944,218 downwards.
TTTCTTACACGCAACTACTTCAAACAAAGCAAAAAAAAAAAATCATGCGGTTTTGTAATGCACAAGTAATCTAGGGGGTTATTCACAAACAACCGAACTTGCCACCATATTGCAACTGTCATTTCAACAAACACTGGTGATTTGACGGCAAAATATGGTGCAGTTCGGTGATATTCAGCAGCAGCAAAATTGTCCCATAGAGAAGTAATGGCTAATGTATTCAGAGAATGCTGAAGTACAGGCGAAATGCCCTGATGTTCGGTGATTCCGTCCAGGATTCAATGTAAAAAAATACATATATATATTGTTTTGTGTTGTTGTTTTTTTTTTTTAAAAAAGAAAAACATACATTCTCTTCATTTTCAGCAAAAAGTGCTTTTATTTTTTTCAACACCTTTTTGTGGTTATTTTTGACAAAAATTTTGTTTCCCAATTTTTTTAAAAGGTTTTTTTTTTAATCCTTTGCTGCCGCAGGGCGTTCTATGTGTCCCTGCGGCGGGTGGGCCTTGAAGCTGTGAGGCGGCATAGTACACCCCGCTAACTTCAATAGGCCTCCTCTGGCCCCATCCACCAGCTGGCATGCACCATTCACTGCTGTGAGGTGGCCTGGTTCAGACTATCCCCCAGCAGCCAGTGACACGTGACTTAGTGGGGTATACTAGTACGTCCAGGCCAGCGTTAAAGTCCTCCAGCCGGACGTCCCCTGCATGGCATGAAAGGGTTATAGGACCTTTTTTTATTTACAAACTTTTTAATGCATTTTTATTGGTTCACTTATTAAGAGAATAAGAGTTCTTTTTTTGCAGTTTGGTGGATTTTGCCAATCCCTCTTCACAGAAACATAGAAAAATGTTGGCAGATAAGAACCTTTCGGCCCATCTAGTCTGCCCAATTACATGGATACTTTACCTGGATTTATCTTTTGTTTAGGATAGCCTTATGTCTATCCCATGCTTGCTTAAATTCAATTACTGTTTTGGCCTCTACCACTTCAACTGGAAGGCTGTTCCATGTATCCACCACCCTCTCAGTAAAGTAATGCTTCCTGATGTTACTTTTAAACCTTTGCCCCTCTAATCTTCGTTGCTCTTCGGCGACATTCTCCAAATTTTTGGTGGGGCTGCAGCGGCTCTTCGATGAAATTATTAGGTCATCGAAGTGCAAAGCACTGAAATTCGCTGCTTTGTGAATAACCCCACTAGTTACAGCTTCAGGTTAATATTAAAAAGGCTAAATATATATTGTTGTACATTACATTCTAGTGGGCGAATGTTGGTGAGGTGTGTATTCACAGATATCTCTTCCAGATACAATGTGACAGCTTCACTTATGCTCGCGGACATTTTTTACACCGGGAGGTGTTTCTGCCAGTGTAGTGGATTGAGACTGTATCTGAGTGTCCTGGTAGGGAACATAAGAACTAAACAACGTATAGATATTCTTTCTTAATAGAACCATTATAGGATGATGGAGCACTGACAGAGGTCCCCTGCAAGCACTGAGAAACAGGCTTCCCTGTTCTGCCCTGCATCTTCTACACTCACAGCTCAAGGGGATTGGAGACCGAACTACTGCCCCCTGTCCAGCTAGGGAAGTATGTGCTGTGCCCTCTGAGTAGACTGAACACCCAACAAAGGCTGGAGGGCTTGTGAACTTTCTAAACTTCATATGGTCCAGTACACCTTTCACAATCTAAGAAAACCAACATTCCATATGGGATCCTTGTGGAAATAAACGTATTGCAAATGTTACCAGTAAAGCATGAAGTAGAGGTTAAGGCAGCACATACAAAAAGTTCAATATAAAGATTCTGGGCCCCTTTGGGAAGATTTCTTCAACCATAACAAGAGTAGAAATATTTGCGGTGTGGAAATTGATGCCAAATAATTTCTAAAGGTTTAAGGCAACAGTCCATTTACTGTGTTCATTTTCCTAATGGGCAATGGTGTCTCGCTGAGAGATTTAAATGCTGCAACTCCAGATGTTGGAGTAGTAGAACTCTCGGTAACCTTTGCCAGACAGTTGCTGTGGTTTTGGATGGCTTTGGTTCACTGGAGTTGCAGTTTGCAAACAGTCAGAGTTCCATTATATAAAGGAGCACTCTACTGAAAAGAGTGTCCTTTTCTTGCCCTGAAATAATTGGGTAAAGGCTACTGCCCAATCAATTTTTTCTTTCTCAGTGATATTACTCCCCTTTTGTCCCTTGCTACCCGCTGCGCCTCCTCTTCTGCTCAGGGACTCCCAGACGTCCAAGTCTTTCCTGCGCAATTTGCGCTCCTTGCGCTACTGCGTAGCCTAAGGAACATAAATTGCGCACCGCAACGGGACTTGCAAACTTTAGGTTCGGGGGAACCTGGGAGGGAGGTTCCACACAACCTGGCCACTTTAAAAAGGTAACGTGGACGGGGCGTGTAGAATATCCCTTTTAAATATCCATGGTCTAGGGATGCAAGGAAACTTTTTTTATTCTGAAACGCTGCCAAACCAGTCAAATGCATCTGTAAGTATCATTTTATCACGAACGGTTTCACCTGTTTTTTTTTTTTTTTCCACGTGTGTCAGCTTGTGATATTAAGGAGTGCTTCATACGTGGAACTGCCAGATGTGCATTTTATAATGAAATGCATACTGATCGGAATCTTAAATTGGATCCTTCTTCTTCTTTTTTTTTTTAATGCATGCCTGTTAGAAGCACTAATCTTACCTCTGCAATAATTAATACATGTAGTATTTTATTTATTAGGGTTATATGTTTGTATAACAACAGCATTTTCCCACGTTTATTAAGAGTCTGTTTTGCATTGTCATGTCCTGGTGAACAATAGTATTGAGAAATGACTGGGAAATTATCTGGATACAATGAGGGGAAAATCAAAGAAATTTAGAGCAGTAATAGCTATACATTCTAATAGGATACGTGTAGTCTAATAGCTGTTATGTGCATGGCATCAACTTATTGGTCCAGAGAGGACTCTGATTAGAATTATGGAGTCAACAAGAGATTGTATCCTGCTTTGAGTTTTAACATTGCTTTAGATCGTTCATTATTGTTAATATTATATTTTTCCTCTTTTTTTTTTGTTTTCCTCAATAAGCGAGAGAGAACACGTTGAAACATATGAGCCACTCTGTATCACTACTTAATATTATGACACCTTTTATCATTCTTCTTACATCATTGGTTCACGTGCCTGGCTACAGGTCCCTAAGACTGGGTTCACATCTCAGAGTTTTTCATATGCGCGTAATACGCGTGTTTTTGGCGCGTGTATCGCGCAAATGTGAAAAACACGCATTGCAGCGTGTTCACGCTGCAGTCTATAGCCGTGAACGCGCTGCAATACGCCCCAAAGAAGCTCCTGTACTTCTTTGGGCGTATGACGTTTTACGGCGCGTTCCTACGCGCTGTAAAACGCCCAGGTGTGAACAGGCCCCATAGGAAATCATGGGATTTCTGTGAAATCAGTAACCTGGATCGGCGCAAATACTGCTCTCTGGGGTCCTGGAGTCTCGTATAGTTATATAATAAAGAGAGAGACAATAATAGTGTAACACTGTTATATACAATGTACTATGAACGTATGTGGTGTAGACCCCACTTACAAGTGTAGAGCCGTACACTGGCTCTGAGTGGGTCCAGACATGCGGGTAATTGTCTTCAGTTTCTTAGGTGACCCCCACCTTACAGCAAAGTTTTTCCTTTTTCTTTATCCGAAGTTTTAAGCGGTAGAAAGGAAAACAGGAAGAGAAATCCTTGTGTAGATCCACAAATTAAGGTCACAATATTATGTACAGTTGGAGTTGTACTCACATTCTGTGGAGCTCACATAGCTCATGGATATATGCCCATAGGTTTTTTTGATAGGAGAAAAACCCAGAAGAAAAACCACCGATGTTTGCAGGAATCAATGAAGCAGGAATCAGGATAGGAGATGAAAAAAATAATAAAATTTATTTAAAATATAGTTAAAGCAGGAATCAATGAAGCAGGAATCAGGATAGGAGATGAAAAAAATAATAAAATTTATTTAAAATATAGTTAAAATCACCACCAGAACGCGTTTCGCCGCATCAAGTAGCGGCTTCATCAGCTGGAGTCCAGTCCAGCTGATGAAGCCGCTACTTGATGCGGCGAAACGCGTTCTGGTGGTGATTTTAACTATATTTTAAATAAATTTTATTATTTTTTTCATCTCCTATCCTGATTCCTGCTTCATTGATTCCTGCAAACATCGGTGGTTTTTCTTCTGGGTTTTTCTCCTATCAAAAAAACCTATGGGCATATATCCATGAGCTATGTGAGCTCCACAGAATGTGAGTACAACTCCAACTGTACATAATATTGTGACCTTAATTTGTGGATCTACACAAGGATTTCTCTTCCTGTTTTCCTTTCTACCGCTTAAAACTTCGGATAAAGAAAAAGGAAAAACTTTGCTGTAAGGTGGGGGTCACCTAAGAAACTGAAGACAATTACCCGCATGTCTGGACCCACTCAGAGCCAGTGTACGGCTCTACACTTGTAAGTGGGGTCTACACCACATACGTTCATAGTACATTGTATATAACAGTGTTACACTATTATTGTCTCTCTCTTTATTATATAACTATACGAGACTCCAGGACCCCAGAGAGCAGTATTTGCGCCGATCCAGGTTACTGATTTCATTATTGTGTGCAATGGTATAGGGGAAACCACTATATCCTGAGATTGGCTATCTGGGCACCCTGGTGGTGGATGCATGTTGTGTGGCGCTGCACCATTCGTTGTCTACATGGGATTTCTGTGTTTGGGCGTTTTTACAGCGCACAGGAACGCACTGTAAAATGCCCAGGTGTGAACGGGGCCTTATACCCATACATATGACTGCTGGAAAGCTCCGTAAGGATTCTGTGAAATGCACGCAGGCGATTAAAGGGACATGGGGAAAGAGGGGGTGAAATGATTAAGCCTTGTTTTCTTACACCCCCACTCCCCTTGTTTTTTGGCTAGTGTAGTAAGGTAACCCATATACTGTGGTCTGACCACATCTGGTTGCTGAAAGCTGTCCCGCTGCCAATCTGCTTTTACTTGACTAGTGTACTTGCAGCCAATCAGGGAGGTCCTCTAAATTTTGTCAGGACGCTATCCACACAATTTTATAATAAGGTTGAACTCAAACATATACAGCCTACAGAAAACCTCTTAAGGCTGGGTTCACACCTAAAGCGTTTTTTGACGCGCGTAATACGCACATTTTTGACGTGCATATTGCGCAACGTAAAAAACCGTGTTCACGCGCATTGCAGCGCGTTCATGCTGCAGTCTATGGCTGCGAATGAGCTGCAATACGCCCCAAAGAAGCTCCTGTACTTCTTTGGGCGTAGGACGTTGTACAGCACGTTCCTACACGCTGTAAAACGCCCAGGTGTGAACGGGCCCCATAGGAAATCATGGGATTTCTGTGTTTAGGCGTTATACAGCGCACAGGAACGCGCTGTAAAATGCCCAGGTGTGAACGGGGCCTTAAAGGTTTGTCATGTTGCGGGTGCATATTCGAGTGACCATTTAATGTCGCTTAAATGGTCATGGTGGCTAGAGTGTCCCTTTAACAAAGACTATGATTGGATGGAAGACTATGGATGAAGGACTATAAATTAAAGTCCAGGTATCTGAGCAGAGTGTGACTTTTGATTTGGGACACTCCTTTAAAAGATTGATATTTTTTCTGCATAGAACTTCCACGGTTTAATCATTGAAAATGATCATAGTAGAAAATCTTGAAAATCTTTCAACCCAAATGAGGTGTAATAAAACATGTGTTATTCTCTTCAGAGAGCCTCACCAAGTCAGACCTTGTGAGGTTTCAGTATTCATAAGGTTCTGACGATTTTCTATCAATTTCTTAAAATGAACTATTTGATTGTGACAACTAACACCTCAGATTTGGCTACTTATACGAATCCGTGCCGGAGTGGACAAACAATCTGCTGTGCAGCGTTGACGGCGTCTGTCTTGCGTTGCTGACGTTTAGTAAGGTGTTTGTGTATCCTGTTGGATGTGTATTCTGGACTAATGAAGAGCAGGTCAGGGTTTGTTGCCAAGTGGGGCTGTGATTATGCTTAAGGTGCTTGCCGTTGGGGAGTGATCCTGGCAGGCGCACAAGGCAGATTGGAACATGCTTTTCACCGGAGTGCTTTGGACCATTTGCCAAGTGTTTGTAACCAGAGAATGTTGAAAGTTTCCCACTTATTGTCAGACATTTAATACCTTTTCTTCTTGGTTCTCCAATGTGACCAGAAATCTATATGTATATATTTATTGTGGTTTAGAGAGACCTCTGTTAATATTTTCAGCCCCAAAGTATGTTGATATTTAAAACCACTTCCTATTTTTGAAGTCTGGCCCTATCAGTGTCTCTTAGGCTAGGGTCAGACTGAGGCAGTGCGAACGCGCGTTCTGGCGCACTTAATCACGGCCGCACTAGCAGCAGATGCCAGGCAATGACGGCCAATATACGAAGTACGGTCGCACAAAAGTCCGGCTGCGCAACGCAAGTGGAAAATGAACGCATTTTTTCGAGAACGTGAAACCGCAGGTACTGACGTACAGAGTGCGCTGCGTCCGCTAGCGGCGTGTGTGCGTGATTAGGAGACGTCAGACGCTGCTAATGTCCGGCCAACATAACGTCCAGACACAAAAAGAGTTTTATTGATGATCCGTACAAAATCACGGACGAAAATGCGCATAGTATGACCACTATCACGTATTCTGTGAAAAAATGCGTCCATTCGTTCGAACGCACTTTTTCACAGACAACATAAAAATGCGTTCGTCTGACCCTAGCCTTAGGCTAGGGTCAAACGAAAGCATTTTTACACGCGAACGTAAAAAAGTGCGTCCGAACGCATTGACGGATTTTTTCACGGAATTCGCGAAAACGGTCATACGATGCGCATTTTCGTGCGTGATTTTGTACGAATCCAAACCAGGAAACTTTGGGTGTCTGGACGTTATGTTGGCCGGACACGAGCAGGGTCTGACGTCTCCAAATCACACACACACACCGCTAGCGGACGCAGCGCACTCTGTACGTCAGTACTAGCGGTTCTGCGTTCTCGAAAAAATGCGTTCATTTTCCACTTGCGTTGCGCGGCCGGACTTTCGTGCGACCGTACTTCGTATATTGGCCGTCATTGCCCGTCATTTGCTGCTAGTGCGGCCGTAATTATGTGCGCCAGAACGCACGTTAAAAGTGCGCTGGTCTGACCCCAGCCTTAATGTACCCACCCCCCTACTCGATCACGCGACTGCTATAGCTCACAGGAAGCCGGTGGCATGTCACGTCCGGACCAGCATTGGGGCAGCCCAGTGCTGGATTTAGGGTGCGTTTAAAACTGGAGAATGGGGGTCAGGAGAGGTTAATATTTAACCCTCAGTTCCCTCCCTCCAGTTTTAGCCATAAAGTATCCCTGTAATGCTTATTTGTAGGTTTAACTTGCATTAAAACTTGTTAATTGCTTTGTATGGACACATTTCTCTAACCTCTCCGGTTTGAAGCCCTATTCTATTAGGTGTGGTAATTATTGCTGTGTCTCACACAATTGTTACTGCACTAAGTTGAGCAGCACTTGTGTTGCCTCTTGGCTTTTGTGTGTTTAGGTCACGTACACCAGCGATATAAACACTTTGTATAGAACACACAAACCAGCATTGCCGCTAGAACGATGAGCAATTAACTTTCACGCATCATTCAGTTTGCGAACGCAAAAAAAACGAGCTGCAACTGTGCATTCTCAGGCTAGAGTCAGACGAACGCATTATGAGCGCACTGTGCGTGTGTGCACAATGGACTGACGTACTGACGGATACCGTAGACACCACACGGTCTGTTTTTCTTGACAGAAGTAGAAAAAAAAAGGGAACTACGGAAATATAATTAACCCCTTCCCGACCGCTGACGTACCCTGTACGTCCTGTGTTCGGGTCTCCCTTAGACCCGATGACGTACAGGGTACGTCAGCGGCGCCAAATCCCCCTCCCGCCCGATACTCACCTCCCTCGTCGGATCCCACGCCGATCTGACAGGGAGGAAGCCTGCCCATGTGATTTACATGGGCAGGCGAGGCTGATGACGTCGCCACGCTGCGTGGTGACGTCATCAGAAGGTGCCCCCATGTGTTTCAATGGAGGGGAGGGGGGGGGCTCCTTCGGAGCCCTCTATCTCCCCAACCATTGATGCTAGGGAGATGCCGTTTGCACCGCTGGAGAGGGGAGAGCCTCCCCTTTCCAGCGGTGTATGGCATTAACCATTTCGCCGCCGGATCACGTTGCGGCGCCAATTGGCGCCAAAACGCGATTCAAACCTGGAGGGGGGCTGACATCTTGGATGTCAGCCAAGCCTCCAGGTCCCCCCCACCCACTGACAACCTCACCATATGTGTGAGGATGTCAGTGGGCCAGTTAACCCTCTAGCTGCCATGTAGAGATAAGGGATCCTAAGGATCCCTTTATCTCCCGATCCATGGCAGCTAGATGGTCATATTTGCCATCATTTGAAAGGCCTGATTATGGCCTTTCAAATGATACCAAACATGACCAGGTTTGGTTTTAAAAAAAAATGTAAAAAAAAAATTAAATAAAAAAAAAATAATAAAAAAATTAAATAAAATAAAAAAATGTTTTTTTTTTTAAAGTTTTTTTTGTCTGGGGGGAGTTTAATTAAATAGGACCTAGGCTGTCATCTAAAAATAATTAGCACAAAATGGTCAGAATGAGCGCAGCGCACATAGGTGAACTGGCTCAGCAGTGAAAGGGTTAAAAGGTAAAAACATGTAAAAATTGGGTATTTCTATTCTCGGGATAAAATTTGGAAACTATTTAGCCGGGGTCTTTATTGGCGGTTATAGCTTTAGGGAATTAAATTACGAAAAAGTGTGTTTTTACCATTTTTTTCATCATATTTCATATTTTTTTTATATTAAATTATTGGATATGATGGAAATAATGGTATTTCTAGAAAGTCCATTTAATGGCGGGAAAAAGGGTGTATAACATGTGTGGGTTGAATAAACGAGTAAGAGGAAAATTTGATCTAAACACGAGCAGCGCAGAAACGTAAAAACAGCAGCGGTCACTAAAGGACGGATTTGTGTAAAACCGCCCGGTCACTAAGGGGTTAATAGGAAAAATTATAAAAATATGAAAAGCCATTTTGTGCGTCAAGGTGCTGGACGTTGCAAATACGCTGCATCTGACATCTCCTCATCACTCACACAGAACGCTACATGGACGTGGCACACTCTACACGTCTGTGGTAGCGGTTTTACGTTCTTGCCTAACTTGCGTCCGTTTGCCACGTGCGTTGTGCGTGCGCAGTTCGGTGCGCATGTACTTTGCGGGTCTCTATTGCTCATGATTCTATGCTACGACGGACGTTAAACTGTGCGGCAACACGGACGTGATCACTGCGTTCGTCTTGACTAAAGGCAAGTATAAAGTGATTTCACATGAGCAAAATCACTTTTATACGTGTATGATCTTTCATCTTGGATCAACTGCTTCTCTACAGTAAAGTGCTAATAGCTCAGTAACTAATGATAATAAATTGCTGTGAATGTGTTTCTACGAGCAGATGGACAGATTATTTAACAATCTTGCCAGCATTTAATGTTCCACCATAGGCTTATACAGTCTTACATAACTGATACTATCCGTGGCCGATTATTGCCCTTCTTAGAAGCCTCATTTTCCTTTCCAGGCATCCTCTTATCTACTGTTTGCCAATTTACCTTATTTCATTGCACTTATCACACCCTGCATGTGCAAACACCTGATACACAGGGCTGCCTATACATTGATGTAAATGTAAGGTGAGTTCGCCTGCACCAAATGCCGTTACATTCCCTCAAAGTGAATAATGATACATATACTGTGTATGTGTTTGTGTGACAATTACACATGGGAACCAAGGTTTGGGTTTCCCTTTGAGTCTGATACAGTATATTCTCACACACTCGCTTTACTGTCTTCTCATCAATCAGTAAGGATCAGGCAATCAATGGATGAATTGCCTGCAAGAATTAAATTGCCACTATCATGGGCAAAACAAACTTTGTCCATTTGAAATGAAAATCACTCCCTTCAGTGTTTTTGGTTTTTTTACTGACCTATAAAATTCTCTTTCCAAGATTTCCTGGCCCTCAATTGACTACAACTTGCAACAGGGGAGGAGCTGTTCTGAGCAGACAGCTTTCCCATAGGGCAGCCCCTCACAGCACTCAGTGTGCTGCTTTAGCAATCAGTCACCAGAGGGCTGTCATGCATGATGGCTGTTTGCGCCCAGTGGCCACTCACCCTGCGGCATGCCGCTTTCACATGGGGGGACCGGGAATTTTTGACAGGGAATATCTCCCTTTTTTAATGAAGTATGTTAACGAAAAACTCCGATCTACAATTGTATTCAAAATTATTCAACCCCCACTGAAATTGAGTGTTTTGGCCAGTTTGACATTGATTTTGATCATTCAGTCATCTTGCTTACAATTAAATCAAAGAGGCACGTGTAGGTCAGACAAATATAACATAACATTTATAATGAAATAACCACAAATGTCTTTTCTGTGCTCACATCATTATCAGTTTTATTCAACCCCCAAGTGACATTCAATCTTAGTACTTAGTACAACATCCTTTTACAGTTATAACAGCTTTTAAACGTGAAGCATAGCTTGACACAAGTGTCTTGCAGCGATCTACGGGTATCTTCGCCCATTCGTCATGGGCAAAAGCCTCCAGTTCAGTCACATTCTTAGGCTTGCGCACTGCAACTGCTTTCTTTAAGTCCCACCAGAGGTTCTCAATCGGATTTAAGTCAGGTGACTGCGATGGCCACTCCAAAATGTTCCAGCCTTTAATTTGCAACCATGCTCTAGTGGACTTGGAGGTATGCTTGGGATCATTGTCCTGTTGAAAGGTCCAACGTCTCCCAAGCCTCAGGTTTGTGACGGACTGCATCACATTGTCATCCAATATCTCCTGGTACTGAAGAGAATTCATGGTACCTTGCACACGCTGAAGCTTCCCTGTACCTGCAGAAGCAAAACAGCCCCGAAGCATGATTGACCCCCCGCCATGCTTCACAGTAGGCAAGGTGTTCTTTTCTTTATAGGCCTTGTTCTTCCTCCTCCAAACATAGCGTTGATCCATGGGCCCAAACAGTTCTAATTTTGTTTCATCAGTCCACAGAACACTATCCCAAAACTTCTGTGGTTTGTCCACATGACTTTTGGCATACTGCAGTTGACTCTTCTTATTCTTTGGAGACAGCAAGGGGGTGCGCCTGGGAGTTCTGGCATGGAGGCCTTCATTACGCAGTGTGCGCCGTATTGTCTGAGCTGAAACTTCAGTACCCACATCTGACAAATCTTTTCTCAGTTCCTCAGCAGCCACACGGGGACTTTTCTCCACTCTACGCTTCAGGTAGCGCACAGCAGTCGAAGTCAGCATCTTCTTTCTGCCACGACCAGGTAGCGTTTCAACAGTGCCTTTGCCTTGAATTTGCAAATGATGCTTCCTATGGTCTCTCTTGGTATGTTTAACATCTTTGCAATCTTCTTATAGCCATTGCCCTTCCTGTGAAGAGTAATCACCTCTTCTCTTGTCTTCCTGGACCATTCTCTTGACTTCACCATGTTTGTAACCACACCAGTAAATGTCTAGAAGGAGCTGAGTATCACAGTCATTTTAAAGCTGCCTAATTGGTGCTTATTATGCTTTATTGCTGCTCCGTGACATCCACAGGTGTTTTCAATACCTGATTGAAAACACTTGAATGAACCTCTGTTCTTCAGTGGTAGTCTTTAAGGGGTTGAATAATTGTGTCAATGAAGAATTCACAAAAGAAACATTTACTACTGTATTACAAAACCAATTGATGTCATTTTAGTTGCATATGGTTCTTTAAAAAGTCCTTGTAGGATTTCATTCTGAATACAATTACAAATGTACACTAAATTCCCTAAAACCCTTTACAGCATTGGGGGTTGAATAATTTTGAACACAACTGTATATAAAAGGGAGAGATTCCTGCCAAATGGACAAAACCTGTTTTTTCCCCTAACAAAGTCACTTTAAAGTTAAATCCAAAGTCCAGTCTACACATGTAAACCCTACAGGGGGCTACTGGGAAATACAAAGGTTTCCTATGAGACCGATGCTCCCAGCAGCTGCTCTGGTCTCTGCGCTTGCTAATTTCTGTGTGACGTTTCTTATGGTACAGGATTCACTTACTGCTGTGGTGGTTTCATTGTCGAAATACAATTATTTCTACTCATGCATTCATACTCCCATGACAAAATCTGAAAACAAACTGGAAGCAGAGATGATTTGCTGGTGAATTGTTACTAGCCAGGAGGTGGTTATGAGAGCCTGTTACCTAATCACATGTAATCTGTTTGTATTCTGCTTTTTTGTGACTATTTTTCCCTTACTAACCCACCAACACCAGAGTTATACTGTATACGACCCACTCTTTACAATTCCCCACCTGTTTGTAAAACAGGGAAATAAATGCAAGGAAATGGGAAATAAATGCAAGGAAATGGTTATTCTCTTGGTCAGAGTCCATGGAGCAAATAGTGTCCGTGCCTGCTAGGACATGGTGTGTTTTGAAGGATAAAGCAGCCAACCAGTACATTTCCTAGCCGGTGCTGTAAGGCTATCCAAATAAACAAGGGAAACCATAGAACAATGACACCGCACTAAACTGCACATCCTCATTCATGAAATGGACTCCAAGATTAACGTGCAATTCAGCAGCTCTAGGCTAGGCTGCCGTGTCTCTGCCGGCATATAGCAACAGTGCTTTACATATTTCTTTGTAATCTATATGGTTGGCTTTGACATATATAAATAAATTAGAATTTGCTCATTGGAGAAGATAAGAAATAAAGTATTTCATGTTTTCCCATGTAAATAGTTGAATGAAATACTAATTTTGATGCAGCACTGCCTGTTTAGGCCTAATTCACACCGATACACACGTATGCGCGTATTGTACTATATGCAACTTATGCAAATAGATGGCTCCATACACGTAGCCACGTATGGAGCCGTATATCTGCGTAGAGTAAACATGCGCAAAAACAGAATGGAACTAAGATGCGTCCGGGCAGTGTATTTTTGCGGGGTTTTTTACGCGCATACGCGTGTTTACATGTTTACGCGCGCATCTGTATTAAAGAGCAGCATTTAAATAGCATTTTTAGGTGGTTTCACAGCAATACTTTATTTTCTATAGCAGGCACTCATTCATTTCTGGTACTACCTTCATGGTCGTGGCCAATCTTCCCATAATGCATTTTAATGGTTGATCATCTCATTAGGGGGTCCATCTTTGCGATCACACCACAGCTAATAGCAGCTAGTACATGAGGCAGAGAACACTCTCTAGCAACAACAGGGTGCCAAAAATGACGCATTCTGGGATAGTAAATATGGCTGAGACAACTAATCGATTTATCGATGATTAAAATAGTTGACAACTATTTCCATTATCGATTAATCGGTGTCGATTAATCGTCCTGTGAGCAGCACACACTGTTTAGAGTCAGACTGAGTTAAACGTATATATAACCTCCTGTTCGGAGCTGATTGGAGAAGACGCGCCACTGCTTTACTAGGTATCATTTAGTTCTCGGGTTATGTCAGACACAGTTTGTTTTTATTCCATTTACAACCGTAGAACTATAATACAAACAATAGGATACTGCCACTGGGTGAAGGAGCTGTATTCATGTGTTTTAGCTTTACTTGAAGCTGGAGTTCTGTGCCACCGCCCTACCCTCCGTGCCACACCCTCTTTGGTTGAGAACTGCCATTCCCTCCCTTTGGTCTAGTCCCTTTCCCCAAGTTCGCTCCCAGACTCAGATCCGGTCTTTTTCGTCCATACCCACTCCCTCTCACGTCAAGTCACTCCCTTCCACCTCCAGTCCCTCCACCCACTCAGTTTGTTCACGACATTATTTAAAAGGGACACTCTACGCACCCTGACCACTTTAGCTTATTAACCCCGATTTCATGCTGATATCATCATCTATGACCAAGTGTTTGTAGCCGCGTTCATTTGAGAAAGCAAACCTGGGCTTAAGTTGCGCATGCAGCATCAACCCATCCCTCTGACCAAGCACTCGCATACCTTGTGTGAAAAGTATGAAAGATACGCAATTTTGTACGAAAGTTACGTACACTACGCAAATTACTTATGAAAAAAGGGGGAGGGGTTGTAGTTATTTAAACAATTTTTTTTCTTTTTTCCGATGAATCGATTTAATCGAAATAATAATCGGCCAACTAAGGCTAGGGTCAGACGAAAGCATTTTTCCCTGCGAACGTGAAAAAGTGCGTCCGAACGCATTAACGTATTTTTTCATGGAATGCGCAAAAACGGTCAGACGACGCGCATTTTCGGGCGTGATTTTGTATGGATCGTCAATAAAACTCTTTTTGCGTCTGGACGTTATGTAGGCTGGACATTAGCAGCGTCTGACATCTCCTAATCACGCACACACGCCGCTATGCCGCAGATGCTCACTCAGTACGTCAGTACTAGCGGTTCAGCGTTCTCAGAAAAATGCGTTCAAATTCCACTTGCGTTGCACGGCTGGACTTTTGTGCGACCGTACATCGTATATTGGCCGTCATTGCCCGTCATCTGCTGCTAGTGCGGCTGTAATTATGTGCGCCAGAACGCACGTTAAAGGTGCGCTGGTCTGACCCCAGCCTTATCGATGAGAATAATCGTTAGTTGCAGCCCTGATTATAAACACTCCAAACGCATATACGCACATACTCGTGAATACGTGCACATACGCGTGTATATGCAATATTCAATTTTGCTCTTGCGTTGTGTGTGAATGCGGCCTTAGGGTGAAAGTATACAACATGCCATAGATATTTATGTATATTGTTAGCGTCTTGGTTGTTTCTGCAGAGTCTGCGCATACTGTACTAATGAACAGGAGTCCCATAGTGTCCTATTCCGAGCATCACGTATGTAAGCCATTTAAATCAGATGCCCAAGCCTGCATGAGTGAAACTGGTCAAAAGCACAATCACCGTGTCTGCAGGACCTGATAGTACAGGGAATCCTGTTTTATGCCGTCCTAGCTCACCCTAATAGGTTCTTGAATGAGCAACTCTAAAACACACTCTTGACATAAATTTTATTGGGAATGTTTCTCTAAGTTTGTAGAAAATCTCTTGTGTTCTAGGGACAAATGATGCCTGATACACTTTAATGTGCATCAGAATTTTTGGATGTCATGTAGCAGTCGCACCAGTTCCCTTGTTAATGTGAAGCCCCTGGCACCAGGTTTCTCTTTCGTGTTTCGGTCTCATTCATTCACTTGTACTGCCCCCTAATCTCCCAGAGACCCTGCTACTAATAAACAAAAGCAGCTTGTTATGTGCGGCTTATTTCACCCCCCCCTCCTCCTCCTATCTTCTCCCCATTGTTTTTTGCAAATTCTCTTGCAGCAAACTTTCTTTTCATCTGCAGACTGTCGTTATCTCATGTTTTCATCTGAAGCCCAAAATAAGGGCCTCGCAAGAAGTCACACAAGAGGTCTTGAACTTGGGCGCCTTCAGACACATCCCAGTGACTAGCTTAGTGTGTCAGTCATCCTTCCTGACGTGCTGGAGGAAGTCCTGTTTACACTGTGATCGACACAACAGCTGCCTGTCCAGCCCTTCCTGTGTTGGAGGTATCCCTGGCTCCAGCTCCTCTGACCTTGGCCAACCAGAGCATAATAATAATTATCATTTGCCAATGCTTTAACCCTTTCAGTCCGAGGCATGAATTTGATGTTTTTTTTTTTTTTAAATTCAAAGCAGAGCAGCAAAAGTACAAAATTGCATCAACACATCTGTAAAAATCGTAACATACAGGGTTACATAACACTTGGGGAATTTTATTGTAATGTGCAACACATAAGCTCACAGATTAAATCCATAGCTTTCCAGTTTATTGCAGCCATATACATGCAAGTAGGGGGTAGGGGCAAGGTGCAATGTTTACATATGAAGATCAATTTTGGGACAAAATTCTAAATGCGGAACCAGCGATATACAAACCAATGGAATATCCCCTTATAGATTTACTTCAATGTTATTTAAACGATGATTCCTGAGGGATGTGGCCTCTTGTTGTTTCATAGCTCTTCCCTTACACCTTCTCACAATGTGATCCAGAGGGTCAGTGTATGGCTTGGATCAAAAGATGTCAACATTTTTTGATTAGCAGATAGACATTCTCTATCAGTATATTCAAACATTTCTCAATCTCTTGCCACATACAGCAGGATGCAGCTTCCTATGCTGTTGTTAAATGTTTAGTTAAAGTTAATGCACAAAGCGATTATAGTAAAGCCGAATCTGTGTGTATTATGTCTCCATTATTTTTCTCCCCAATACGTGTATAAAGAGTATCTGCTTTACAGAGCCATCTTCTCCTTATTGTATCAGGTATACATATTAGAAACGTGGCATGTTTGACTAAATTATCTTTGTAATTAACACCGCAGCCACCTTGTCACCCATCCAGACCAAAGGGATCTATTCCATGGCACACTGCTTGGTGTGATTTAAATTTCTGTCCATTTGAAAAATGTAATTTTACTCTTCAGAAAGTGCTAAGCAAGAGAGGTGACTGATGCATTTTGACACAGGGTAGAGTTTGAACTGCTTCAATTTAGTGTAATGTTGTCACGGATCCAAACCGGGCGGTGAGGGTATGAGCCCAGGATGCAGCAATACAAAGGGGGAACTAGACCTTAGCTGAGTTATAACAGGCTTTGTTGGATCACAGGGAATGCAGGTGAAGTGAGAGGGATGGGGCAGGAATATAGTTGGACTGGGCACAGCAATCAGAGACTGGACTGGGCACAGGAAGAAGAGCTAGGTACTGAGACACCGAGGGCAACACACTGGGAACTCACTGGAGCTTAGAGACAGTGGGCAAGCAGGACAGAAAAAGGGGTGACCTGCTACTGAGGAACAATCTGGAGATGTGGGTAGCAGACAGAGCCTGGCAGGAACATAGGGCACAGCAGAGACTGGCAAGAACTCTGCTTAGGAGGGAGCAGGGTTTGAAATGAGGGGTTCAGGCTTCAGGTGCAGCAGGACGTCACCTTCCTGGGTGAATGAGTGTCAATGCTGAAGCATTGGACCTTGGGCGTGTCATCCTTTCTAAAGGGGGTCATCACGCTAAAACACATACACCTGGGCATTAGTGGAGGCACAAGGCAAACCAGGAATGCAGCAACAGACAAGGCCAGGTCTTAACCTTGAAACAGAAGTAAAACCTGGCCTGGAGCCCTTTGCAGGAAAAGTGCCGCCTCAATGTCAGGATGTTGACACATGAGCTCAGGCCTTTCTGTGATGCCGGGGAGTTCCTTGACAAATGTAAAGCTTTTACCGTGCAAAAGGCCTGCTAAACAAGACATAGAGTATGTTGGGATATGCGTATTCATCCTCAAGCATAGTATGAATAAGGTGTCATCTCTATCGTGTTACTTGTAGCAAAACAAGCGATTTCTTGCTGTTGGCATTGCCAGGATAATAAGTTACAAAGTACCTGCACATACAATTATTCTGCGCATGGTTATGTCTTTTTTAGTTATTTTAACCTGGTGTAAACCCAAGTAGAAAGTTCTAAGCCGTGGACTTTTAAAACATTGGCGTACATCCCGTATTCTGTGCCAGGGAATCTAGCTATGTTTTACCAATCCCCCCTCCCATTTCCACATGCCATGAGTGTAACTTTACCGCATATTACCTTTGCTTGTAGTTTATGGTTTACGAATGTTACACCAGGTGCATGAATGGGAAGGGAGTTGGCTGCGAGAGCACAGCGAGTTTTCAGCCTCGGTCCAAACCTGCCTATTTCTGATTAATCTCAGTTATTGGATGAAAGAAATAAACTCCTGACTAAGGCTTCTTGCATTAACAAGGGATTAATTGCACCAAATCACACTGGGTATTTGTTGACAATAAGGCACGGCGGCTGGCGGGCTGGGCAGGTGAAAAGGAGCGAATGTTTCACACGGACATCTTGCCCTTTGCAAAGTCTACAAATGCCAGCAGATACAGTACGTCTGGAGTAGAGCGGCTTGGGAGGGGGAAAAACAAATAGAAAAAACCTCCTAAACTCCATTCAACTCCATGAGTGCCAAAGGCGACAGGGACGTACCACAGAGCAAGTGGTTTTAAAGCATGAAAGTCTTAATTAACGGACGTGTTAATGCTGGTTTTCACACCAAACACTCCAGTCTATGGTTTTCCCCAGGCAGCGCAGTGTTTGGGGGACGGGTGGGGGGTACGTTCTCCTTTCTAATTTCCCACACAAGCTGTTCTCAGCTCGGGGAGCACAGAGTTAAGAGAGGTCTGTGCTAAATTGAACATTCAGTGTTGCAGGATCCCTAATCCCTAAGCAGATGCTTTACCAGAGTCTCATTATTGTCCAGAAGTGGCTCTTGTATGAGAAAATGCAGTCATGCAGAAACAGCACAAACACGATTGACTTAGCCATTGTCACTTAGTCTTCTTTGAACATGATGCTTTATTAGTTTAATACCACACCTAGAACTTGGTCTACAGACCCCATTATCTGATTATCAATACGTCTTTCAGACTAGACAGAAACCCTCAGTGCGGCAGTAACTCCTGACATCCCTCAACAATGGACACATAAATTACTAGCACGTTTTAAGAGCAAGACAGGCAAGAACTGTAACATAGCATGGTTTCCCTGAGGTGTAATATCTCAGGTAATTCACATTAACATAGTGTCATATGTGCTCCATCACACGTTCATCATCGTACTATTGGTTTAGACTTCTGCCCTCAGATTTTCTTCTCAGGAGTTTAATTCTGTCCTTTTTGAATTCACCGTTCTCTCTCATGTTTCTGCTCCTGTTAAGTCCTGGGTTGGCACATTGATATCAAAACTTGGGAATCAGCAATCTAAAGTGTGTACATTTGGCCATGGTAAAAAACGCCAGAGGTACAATCGTAAGCGCATTAACTTCCCTGGCGTTACGATTCTCACATATATTTATATGTCAGAATCGGTACAATTTATTTTCCCCCCTCGCAAAGAGTGTGGCTCGGAGTTCATTTCATTGCTGAAAGTGGTAACCCCCGAGCCACACTTGGCTGGATACATACCTGTACCTGCACTCCCTCACTGTCCCCCCCTGGATGAGCATGACGTCCTGCTTCCTGGTTCCCTTCTCGTGAGAAGAGAACCAGGAAGCAGAACACCGATCGCCGGAGGAGAATGCAATCGTGGAGGTCAGAGAGGGAGCGCAGGTAAAGGTATGTATCCAGCCTGAGTTTGGCTTGAGGTAAAATTTAACCCCAAGCCACACTCGGGAAAACCGCCAGGGAGGTTAACTGGGTCCGAGGGTTCATAAAGTCCTGATATAAGCTGTGTATTCCCATTGGCATTATGGTAAGGCAGGCGACCATAGGCATTATGATGTGGTATATATACATTTTAATTTCTCAAAGTCACTATGTACAAAATGTAGAGTTGTCTGGATTGTCTACAAAAACAAGTGTCGTATAATTTGCTTTCCATTTATCTTTGGGACACCGTAAATTCTGTTTATTGTCAAATACAATAGCATGTTGTGTTAGTAGATCAATTATGTGTATCTTTGTGCCACAGCGATTAGAGTTTGAAAGACACTATATCCATTATTAACAAGAAATACGGGTGGCCATTTGCACTGCCTGGACTTCTTTTTCTTCATATGTGGATATTGTATGAAGCATAAAATCCACTTTCCATGTCTGCTACATCCGTCAGCCTCATGGGAGGGAGCAGGTGGGTCATATGGGGCAGAGACACATACACAATGAGCAGCCATGCTGTTGGTATATTTCTGGAAGCAAGACCTCCATATGGTGGAATTTGCAAACCTTCAAAGCCTTCCCCAATAGTGATACACAGACCCGTTGAAACCCATAGAATTAATTAAGCTTTCTCACCCCCCCCCCCCATCCCAGTGTCTGTGTGGACTGTATTCTGGGGCCATAAATCACTGGCATCACTTTAAATTATTTATGGCTAATTGGCATTGATTTTTATTAATCAAAATGTCCATCCTTCTATTTAGCTTCTGCTGCATCTGTTTTGTCTGCTGGTTGTATTTTTTTGTTCTGTCTGTTGTTCTGTCTCTGTGTATATATAAACACCCCTGTAGAGAGTGATAGAGAGCCCTCCTGTCTCCATATTTTGGCAGTATTTGTGGTATGAATAATCAGAGCATTGTTCTGTTGAGCTACACATATGTGAATTTGCAAAGGATGTGCTATTTTATGCTGGAGGATTACTCTGGTATGCATTTGTTGCCCTTGCATGAACCATTCACGTGTCTGGTGGAGAGATATAAAGTTACAGCCCCCTCCTTAAAAACTCCCTTGCACTGTGCTGCTTAACCACTTCCCTGACGGCGAGGTCTGTCATTTTGTGGCGTAGGAAGAAAAAGAGCCGGAAAAAACAAAGCAAAGTGCTTGATAAAACTCTGATAAGTTAACATAAATGGGATAGACAAAGACTCCGGGAGATAATCCCTTCCTCTTTCATGATATTGCTGAGATTACCGATTCCCCTATGGGTTTTTCATGCCACACAAAGACTATTGTTTTCTTTACTCTGACAGAGGACAAGGCTGGCATAACCTGCTCAGGTTATACAGGTTTTCTTGGTGCCCATTCAGTCCTCTTGTCTTGTCAGTATCCATCTTAACATCGCAAACCCATTGCCCTCCTTGCCATTACTTTTTTTTTTGTAATCAGTTTTATTGCAGTTTAATGATTATACTGACATTGCCCCTGCCAAAGCGTTTCACCTTAAGGGTTTAAATATTACTCATTCTCTGCTTCTATTACTGAAAGGACTGTATCCGTAATAACAGATAAGACATGTCTCCTGAGTCCCTTTCCAGTTGCATTCTATATATATATATCTCTTACAAGGGTTGTGGTGGAGTACAAAAAGTGAGATAAAAAGCCTCCATGCTATAATAAGTGTGTTTATTATTGCAGAAGCCACTTGCATATCATAGCAATTCGATGAAGGCTTTGACCAGTTGCATAAATCTTATCTCTGCTAGAAAGCCACAGTGTGGCATAGCATTGATTTTAGGTTCTGTGTAATAACAGACCCAGGATGCAGAAAAGGGAGACAGATGTCATTTGCATTTCTTACCCAGAATTCCTTGCTGCATATGGGGAATGTGACAGAGGAGCTCTAGGATGCAATTCATCGAATTGCTGTGATGTGCAAGTGGCTTCTGCAATAATAAACACACTATATATATATATATGTATATGTACACACACACAGTTGTATTGGAATACTACCTGTGACATGCAGTTTATCTTCATGTATTTTAATTCTTTTCAATGTCCAACACGCGTCGTATGACTCCATTCTTAATGTACAATTGCAAACCACTGGGATAGACCACAGACAGCGAAAGTACGGCGTGTCCACAGGCCTTGTGAAGAACAAAGGCCAAGCCAGTGATAAAACTAAGCTCGCAATAATAATTTACTGCACAGTCACGATGAGAGATGCCAGATGAAATGACTCTTCCAGCACACTTCCACTAAAATTCCCAATAACAGCCAAACCACAAGCCGGCTTCCTGACAGAGAGAGTGTGTGTCACAGCAACCGGGGCATTCCTCCGCGCATTGTAACAATACCATCCCTCGTATGTTTGTGGTTTGCTTTTTCCTCTTTATTTACTTCTTTTCGGAATTTACTCATACTGGTGAACACCCAAATAGCTCTGCTCAGAGCGAATTAAAAGTGTCCCGTGTGAATGATCAAAGTGGTTATATAGATGAGAAAAGTCCTACTTCCATGGAAATCCATGAATAAAGGGAGTGGAGATAACAGGCTGCTATTTTGTTTCTCATAGTTCCCTTATTTTTCTACATCCATCCACCGTGTGGTGTCTACAGTATCTTCCGTCAGTACGTCCGTCCATTATGCACGCACGCAGAGTGCGCTCAGACTGCGTTCGTCTGACATTAGCCTAAATCCTTAAAATGAGCTTTGCCAATCTGTATGCAAGTCTATTGTATCCTACTGCTGACATATAGCATATTGTGCATTTATTGGCATATCATTATCACAGTGTGAGTTGTGTGTTAGTAACAGGCGAGGATTAAAACACATTCTTCCTCAGGTCATTCAGGTTAAAATGTCTTGAAAATTTTCATCCCCCCCCCCCCCCCGTTTTGATTATGTCTTCATGATACTATAACGTTTTTTTTTCCCCATGGTTCCGGCTATTCTCCTTTTATGTACAGTCTGAAGACCATTGTTTATTCTCGATATATGCGGCGTTGTCGATATCATTGTACCATGGCATCTCACAGTAATGTATAATGCTTTTTTGTACTGTTTTCCTTTTAAAAACTTCAATAAATACCTTATATTAAAAAAAAAATGTCCTGAAAATATTCCACTAGAATGACCCTTTAACTTCTTTCAGGTTCTTTGTGATATACAAGTTGGTTCATTGTTATGAAATAGCTATTTATTTTCCATGTTTTTACTTCACATGTTGCTAATGAATATACCTGGTTCCATAACCGTACGATTACCACTTATTTACTGTATTTGGTGCCAAAATGTTGTATCCTTCTCCTGATTACAAATAGTACTGCCAATGAGGATGCAGTTCGTGTAACCTGTTTACATATAGGGCTGTATTATATTCTGTGCACAAAAGCGCACACGCAGCAACTTTTTTTTTGCGCAGCGTTAAACATTAACGAGCGTAAATTAATGCTGGTATTAAAATCCGAGCGCTTTTTTCATCTGACAAAAAAA
This sequence comes from Leptobrachium leishanense, assembly GCA_009667805.1. Lineage (NCBI taxonomy): Eukaryota > Metazoa > Chordata > Amphibia > Anura > Megophryidae > Leptobrachium > Leptobrachium leishanense. The sequence continues at coordinate 244,921,321 of CM019063.1, read as the reverse complement.
AAAAAACATGTAAAAAAGACGTGCAGAAATGCGCGCGCATTAACGCTGGGTGCAGAAATCGGTGGATGGACTGGTTTTTCACGCGATTCAGCCAATCAGAATTAAGAACCACAATTGTCTCCCATTCAGTTTTTGCGCCTTTCAAAATCAGAGTATATATGCTGCAGCAATAATAAAAACACGCACAGCCTCTCAATTTTATTGTTCGGGTATGTGTAGAATGTGTAACAATACGTTGCTGTATTTTAGTTCTTTTGGGCTGGTGTATTTGGTTTCGGCCAGGATGTTCAGATTTGTCGTTAACACCAGCTTTTAAAAGACGTTAAAATTATGCGCGCAAATGCTGTGCGTTAACTTTTGCGCATGGATTGAAATACCATCCGCGTACCAGCGCACAAACGCATTTGCGCTCACAATGTTAAGTATAGGACGCGCAAAGTACATTACGCTCGCACAGGTTCACCCGCTGTAGACGTTAACGTGCATTTTTTGCGCGGACATTTTAATACGACGTCCTGCGCACATGGTTTTGCCCCTCTCGTTAATGCGTTTTTGCGCACGCGTTAACGTTTGCGCAAGGAATGTAATAGAACCCATAAAGTGTAGATTTGGTTGCACCTAAACGTCAATACTGCCCTGCGTTCTGAGCTTCCACATAGGCACAGCATGCCTCTTTTACACGAATATCGCTTCTTATTTGCCTTTCAAACAGGCTTATACAATTCTTGTATTTTCTAATTTAAAATCCCCCTGCCACCCCCACTTAAAATCCGCCCGTGCTCACCACTTTCATGGTCCAGTTTTGTCCTGGTAGTTGTATTAGGGGCTGTCTGTATTACAAGAGATGTATTCAATTATTGTGGATTTTATCATTCAGTATTTAAAGCTAATAATGCTTCCCTGGAATGCTCCGGGAGCTGTATCTGATATAATAAAGCTGCTGGCTTTTAACATTAATGGCAGCGGTTTAATTTGCATTCAAAGCTTTTCTAAAATAGCCTCTGATTGTATGAACATAAGCTTGATCGTTCAGATCCCCCAGCATGCTGCAATAGCAAAATAGCATTTACATCTTACGGCGGTCGCCACATTTAACAGCTTTACATGCCATTCGATTTAAGTTATTTAATGCTCTCCGCTCGGTTAGGATGGCCATCAGTATGTTCAACAAGTCAATGCTGTTTGATGGATTCTGTAAAGCACATGTACTGATGTTTGAAGTGTAAAGCAAAGCTTAGTTCTTGTTCCTCCTTTTTGACATTTAAAAAATCCATCATGGTATAGTTTATGCAGTCCATGAATATTCTATAGGGGTTATTCAGAGAGAGATGAAATTGCACCAGACAGTGAATTTCCCCGTATGGTGACATTTCATGGCCATTCGGCTACTCAAAAGACAGGCAGTTCACCAAATTTTGCTGAATTGCCAGCAAATACGGTGCCTGTTCGGCAGTGAAATCCCCATAGAGAAGCAATGGTTAACCTATTCAGAGAACACCGAACAGCAGAGAAATGTCAGTGAAATTCCCTGATTTTCGGTGGTTTAATTCGGCAGATTTAATCCCATAAACTTCAATGTAAAAAAATATTCCCGTTTTTATTCAATATCTAATAAACTGTTTATTCTTTTAATCTGCAGTAAAAAGTCTCTTGATCATTTTTTTTAAGGAATTTTTAGGCATTTTTCAAAAACTTTTCTGTTTTCTTTTCCTTTAAAATAGCGGTTTCTCTTTTTTTTCAGTTACATACCTTTTTTATTATCATTCATAGGAAATTCTATATTAATTCCAGACATCCAGTATCCATATAATTGGGCAGACTAGATGGGTTCTAATCTGCCGACATATTCTGTTTCTACGAATTCTTTTGACTTTTGATCTGCAAGAGTAAATTTAGAGACCTGGCTGTGGAATTATGATAACCCTGGCAAAATTTCAATTACATATAAAGCACCAACATGACCCGCAGTGCTGTACAGTAGGTAAAGGAGACCCTGCTCAAGAGCTTACAATCTCAGAAGACTGGGATGACACACAGAGGGGAGGATAAATTTTAAGAGTATAAGAACACATGGGATGCATGAAGAATGTGCAGGAGATCAGGAAATGTACAGTATTGAATAAGCTGATATGATGCCTTGAAAGACTGGGGAGGGGGGTTTGGAGTGAATGTACGAGGAGATGATAATTTACGAATCATTGGCCAAAGTGATTGGGAACATACCTGCCTGCTAATAGAGGAGATGTAGGTAGCGGTACGTTATGGATCAGATAGTTCTCTGGTTCCCTTCTGCCATACAGTGGGATCCTGCGAGTTGCTGACAGTATTATTTAGTGCCTCTTAATGACATTTCATATTTGCTAATATAGCAGCCTCAGCCTTTCTCTCTAGTCATATAAACTGCCTTTTATAGTTATTGTCACCGTTATAATATCTCAGACTGTTCATGTTCCCACCATAGAGGATTCCTAGCTGTTATTTTAATTCTGCTTTAGAACGTATTGAATTGTGAATGTGTCTGCACTATGGGATAAGTTATGCATATTTAGCACTGAGCTTCTGCAGAAAAGTATACCGGTGAACAAAATATACCAAAAAATGGGAAATTGCTAAAACATTTTTAGGCAAAGCCACACACGAGATGAATATTTTTCTTATTTTGCACTGGGTTGGACCCCCTTTTGCCTTCAAACTGTCTTAATTCTTCGTGGCATAGATTCAACAAGGTGTTGGAAACATTCCTAAGAGATTTTGGTCCATATTGACATGATAGCATCACGCAGTTGCTGCAGATTTGTCTTTTCTGCACATCCATGATGGGAATCTCCTGTTCCACCACATCCCAAAGGTGCTCTGTTGGATTGAGATCTGGTGACTGTGGAGGCCATTGGAGTACAGTGAACTCATTGTCATGTTCAAGAAACCAGCTTGAGATGGTTTGAGCTTTGTGACATGGTGCTTTATCCTGTTGGAAGTAGGCATCAGAAGATGGATACACTGTGGTCATAAAGGGAAGGACATGGTCAGCAACAATACTCAGGTAGGCTGTGGCGTTTAAACACTGCTCAATTGGTACTAAGGGGCCAAAAGTATGCCAAGAAAATATTCTCCACACCTTTACACCACCACCCGCATGAACTGTTGATACAAGGCAGGATGGATCCATGCTTTCATGTTGTTTACCCCCAATGCTGACCCTATCCTCTGAATTTCGGAGACAAAATAGAGACTCATCAGAGCAGGCAACATTTTTCCAATCCTCCATTGTCCAATTATGGCGAGCCTGTGCGAATTGTAGCCTCAATTTCCTGTTCTTAGCTGACAGGAGGGGCACCCGGTGTGGTCTGCTGCTGCTGTAGCCCGTCTGCTTCAAGGATGGACGTGTTGTGCATTCAGAGATGGTATTCTGCCTACCTTGGTTGTAACAAGTGGTTATTTGAGTTACTGTTGCCTTTCTATCATCTCAAACCAGTCTGCCCATTCTCCTCTGACCTCTGACATCAACAAGGCATTTATGTCCACACAACTGCTGCTCACTGGGTATTTTCTCTTTTTCGGACCATTCTCTATAAACCCTAGAGATGGTTGTGCGCAGAAATCCCAATAGATCAGCAGTTTTTGAAATACTCAGACCAGCCCGTCTGGCACCAACAATCATACCATGTTCAAAGACTCTTAAATCCCCTTCCTTCCCAATTCTGATGCTCAGTTTGAACTTCAGCAAGTCGTCATCACCACGTCTAGATGCCTAAATGGATTGAGTTGCTGCCATGTGATTGGCTGATTAGCACTTTGTATTAAAAAGCACTTGTGTGAACAGGTGTACCTAATAAAGTCACCGGTGAGTGTAAATCGTAATTAAGATCCATTGTACTGAGCTATTGGATAGACCTTTTAGTATAATTTACTACAAAAAAAGATCAGCCCGTCTGTCCGGGATTGTATTATATAACGGTGGTGAGAGCTACCTTCGTAGGTTTCAAATGTTAATCAAATACCTTAAGTGCTTGGTGCACAAGACCTTAGGTGGCTTCTTCCTGGCCTCACTCCATTCGCGTTTTCTTAAACGAGAGAAAGGAGATGAGAACAGAGCGAGCCTTCATCCAGAGGGGTACATCTGTAATATTGCGAATAAAGAAGCGGAGGGAACAGATGGCCTTATAAAACTGAATGGGAAAAATATAGCAGATTAATGCAAATTTGTAAGGCTACATTAAGGACAACCACTCAGCGCAATGTTGTGAATACTTTACATGCAGAACTATATAAAAAGCAGAACGAAAGGAAGATTGATGAGAAAGTGCAGATTAGGGCTTTCTAAATTAAAATACAAATGCTCTGCTCTTCCAGATTAAGCTGTGGTTTTCTGGATTCTTGCACATCTCTAAAAACTGCTATTATATCGTAGGTGTGCTGTACAGATTACACACCGTCTACAAATTATCTCTATATTGAAATTGGCTATTGTTAGAGGTTTCTGAATAAGTTAAAGGTAAAAATAATGACTATCCTTTCAATGCCCTGTGTTAAAGGGACGCTCTAGTTATTGTAACCACTCAATGTTATTTGAGCGGTCAGAGCCCTGAGTGTCCTCACCCCTCTCCTCTCTCTGGGGAGGGTCTGAGAAGGCTAATTCAGCCCTTTGAGTGCAGGGGCTTGGCTCTGCCCAGAGGTTGATGATAAGCCAGCGCTGAGCAGAGGTTCTTTGGAGTTCCAAGAAGCGGAAGCTGGTTCAGGATCCAGCTCTTGCCAATGGCTGTCAATGTGCTGATATTGAGAGCCATTGATTTGGTTTGGCGTTAACTTGAGCACCCAACCCTCCAGTTGCCCCATTCCTGTGGTCATGTGACATAATACTCACAGAGAGGGCCTAGATCTGGATTCTGTGCTGTTAAAATGGAACTCTCACCCTCGCCACATTCGGCACTCGCGTGCCTCCAGTCTTTTAAGACGTCTCTAAAATGCATTACATTAGTGAAGCTCACTCCATAACCCCCCTTCCCATTGTGCCTTTCCTGATCTGTCTCCCACACAACCCCCTGCGTCTCATTACTTCTCACACTCTGCAATCTACCCTCACCTCTGTGTATCACCCCTCTTCTCCTGACCTCTGTGTGTCACCCCTCTCCTCTTAGATTGCTAGCTTTTGAGCAGGCCCTCTATCACTGTCATTCTACTTTTGTCAAAATTATTTGCTGATTTTTTTTGTTTGTTAAACCTATTGTACAGCACTGCGGAATATGTTGACACTTTATAAATAATTGTAATTATAGGAGTTAAAATGGGGGGAATTAAAACCGTAGGGGGGGGGGGTCGGGCGACATTAATATTTACATCTAAGGCTAGGGTCAGACGAATGCATTTTTCACATCTACCGTCAAAAAGTGCGTTGATGCATCCGAACGCATTTTTTCACAGAAGACGCGATAGCGGTCATGCGATGCGCAATTTTGCCTGTATTTTTTACGGATCCAAACCAGGAAACTTTGGGTGTCTGGACGTTATGTTGTCCAGACATGAGCAGCGTCTGACGTCTCCTAATCATGCACACACGCCGCTATGCGGACGCAGCTCATTCTGTATGTCAGTACTGGCGGTTTGACGTTCTTGCGAAAATGTGTTCGTTTGCCGCTTGTGTTGCTCGGCCGAACTTTGTGTGTGGCCTGCGTTGGACATCATTTGCTGCTACCACGGCCATAATAAAGTGCGGGTAAACGCACGTTCGTCTGACCCCAGCCTTATACTTGTCAGAATAAAAATATTATGACTGCAATAAATGGCAATCCAGGAACACTGGATGATACTTCCCAAAATCGAGTTCTAATGACAGGAATAATCTATCATTTTTCTGCTCTTAATGACTGGTCTGATTTGAAGTATTGATGGAAAGATGACAGTCTTCCAGACTTTCCCCTTGTTCTTGAATGGTCATTGCTTTGGCGACACTTGCTGATCACCATCTAAATGGTGAACCACTAATATTATGAAACACATCCTTAGGCATTGAAGACCCTTTCATTCCTTTTTGGTCCAAAAAGCGCCTCCTTTCATACTATTGATCAAGGCGGCAGTACATGCTTAAATAGGCTCTTGAAATGGTATTTAGAAACTCCATGAGTAAGCCACGTTATCTGCTAATAGAAGATGCATGAGGTCTTCAAGCTTGCAGAGTATCTGCATTCTGACCTGTTCATAGATTAAACTGTGTCAGACTGCTTAACCCCTTAACGACAGGTGGGTGGTGCCCGTCAGAAGGGGGGTAATGCCGGCAGGGATGACATGTACTCCTTGGAAAGGTTTAACTAAAGGAAGGAAATGCAGTTCTGTTTTAAAGCTTTATCGATGGATTTCAAAGTATCATCTCAATATTAAAAATCTCATGAAATGCAGTAATAGCAGAGGTAAAGTGCAGGGACCTGGATACATTTACAGTTTGATGCCTAGCAGCTGCCATTTATAAAATGTATACGTTTCAGAGGATTTAATACTTAAATACCTAGAGCTACTCCAGCCTGGCGAAATGATGTAAATGAATAGCAAGCCACCCCAGATTGCTCAGCTTTATGGAATAAACTAATTCTGGGGATAGAGTGTCTTTTGAAACACTTGCCTCTGATATCAGGGACACTTCATGTAGAATCGAGGCGCTTGCTTGTGCCATTCACTTGCAGAGTGACAGCTCGTTTAATAAGCAGCCGTTTGTTCATTACCAGAGTTTTTGCTGCTGTATTTATCTTTGTAGTTTGCCCTCCCGTGCCTTCCGTCCAAATGAAGACGGCAGTCTATATAAGCCCTGTGATTGTCCAGCAGTGCACACGTTTCTCTATGCTCCAGTTACCGATTGAGCTCCTGTGCGTCCATTAGCAGTGCTATATCCAAAGTGACGTTTCTATACAGATCCCCTGCTCTTTCATTCATAACTGCAAAACAGACTAAAATGGCTTTCTTCCTCGTTTTCTTTTAAACAACTTGCAAGGAGTTAATGGACTGCTCTGGCCCCCTGCCAAATGCTTTAAGAACCTTTATTAATAGGGTTACAGGGCTGAAATACCAATGGCAGGGCTTTCCCCCTCTGTTTATTGTCGTTATTCACCATCAATTTATAATATTAGCAGTCACATCTTACTACAGTATTTATTTTCAACAACAAATCTTTATTTTGTAATTTGCTCGTCCTTTGGTTAAAACATGCCCCACCTCCCCCATTCAAGTATTATGATGGTTTGGATTGTTTTTCTGCACAAACCTTACTTACAGCAAGAAAATACAATATTTAGCAGGTGATCTAGATATTACGCTCAACTGATTGGTGGATTCTATCATTCATGCATGCTGATGTTTTTTTTTGCTTGCTCACTTGCAACAAATTTATATAACTTTTGTGATCCTTTCTTCCTTGTTGTTGACCCGATTTTGGGATTTTGGCATGTCCCCTGTAATGTAGGCTGTATTAAGCACATTTTTCAGGTATATGTGTGCTTAAATGTGTATTCATTTGCCCTCTGGGTAAAGCATCAAATACAAATGAGTCACGGCCTATCTCCTGCTAATGAGGGCATAATAAGCCTTAAACAGCTGTCCAGGAATGGCTGTGACTCTTTGCATAATCTGACCTTTGCTAAAAAGCCATCTATTATGGCATGGCACTGGCAAGAAGGGTTGTGTGTGAAAACAGACCCTGGATGCAAAAAAGTAAGAAATCAGAGACCTCATTTGCATGTCCTACCCAGAGTTCCTTGCGGCATATGTGCATATGGGGAATGTAGCACATGAGCTCTGTAAAGCAGTTCCCTGAATTGCTAGGATGTGTAAATGTCTTCTACTATTATAAACTTTATTATTTACTATGTGGCGGCTTTTAATCTCACTTTTTGCTCTCCACCATAACTTACATGTAAAACATATCTTCATCTCCGATACTAAGGTTGTTGCTGTGGCTCATATAATCAGGTCTATTCAGAGAAAGGTGAAAATCAGAACAAATAGCCGATTTGGAAAGTGAGATAAATGGGAGAATTTTTCTGGTTTGGCTATTTTGACCTAGAATTTCTACTTCTCCAGTCATTCTCCTGGTTTTCACTTTATGGAATAGACCTGTCAGATTAGTAGTGGGTTCTTCTCTTAAGGCTTCTTGTTACAGAAATACAGTCAGGTCCAGAAATATTGGGACATGGACACAATTCTAACATCTTTGGCTCTATACACCACCACAATGGAGTTGGAATGAAACAAACACAATGTGCTTTAACTGCAGACTGTCAGCTTTAATTTGAGGGTATGTACATCCAACTCAGGTGAACGGTGTAGGACTTACAGCAGTTTGCAGATGTGCCTCCCACTTGTTAATGGACCAAAGGTAATGGGGACAATTGGCTTCTCAGCTGTTCCATGGCCAGGTGTGTGATATTCCCTCATTACCCCAATTACAATGTGCATTTAAAAGGCCCAGAGTTCATTTCAAGTGTGCTATTTGCATTTGGAATCTGTTGCTGTCAACTCTCAAGATGAGATCCAAAGAGCTGTCACTATCAGTGAAGGAAACCATCATTAGGCTGAAGAAACAAAACAAACCCATCAGCGAGATAGCAAGAACATTAGGTGTGGCCAAAACAACTGTTTGGAACATTCTCAAAAAGAAGGAACGCACCGGTGAGCTCAGCAGCAAAGACCCGGGAGACCACGGAAAACAACTGTGGTGGATGACCGAAGAATTCTTTCCCTGGTGACGAAAACACCCTTCACAACAGTTGGCCAGATCAAGAACACTCTCCAGGAGGTAGGTGTATGTGTGTAAAAAGTCAACAATCAAGAGAAGACTTCACCAGAGTGAATACAGAGGGTTCACCACAAGATGTAAACCATTGGTGAGCCTCAAAAACAGGAAGGCCAGATTAGAGTTTGCCAAACAACACCTAACAAAGCCTTCACAGTTCTGGAACAAGATCCTATGGACAGATGAGACCAAGATCAACTTGTACCAGAGTGATGGGAAGAGAAGAGTATCGAGAAGGAAAGGAACTGCTCATGATCCTAAGCATACCACCTCATCAGTGAAGCATGGTGGTGGTAGTGTCATGGCGTGGGCATGTATGGCTGCCAATGGAACTGGTTCTCTTGTATTTATTGATGATGTGACTGCTGACAAAAGCAGCAGGATGAATTCTGAAGTGTTTCGGGCAATATTATCTGCTCACATTCAGCCAAATGCTGAAGAACTCATTGGACGGCGCTTCACAGTGCAGATGGACAATGACCCAAAGCATACTGCAAAGGCAACCAAAGAGTTTTTGAAGGGACAGAAGTGGAATGTTATGCAATGGCCAAGTCAATCACCGGACCTGAATCCCATTGAGCCTGCATTTCACTTGCTGAAGACAAAACTGAAGGGAAAATGCCCCAAGAACAAGCAGGAACTGAAGACAGTTGCAGTAGAGGCCTGGCAGAGCATCACCAGGGATGAAACCCAGCGTCTGCTGATGTCTATGCGTTCCAGACTTCAGGAAAGCATTTGCAACCAAGTATTAAGAAGGGAAAGTTTGATTTATGATTATTATTCTTTCCCATTACTTTTGGTCCCTTAACAAGTGGGAGGCACATCTGCAAACTGCTGTAAGTCCTACACCGTCACCTGAGTTGGATGTACATACCCTCAAATTAAAGCTGACAGCCTGCAGTTAAAGCACATTGTGTTTGTTTCATTCCAACTCCATTGTGGTGGTTTATTTTGCCAAAGATGTTAGAATTGTGTCAATGTCCCAATATTGCTGGACCTGACTGTATGTTTATCAGCGTTGTACTATAGGGTTGGGGAATAGGTATGCCTGTCGAGTTTAGCATGTTTTTAGGTGTTGGATCCTGATTTCAGGGCATTGCTGATATTGAATGTTTATAAGGTGTTATGATTCAGGAGATTAGAGAAGTCCCACATATAATAGTCCTGATCCTCAAGCCAAGAATACCTTTGCTGGATTGGTGTAACAAGCTCCCTAGCTGTCTCTTGGCTTTAGAAAAGCACTGTCTGCTGATATCTAGCTGCAAGAAGGTACAGCGCGTGTGGGTCACGACCAGGCAAGAACTAGTCTTAACCAAAAGCAGGCAGGAAGGAGATCCCATTAGTGGTTGTGTGTAAAGTCAAATTCTGTGCAGGACGTGTATGTAATTGCTACCAAAACGTTGTGTGCTCTTTCCCCATACACAACCACCGCTCAATCTCTCACCTGCTTGAAGCCTGTATTTGACGGGCGCAGTGAGTGATTACAGAAAGTGGATGATCTGAATTGTCTTTGAAAGGTACAGCAAACCACATCTTACATGACAGGAGGAAACTTGGCTTCAGCAAGTCTTCCATTAAACGGGTAATACTAAAGTGCACTTAAAACAAATTAGCACTCTGCACAAATCATATAATTATCATGTCTTCACAGGAGCGTGATCTTAAGCTCCCAACAGCGACCAAAGAAAATATATCTCGTACTATAAAAAGCAACCCAAGAGGCAAGCGCTCCTGCACACGATGGTTCATCCTTTACCTGAGCAAGGTCAACATTATGCCATAATAATCCTGCCATTTAATCTCAGTAAAACCACATGACGCTGAATGTAAATAATATGTATATTCATCAAAGCAAGTCACAATGTATTTTGGAGTTTTTACTTCTTAAAACGTAGCAGTAGATTGTAAGCTCTTGAGCAGGGTGCTCTTTTCCTGCTGTTCGCTACGTGTTTTGTTAAATTTATGTTTGTTTTATCCTATCAGTTGCACCACGCTGTGGATTATGTTGGTGCTTTATAAATAATTGTGTGAAGGGATCCATTCAATTTGTTTTTATGCTGCTCTTACTTAAAATCTACAGGATGTAAATATAACCAACTCTCCGCTAAGCTTACAAACCCCATACAATTACATAGCTACTGTAAGTCTTTGTGTGGCATAGAATCAAGCCCCAAACATCACCAATACAAGGTGCCAGCTGCTGAGCACCTTGTATTAATATTTATGTGCTGACTGATCATGCCATCTCAGTGACCAGGCACAGGAATCGCAAATCCTTTGCTGCCCTCGCTGTGTATGAAGGTGAGTGACGTCTGATCTTGGCTTTCACAGTACACTGCTCCTTGTATGTTTGTGATGTTTTACATTGTTACATCCCTCATAAATATAGTAGATAGTGAGGGATTCCACTAATGGACATATTCGTTAGACTAAAGGGATTGAAAAGCATCATGTAGTAATAAGGTGTCACTGGTCTCCAGCTGAAAGCCACTATGTTGGGCTCATGCTGGTCCTGTGGGGACCACACAGACCTCATATGGAGATACAGTAATACCTTGGATTACGAGCATAATTCGTTCTGGAAACGTGTTTGTAATCCAAAGCGCTCTTATATCAAAGCGATTTTCTCCATACGAAATAATGGAAACTCTGACAATTGGTTCCACAACCATTTATTCATATGAAAATGATTACAGTAAAACAAAATACTGTACAGTAAAAAGTAAGAATAAAAAAAATTAACCTGCATGTTGTGTTTGAGAAGAATTGTGGCTGGTGGGAGAGAGAGAGGAGGAGGAGGGTTATTGTGCAGAACGTTTATCACTAACGGGATCACTATCTGTTGGAGGGTTTCCGCACGTCCGGGGTAATGTGCGATACTATTACGCATGTTACACTGTGTGGCTGCCAGAATGCTGCCACGGACGCAGGGAGGAAAGGTGGCCATGGCCTCAGTCGTGACGTGATGCTCGGCAGACAAAGCGTACGTACTTTGACATTGCTTGTATACCAAGTCATTGCTTGTATACCAAGTCAAAATTAAAAAAAAATTGTTGCGCTTCTTGCAAAACGCTCTCAAATCAAGTTACTCTCAATCCAAGGTTTTACTGTATATATACATACTCACACCGTACCCCAGATACATGTATACCCAGACATCAGACCCCAGATACATGTATACCGAGGCACAGACCCCAGATGCATGTATACCTAGGCACATACTCCAGATACATGTATGCCCAGACCCCAGATACATGTACACCTAGATATCAGACCCCAGAATTATGTATATCCAGGCACAGACCTCAGGATCATGCATAACCTGCACAGATCTCAGGATCATGCATAACCTGCACATACCTCAGGATCATGCATAAGCCGCACAGACCTCTTGATCATGCATAACCCTTGTGTATCGCCGAGCGCCGGCTAGCCTTGTGTTCCTCCGAGTGGCCGTCAGCTTATGAAGGCTGTCTTGCGTTCTCGCGAGATCACGCGACCCCACAGATACATGTATACCCAGGCACAGACCTCAGAATCCTGCATAACCCACACAGACCTCAGTATCATGTATACTACACGTGTCCCTTTGAACGGCCGCTGGCTTGTGAAGGATGTGACGTGCTCTTGCGAGATCACTTGACCCTGTAGATACATGCATACCCAGGCACAGATCTCCGAATCATGTATGTCCAGGCACAGACCTCAGAATCATGTATACCCAGGCACAGTTCTCCGAATCATGCATACCCAGGCACAGACCTCAGATTCTTGCATAACCCACACAGACCTCAGGATAATGTATACTACGCGTTTTCCTCCAAGCGGCTGTGGGCTTGTGAAGGCTGTGAGGCACTCTCACGACCCCGTGAGATCTCAGCTGGAGACCGCACGGAGGGCCACACGGCCAGCCCGCTCTCGCAGAGCAAGTAGCCAGCCGGAGAGGAATGCTGGCAGAATGGTTTTAATGCATTCTGCTAGCAGCCCCTCGGATAATGGCAAGCCAGCCCAGCGGTATTGGCATTTGCACGAGTACCAAGTACTTGTGTAAATGCTGGTATTGGCGCCGTTTCCGATAGTAGTGATTCCACTTATGCACATGACCCAGATCTTTATCAAGCACTGTACGGATGTTTGATTTTTGTTCTCCCCTAAAACAACACCTCCAATCTGTGTTTCATAAACTGTGCTCAAAGAGAAGTAGCCATAAAGTTTATTGCGGAGCTAAAGTATCTGCATAAAAGCCGCTTAATTGAAAAGTGGGTGGGGGCGTCTGCCAAATTAAATGTTTACATTAGCACAGCTGTATTGTAAAAACATTCTGCCCCCCTGCGCTTTGTAATTATAAGATATTTCTAGACCGTGTATCTCGACAAAGTTTATCTGCACTGCCAAGAGTGTTTTGGCACTGAGCATCTGTAATTTTGGCAGTCAGACACATGCTCTCACGCGCAGGCTACATCTAAAATGGCTGCCAAACAGTTATCCTGAAATGTCGCCGGGCTGGATCCGTGCGTGCGCACGCGTGTATGAGCGAAGGGCAGGAGCCAAATGTACTTTAGAACAGCGCCATTGTTTAATAGTGCGCGCGGCACTTTAATCTTACTGTTAGATAATCAAATAGAAAATAGACATGGGATGATCACTTACGACTGTACTTAGAAATATTTGTGTATTTATCAGATGGTGACGTTTCCTCCAGACAGCGTGGAAGGATCTCTGAATTTTCTTCTCCAACCTGCACACTCTGATCTTCTATAAAGCACACATGAATCCTGCCCTCCCCATGGAGGAAAGGATACATCCAGCATGATGATTTGCTAATATGAGCACGCAGACCTCCCTGCTATTGTGACTAGAACAGATCTAACCGCACAGGCTACATTGTCACTTATTTAACATATATGCATTTAAATGTCACCCTAATGTTTATACTAAACATTTTTATCAAACAAACTAAGTGTCTTTATTTTGTGAGTTTGACATAGATCCATAAATCAGCATATAGATACTGAAAGGATATGTTGTTAAAAATCTATATTCATTTACATGCTCGCAAAAGCAATGCAAGAATCTGTACATTAAAAGAATGAATGTTGATTGCCTCACAGGTTTATTCAGTGAGAGGTGAAAACCAGGAGAAAGACTGGAGAAGTGAAAATTCTAGGTCAAAATAGCCGATTTGGAAAGTGAGATAAAAGGGAGAATTTTTCTGGTTTGGCTATTTTGACCTAGAATTTCTACTTCTCCAGTCATTCTCCTGGTTTTCACCTCTCTCTGAATAACCCTGTCAGTGTCTAGTGAATAAATCTATAAAATCTGAACTAAAGAAAGCTCCATATCTGAATTCCTGATCACGGGGCAGCACAGTAACGCCAGCAAACAGCCCCATAGTATACAACACAAAATCGTTATCACTGGAGCTAAATTCTCACAAACTGCAAGTGATAACTTTTTTATGTGTTGTATATAGGGTTGCCAGATCGGCCATGTTTTCCTGGAAACATATTACTATTGCACGCCCGGGGGGGGGGGGGAGCACAGGGAAAGTGCTGCCCTGCAACTTGTATAATTCATAAGCTGCAGGAGGGATATTGAAAGCAGCTCAGCTGGGATTCCTTTGTGTTGCTTACCTGCAGTTTATGGATTATACATTCTCCGGGGTGTCATTTTTAAAGCACTGCCCAACAGTATTAACAAATTAGGTGTCCAGGAAAACATGGCCGACCTAGCAACCATAACACCGCGGTGTCAGATATATATATATAATGATGAATAAAATACACCTTGGAATCCCGTCTTCAGAAAAATACAGGTGTCTTAACATTTAGATGTTGAGTCTTGCACCAGTTGGAGCAGCCCACACTGTCACTTGTCAGGCAGGCTGTAACTAATGCTATGTGGATTGAGATGGGGTGAGTGTAGGCGCAGACTGTTCTCTTGTCCGCTGTTAGTGCGTTGTCACCTTGTGTGTCCATGGGACCATGGGATGCAGACACCAAGCTGGCTAGCTCCATCTCACAAAATGAGCAGCATGATTCCCACATAAAGAAAAAAAAAGTTTACCACGCTGGATTCCAAAAAACAAGGACTTGGCTGTGCTTTCAGTAGCAGACATTCCAAGACCTGCACGCCTTAAATCTGTAATGACCCTGCTGTGTGTGTTACTGCAACTGACATTGTGAGAAAGTGATCTGTCTGATGCCCTGAACATAGAGCTATACATAAATTAACCCTTCTGCTGCCAAAGCGGGCCAGCAGTGTCACACAAAGTGCGTTTATTCTCGCATTAAGTCGCCCGCATTCAGCTGAGCAATCCCTTTGCTAAGAATAAAGACACATACATTGGGAATGGCCGGCCTTTGTGTTGTGTTTTCTTGTTGTGTCTCAGTATGCGGATCTGATGGAGGATTTCCTGTGGAGATAGCTGTGACTTTATCAAGTCTATTCACTAAAAGGTGAAAACCAGGAGAAGAGAACAATCTAGACCAAATAGCTTATTTTGAAAGTGAGATAAATGGGAGAATTTTTCTGGTTTGGCTATTTTGAGTTTCACCTTTTAGTGAATAGACCTGTATAACTTTATACTGTGTACATGTATCTCTAATTTATTGATTTCTCCAAGGCCTCTGATGGCAGGTAGAATCCCATATTATCGTGCTACTAGGCCCTCTTTGATTTTGGGTAGTAAACACTAGAACACATTTAGACAATGTTTCGTTTTCTCTTTATATAAAGCCACTATAGACTAATACGTTACATATAGTTGATTGATAGATTTAACACAGGCATTTGACAAATCCAGGATCTTTTACAGCTACAAGTATTTATAATGCACCAACAAGTTCCATAGCGCTGTACAATGGGTGAGACAGAATAACACACATACTTACAAGTTAAACACACAGAACCGTAGGAGAGAGGACCCTGCTCAAGCGATTACAATACAATCTAATAGGAGAGGGGTGACACACTAGGTTAGGCTGAATGCAGAACCTGAAGTAACAGGGTGCATGTGGACTGGGTGGGATGGTGGGGCAAGAAATGTACAGTGGGGGATTTAGGAGCGAGTCGATGGGCTACTCTAACGTGTTTTCAGAGACTTCTTGAAGGACTAGAGAGATGGGGAGAGTCTGATGTTGCGGGGAGGGAGTTCCATAGAAAGGGGGCAGCTCAGGAGAAGCCCTGAAGGCAAGAGTTAGGGATGTGGGTACGAGGAGACGATAACGTCAGATCATTGGCAGAGCAAAGTGGCCAAGACGGGATGTACCTACTAATAAGGGAGGAGATGTAGTCAGGGGCGCGGTTATGGAGAGCTTTGTACGTGAGCACCAATATATTGAAATTGATTCTAAAGGAAACAGGGAGCCAGTGTAGAGACTGACAAAGGGGTGAGGTGCGAGAAGTGTGGGAGGTGAGGTAGATGAGCCTGGCACAGGCGTACATTACAGACTGCAGAGGTAGAATCTGGGACCTCTTATTGTCAGAGAGAAGGAGGTGACAGTAGTCAAGGCGGGAGATAATAAGACTAACACAGTGATTACGTCCGTGTTGCCGCACAGTTTATCGTCCGTTGTGAGCAATAGAGACCCACACATGAAGTATGTGTGGCCCGAACTGCGCACACACAACGCACGTGGCAAACGGACGCAAGTTAGGAAATAACGTAAAACAGCTAGACGGACGCGCAGAGTGCGCCACATCCGCGTAGAGTTCTGTGTGAGTGATGAGATGTCAGACGCAGCGCATTTGCGACGTCCAGCACCTTGACGCACACAATGGCTTTTCATATCCGTCAAAATTTTTATCATTTTTCATATTGATTTTGTTTCCCTTTTTTTTTCTACGTCCATCAACAAAAACGGACCGTGTGGTGTCTACAGTATCTTCCATCAGTACGTCTGTCCGTTATGCACGCACGCAGAGTGCGCTCAGACTGCGTTCATCTGACTTTAGCGTAAGAGCTTGGATGAGCATTTTAGCAGAGTCCTGATTAATAAAGGGATGTATGCGTGCAATGTTTTTTAGGTGGAAGTAGCAAGATTTGGTTAGAGACTGAACGTGAGGAGTGACGGAGATATCAGAGTTGAAGAGGACCCCGAGGCAACGAGCCTGCGAGGTAAAAGTAATGGTGGCACCATTAACCTAAAGGGAAATGGGCACAGGAATATTGGTTTTAGAGAGAGGTTAAGCTTTAGAAAACAGGAGGTCGTCCAGTCGGAGACAGCCGATAGGCAGACTGTAACACGGTCAAACACAGGAGGAGAGAGATTGGATGAGGAAAGGTAGATTTGGTTGTTATCAGCATAGATGATATTGGAGTCCATAGGGAGAAATGAGCTTGCCAAGAGAAGCGGTATAGATCAAGACGAGTAGGGCACCCAGAACAGAGCCTTACCCCACAAGTTCATATCTGGCTACCACATTTCTTGATTCTTCTACACATTATATCTGCCCGGTGGCTTGAGGTCATTTACGTGGATCCTAAAGTTATGCAGTTTTATTCCTGGTGCTACAGTTTAATATTCATTTGTCAAGCCCTGAATAACCCCCTCGTTACATGGACTTGCCATGCCATTCCTGGAATGTCATCTGTCATGCAGGGGGTGAAGTACAAAGAGGAAAATAAAATATTTTGTCATATGAATCGCAATATGGATAGCACGAAGAATACAATTTCACAATGTTTTATTAGGACATTAAAGTCAAATGATGTCAATGATTAACATACAAATAAAACACTATGGAAATAATCCATGCAGTTAAATGGCAGACTTTGCCTTCGGAAGGGTACAGTACATTCTTTGGGAGATGGATAACTAGGACACATTGACTACTAGATATCCTTATTTAACCTTTTCACCTTCTGTTCGGCTTTCCCTTGTTTCATAAAGAACGTCTCCTGAAACGTATCTGTGGTTCTATGCCATTATGTGCCATGGCATCGTCCCCCCCCCCATGGATCATTTAAAGTTCCTTTACGTCTCATCTTGTCTTTTATTTTCACACAAACATTTCTCTTAATAGAAGCCAACTTTTAAACAAAACTCGGGGCCATATTACATACTTAACACTAACGTTAGCGTTCAGCTGTGTGAGTGTTAACATTAGCTGTGGTTACCCTAGTGCGGGCCGACCATATTACACTGAACACTAACAGGTTAAAAAATCCATTAGTGATTCGCATTGTGCGCTTTTCAGCACAAACTTACTGTACTTCGAGCTCCCTGCGCTTAACATAGGGAGTGCAAAGTCCTAACGCAAAAGTTAACCACAGCTAGGACCTGGTGCTAACTGATTCTGCAGAAGCCGAATCCGTTATCACCAGCTGTAAATTTTTTTTTAAAAAATCAGATACTCACCTCTCATCCCACGGTGAGAAAGGCAGCCCGATCCGTTGCTTCTGGCCGCCGGGTACTGAGGGAGACTGGGCCCCCCCCATCACTCTGCCGACCTGCAGGTTCTCGTAAGAGGAGATATCCTGTAGGTCATGTGACCAGCAGTCAAATCCTCAATGGAGGGGATGCTCGGGCGGCGCTTAGCGCTGCCGCAAATATCCTCTGGCTTAGCGCTGCATTACGGGTTTGGCTGCTGAATTCGCACCTGCTCTGTAATATGGCGCTAAACCGGGGACACTAAGGAGATACCTGCAAGTGCATGTTTTACTCCTTGGCATCCCCGTTTTAGAAGGCACAATGTAATTGTGCCCTGTCTCTGTTGCCCATTTCTACTCCTGTTGTCTGTCTACAGCTGTTTTGGATCTCCACCTCCCATGATGCTCAGCCACTCATTAGGCTGGTAGAGACTCAAGGGAAATGTAGTTTCAAAACAATTGGAAGGCCAAAGTTGTTGTCCCCTGTCTAGTTGATCCTTTCACACCCCCGTGTGCTGTCACCCTGTCCTCCTTTCTCCATCCACTCTTTTATTTCCCTTGTGTAGATAATAATTGCAATATGCCGCTCTATGGGGAGACATTACCTGAAGGATGTCACCTCGATGACCAAAAGTTAACTCCAGCACCAGGTCACTGTACAAAAACAAGGCCATAGACTGTATTAATTGTGTAAAGTCCATTTTCGATATGAATCTAATAGCTGCCATGGCAACGGATAAACACCATAAACCATAATAAAACTCTTTTAAGCTCCTGCCAGTGGGTGCAGCATAAAACCCGTCACCAAAGATATCACGCTTTCTGCAAGCAAAATTTCATCTCTAGTCTCTTTGACACGGCGATAAGAACGCAGCCTTTATTCAGGCAATTAAGCGATATTGTTTAACACGTATCCAATAAGGGTTGGGCCGTTAGAATGGAATCCAAATTCCTGACAGGTTCCTCATGACGGTGACTGGTGCCACCGCATGATAACACCACGGCATGATTATAACCTGGGAAGGGCAGAGGCCCCTTCTCACATAGCCCTCATGTCCCGCAAACAGGAAGAATACGTCTGGGAAATGTGTACAAGACTTTATACTCTGCCCAACCCTGTGTAATGTACTAGGTGGGCTCCAAAACCCTTCAATAATCCATAATATGGACCCCCTTTTACCTCCCATTCGTTTAACAAAACATTCTCGTTTCAGCAGCGTTTTGAGGTGTGCTTTATGCATTAAAAATGACAATTCTTTATAAAGTGCCAACACATTCCTTATTTGTTAATGCTAATAATAATAAGCTTGACACACGGATAACGATGGGGAAAGAGTATTAATGAATGTCACTTGGCCACTTGTTCCTGCCTTGTTCATAATGAGCGTGAGTGGTTCCAAGTTTCTGCTCTGGAAATCCTGACCCACTGTCCCATGTAAGCGTCCACGTCTGTCAGTTCCTGAGCAAACACAAGCAGGTTGGAAGCCAAAATAGCATTCTGCAAGAATAGCTGGCAGCCCAAACAGAAGAAAAGCTCCGGCCTTGGCATTTAGCTTGATCGGGAATCCTGAGATCAGGGTGTTACACACAGTAGTTTGTCGCTTGCCAGAAAGCTGGGCTTCCCTACTGATTCAGGTTTGGCAGTGATATGGCCCTTCACCCTGTTGCCAGTCTGGCTGCCAAGGAGACAGGACCAGCTCTGCACTTCCTGTCTTCCTCTTTGTCCTGGCTGAGGATGGGCTGGAGTGTGCCAAGTGCAACGTGCCAAGAACTCCTTCCAGCAATGGTCAGCGACGGCCAACATCACCTGTGCCACCGGGAAGCTGAACGCCAAGCAACTTTCAGGTTTTTAAAGGACCAGCTCTTATTATTCACAATCCAGTCAGGGTTTCTGCACGCATGTATAGAACGTTGCTGAGTTTTGCTCTGATATAGTTTATACTGTCACATTGGGCCAATTTTGTCCAAAGCTTGGAAAGGTCTCCCCTCTCTGGCATCTCTCTGCTTTGTATATAGAACCCGTACTGAAATGTGCACAGTTCAGTACTTTATGACTTTTGTATTGATGAATGAAATCCTTTGTCGCGTGCATTGATCTCTTGCATTGTCTTCATTTGAGTGTTATAAACTTGGGCTTTCTGTAGTCCCTTAATACAGAGTGATGCTGCAGCAACTGCACTCCTCTGCTTCCTGCATCTTAACATTGGGGGATGTGGCTCTCTGCCATGTCTGGCCTTCTGAGGTTGTAGGTATTTTGCATGTGGTTGGCATGTCCTATATCTTTTTCTTTAGGATTATCGTGGTGTTCATTCCCATAAATATCATTATCCATATCTGGGTAAGAGCTGGTTCTCCAGGCTTTTCCTGCATAGATGCCAGGTGCTCGTTGGCACATACACGGGTGTGTGAGAACAGCAAAAAAAGGTAAATTCTTTATGATCCTGCATCAGGATTAAGGATGTGCAAACACACCTACTAATGCTGGAGGGATTAGATGTACCTTGCTTTCAAATGTTTACATCATATTGATTTATTGCAGAGGGTGGTAGAGCCTGGTGAGCGGGCTGCTCTGCCAGGATAAATTAGCTTTCACCCTCTGCCATAAAGAGAAGACCGGGATGAAAAAAAGGCCTGCAGATTGCAATAATGACTGGCAATGTGATTTAACCCAGTGTGAAACACAGCGCTGCCAGCTACAATGTGGACATCTCCCATTTATTGTTTCATAACCTACAGTGAATACAATGTGGTGCGCTGAGCACTGAAACCAGCATTACATATGCCATAGAAAGGACAGCATCACAGATGGAAATGTTCTTCAGCCCGGAAACACTCCCTAGCGGGTGTTTTTACCCAAATATAGCAAAGGGAGCTTTTCAGTTTGTCCTATCTTCCTTTTTAGTCATAAAATGGGGACATAGAGCCTAAAAAAATTCTAAGCACAGAGGGCCTCTGCTCAGATTAGTTTACAATCCTCGAAGACAAGCGTCCTACTCCTACTATGTTTCCCATCATGCCCCACTGTAATAATGCTAATATCAAAGGGAGCATGTTCCTGGATAATAACCAAGATTATAACTCCCACTGAGGCCCGTGTCAGACGAGCACACTGATCACGTCCTGTTGCCGCACATTTGTACGTCCGTTATAGCATATAATTATGACCAATGGAGCCCCACACACAAAGTATGTCCGCACCGAACTGCGGATGCATAATGGACACGGAAAACTGACGCAAGGCAGGCAAGAACGTAAATCCACTAGAACGGACGCACAGAGTGCGCTGCGTCCGCAATGTCCGCATAGTTTTGTGTGTGAGTGATGGATCGTAGTCAGACGGACTACATTTTTGACGTCCAGCATTTTGACGAACAAAATGTTTTTCATATTAATTTATTTTCCCTTCTACATCAGTCAAAAAAACATCAGTCACAAAAACGGACCGTGTCACCACTACCTTGTCGTCAGTCAGAAAGTACCTCCATTGTGCACGTACGCACAGTCCGTACAGAATGCACTCGTCTGACCCGAGCCTAAATTGTTATTCTCTTTTTATATAGCGCTAACCGTTTCCACAGCGCTTTACAATAAGACAAAATTCCAATAAAGTAGAGACAATAGGTGTAAGATGAGCTTCCAGTCTGCCTATATACAAAGGAGATATTCACTAACCAGGAATTGGCAGACATTGCACTGTTATGTCATAGTAAGATGAGGGAAAACCAAAAGTGGAAAATGTTTTACATCAAGCTATTTTAGCTGAAGATCTGCATTATGTGATTGCTAAAAAAATAATAATCAAGAACCTGCTTCAACAAAACACCCAGAACCTTGGGAGCATCTTCGACCAAAGGTACAGCAGGGGTTCTGTTGCCATTACTATATATTTATTTGGTGTCGCGTATGAAAGCCGGCTCTGCCAGATGTAAAACAATTAAACCGGTGCCAGCGAATCGGCGTGTCACATTATGCGTTTGTGCTGAGCGCAGGAGAACAGGAGATTTGTCAGGGAGCGAGCAAGGTCTATTTTAAGATGGCAATATCAAACTGCAAGTGAAACCTATGTTTGGGAATGCAGCATTTACAAGATGGGACACAGACAGGCTGACCTCACCATGCCCCAAACGACTATTCCAAGCCTTAAAGTCACACATGATCTATAGTGTTGCTGATGCCTGGCTTTCCGCTTGCATGCGGCCTGTCACCAGTCTGTGAAAACGGTAATAGAAAATAGTGTTCATTTGTAAGCCTGCACCCCTCAAAAATGTGATCACAGCCATCTGAGCTGTCACAGTGTGCTTTTTTTTGTGTTTGTGTGTTCTGCTGATCCCATGTCGGACCTACATGGTATCATCCCTCAGGCTCCCCATAATAAATTCAGTAAAAGTGTTCCTAGGAAATCTAAATCAGTGATAAGTTTGGTGTCTGTCAGGAGAAAGTGCTGAGTGTTCCTTTCCAGAGGAGCGGTAGAGCAAGTTTAATGTGCAGACACCCCATCCCTGAGGGACGCTGTCCTTTTGCTAAATATCGCAGAACAGCAGTTGCTTTTGTGAACACTGCATGGATAGTTTTGTAACGGTGGATTTTTTTTTGTGATCCATAATGCAGTTTTATTAAAAGACGCTCAAGAAAATAATGTGTAAAGAGTATTCCCGCTCATTAAGCGGATTGTGCAGAGGCAGGAGAGCAGGCTATACAGAGCTCTCTGTGTGTGTGTGTACAGACCTGGCTCAGCAAATACGTAATAAATGCGACGAGAAATGCTGTCAGACCTGTATATTCTGCCTTTTGATATTAACAATAGGTTATTAATGGGAAGCAAGAGCAATTTAAGGTCATCTCGGGCTAAAAAGAGCTTTTTGTGATGTATCACCCATTGTACAGCACTGCAGAACTTGTTAGCGCTTTATAAATACTTGTAACTGTATCCTCGCTTTGAAGTTAGCACAGCTAGCTTTCAGATCAAAAACTGCTCTGTGACAGCTCCATGTGTCATGGAGTGTATATAAATTCCAGGATAATGAGAGGCACTTCTGGTGTAGTGTACATGGATCTTTATTTATGGGTAAAGTCAAGGTGAGGTTTCGGGCCTTAAGGCCTTAATCATTTTTTGTGAATATATGTTTATTCAAAGTTATAAGAGGCCGAAAGATACGTCGGACATGCAAGTCCATGAGGGCATGGATACAATAGGATCACACAGGATCTGCCATGGCACAATAAAAAACAATAGTAAAACAGGAAAATAAAGGACACGTAGGTCCAAGGCACATATTAAAGCAGATGGGACACGCAGATCCCTGTCAATTGGGCAGAACATGTAAACATTTGGAAACTGTCATCACTAAGGCCCTAATCATGCCATTTTAGCCCTTAGGGGCTGAAACGTCGCATTGACTTATTTGTGTGGCACGATTAAGGCCTTAAGGCTGAAACGTCCCCTTGACTTTATCTGTACTCCAATAAAAATCCATGGACACTTCTCCAGACGTGCCTCTCGTGTGTGTGTGGGGCATAGCAGCGCCCTGTGGCAGAGCATCGGTGTATGTGGTTGGCGTGCAAGGAAGGGGCTCTCATAGCTTGACCTTAATCATGTCTTCTCTGAATATAGTGTATATAAAGTACATCTATGGGTAATGGTGATTGAACATTTAAGAATGCTGAATGGTGACAGCTGGTAGAGAGCTTAATGTGTGGCATATGCTAGAAATCACCTTGCCAGGGAATAACTGTACACTTTTTTATTTGATACTGTGGCTTCTGTGGGCTATTTCCACTTTTATAGTTTTAATAAGCCGCTATGCCTGCTGGGTTGAGGTTTTGTTGTAATGAAGTGGTTAATCAGACATTGGCACCATCACCCTCCATTAATTTGCCACAAGGAAATCCGACTGCATTCCTTTTTTTTTTTGTGCCACCCAGACATCTGGAGAGTGCCTTTTATTCCCTGGGAAAATGGTAGGCCGTGCCAATTCATATGCCCACGGTATCTCCCAGGCTACACGTTTGTATCCTTCTGGGCACTTCTATTCCGCAGCTGTTAAATCCAGCAATGAATGGCTGCCTAGCCGAGGCAGATGGTTTCCTCCCCCTGTGCCCTTCCCACAGCACGTACGCGGACACACATGCAGGCCCCCTTCCACAGCTGACAGCTCTGCCATTCCACAGACTGGCAGGTGGAGATGCCCAGTCCACAATGCAGCTCAGACTGCGCATTCAAAGAACAGATTAAGGACGGGCATCCTTTCCCTAACCTCAGTTGCACAATTTAGGGGAAAAAAAACGTGCAAATGGCACACTCTACTAAAATATGCGAACTGGTTCCCACAAAGTGCTTCATTATGGGAGATGGGGAAAGGGAGGGGGATCCAGTGCCATCAGTTGGCCATTTTAGCATTAATTGGTAACATTCTCCTGTTTAGTTCTTTCCAAAGCACAGAACACATTGGAAAAAGCAATATATATCTCTAGGTTCATTAGAACGCAGCTCTTATTCAATTGTACCAAACTTAAATCCAGTTACTGTATCAATGCTTTAAATAACAGAGCTATCATCATATAAATTTTATTAAATGCATCTTAAGTTGAGCTCTAAGTGTAATTTCTTATACAATATCTATATGTCCTCTAGAGTGTAAGCTCCTATGAACAGGTCCCCCTACACCTCTTGTTTCCATCTTATGTCAGTTTATTTGTATTTCGTTCCCTTTGGTTATTGTAAAGCGCTGCGGAAACTGTTGGCGCTATATAAATGATGACAATAATAATAATAATAATATGTATGTATATATATATATATATATATATATATATTTATACACACTAGCATATCATTTTAGTTTATGTTTTTTTTCGCTTTAATTGTACTGTATCAGTAAATTTCTGCTATTCCATCTAATTCCATTATAAAGCCTGTGAAAGCTTGTTTAATAGAGTATTGGGTCTCTCGCTATTTTTGTTCTATTCTCTCTCTTTTTTTTGTGGGGGGGGGATTCAATTAGAGGTTTGTATTGTGCCTTGTGAAAGAGTAATTAATGTGAAAGTCTAATTATGCAAAGCTTCTTATACAATGTAATCAACTCATCTGTACCTAGAAATCTATTCCTCACATTTGTCTGGTGAAACAAGGGGGATAGAGTCTGTTTGTCTACTTTCAAACACTTCATCAACATTCAGAGAAACTTTTAAGTGTAACACAAAAACACCTTTTTTTAACTTCTTATTTTTTTGTATTCTTTCTTTACAGATCTTGGACAATCAGGAAGTCCAAGCCACAATGATCCTGCCAAGAATCCACCAGGTAAATATAACCTCGGGGACATTTACATTCTAACAATGACAGAGAACAAAGGTGCTACTGTGATAGCTTGAAAGTGTATAATTGGTCAGCAATCTGCTTTGCATAGGCAATGGCTATAATCAGAACAAGCAGTGATTATGTTACCTCTTTTATTGTAGCAAATGCTTTAACTGCAACTTCATTAACATTCAGTTAATCTTGGGGAGTGTTTCTCTCTACTTGGGAAATGTTGAGAAACATGAAGCAAGTGTGAAAGGGGAAAGATACATGCTGTGTCTCATATGCAGCCTATTATTACATGCCCTTGTAGTTTTTCTCATGGTATATAGTGATAGAGGTGGATCTTATTATTGACTTGATGGTTTTCAGTTTAACACAGCACCAGGGCTTGCCTATAAATATGCAATGTGGCATATGCTGCGGTGACCTAATTTGGGGATTTTCACCTTGTGTCACCTCTTTCCTTGGTGTGTCACTTCCATTTTTCCCCTGCCCCATATCACTCATGACCTTCTATCACTGTGTTTTTGCCCGTCTTTCAGTTTTCCGGTGCTGAAAGAGAGGATTAGACAGGATACTTCATAATATCTGTCTTTGTGCCATCCCGTCAGCGCTACCCCTCTTTGAGACCCCAATAAATAAACGTTATAAGGCATAAGCTTTGAGCTGCATCCCAAAATCTCTTATGTTAAGACAGCCCTGCCTGGGATAAGGAGTGCAGTGAAAGCCAAAAGCTTTCTCACTGCATTCTGGTTTCTTTGCACAGTCAGTTTCCCGAGATGCCCCTTCGTGTTCATATACATCAAATGCCAGATCAACCTTGCACATAATACAGCGGTTTACCAAGTATTAAAATAAGAAAGAAGTTATTCCTTAAAGTATGAAATGTAGAATTACAACACAGAAATCTAATCAAGAATATCATGGAAATCAGACAGGTAGAAGGCAGATGACTAGCCCAAATGTATCGATAGTGCCGGGATCTGCCTAATGCTGTCACTCACAGAGTACTTTAGTACCATTGTGTGTATGTTTATTTTAAGATGCTAGTGATGTTGAAAGGAAATGTCTGATATGCGGTTTCCTATAAATGAAAGGTATACGTTTAGGGTTCATATCTAGGAAAGGATCCATCCAAGAGCTAAAAGTTGCTTCCTGTATTTTACTCCAAAATATTGTAATAACTCCCAGGCTGGGTCACACGGACAATACAAGTAAACATAGGCAGTCCAGTTACCATTGTTTTCCAGTATTCATTTCATTTATATGAAAATATTGAGGAAATCTGCCTTACTGACTGCTTCTGGAGAGTAGCATAATCAACAGTTACAGGTATTTAAAGTGCCAGCAAGATCCGTAGCACTGTACAACGGGAGTGACAGAATAACAAATATACATACAAGCTAAACACACAGAACAGAAGGAGAGAGGACCCTGCCCAAGAGCTTACAATCCAAGTTGGGAAGGAAAGAAGAAAAGTGTCTCTTTGCATAAGAAGATCTTAACGCCTCTAGAAAGGCACTGGTTGGAATTGGCAACTAATATACTGAAGCATGGAAATGTTTTTTTAAATAAAATTAGGGTTTTCCATAGTTTTGCCATGAAATAAGATCAAAATTGTTATTTTGGATGAAGCAAACTGAGAGTGTCTATATATCACCTGTGTTTGTATGCCTATCTGTCTTGTCTGTCTTGTCTGTCTTTGTATCTATATTGGGAGGGAAATGAGATTAGGATAATATAATGGAAATTACAACTCCCAATCCTTAGAGGTCCTTCCAGAAATTGGTTTGTAGCACCAAACCTCTCACAACTCAAAATCAGTATAATGTTACACACACACATGCACGCACGCAAACGTGTGAGTTTACAACTCTTTCAGGGTTATTCAGAGAGAGGTGAAAAGCAGGATAATGCCTGGAGAAGTGAAAATTCTAGGTCAAAATAGCCAAAGTACTGGCTGGGTGGAGTAGAGGTAACATCACTGCTCTGCATGGCGAGAGCCTGTGGGGTCATGGGTTCAATCCTGACAAGCACCTATCCAGTAAGTGTACTTGGGCAAGACACCTAACGGTACATACTCGCCACCCAGGACATACTTGGAAACGAGAGAAATCTCAATGTATCCTTCCTGCTAAAATCCTTTCTCAAAAAACAAACAAATAAAAAAAAAAAAGAAAAATTCTCCCATTTATCTCACTTTACTAATCGACTATTTTGACCTAGAATTTTCAATTCTCCAGTCATTCTCCTGGTTTTCACCTCTCTGAATAACCCTGTTTAAGTTGCTGTTATGATGTTGCCCCTTTTTGAACTTGATGACCATGAAACAAAGGTGAAATAGAACAAGCACACTGCTGCCACAGTTTAAACATGTTCTGACCTGACTGCCCTTGTTGATCTGTCTCTGTCAACCCATGGACAGCCATGATCATATAAACCAATTCTTTATTTTTGTTTCTTCATTTCAGATGTAGGATGGATAATCCACTACATGTAGTTTTTAATATCCTTCCCAGAGCATCAATAGGAGCAAATACAATTTCCAAACCACTAGGGCCAGAGCACTGTTTATGTGGAACATGTTAGAACGAGTCCTTCTCTACAGACTAGATACCTGTATGACGCACGGCACAGTGATAAGCGAAAGAATCAGGAAAAATAAATTACGTCATTCCATTTATAAAAGTTTGTCCACAATCACATATGATTTTTTTAATGATATTATGCATTCAGAATTGAATAATGAATGTAATAGGTCAGGGGCAGCAACATTTTCCCTCCAGATGTTTTGGAACTACATTTCCCATGAGTCTCTACCAACCTAATGAATGTCACATCATCATGGGAGATGTAGTTCCAAAACATCTAAAGGGCCAAGGTTGCTGATTGATGTCATAGGTGTTGTTCTGATTAAGTAAGTTTCGGTGCTTGAGCAACGCTTAGAAGTTCAGGAACACCCTATCAAAGCGTCGCTGGGCTTTCGATTTCTGTTGTTCCCACCTGCTCAAATTTGCTTTTTAGATAAAAGGCGATGCAAGACTCATACCAAACAATCACGTATCTCATGGCGTGTTTGTTTACTTTGTGTATTCCAAACAGCCCTATGAAGTTTGAACAGGCCGTCAGAAGCAGTTGGTCTAAATGGCTTCACTGTTTAAAAAACGTCTAGAAATATGTTTACTTAAGAGATGAATAAAGAATGGGTGCAAGTGAAGGATACAAAGGAAGCATGGGCCGCCTACTGTTCCTTCTCCAATCCTGGGTTTACAACTTTAAGTTGAAGCTGTCATGTACTTCATACTGTATGGCACCAATTCTCCTGATCACTAGTTAATGTGGATTGATAATTTGAATGCAATCCTGTCTTCCACAATTGTTATGGTGGCAGGAATTTACAGGGTGTTGAACGTCTAGAACGTCCTCTACGCGGACATTTACTACTTAATTTTATGAGTGTATTTATATGCAGGTGCTTTAGATTTACACAGTGATCATCAGACAAAGGGAAATGGGAAGATATATATACAGTCCAGAAATATTGGGACATGGACACAATTCTAACATCTTTGGCTCTATACACCACCACAATGGAGTTGGAATGAAACAAACACAATGTGATTTAACTGCAGGCTGTCAGCTTTAATTTGAGGGTATGTGCATCCAACTTAGGTGAACGGTGTAGGACTTACAGCAGTTTGCAGATGTGCCTCCCACTTGTTAAGGGACCAAAGGTAATGGGACAGAATAATATTCATAAATCAAACTTTCCCTTCTTAATACTTGGTTGCAAATCCTTTGCAGTCAATCACAGCCTGAAGTCTGGAACGCATAGACATCACCAGACGCTGGGTTTCATCCCTGGTGATGCTCTGCCAGGCCTCTACTGCAACGGTCTTCAGTTCCTGCTTGTTCTTGGGGTATTTTCCCTTCAGTTTTGTCTTCAGCAAGTGAAATGCATGCTCAATGGGATTCAGGTCAGGTGATTGACTTGGCCATTGCATAACATTCCACTTCTGTCCCTTCAAAAACTCTCTGGTTGCTTTTGCAGTATGCTTTGGGTCCATCTGCAATGTGAAGCGCCGTCCAATGAGTTCTGCAGCATTTGGCTGAATGTGAGCAGATAATATTGCCTGAAACACTTCAGAATTCATCCTGCTGCTTTTGTCAGCAGTCACATCATCAATAAATACAAGAGAACGAGTTCCATTGGCAGCCATACATGCCCACGCCATGACACTACCACCACCATGCTTCACTGATGAGGTGGTATGCTTGGGATCATGAGCAGTTCCTTTCCTTCTCCATACTCTTCTCTTCCCATCACTCTGGTACAAGTTGATCTTGGTCTCATCTGTCCATAGGATCTTGTTCCAGAACTGTGAAGGCTTTGTTAGGTGTTGTTTGGCAAACTCTAATCTGGCCTTCCTGTTTTTGAGGCTCAGCAATGGTTTACATCTTGTGGTGAACCCTCTGTATTCACTCTGGTGAAGTCTTCTCTTGGTTGTTGACTTTGACACACATACACCTACCTCCTGGAGAGTGTTCTTGATCTGGCCAACTGTTGTGAAGGGTGTTTTCTTCACCAGGGAAAGAATTCTTCGGTCATCCACCACAGTTGTTTTCTGTGGTCTCCTGGGTCATTTGGTGTTGCTGAGCTCACCGGTGCTTTCCTTCTTTTTGAGAATGTTCCAAACAGTTGTTTTGGCCACACCTAATGTTCTTGCTATCTCTCTGATGGGTTTGTTTTGTTTCTTCAGCCTAATGTTGGCTTGCTTCACTGATAGTGATCGCTCTTTGGATCTCATCTTGAGAGTTGACAGCAACAGATTCCAAATGCAAATAGCACACTTGAAATGAACTCTGGGCCTTTTATCTGCACATTGTAATTGGTGTAATGAGGGAATATCACACACCTGGCCATGGAACAGCTGAGAAGCCAATTGTCCCATTACCTTTGGTCCCTTAACAAGTGGGAGGCACATCTGAAAACTGCTGTAAGTCCTACACCGTTCACCTGAGTTGGATGTACATACCCTCAAATTAAAGCTGACAGTCTGCAGTTAAAGCACATTGTGTTTGTTTCATTCCAACTCCATTGTGGTTGTGTATAAAGCCAAAGATGTTAGAATTGTGTCAATGTCCCAATATTTCTGGACCTGACTGTATATCTCACGAGTATAGCAGTAGGCAGTGATAACTTTTTTTATTGGACTAGCGTTACATTTAATAGACACGCTTTTGCAAGTATAACTCTCTTCTTCAGGACTGGATGCTATACTGATCAGTATCCTATAATCAGTATAGCTTCCAGACCTGAGGAAGAGAGTTATACTCTTGAAAGCTTGTTTTTTTAATGTAATGTTAGTCCAATAAAAAAGGTATCACTACGTACTGCTATGCTCATGATATATATATTGTATGTGCAGAGTTAGTAAAATGTTGTTTGACTAGATCATGACATGGTCACCTCAGAAAGAAAGGGGCAGCCACACCTGTGATGGATTCTTGGAGAACATTATTCTGGTAGACCATGTTGATATATTCCATCTTTTAAGACTTTAATTAAACATGAGAGAATATT
Organism: Leptobrachium leishanense; assembly: GCA_009667805.1. NCBI lineage: Eukaryota > Metazoa > Chordata > Amphibia > Anura > Megophryidae > Leptobrachium > Leptobrachium leishanense. The sequence goes on along the minus strand of CM019063.1, from coordinate 244,890,291 downwards.
TCTGCCATTGGCGTCATTTCTTTTTATATCACCTGAAGCTCATGAAATACTTCAGCCAGTTTGTTTGACCTAAGGGGTCTCAAAACCATCACTGATGTAACTATGGACTTGCCAAGACATGACTAATAAGTTCCTGACACAACTAGATATGCATTATTTATAAAAGGTGCTTCTGATGCTCCCAGTAAGAAATCCGATCCAACATTGTACCTATAAAGGCAATTTAGGGATAGTACACACACAGTGTTACTGTGGCCAACAATTGTGATGAGTATGTGTTGCTCTTGGTTTGACACATCCTGAGTTCATATACTCTGTAGTATCTCTGGTTTTGCTGTCCTCGCGTCTTGCCATTCATGTAGTACTTGACTGAGTTGGAATGGTACTGATATGCCTCTCCCACCTTAGCTACCTTTTAACCTATAGGGTCTTTATGTGTTATCTGAATAGAAGTAATACAAAAAAGCATTTTATATGAACATCATCTTTTTCAGTTCTATTTTAGTCTTTTGAACTTGAAGCTGCCTGATTTATATTTTTTCTGTTTACACTTTATGCTCATTTAGTTCCAGTTTCTCTTAAATGACATCAATGTTTCTACTTTTTTCCAGGCTACCTTGAAGACAGTTTTGTAAAATCTGGAGTCTTTAATGTTTCAGAGCTTGTGAGAGTGTCTAGAAGTAAGTGCAAATCACAGTATATTAGAAATAAACACATTACATGACTGATAGTGTAGGCTGGGGATTACATCTGCCTTTTTAGCAAAGTCTTCTCCTTGTTAAGACATATCTCTATCCATCTTGCCTCCGGAGGATGAAAAAAACAAACGGTTAGGCTCTAGGCTTAGGGGCCCATAAGGGATAATCTGAAAGACCATCATGAAGTGGTCAGGATTCTAATATGGCTCAAGCCAGAACAAACACAATTGAGTTATTTTCCTCTGTATCAGCCAGTGAAGAGTGGTCATAGTCATATGTAGTGTCCAATATTCGGAGTTTAGCATCTCATCACATACTCTGAGCTGCCCTCTAAGGCTGGGGTCAGACGAGCGCACTGACTGCGCACAGTAATGGACGTACTTTTTTACTGATGAGATTATGGTTACATTGTATCCGTTAATTTTGACTAATGTTGAGATAAAGAAAAAAACTGTATGCAGTTGTTTCTCTACGTCCGTCTAGCTTTTTCATGTTGATGCCATTTTGGCGTCCGTTGCAACATGCGTTGCGTGCGCGTGAAATAGTGCACACGTGCTTTGTGTGTTGTTCTCTATTGACTCCTTTGAAAAGCTACAACGGACAGCAAACAGTGCAGTCAGACGAACAGCAAACAGTGCGCTCGTCTGACACGGGCCTCACTCATATTTTCATCCATATTTTGCTTTTCGATGCCAGGCTCCACCCAGTCATCATGCCAGGGAAGAAGGATCCCAGATCACTTTCCTAACCATGCTTCCTGTTCTTTGCGACAGGCAGTAACAGTAACCTGTTTGGAATTGCAGCAATGGGATTTGTTGTAGATAAATGATTCCTCATTAAAAGGACAGCGTTGTAAAGTTTTCAGGCTAGATCACAAACAGGACGCTAAACACAGCGCTTGAGATGTACAGCATAATGACTTAAGAGATGTGCATAATTTTAACACGTCCTATTTCATCTGAGATAGATGAAGCTGCTTCAGTTTTGGATGTTGCACCAGCTTAATGTACATTACCGTCTCCTATACTTTATATGGGAGACATTAATATGCATCTAGCAGATGAAGAGCAAGCTATTCCTACAAGCTGTTTCTTCACGTCATTCAGAAATGAATGACGTCTTTCAAAGATTGGTGTAAAGTAATTGCACTTCAGCAAAATCACATAACACATTAACCTGCCTGGCGGTCCGATTCTGACATATTTTATATGTCAGAATCGGTCCAATTTATTCTGGCCCCCTAGCGGTAGGAGTGTGGCTGAAAGCGGTATCCCGAGCCACACTCGGGCCAATACTTACATGTCCTGCGCTCCCTCGCTGTCCCCGCAGTCACACTGCAGCTGATCGCGACGTCACACTTCCTGGTTTCACTCCTCGCGAGAAGAGATCCAGACAGTGTGACTTTGCGAGCGGCTGGAGGAGACTGCGGGATCAGCGAGGGAGCGCAGGACGTGTAAGTATCCAGCCCGAGTGTGGCTCGGGGATACCGCTTTCGGTACGAAAAGTTAACCCTGAGTCTCACTCGGGATCACCGTCAGGAAGGTTAAGCTAAATTCACCAAAAAATCCCATATTTACCTTTGAACAATTGGTAGAGAGTGCTCCGCAGGCAGCGGAACACATACAGGGTTATTCAAAGAGATCCGAATTGTGGCCAAAAGGTAAGCGAACAGTGAAATTTAGCGTACGGTTACCTTTCCTGGCCATTCGGCTATTCAGAGAGCAGGCAGTTTGCCAAATGTTGGCGAATTGCCTGCACATACGGTGCCTGTTCGGTGCCTGTTCGAGGGCAGTGAAATCCCCATAGAGAAGCAATGCTTTGTCTATTCAGAGAACAAAAACCAGCAGTAAAAGGTTGCCGAAATGCCCTCCTGTTCGGTGGTTTCATTCAGCAGGTTTATTCAGGAGAATCCCATAGGCTTAAATTTTAAAAATATTTCCGTTTTAATTAAATATCTAATAAACTATTTAATATTATATTCTGCAGTAAAAAGTCTCTTTATTTATAGATTTTTTAGGATCTTTTAGGCATTTTTTGAGAATTTTTTATTGTTTTTTCTTTTTTCTGTAACCGCCCTTTTTATTATCATTCATTGGATCTTGTATGTAAATTCCAGGCATTTTCGTTCAGTATTTTATTTGCAGACAACGTTTCAATTTTCCAACTTTCAAGCGTTTTTTTTTTTTCACTCCATTCGTCTGCATTTTGGTTTTTTCCATCGGCTGCTCTGCGCTGTGATCGGCGGCTGCTCGAGTTTCTCTGGCGTGTTCGGCGGGGTTAATCCAGATGTTTTTGCAGGTTTCGGTGAGCGTTCGCCGGGTTTTGCGGTGAGTGTTCATCAGGTTTGCGGCGGCTTTTCCCTGCACTATGACGGCCCTGTGGTGCTTGCTGAATACACCGCAGGGTCGTCGAAATGGGATCGCCAAATCACACCGAATTGAAGAGAACGAAAAGTCACCAAACGTGCGGTGACTTTTCAATTCTCTTTGACTAACCCTGATAGAAAACACAGTGTTCCTGTGTAATTCCTTCCACCGTCCAAGCCGGATCACTTCCCACAGTGTCACATCTGTCTCCATGGCGTCCTATGGACTCCTGGAGCTGGTAACAGTGGCGGTGTGCAGCTCCGCTGGTGTTATCATCCTGCGGCTCCAAAGTATTACAACTCAAGCTGCAGAAAAAGCAACTAGATCAGAATATAGACGATAAAGGCAAAACACGAATGGAAAATGTCAAATTGCATAGGCATATTCTGTAGCACCTACGCGGAATGATGGATCGGAGTTGCATCTATGCGCAGATCCAATCCATTGGCTGTCTCTCTGAGACCAATCTCTACTGCAATTGTTCTCAGAGGGTGACGTCGGTACACTTTCTGCATCCTGACGCCACTGGTGACCGATCAGGTGACCGTCAGACAGGAAATTCAAAAATCCTGGCTGCTGGTGACACTGGGTGGAGGAAGCTCTTCCACTTCATCCAATAATTCTGCCAGACCAGGGGGAGAAGGAGGACACTCCTCACATCCTAACCACTGTATATCAATAAAGTGGAGTGTCCCTTTAACGTCTCAGTTGTGATCTGGCCTCTTGTTTTTTTAACTTTTAATTTGTGTTCCAATTTAGTCTGTAGAAGTGCAGTGTCCTGCTCCAGCATTCTGCCTTTATCTGAATACTGTACAGAAGTATTGCAAATAGTGATCAATAATCTTATCTGTGTGCTTTCCCGTCTACTGTTACAATCTTTCTTGTGAGACAAGTTACAGCCTTTAGAGTGAACACTACCAGGCTTCTCTATTTGAGCATGTGTTTAATATCTGGTATACCTCAAACCACAAGAGACTGTGGTGTGCTTTACCAGTCAATAGAAATCAGACATCCACACCACCTACACGCCATTCTTGAGGTAGATACGGCCTGAGAATACTGGACCACTTGGGATTTAGAGTAGTTGTGCACATGAAAGACTTTATTCATCCTATGTATCTCAAAGGATCCTGTTTGCTCAAGGTCCCTGTTAAATAGGGGATTAAAATAGTTTGTTGATATTAAGACATTTGAGCTGGCAGCTGTGCTCTTCTCCCAGGTACAAGTGTAGCATTTAAGAGGCAGCCCATAAAAGACGGAAGAGAGAGCCACTCCACAGCTCATCCAAAAATGCAAAGAATCCACCTCTGTCATCAGAACATCTCTTTACAACATGGCTAATTGAGAACCTATCTGCGTGTAACGGATTGGGGCCCGGGGATGTAACATTGATTGATGTCCCATAGAACATTGTATATCATAGCAGGAAAACCTTGCTGGTCATGGAAAATGGGGCCAGTGCTCATGCTCAATTAATCTTGAATGTTATTAGGAAATTAATCTATAATCCTGAAGAAAGGAATGTTTCTTTTTTTAAACCCAGTTTTTCAAGACTTATAGTATGTCAGTAAGTAGTGATGCCTTTTTATTGGACTAACGTTACATTCAAGACGAGCTTTCAAGAGTATTCCTCTCTGCTTCATGTCTGGAAGCTATACTCACACACATATATATATATATTTGTTAACGTTTAAGGGGGGTGGCAATAAGCTCGCTTAAGAAAGCCAGAGACAATACTGCAAAACTAGGAATGTCAGGTAATTTTTGAACTCATGTATTTCACACAAGATGCATTTGTTTACAATCGAATAACCGCTATATTCTCTTCCAGTGTAGTGACTGTATGAATGTTTTGCTTTTGTTTTTTTCCTTCTAGCTCCCATTACGCAGGGCTCTGGAGTCAATTTTCAAATTGGTGAGCCACTAAGCCAGCCATACTATCATGACATGAACTCTGCAGTCAGCTTACAGCGTTCACTGTCTTCACCACCAAGCAGGTATGCAATATGGCCAAGCAATTATCTGTATTATGTTACTTAATACAAATATGTTCAGGGCATTTCTCTGGCCCTTCTATTGGATATTTTGTATCACTTTCTATATGACATATTAATATCACTCCAATATATATATATATATATATTGATTTATATATATATTTATTTTAGATTGGATAAGCCATGTTAGTCCAGATGGCAAAACCAATGTACAGTAGTACATATCCTATTTTAATGGACTAATGCTAGATTTAAACGACACACTTTCGAGAGTATACCTCTCTTCTTCAGGTCTGAACGCTATACATAAGAAGCAAAATTGCAAATTACTTGAATCAAGTAATTGTGGTAGTTTGGCTTTTTCAAAGTTACCAAGTGTTTTATATTGTTTATCATCTGGACAGCAGGGTGACCTCTGCTTAATAAACACAAAAATCATGATTGTTATATATATATATGCGAAAATCAGTCATTCCGGGCTTTATTTAATTTGTGCAATCACTGAAACTAATCTATAATCCTTACAGTCCTAACCTCAACATCTGAGGAAAGGGATTTAGGGGTTATTATTTCAGAGGATCTAAGGGTAAGTAGTCAATGTAATAGAGCAGCAGGAAATGCTAGCAGAATGCTTGGTTGTGTAGGGAGAGGTATTAGCAGTAGGAAAAGAAGTGCTCATGCCACTGTACAGAGCACTGGTGAGACCTCACTTGGAGTACTGTGTGCAGTACTGGAGACCGTATCTCCAGAAGGATATAGACATCTTAGAGAGAGTTCAGAGAAGGGCTACTAAAATGGTGTACGGCTTGAAGGAGAAAAGTTACCAGGAAAGGCTTAATGATCTTAACATGTACAGCTTGGAAAAAAGACGAGACAGAGGAGATATGATAGAAACATTTAAATACGTAAAGGGAATCCACAAGGTAGAGGAAGGGAGTATATTTAAAAGGAAACAAAGTAGCAAAACAAGAGGACATAGTCTTAGATTAGAGGGGCAAAGGTTTAAAAGTAACATCAGGAAGCATTATTTTACTGAGAGGGTGGTGGATACATGGAACAACCTTCCAGTTGAAGTGGTAGAGGCCAAAACAGTAATTGAATTTAAGCAGTCATGGGATAGGCATAAGGCTATCCTAAACAAAAGATAAATCCAGGTAAAGTATCCATGTAATTGGGCAGACTAGATGGGCCGAAAGGTTCTTATCTGCCGACATTTTTCTTTGTTTCTATAACTTATTGGGCCCTATTACAAACGTAACGCTAGCTTAAGTGCCTTTAACACATGACCTCCCTAACGGTATTGCACTCGTTTGCGCGTGCTCTACTATACTTTGTGCTTCCTTTGCTTAACATGGGGAGTGCAATCAGTAATTAGCGTTAGGAAAGTCCTAACGCAAATTATGCACTGCTGCAGTTAACTGATTGAAAAGTTAGCACCAGCTACTAGCTGTGGTTAACTGATTCCGCTTCTGCAGATTCAGTCAGCACCAGCTGAAAACCCCACCAAAAATCAGATCCTCACCCTCTGATCCCATGGTGCTCCTGGCTGATGGGAGCAGAGTGAGACTGGGGACAAATAGTCCACAGTCTCCCTCTCAGACACACACCGCGGTCCTGCACATCACGGCAGTTCACGTGGCCCGGCAGCAGAACCCTCAATAGATTCCTTTGGACTCCAGGAGGTGGAACTCGTGGCGGCGCGTTAGCGATGCTTTAAGTATCCAGGGGGCTAACGCTGCATTACGGGTTAGGCTGCTGAATCCGTGCCTGCCCCATAATATAGAGCTAAAATGGGGACGCTAAGGAGAAACCTGCAGGTGCAGGTTTTCCATCTTTGTGTCCCCGTTTTAGCTAAACTATGTTTTATAGCCCATTGTGTTTTCAGCTGCGGTTTGGGTGAGTTATATAACGACATACTGGCATTTCGATTCCACATAAGTTTGGTTTAGTGATTGTCATTTGTGCATCTTTAATGGGAATTTTGGCTTTTAGTGATTCAATTCGAATGTACTGGTAAGCCAAATGCGAAATAAATATAAAATGCTGAAAGGTATTGGCTCTTTTGGCAGGGAAACAGGAAAAATCACGTTGAATGCCCTCAATTTTTATATTAGTGTTGGTTTAAAACCAGTAAACCCTAACCTTAAAGATAATCTTAACTCTAAAAGTACTGGACACCAGTGGTTACTTTTAAGGTTAGTGTTACTTTTAGGGTTACTAACAGGGGTTAGAGACAATTTCATGCAAAAAATCTTTTTTTCCGGTCATATTACAGGCCCGATTTTTATTTTTTATTCTCTCCCCCCCCCCTTCTAAAAGGAGACTTTTATCGGATTTTATCTGTGGCCAAATCTGTTTGAATTAGCTGACATTTTGGAAAACAGATTTGTTGAAACTCACCAATAATTTTTTTTTGTTTGTTTAAATCGACCTGTCTTAATTCAAGAAGCATCGGAGAAAGAAGAGGTGTTTCATTTATAGCTATAAAATCAATAAACAGATCTACCCCAGCAATTCTTTCTTCCCATGTCAAGATGTATTTCCAGCACTGAAAGGACATTGAATGCTGGATTGTTTTTTTAGATTGTATACTCTGTTAGAAAATAACATTGATGCCAAAGATATCCCGTGAAGCTTCTTTTTAGTTCTTTGTATTACATATAAATGCGCAATACATTTCATATGTTCTAAACCCATACTTCTTCCCAACAGATGGGAATTATACACTCAATTATGCACTAAATTTATCTTCTGTTCTAATTTAGCAAAAGACCCAAGACCATTTCAATAGATGAGAATATGGAACCAAGTCCAACAGGGGATTTTTATCCTTCTCCTAATTCACCAGCAGCTGGAAGCCGATCATGGCATGACAGAGATCAAGGTAACTAATAGCACAATATGGTGTACTCGGTCAGTAACAAACACAAACCCCATCTGCGTGTGCCCTGAAATATAGTAACTTCTCAGTCCAGTTTTCAGTAGTGTAATACTGTCTTCTTTTCCGGTGCTGTGGTGTCTCTTGTTCTCTTCTGGCTGGCCAGCAGTCCACTGCTTGAAGCAGGTTGATTTTGATACATGCACATCTAGCCTGCATACAGCTACAGGCTGATGCATTAGAGCAGTGGTTACCAACCCCTGTCCTCAAGTACCCCCAACAGGCCAGATTTTAAGGATTTCCTTGGGGAAATGCAGACTGAATCCTGCAATCACTGAGCAGCAAATCGTATCACCTGTGCTGTGCTTCACATATCTGGAAAACCTGACCCGTTGGGGTACTTGAGGACCGCACACAGTTGGGAACCACTGCATTAGAGGTATAAAAGAGTCAGCCGGTTGAATCAACAACTCCTCCATAAATTACATTAGTCCGTATTTGCCTGCTGACTTACCTTTTGGCCTCAGTGGATCCAACCTCCTGAAGGCTGTCCAGAAGCAGCTGATTGACAACCTCCTAGGTAGATGAAAGGTCTATGCTTTCAACCCCTTTGCTGCGGATGACGTTTGGGGAACGTCCTCATTGACTCCCGCTATATGCGGAGGACGTTCCCCACACTTCACTCGCAAGCGGGAGCCCCTCTGTCGGAGTCCCGTGGTGTTCTGGCTTCAGGGAAGCCAGACGCTGAATATAGGCTGGCCCCTGACGTCTGACGCAATGCGCGATGATGTCATTTCCAGGCCACCCCCCCGGCAATGCCAGGAGATTGCCTGAAAGGGAGGGGGGGATCCTTTTGGATCCCTCTCCCTCCTGATCGGGAGGGTTTAAAGTAAAAAAAAAAAAGGCACCGATTTGAAGGGCAGTGTCTGCCTTTTAAAGCAATGCCCTTTTTTTAACCCCTTAAGTACCAGATCGCGATCTAGCTCCAGTGGGGGCCGCCATCTTGGATGGCGGCTCCACCTCCGGGTTCCCCTTGCCTCCTGATGTAGCGTGCATAGCGTGATGATGTCAGAAAGCCGGGGAACCCCTAGCTGCCTAGCTCCCAAGGAAATCCCCTGGTGGAGATACGGGGTTCTCTTTGAACCCCGATATCTCCAGAGCCATGGCAACTAGGGGGCCATGGAGGGTGGCATTCGTAAGGCCTGAGCATGGCCTTTCTAATGGTACCAAACATGACCAGGTTCAAAGTGTGTTGTTTTTATTAATGCAGCAATATTGTTCGCATTTCAATTATATTGTGAACAATGATGCTGCACTAATGATTTTTTTCTATGGGTGCGTTTGCTAAAAATCACGTAATTCCCCACAAAAAATTTAACGAGTCCCCATTTCTAATTTTTGTACAAGCGAACCCCATAGAAAATATAACCGCAAACGCTCATGTGATAAAATGGGAAAAAAAAAACCACTTTATACGCTGTAGATGATTAAAAATTCAAATATTATTGCATTTTTTGTTATAATATTCAGGCAGGACATGACGTATACATATAATAATGATATATTATGAATCTGCCGAGTCTGCTGGAAAGAACGAAGTATAATATGTCTGGGTCATATAATAAAATGTAAAATGTGTTTAAATCGCGTTTAAACATGATGAGCGAAAGCAGTAAAAATGAGCTCAGCATACACCGGTGAAATGCCTCGGCAGTGAAGGGGTTAAGGTCTGTCTCCAAGGTGCAGGGCAGCTGTAAAAGGGAAGATGGGACACAGTAGCCACAGTGACCATTTAAATACACTTGACTCGTCATTGTGGCAAGACTGTCTTTTGTAATGTTTCAGATCTTTGAGTAGGATTGCATCCATACAACTGTCCTAGGACAATCAGCAGGGTCTTATAGTAATTGATGTATAGACATACACACGCACACACTCTCACTTTTCAAGGCAATTTATAGCAGTGTAATAAACATGTATGTAATCCAAGTCATGTATGTATGCATAAAACCGGTATACAATGTATACTTTAGTTTTGCATTTCTTACTAGATATTATTTTTCAGTGTTTCAGTCTTAACATTAAAACCTTCCTCCTCCCAAATTAAAGAAGCCTAAAATGCAGTTGTTCTCAACTACGTAAGGTTTTCACGGAAACCTTTTACATAAGAAAGCTGCTTATTACTAGGCATATTTTCCAGCAGGTGTACTCCTCTCCATATTAGCCAGCAAATCTGTTAAAATATACTTTAGTCCTTTCTTTCCACGCTTTCTCTGCAAAATGAAATGCCACAGATTACTGCCACTTCACACATCTCCCGAGTTGCACCTTCTTAATTAATATCTGACATTAGATGTTGTTTATAAATCTCATAAACATGTTTTCATTTGTAAGGCAGTTAAGAGAAGCAGCGTTGAGAAAAGAAATTGCGTTCTCAGTAAAGCAGCATCTTTGTGGCTCTAATGGTACCATTACAGTAATCCTCCGGCTTTATTGGTTCCTTTTCCCTGGCAGTTATTTAATTGTATTATCCATTTGATGCGATCAGAGATGTATCTTAGAAGCCAAAGACATAACAAATTGTCTGAGTACTTCATTAAAGACTATCTTCCAGATATTGACACTAGGATGACGAATCTTACCAGTAGCAGAGCTGAGTGTGCAGGTTTAACGCTGTCAAATGTCAATAGCTGCTGTCCTGACATGAACTCTTGGTGTGTTGTACCATACGTTATTGCATGATTATCTGGCTGCCTTTGATCCGCATAGGGGATCGGTATAATAGTCTTGTGTATTTGTCTTACATTCGCTGTCCCATCTTCGCTCGCATAATGTATATCGAGTTTTATAGTGACTCTCATTTAAAACACCAAGCATTTATTACAGCTTTGATATTTAGTAACTGCAGTAATTTAGTTTCTTCGGAATATGCACAGTATTAGATCTAGATATAAACGTACCAAAAAACTGCATAATAGAAAAAAATAACATTAACGAGCAAAATCCACATGTAACAGGAAAAAAAATCAAGCGAATGTATAAATAGATGTAAACCCCACCCCAAACAATTCTTTTTTGTTTTCCTGTTCTCGCCCAGACACAATTTAGTGTAAAGAAGCTTTTTTATTTACTTAAAGGTATAACATTAACATGCACAGCACTTTATCACTGCATCTTTAATATATATATTTGTGTACACCTATATAATGGACAGGCGACACTGTTTAATGATGTTCTCTTTAATTAATTAGAGTGGTTGTTGTATTTTGAGCATATACTGTATTCATCCTCATTGCTTTTTATACATCACTTGGATTTGACTTTTTAAACCATTAGCATGATCACACTATGTGCTTATGGATGGTTAATATAAAGGTGTTTGCAATATACCGTGCAGGAACAGAGGATTTTATTATAAATGATTTACAGTATGTGTAGGTTGATATTTCTCTTGTACACACAGTGCTATGCATTGTACCACACTTAGAAATGCTTTAATGCAGTGGGTTAGAGGGTTTGCTGTAGTGTGTAAACCATCCCTTAATGACCACTCTCATGTTACAGTAACACCTTGTATCTGCATTGTACAGGAATCTTCATCATTCTAACCCCATGAATTTTATCCCTGTACAGCAGGGAGTGACCCCAGAGCTCTCCTTGTATCCCCCCCCCTCTCCCTGGCTGTTGTACAAGTCGGTTGAGCCTTTTTTTGTTACATTGAGAGTGGGAGTTGTTACTTGCAGCTTCATTACAGTACTACAGGGTCACAGGAGTGAGATCTCACTGAGAATCTTGTTTCTCTAGAGAGAACACTAATTTGGCATTTGAAAGGTATGCAAGAGGGGTTTTATTTGCTATTGACTAGTTTTCATTGTATTACAATGCAGTATTGTGTATACACAATTTTGGAATAAAAGGGTTAAACCAAGGAAGGGAATTGGCACCAATTATGACTGTTTAAAATAAATCTTATTCGAGACCCACATGTGATTTGGTCTTGGATCAGTGGTTGGGTCCCACTGTTTTAAATCCATTCCTTTCCATGATTTAAAATGGAATTGTTGATTTCTTTTTGAACTTCATTAATCTGCTGTTTCCTAGAATCTTAATTAAAACTCCGCTTCAAACCCATTTTGCTGTTTAGCGAGAATGGACAGCCAGACCAGCAGTGCATGGGTAAAGCTGATCTATCCTCATCATCCCAGCTCTGATGTTCTCCCTCCCTTCATCCTCAAGCAATTAAACGTCCTATATTGATTCTTTTATGGAGCAAGGCATTTTAATTCTTAACATTAATAAGCTGCAGAGGCCAAGAGCTTGTCCTCCGAGACATGTAAAGTCTTACCTGGGCCAGCTCTTTAATGGGGGCTAGGGTTTACTCCACAAGCTGCTTAATGTAGATATTAGTTTCTCTTGATGTTGTGGCTTGTTTCGCACACATGGTAAGGCTTTTTAATGACATGTTTTTTTCCAGCCAGGCTGAGGAGGGAGACCTTTCTGTAGAAGCAGTGGGTGAGACGCTATCGTATCTCTGCGGAGCAGCGTGCTTTATTATTAATACCGCTTCTAAGCATTGTAAAGCCTTTACATTAAGGGTTATTAAAGGTGGTAACTATCAAGGCTATTCAGAGAGAGGTGAAAACCTTGAGAATTGCCAGGAGAATGAACAATCTAGACCAAATAGCCAATTTAGAAAGCGAGATAAATGGGAGAATTTTTCTGCTTTGACTATTTTGACGTAGAATTTTCACATTTCCAGTCATTCTCAAGGTTTTCACCTTTCTCTGAATAACCCTGTTAGAATAAAAATGTCATTGTTAGAAGAAAATCGATTCCACTCATGTACACAAATGTATGCGTTAGATGGGGTCAGTACATATTTAACTTTTTCTAACCTCGATCTTCTCACTTTTTTGCTTTATTTTCCTTTTAATTGCTTTTTTCTTCCTGATTCTTCCACTAAACTAAAATTGTAACAAACATACATACATACATACATTTAAAACAAGAGAAATCTCAATGTATCCTTCCTGGTAAAATCCTTTCTAAAAAAAAAAAAAAATTAAGGAGGATAAAAAAAGTGAGATTAAAATCCTCCTCTACGCAGATTTATAAGTGATCGCAAAAACCTTTAGATGTCTAATCAAATCGGAGCTTTGCTTTATGTAGCAGGGCATTGTGGTTTGGACATGCAAATGAAGTCCACAATGTTTCACTTCTTTGTCACTAAAACCTTCTTTAGTGCAGACGCTCCGCATGGCTTTGCAGTGCCAGGCAAAGTAAGTCTGACTTCCATGGACTTGGAAATGGCTTTCAGAATGTCTTTTGAGTGAGGGAATATACGAACTTAAATGATAGTCCACTGGGATGTCGTCATCTCGGCAGCATATTCTCTGTGATTTGCAGTCAGTCACCGATTCAATATTGTTAGTATAACATTACCCCGAGGAAATGTCCTCATTTGTACTTTAACCATATTTGTACATATAAAAGGAAAGAAAGAAACTGTTCTGTGGATTTTTTTTGTCAGATGGCCTTTCTGGTAGAATGGGGCAGATAAATCAAACCTCTTGTTATGGCATGCAGTGTAGTACAACACCACACCGTTACTTTATGTACTAATAGTGTGTGGTGGGATGTGTGGCAGCAGGTACTGTTTAAAAGCAAATAGGATCTTAAGAAAGGATTAGATTGGCTACTAAAGCATACATCACTGGTTTGATGGATACAGCACATGCTAGACACTGTCCATGACTGCTTGGCTGGTCCAGTGCTGGGGTCTTTAGTACATTTTGTAGGCCATGAATTGGTTTTCTTTCAGTAAACTCTGAATACAATGTCCTGGTGTAAGTTCGGAGGACACCAATGAGTGGGTCACCCAGTTTTACACCCCATTCACACTGTGCAATTTTTATCGCGCTGATTTTGCTGCGACATCGCAGCAAAATCCGCATGACGTCGCGCTATGTAGTTTCTCCAATGCATTTCAATGGAGCTGTTGAAATCTTGCTGCGCGATGTCGCAGTAGCATGTCGCTGGTACATGACCCTTTTTTTGCGATTTGCGATTTTGCCATTTGCATTGGTGGTGCTTTGCAAAATCGCGCAAAACCGCGACATTGCGCTACATTATAGCTCTATGTTGCAAATATGAAAATCGCGCAGATAATCGAGCGATTTTCAAATCGCACAGTGTGAACGGGGCCTTAGGGTTTATACTACCTATGCTCATTCAGCGGGAACAGGTTACAATGAAGTTCTCTGCCAAATGTCAAATCACACATCAGTTTAAATAAAAAAACTAATATCCAAGCTTTTGGCCTGCTAAATAATCAGAATGTCTTTCTCTTATGTCTTGACTCCAGCAGTATCTCTTCTGGCAGCCAACCAGCTTTACCCTATTATGAGACCTGACAGATATCTAATTAAATCCATTATACCCATAGGCATGTGCAGGGGGTGTGCCTGGTGCACCCAGGCACACCCTAACATTGGGGAAGAGGTCCTCTTCCTCCTCCTACGTTCATATTTTAGATGTCCCTTATCTGGTTCAACATAAAAACTGACTGACTGTATCTCTGATTACAGGCTTGTTATTTCTTATGAAAAATGTGCATTTTGTGCAAATTCTTCTAAACCTATGTTGTCATTTAATAAATATTCAATGGGTGCACACCCTCATGTAACGGGCTGCGCACGCCAGTGATTATATCCAGGGATCAAGTCCTAAAAAAAAGGTGTGGGAACTCGCTTGGAATTCTGTCCCGCAATTAGCAATAATCATCTCGCAATGAACACAAACACACGCTCAAATCTATTTATGTATATATGTGGATTTTAGCAAAAATGTATGGTAAAACACATATTTATTGTGAATTAACAGGGAAAGATCTGAATATAAGCTTATAATGTATGCGATATATGGGAACTCTGTTCCCTCTGCAAAAATAGTGGAGGAACTACGTTTCCACACATTCCCCCTCGACCTGACCCCTGTTTACACATCATGTGAGGAAAAGACTTCAGTATGTCTGTACACCAATGATACCTTGCCCTGGGCCATACTGGATTAGGACGCCCCCTTGTGGCAGCATAGATAATGTGGCTGACCCTCGAGATAATGCGGGTGTCTAAGGCACAACAGAGTAACTTGTTTTATTGTATGTGTAATTGCAAATTGTAATCAATTAACTTCCAGAATGATTAACTCTCTTACTGAAAGGCTTTCCCCTAAAGGGAATGTTGCTGTTTGCTGTAGTCTGGTCTTGGTAGACATAACGCTGTGAAGGAGATCGATTAGGGAGTCAGAGCGTTCTTTTCCATTTTTCATCCAAACGGACACAAACCGTTTGATATTTAACACCCTCAAAGATGAAGCACTACTGCCCTTTCATTGTCTATGGATCAGGACATTTCCTCTGTATTACATAGAAAATCAAAGCAAATACACATCACAATAGTCCTTTTAATAATTTTTTTGATCAGATATTATTTAGTAAAATAATTTAATTCTTTGCGCTCTACCCATAGATGCAAAGGACATGCCATTGCATAGTTCTTGCAACCTATAAAAGATTCAGAGCACTCCAGTATTCTAAAGTCTGAAAGAATTTAAAAACCCACATAGAATGGATGATGGAGACATGGTTACAAAATATGACGGGTTTAAAAATTACATGGTTATTGAACATTTAGAAGATGGAAAAGGTTATCGCTTACACTCACATGCTCTGGAGCCCTAAGAAGGTGTGGATCAATATCATTTGCGTTAAGTGAATATATATGGGGTGCATCACCCTATAGACAGACAAACCTTCAGTGTCAGTGAAGAATAAAAATATTTTTATCAATGCTTTTAAAACAAAACAATAAATAGAATAAAACAAATTGGATTTCACCTAGTGCTTTATCAGGTTTTGCAGCTATTAAAATAAATCTCACAAAATTCTTCATCGATGCTAAAGATCATTGAACAAGCATTATAAGCACCATTAACCCCTTCACTCCCAAAGTTGAGTTATCTGGATATTTTGTATTGTAATACATTTAAAAGCACTCATTAGCATATCAAAACCCAATTTTCACTCCTTTCTAAAGCAAGATTATTGTGTCCCCTTTGGAGAAATGAAATCCACTGTGTTATCTACCTCCAGACTCCCTTCAGAGAGATAAAACTTGTTGCAAATAGCAGCCCCAAACCACACTGTAACAAAATGTTCAAACACATTACTGCTGCATCGCAACAGCCAGGTAGAGGGCAGAATACGGTGAGAGCTCTGGGGTCACTCACTGCTCTACAGGGATTAAGATTCAGTTGGTTATAATGACTGAAAATCCCTGTACAGTACAGATACGAGGTATTACTGTAATTTCCATGTACAGGCATTATGCAGGTACATACAGATAATATTATTATATTCTATTGGTATTTTTTGGAAGCTGCATTACTAATAATATCATTATGATCAGTACAAATCCCTGTAAGCAGGAGATATGAGCATTTTTACTATTTATCTTTATCACAGTTACAGTATATGACACAAAGGCCATTTCTGCCTGTATGCTGACAATGCAGACCCCGTGTGTGACATTCTGTGAGATGAGGGACACCACCTTGAGTTCAGAATCTCATTCCAGCAATATCTCTGTAATGGATAAACGAATACCTGAAAAATTTAAAATGAGCAAATTTACATTATTTACACTTTTAACTATCTCAGAACAACAATCTTTGCCATTGTTCTATTTTACCCTATATTTAATTGTTAACTTTGTATTTCATGTTTCAGATAAATGTTATGATAAAAATGTTATGATGAAAACATTTTCAACAAAAATTGCTTGGTATTGAAGAGGTTAATCCTACCTTTTCTGTAGCCACGTTTGAGCAGTATTTAATGTATCAGCCATTTATCCTGGGGCATACATTGTTCTCTTATAAGAGTAGTAGGAAATGCTAAGGGGAATGCCATGAAAATCACAATTACATTTTATAGATATATAATGCTGCTTTTCCAATTTATAAAAATAAAAGGCAGGGATGCTTTTCCCACACTTTGCTGCAAAGAAAGATTAGCAGAAACTTTTTGACGCACCTCCATGTGATGTGGCACTAAAAATCCTGCATGTCTTCTGTCATGCCATACAGATAAGGGAAGCATGCTTGTCTTTAGTGGTTAATAGATAGTCCCATAACACTGAAAAAACAGTGAGTTATGTGTCACTCCAAGGCAAAGGCAGGAGGTCAGAAACTCCATTCACACATCTTCAGGGCCTTTCCACACCTGCAGCTCATAGCAGAGGAAAGATCTGCCAAATGGAAACCATCATTACATACATTGTCATCGTTGAGAAAACGATGGCCTGAGAATGAACTGTGAGTCACTGGGAAAAATCTAATTATTAACAACAATAGCACCATTTTATGCACAAAACTATCTTTTAAAAACACATGTTGTAAGATCACTCTTCCCTCTTTGTCAAATGTAAATTCCTATTAAGGCATTCAATGGAGTGTCGTTATATAACGGATGAGTGTAAGGCAACAGTGCTATTGTCACTAGTTAATGCCTATTACATATCATGCTTCTGAATTACCACACATTCCACTCCTGTGTTTCCCACATTGCTTCAGATTTTCCATTTGAATTCCGCAAAAAAAAAAAGAAAGAAAGAAATGTCCTCTCAATTTCAACTGCTTTTATTTCCGGCAAACCTATGTAAATATCTGTATGAACATAAAGAGGTTCACCAACTGAGACACAACACTGAACACGTTTCACAGACGTGATGAACGGACATGGAATAATGAGTGAATTGGGGAGAGGGGTCGAATCCCCCCAAGTGACAGTCAGGATCTGGTGTGGCTTACGAGCCCACAGTCCAGCTTCTCTCAGCCTAGTGTGGATAGTCTGAGCACTGACAGAGGAATTGTGCTGGTCTAACTGTGGCAGTTGTTGTTATCCTGTATCTGTCCCGCAGGTATGATAGTCAGGTGTTACAATCCCTTGCAGGTGTTCTTACATGTGGTCTGCCACTGCAAAGACAATGCCCTAGGTAGTGTGCATTACAAACATTGCAGTTTATTGCCCTGACCACATGTGGGCTTCCCTCATGCCTCCCTGCAGTGTGCCTATGGCATGTTCAGCCTGGTGAGCAGGCACCCTCGGCATCTTTCCTTTGGTGTTTTTCTGAGTCCGTAGAAAGGTCTCCTTTGGTCCTGAGTTATTTTACCGGTAGCCTTAATTCCCTGCGATGTGTAAACTGTTAGGGCCCTATTCCCTAGGTGCAGCTAAAATGCATGTTTTCCCGTAGCATCCCCATTTTAGCGTAATTTACCTCGGCAGGTGCTGCCTCAGCAGCTTGCCCCAGAACGCAGCGCTACCCGCAGTGATACTCGAGGTAACGCTTCTGCGCCACCACGAGTATCACCTCCTGGAGTCCATGGGACTCCATGGAGGGTTGTGCTTCCGGGCCGTGAGCCCTGCGTGATCTCGTTCCTGCACGATGGCGGATGGAGACTGGGAACTATTTGTCAGTCTCACTCTGCTCCACGAAAGGAGAAGCAGTGGATCGGGCCACTGTTCTTGCCGCAGGATGAGAGGCGAGTATTGGATGTATTGGGTGGGGGGTTGAGGGGGTGCTAAATGATTTCGCAAAAGCAGAATCCGTTTGCACCAGCGTTTAGGTGTCACAAAAATTTTGGCTTGCGCATCACTGCCGGAATTAGTGCTAGCACTTTGTAATACCTTATTTATCCTAACGCTAATTACTGATTGCGCTCATGTTAAGTATAGTGTGCGCAAAGTACAGTGAGCTTGCGCAATCTAGCCAATCATCGATGCGCTCATGGATTTTTCGCGGGAATAGCGTTCTAAAGGTAATATGGGGGCATGATCCTAGCGTTACGTTTCTCCCTGAACGTTAGTGTTCACTGTGGAATAGAGGCTTAAAGACCACTCACCAGGTGCATGAACACAAATTGATTATGGTTCATTTATCCAGCTTGGAAAACATTGTTTATTTGGATTTTACAAAATTATCTTTCAAATACACTGTCCTGACAAAAAGATGTTTCTTTTTTTGCTGATTTTACATGTCCTGGGCTGAATGTTTAGTCCACCACTTCTTAACTAAGCTAGAAATTCAGGAGAAATGAAAAGGAGATGCAAATTCCTAGAATACTTTATTTTTCCTCCCAGATGTGCATGAACATATTTTAGGAGAGCATTTAGCATTTAGTCCCCTGGAAAAGCAGTAAAATCGATAAAACTAATTTGCTTTCTAGTTAAGTGGTTCACGTTAATGACATTCTTCAGTGATGACTCCTACTGGAGGCTCACACTACTTCTGATGATCGTACAGAAATATTCTGAAGCTCAAAGAATCCAAACAGAATTAATAAACCCAGGACATACTTGAAAACGAGAGAAATCTCAATGTATCCTTTCTGGTAAAATACTTTCTCAAAAAAATAATAAAAAAAAATAAGCGACTAAAGGTCATATGTAATATCTGATTGGCTCACAAATAACACATTTAGAAATAAAAACATGTGTGTGTTGAGCATGTCATTTATAAACATATTTCGTGAAATATTATCAAAAAAATAAATGCATATCACCATGCCTGATCTGATCTCTCTAACACCACTTTGTCACGGTTCCCGGATCCCACCACGCAGTCCTTAAAGCCCAACACTCCACAGAGCCAAAAAGCTACCAACACAGTAGCCGTAGAACAATCCCTAACTGTCTGGTCCTTAAAAATTGGCCAGGTATAAGTATTCTAGCTAGACAGAAAGGGTTAAAGGAACACTCTACTCAAAAAATCACCCCCCCCCCGTTTTTTTATCCTAACCTATCCCTATTCCCTTAATAAATCTTTAGATTTTTTTTTTTTTTGTAACTGTGATACTTACCCTAAAATCCTCTTGTTTCCAGCGGCGTCTTTTTTTTTTTTTTTTATACTCACCTCCCTCCTCTTCCGCTCCCGTCCTTCTTGCTGCGTCTTGGCTTCTGGTTTACGTGAGAAGCGCGCATGCGCGCCTCTCACATAAGCCAGCCAATCGGCAGGCTTCCTCCCGGCTCCCTCTGAGGATTAGTGTTGCGCGCAAGAGGATGCGCGCAACACTAACCCTCAGAGGGAGCCGCCAGCTTCTGCGGTGAGTAGGAGACGTCATCGCGCTGAAAGCGCGATGACGTCTCCTACTCGGCAAAAGTCGGCAGAAGCGGGAAATATGATTCCCGCTCTGCTGACTGACAGCTGGGAGGGCGGAGTAAAGTTCTCCGCCTCTCTCAGCTGTTTTCAGCATTTACAGCTGAACCGCTGAGCGGAGGGAGGGGGGACAGAGGGCAGGATACTCCGGGCATCATGACCACCTAACATAGCTTAGGTGGTCATGTTGCTTAGAGTATCCCTTTAAGCAAAGACAATGTCGTAATACAAAACCAGGTCAGCAACACGGGGGTAGTCAGACGAGCCAGAGTCAGGAATACAGAGAATAGAATAGTCAAATGGAATAGCCGGGTCGATATCAGTGCAGTAGCATAGTACAAGGAAAATAGTCTAGGGCAACGGAAGGCAGAATGGTCAGAAAACAAGCAGAGGTCAATAACAGGTTAAATCACGAGAGAATTCAGGTAAAGGGAGCTCAGGTATGGATAACCACGATCTGGCACTGCTTAGAAGGAACTGTGGGTTTTTAAAGACCTTCACCAGACTGCGCCCCCCTCTCAAGCCGCGCCTCATGCAGCCACCTCCCCACCTGTCTCTATTTAAACCGGGTGTTGGTCAGCGAGCAGCATCAGACATGCTGCCTTCAAGCACACTGGAGAGGCTGGAAGCCCCCAACGTTACACACTTATGCTTTGACCATGAATATTGCCAGAGGATAGTTGCATTGTTGTGGGCCACAATTTAGTACATATAGGGCCACATTACATTCTTAACACAAAAATCCTTGCACAAAGTGAAAATCTTTGCGGCAAGCGTTAAAGTTTTGCGCGCGCAAATCATCGTTGGAATTACAATCCTCGTGCGTTTTTTCATCCGACGATCAATTGCGCATGCAAACAGGACGCGCCCAAATGCACGCGCAGTACCGTCTCGCACAAAAATCCTTGCGCGCGCAGTCTTTTTTTGAGATTCAGCCAATCAGAATTAAGAACCACACCTGTCTCACGTTAACAAATTGCGTCTGCCACTGTCAATCCGAGCATATATACTGCAGCAATAATACAAGCACACACAACTTCATCCATTGTATTGGTTTGGTATGAGTTGAATGGGTCACTGTGCTTTGGTGCGTTCCTTTTTATGGGTTTGGATATTTGGGGTTAGCCAGGTTGTTCAAATTTGCCATTAGCAACAGGTTCTAGGAGTTGCTAAAATTATGGGCGCAAAGGCTATGCGGTAATTACCGCAAAATAGATTGTAATACCATCCTTTTACCAGCGCACATTCGCATTTGCGCTCACAATGTTAAGTATAGGACGCGCGCAGTACAGTAAGCTCACGCAGGGTTCGCGCAGGTTCACCCGCGGTAGACGATTGCGCGCGGTTGTTGCGCTGACTATGTAATACTAGATTCGGTGCAAATAGTTTTACCCCACGTGTTAATGATTATTTGCGCCAGCGCAAACGTTTGCTTGAAGATTGTAATTTAGCACAGAATGTGTAGACTACTAGAAAACTGTATATACACCTAATATTATTTCATTACTTCATCCCACCCTTATATCAGTAATGGTCTGTGAAGCTTCAAATTATGTGTTCTTTCCTATACTGGTGGAATAATGTTATCTTCTTAAAGGGACACTATGCACTGTGACCACTTTATTTTAATTGAGTGATCACAATCCCCTGAACATCCTCCCCACTTTACCCCCTGGGGGTGCTGTTGGAGGGCTGATTCAGCCCTCCCAGTGCAGGAGCTTATCTTTTACTTGAAGCTCAGATAGGCTTTCTCTAACCTAAACTTCAGGCTTTGGGACCTGGTATAGGGAATCCGTTTGGTTGCCACCTTCCTCCTGGTCATGGGATTTGCTGGATGATCACTGGGGTGTCCTGCCCAACTGCAGCCATGTGACCTGCTATGAGTCCCTGCATCTGGAGGATTAGAGACTAGCACTACCCTGGATACAAAGTTAATTTTAAAAATAAAAGGATTAAAATGATAGGGGAGGTGCAAGGGGGTAAAGAGGGGGTTAACGTTTAACCCCTTTATTTCCTTCTCCTGTGGAGTATCCCTTTAAAGGAATCATTCCATAAATGTCATCTCTTAGCCCAGGCCTTCGTCACTATGTACTTAATTATGTGTTATTTTCATCTCTTTCAGATATGGTTGAAATTAAGCAAACTATCTCTTTTTTTCATCCTGGCAGCTAATTACTCATGGTTGAAATGACATCATTCAGCAACTGTTACGGGATCAAGCCCATATGCCTTGTCATATGGGCAAGGAGCTATTTTAATCATGTCTGTAGATAGAGCCTCACAAACTCATTATCTTGCAAAACACACAAATTGATGTGAAAAGTGAAATTGGAGACTGAGCTTACACGCAGTTTAGGACAGGGTTCATTACAAGCTTCTTTTTCATAATTATTTTGTTAATATATGTATCCTTATTCTGGGCAGTAAAAAAAGCAAGTTACCACAAACTCTTGTAGATTAACACAATCTAATACCTTGGCCTTGAATTTAAAAGGCACCAATGGGCCATCAAATGTTTTATGAATTCCTGAGCTTTCCCAAATCTTTGAGCTGGATGACAAGTTAGAAACCAAGGACCAGTCTAATCATTCATTCATACATGCATTTACCTGCTCTCATACACATACACTCTCCCAGTGCTACTGTGCACCTTTGGCTGGGGAAGAGATTAAGACGTTCAATATGACCCTGCAGTCTATTGGGGAATGAAGCCTCCCTGGTAGCAGAGAATATCAGGTCTCTTAGACCTATTGGCTTCATCCGCACTGGCAATGCTGGAAGGAAGTGACATGAAGTCACAACTCACCCTTCTGGCGCTGAGATGCAGAATGACATTCAAGTGCAGCGGTACTGAACTCCTGCTCTGTTGCAGCAGCATTCTATGGGTTATTGAAAGGGGATGTTTTATGATTATGTCTAAGGCAAGCAATGATGGTGTTTGATAGTTGAGGAGGAAAGACATATGGCACAGGAGGAGGAAAGGAGATTTGCAGGATTGTTGTTTGTTGATGAGGATTTAGATACAGTGGATTGCAGTGTTATTCAAGACCTTTTAGGTTCAGGGCATGATTATGAATTTGATCCCAGAGGATATTGGAAACCTATATAGGAACTGTCAGAGGGAAGAAGATGATGAATGATGGGCTGGATGGATCGGTCTGGCAGAGGTATTCAAAATGGATTAGGAGGAGATTACTGTAATCATGGTGAAACATGATAAATGAGTCAATGACTATTTTGGGTGAGTCTTGTCTAAAGAATGGATGGATTTTAGAGATGTTGAGCAGGTGCTTGCAGCAGGAGTCACGGAGCGACTGGGTGTTTGTGATCAGAGAGAAGGGTTATGCAAACTGCTTAAATTTATTTGCTGTCATCTAAACAGAACACTAACCCAAACTCGAATGAACAGTAGTTATTCCTGAATAGCCCACGAGTAGTGCAGTTACAGGAAGAATTAATATATAAACCGACACATAGGGAATGTAAGCGTTAAACATAAGAGATTCAAGATTTGTTTACTGATAGGGCAGCTTTCATTTCTTTACTATAGAAACAGTAAAAGTTAAAGTGACTAAAGTTTGATATAGCCACTGGACACATGGATCAGTGCTTCCACTTTTTTATTGTGCATCCATGGACTTGCAGGGTACAACAGGAAAATAAAGAAATATAAAATCAACGCCTACTCCTTAATGCGGAGACTAAATAAACATTCAGAATTCCTGTCTGAAATATTGGGCGGCTAAGCCGCTTACCAATGAGGAAAAACAAACTCAAATATACTTTTCTTCTGTTCAGGATTTAACTTCCTTCTCTGCTGCACTCAGCACACAGACTGCCCTCTCAGAGGGAACCACGTCTCCAATAAGGGCAGCGCTGTCCTAATCAGGAAACAGCTGTTTGTTAACCCTATAGGGGAAAAGGGGAGTTTTCCATTTGCCTGTGGTCTACCACCCTGCCCCTAATCACACAGTGAAAAAAGATAGTGTCACTCGCATGAATATAATATTGACTCTTAATAGAGTACACAATTTTGCTGAGGGCACTTTGACAAAAACAAAACTACAGAGAGTGAGTGGAACCAGTACCAGTATGAAAGAGGTTTATGAAGAGTAGCATAGGAAGGGCAAGCAATGCTCTACTAGTGTGTATATTGAAGTATATTTCATATCCTATTAGAACATGTCCGTGTACACTAAAATCGGTACTAAAGTAAAACCCATTTTTCTAATTTTGTGGTGGATCTCATACCCAGGCCTGAACTGGCCTCTGGGCAGATGTCTATGTAGACTATGATTCTTGTGGGCTCGTTAGGGTGACCGGCCTGACAACTTATCAGGGTAGGACCTCCTTACCTGCAGCTCATCCACACCCAGGTTGGATTTTCTCAATACTATCTACACATCGCTCTCTATAGAACAAGATTCCACTGAACTGTATATTTGGCCTATGCACTCAGACTCGCGGGTTTACAGACACCATAAGGGCTCATTCAACATGATTTATAGATTCAACAAGGTGATTAATACACTTACACTTAAATAGGACATACAGGTTCAGTCTCCTTTTTGCTATGTGTTACAGCTTTATATTTTTTATGATGTTTTTAGTCTGTGTCTCTTCTAATAAAGCACATACATTAAGGTGCATTAGAGAACTATAGGAGTCCTGTTGTGCTTTCCCTGTTTTCTGATGTCACACAGATGAGGTCACAGCTCGTTATGTCCATAACCCAAGCAATCAAATCTTTGGATCACATTTTGACATTTGTTCTTCAAGTTTGCTATATTTAGTCCCTC
The DNA here is from genome assembly GCA_009667805.1 of Leptobrachium leishanense. NCBI lineage: Eukaryota > Metazoa > Chordata > Amphibia > Anura > Megophryidae > Leptobrachium > Leptobrachium leishanense. The sequence goes on along the minus strand of CM019063.1, from coordinate 244,865,338 downwards.
ACCCCCATAAATCCGATAAGCCATTAATCGCTGCCTGAAGTATAAAACAAATATTTTAATTAGTCTGGAAGCCGCTGCACAGCTGAGTGCCTTGCGCTGGCTTTCTGCTCTGTGTTGTTAGTAGTGAATACTGTACCTTTTTAGCATTGCTAGGGCCTTGTGTGCCGGCATCTTATTCATAAGGGTAACCTCAATAAACATCAGCAAAATGAACATATGGCTGTCTGCGAGTGGGAAACCAAGCAGGTGTCTGCAGCGAGCAGGTGCTGCCGTGGATGTTTGAACTTGCCCCAGATCGCTGGTTGAGTGCTGTGACATCCCCCTAACAGGTGGCTGGAGGCACTTGGCCGACCATGTGATATTTGTCGAGGGACCTACCAGTGAAGGCTCTCGGCTGTAGCTTGGGAAAGAGAGGCTTTTCTTTCCCTGGCTTTGATGAGGAAATTGCCCAAACTCATGTCTCATTAGTGTTTCCTAAGGTCCTGTTTTGGAAGAGAACAACAGTTTAATTAAGAGTTGCCGTAAAACATGTTGCCGCACAATTTTTCCCCCTGCGGCACTTTAGCACATCAGAGTCCATCAGAATGGCCCCGGGCTGAGTCAAGCAGATATGCATCTGGTGCGCCATTTGTGCAAGCTGTCAATACATACGCCAGGCCCAGGCCTCACACCATCTCCTTTTCCACCTCCCCTTCAGATAAAGTTCTTGGTTGAGGGATCAGTCTGCATGACTTTTTTTTTTTATTTACATAGGCCTGATTGCTTTGATGTAGTGCTGGAAAATTTATAACCCGTCAAGGCCCAGGGATACACCTCCTCTGCAAACAGTAACGTGAGTCTGTTGTGAAAGTAGAGGCGTGGAACGTGCCTCTGAAAAGTCATTCATCTCATGCGAAATGCAGGAATGATCCCAGGCGCAGGCTGGAATGTGCCAAATTCATTTTCTGCTTGCCCACGTCCACAAACCGTGCATTTTATCTATCGTTCTGACATCAACCATAGCAAAGGTACTGATCTCCCTATTTAGGCTAGGGTCAGACGAACGCAGTGCGAACGCACGTGCAGCCGCACTTTATCACGGCTGTAGTAGCAGCAAATGACGGGCAATGTACGACGTACGGCCGCACGAAACTGCGGCTGCGCAACGCAAGCGGCAAACAAACGCATTTTTTTCCAGAACGTGATACCACTAGTGCTGACGTACAGAGTGCAATGCGTCCGATAGCGGCGTGTGTGCGTGATTAGGAGACGTCAGACGCTGCTAATGTCCGGCCAACATAACGTCCAGACGCAAAAAGGGTTTTATTGGTGATCCGTACAAAATCACGGACGAAAATGCGCATCGTATGACCGCTATTGCGTATTCCGTGAAAAAATACGTCCATTCATTCGAACACACTTTTTCACGGTCGACGCAAAAATTGCGTTAGTCTGACCCTAGCCTAAAAGGGTATAGCAACAAAAAAGTGTGAGATCCAGGTAGGGCTCTGCTTATCATGTATAGCAAAGCATGTATATTCCTAAAATTGTTGTATGAACTCTCTTGTTTTCAAACATGGTTTTCTTTTTGTTACATACATCACCGTCATTCAAAGAGGAGCAAGCACGACTTTAGCGTATTGTTTTTATTTAGCCAATGGGAGTCCTGAGGATGCAACATGTTTTGGTTACCTTGTTTTTATTCTCAAATTCTAAAGTCCTTGTGAAAATGTCCAGACACTCACACATGAATAGAACATAAAACTCCCTTGGAAGACCTTGGTGTACTTTACTCCTTCTTTTAGAGTCCCCAACCGTAGTTTACTTGACTTTTCAGAAATTTCCTTCCGATTTATTAGGGCTATATTACAAAGTTGGTGCTAACTTTACCAGAGCTGTTGTAAACTTACCAGCTATATGGGCATGAACGTTGGGTTAAGTGGCCCTAGCGTGGGCAGCTCATATTACATTTTGAACGCTAACGGGTTAAAAATAACTGTTGGCACATTGGAAATTGCGCTTTGTTTTCAGCACGAGCTTACTGTGCGTTGCGTTCCCTATGCTTAACATGGGGAGCTCAAAGAGTAATTAGAGCTAGGGTTGCAAAGTCCTAGCGCTTATTACGCCCGCTGTGGCTAACTGAAATGTTAACCACACCTAGAACTAACTGATTATGCTTCTGCAGATTCATTTAGCACCAGCTAAAAATCCCCCAAAAAAATCAGATACTCACCTCTCATCCCACAGCGAGAACGGCAGCCAGATCCACCCACCAACTCAGTTGTCGAGAAAAGAATGGATATTTTAATGGAAAACTGTATAGCCTTATACAACACAGAATCAGATATGCCCTCAATGTCTGCCCGCACATCCCGGCGCCACAAGCCAGACACCATCCATAGCTCCTTCTGGTGTCACTGCCTCCGGCTATAGTCCATAATGGTGCCGCTGCCCCCAGCCATAGCCCATGGGTACGGTTACACAGTTTAAACAGTAAAATACAAATAACACTCCAAATGGTGGCCGTGCAGTCACATTCTCCCCAAAAGCAAGCACTTATAATGGACTCTGCACAAATGCAGATGTCAGTAGTATAAATTTCTCCATCCACTCCTAGTGTATGTAATTCTCTGGTAGAATGAAAGTGATGGTCATCCATCCTGAAGGAACACAGGGCTCCAGTTAATAAATTTGCCTTGTTTTGGTTTTTGGCAGTGCTTCTTCTGGTTATATTGTATAGTGTGGATATGAATCCATAATAATATTGTCCTATCACATGTAGCACACATGCATGGCTGTGTATTGCATATGCATCCTAAATGTGTATTTTACTAATATCCCTTAAGTACTGTAAGTGCCAATAAAAATAGCAGATAGAAAACATGGGAAAATGTTTGGAGGGCAAGTTACTGGGATACTGGGTCTGTCCCAGAAAATGTGAGACAGCTGGCTGGCTCATATTGCTCAAACACAAAACATTTTATCTTGAGCTAGGTCTTAAGTGTATTTTTTCCTTCTGGGACTTGCATCATATCGGTTCAAATGAATCCTGCAGTACAGGGTTTTACAAGAAGAATCTGTATCCAAAGCCTCTCTGTAATCAGAACCTTCATAAAGCAACACGTCTGCAATACCCCAAATTAATATGTTTAAGTCGCCCTGCATTCTACACGTGAATACTAAAGCATCTAGTGCATAAGCACCAAGCTGCTCCTTCATTCATTGAACACTTCTTTTATTCCATATCATTTGGCACAGGCTGCATGTTTTCATAAGGGGGCTTTTAATTGCCTCGTTTCTTCTTCCCCACCCTTCTTGATTGGGGGAAAAAAAATTCAATCTATTATATATTCTGCCTTTTGTCATGCCCCCTCGCTCGCGAGAATGAAGTAATTGTGTCTCGTGGAGGTATTCTGTTACTGACAGTCTAGTGACAGCCCTAGAAGTACACAATATGGCATTCATTGGCAATGTATATAGGCCATTAGAACACTTGTCCATTTCTGCTGACAATAATGGCAGAATGTTTTATCAACAGCAGACAACACACCAGGAGAAGTCTGACAGCATTCAGGACAAATATTTAGTTAAACTTTCACTTTTTGTCCCATGGTTTCTTAGCGAGGGGTGGGTGGGTGAAGAAGTCTTTGTATTATAATGCCCCACCTTTTAAAGCCCCAGCTGCAATCCCTTGACATCCTAAACTGTCCCTGTCGGAAAGAGTTGTGGGATAAAATATCTGCTATTTTAATTTTGTTCTTAAGAACATTGCCTAAAAAGGAACTGCTCCTGTGAAATAGCAACGATTCATTTTAATTTACCCCTGTAAGATCAATTTATACATCAAACTGACATTACAGCCTGTGTCCTTCAAGGATGCTGAATCGCTCTATGCTTCGTCAACTCATTCAGAATCTGCAATATCACTTGTAGCCTTTGTTACAATGTATATTAAAAGGAAACTAGCAATATAGGTAACTGCTGCAAAACCGATAGCTCCCGCTGGATAGAGGGAGGAGAGGTGATGGCGGCCTTTGTTCACGTTTGATTTGTCAAATATTGCAACTTTATTAAAATATTTAAAGAAACAGGAGTAGCACAGTAAGCAGTTTGGTGGTATTTCTGCGAAAGCGACAATCTAAAAATACCACTGTAAAGTAAAATGACCGCTACACAGTATAATGTTCACATTCAATAGATACATCTGCCTCCCCCTGCCGGGGTGCTTTAAATCCGCCATGAACACTGCCCTAGGAAGATTGCTGTGGATTGTGGGAGGGAGACAATCCTCGGGTACCGTGCAGCGATGCAGTCAGATACTCTTCAAAGAATTTCATTCCCTGCCAAAGTACAAACCAGGAATGGAGAAAAAGATGAGGAATATGCACCTTTATGAGCTATTGTCTGTCTCATAGTGCTGGGAGGGAAGGCGTTTAACGGGACTCTTGTCTTTTAAAGATTTCAGTTGAATCATATAAAACATTTTGACACTTATAAACTTTAAAGGTAACAAAATTGCAATTAGAAATTTGGCAAGGTTTGGGGGGAAAATCCCCCCACATACAATGGGTTTTATTCCAGTAGACCATAATGATTGAGTTTCCGTTTATACTTGCTTAATTGCCAGTTCTAAATATATAGCAGAATAATAATAAGTGTGTTCTGTTTGTAAAGTTTTTCCATACTGTGGATCTTTATAATATCATCTTGGTAAATAAGAGAATTTTAAAGTATAGAAGTGTAGGCCATGAGGCGAATAAGTTAACACCTGCATCTGATAGTTGGATGATCCCTTCACAGTCGCTTTGTATTAGGATTCTCATAGCCATTTATAAAAATGTATTTAGTCAATTTTCACTCGAGGCATGTGTGAGCTCCCTCATCTACATGCCAGTGTATTGAATTCTGTGTGCCCTCTCAGGCTGTTTAATTTCCACTTTCCTTGGCAAGTCTAATGTAAAAACCCAGTTTGCTGGTGGTAACAATGTAGGGGCTCTATCACCACATTAGCGCTAGCTTAAATGAGGTGGTAGCGCTCCACTTGAATCACCTCTGAATCCCTAACGGGTTAAAAAACCTGTTAGTGAATTGGTATTAGCGCTTTCGAGTGCTTGCTTACTGTACTTTGCGCTCCCTATGCTTAACATGGGAAACGCAAAGTGTAAGCAATCAGTAATTAGCGTTAGGATCACAAGGTCACTCCGCCGACCTGCAGGATCTCGCGAGAGGTGAGATCCTGCCAGTCATGTGACCCGGCAACAGAAACCTCCATGGAGTGCTATGGACTCCGTGGAGGAGATGCACGGGGCGGCGCTTTAGCGCTGCCCTGAGCATCCAGGAGCCTAGCGGACGCTACGGGGCAGCCTGCTGGACTCAGCACCTGCTCCGTAATCTCATGCTAAAATGGAGGCGCTAAAGGGAAATTTGCTAACGCAAATTTTTCCCCTTAGCGTCCCCGTTTTAGCGAGGGTCAGGTGATAGGGTCCCACGTGTTTCTTTTCTACACTTTCTCTTGGGGTCCATGTGAGCTGTCAGGAAATCTGGGTTGGCCATTCATTTGATTTTATGAATGGAATTTGTTTTTGCTTGTTAAAGCTAAATTTCAAACCTGATATGTTGTTATGTATCATGACATGCAAACATTCACAGTTGACATTATGAGGTAGTGTTAAGGAAAAAAAATGCGCCTCTGGGACGTTTTTTGAATATTCGTTTAGGTATTTAATGTATTTTTAGGACTCTGTATTCTAAGAAATTATTCAAACTCGTTCACCTAGATTTGAGGGAGTAGATAGACAAGATCTTTCAGTATCTTACCACTAAATTTGGTTTAAACATGTAGGGTCCGAAGCCAGCCAATTTGCTATCATTAATGAGAGTGTCAGTAAGTATAGTCCCACTTGTTAATGGCTCCCAATTTATCCAGCCATGCTGCTAATGTCTTGGTGCTTGGCATTTACTGCTTCCTACTGCACATCAAATGGATACTGTATTAAAAATAGAGTTCCCGTATTTGTCCTTAAATAATTAGGCATATGCGGCTGACAGTCTCTGTGATTTTACTCACCTTTTGTCCCTCGTTGCGCATAGCTTCTCTTCTTCACCCAGGAGTCCCTGAAGCTTTACTATGCCATTTGCACTCCTAGGCAACTTGTGTAGTTTAGGAACTGGAAATTGCACACCGCTACTGACTTGCACACTTTACATACGCAGGTTCTGTAGCACCTCTGCAGAGCAATGCATCTCTGACAATGCTCGCTTTTGTGGGCTGTCTCAGAGAGGGTGACATTTGCACGCTGACTGCACACTGATTGTTAATGGTGATCTATCTGGTGACTAGCAACCAGGAAATGAAAAATCCTGGCTGCTGTTGATGCTGGGTGGGGTAGAGAAAACCCTTCCACTTTACCCAGCATTTCTGCCAGATAGAGGCAGCAGGGAGTGAGGTGGAGAGAAGGAGGGAGACTCTACACAGCCTGGCTACTTTAAAAACAGACACTTGCTTCTTATACTTCGTATAAGAAGTGCACATAATGGGACAATACTACTTGCATAATCTGAAACTAGATTAATTGTGCATTACAAATAAAACCACTTTATGAAGCACATAGAAACATAGAAACCTAGAAAAATGTCGGCAGATAAGAACCCTTTGGCCCATCTAGTCTGCCCAATTACATGGATACTTTACCTGGATTTATCTTTTGTTTAGGATAGCCTTATGCCTATCCCATGCTTGCTTAAATTCAATTACTGTTTTGGCCACATACTACAGTTTTTTTTCTTTGAACCAATTGCATGTAAAAAGGAAATCGAAGATTTACCAAAATCTGTGCAAAGTAGTTTTACTGTACTACTCTGGTTTATCATCTAGAGTACTTAACAGTCAATGGAGTGGATGAGGAAATGTTTAGACAAGGCAGTAGGGAGTATATTGTGTTCTGTAGGCTCCTCGTGATAAGAGCTGGCAGCTGAATGAGCTATGACAGGGAACTTAAAATACTTCTAATCTACCCCCTGGTGATGTCCCTTGAATACATCCCACACAATACAATGTGAATCAGCTGCCTGACCAATAGACTCCATTCTATAGCCAAAACCACACAGTGATAAAGATACTGTTGGGGGGGGGGGCAGTATACAACACAAGAAATCACAAAATGTATGAACCCAGTTACACATATACAGGGTTATTCAAAGAGAATCGAAAAGTCCCCGCACGTTCGGTGACTTTTCGTTCTCTTCAATTCGGTGCGATTTGTAGATCCCATTTCGGCGACCCTGCAATGTATTCAGCAAGCACCACAGGGCTGTCGTAGTGCAGGGAAAAGCCGCCGCAAACCCGACGAACACTCACCACAAAACCAAGCGAACTCACACAGAAACCCGCAAAAACATCTGGATTAACCCTGCCGTACATGCCAGAAAAACCCGAGCAGCCGCTGATCACAGTTCAGAGCAGCCGCCGGAAAAACCCAACACCGCAGACAAATGGAGTGAACAAAAAAAAACGTACGCGTGAATGTTTGAAAAGTGAAATGCTGTTTGCAAAGAAACTACGAAAATGTCTGAAATTTACATATAAGATCCAATGAATGATCATAAAAAGGGCTGTTACAGAAAAAAGGATTTAAAACAAAAAGAAATTTTCGCAAAAAAATCCCGAAAAATGCCTAAAAGATCCTAAAAAATCTATACGTAAAGAGACTTTTTACTGCAGAATATTATAATGAACGGTTTATTAGATATTGAACTAAAATGGGAATATTTTTAACATCGAAGCCTATGGGATTTGCCTGAATAAACCTGTCGTATTAAACCACCGAATTGCAGGGCATTTCGGGAACCTTTCACTGCTGGTTTTTGTTCTCTGAATAGACGAAGCTTTGCTTCTCTATGGGGATTTCACTGCCCTCAAACAGGCACCGAACAGGCACCGTATGTGCCGGCAATTTGGCGAACTGCCTGCTCTCTGAAGAGCCGAATGGCCAGGAAAGGTAACCGTATGCTGAATTTCACTGTTCGGTTACCTTTTGGCCACTTTTCGGATCTCTTTGAATAACCCTGAATGTGTAAAATATTTTCTTAACTAAACATACAAGAGTTACACAAAGCACATGTAAGATATCAGCGACATAAAATAAACACAATGAGGACATTTCATTTTTGTTGGTGATGTGATTTTTAAAAAAAATGTCTGTAAGAAACTACTAGTGGTTTTGCTTTTGGGTCTGTGTAATAGCTAGGGTATGAGTAGCGCTAAGTGCCCTGGTGTTCTATCTTCCTGCTTCCCCCTTAGCTATTCTTGGAATCTCCAACACTGTGCAAGTATTTTTCACAATAAATAGAAAGATTTTGAGTAATTCTTTATTAAAATTTCACTGTCACTCACTGCTGGTGTTATGATGACTCGGTGAGGACGGAACATGGGCCATCATATAGGACATCCTTAACATTACTATTTGTAGACTATTGTCTGGTGACATGCTGGCTAGTGCATGAATGTCACCACATAGGGCCAGTCATGCAGTTCTGGTTAATGATCCTCTATGTGCAAAACCCTTGGAACAAGGAGCATGGTGGCACTTGAAACTCATACCGGGTAAAAAGCAATCTGTGATGTTACAGTCATTTATAAAGCGCCAACATATTCGGTAACACTTTCCAATGGGGGAGCACAAGCATGAGACGTACATGATAAATGAGGTAGGACAACTCCGCCCGTAGGATAGCTTTCCAGCTAATACAGCACTTTAACCAAGTGCTCAGCCAGACATCCCCTGAGCTTACAATCTAAGGGGGGGGGGTATATGAAACAAATGGGAGCAGAGAGAAGGTGAAGCTGGTGGCCAGAAAGAATATAGTAGGGATTGCATGGGAAGGACCAGAAGCTTGGGCTTAGTAAGAGTAATTCTAGAGAGATGTGGAAATAGCTGGAAAGGAAACCTGAAATTTGGGACCGGACCTGGGGTTGGATGGGGAGGGTGAGAGGGACAGCAGAATAGAATAACGGAGTTCAATCTGTGAGCTTGTGGGTCTGATGCTGTATGGAAGAAGAACAGTGAATTTTAGCGAGAGTGTCATTAAGTAATGTGATATTGCATTGATCTGCATGACAGGTTCATTTGGAAGACCTTTTTGATAGTTGCCATAACAGATGACATTCATATTCCCATAGAAAGTCGAGATGTCACAATGAGGGGTAGCAGGACCACAGATCCTGTTATGGCTGGAAGCAGGCGAGAGTGGGTTGAGTGTGGTAGGAATTGGTAGGCAGAATAGTGATCATTTTAAAAGGTTGGCTTCTAAAGTCCAATGTACAATGTTCTTGAAGGACCAAGGCACACCACTAATGTTAGTAACGTTAATAAACATTCTCTCTTCTCTCTCTCTCCTTCTCGCTCTCTCTCCTTCTCGCTCTCCTTCTCTCTCTCCTCTCTCCCCCTCCCCCTCTCCTCTCTCGCTCTCCTTCTCTCGCTCTCCTCTTGCTCTCCTTCTCTCTCTCCTTCTCGCTCTCCTTCTCGCTCTCCTTTTCTCTCTCTCCTCTCTCCCCTCTCTCCCTCTCCTTCTCGCTCTCTTTCTCCTTCTATCTCTCCTTTGATCTCTCTCCTCTCTCCCCTCCTCTCTCGCTCTCTCTCTCCTTCTCGCTCTCCTTCTCTCTCTTTCTCCTTCTCCTTCTCTCTCCTCTCTCTCCTTTTCTCTCTCTCCCCTCTCTCGCTCTCCTCCCTTCTCCTCCTTCTCTCTCCTCTCTCTCTCTCTCTCTCTCCTTCTCTCTCCTCTCGCTCTCTCTCCTTCTCTCTCCTCTTGCTCTCTCTCTTTCTCCTTCTCGCTCTCCTCTCTCTCTTTCTCTCTCTCTCTCCTTCTCTTCTCCTTCTCCTTTTCTCTCTCTCTCTCTCCCCGATATTCTTCCTGAAGGTTGAGTCCTGCCTTCCTGGATATATATATATATTTTCCATACTGATGAGCAATGGATGAAATTAAGAAATTTCCTGTAGTGAGCGCAGCAGTGCAGCTATGTGGAGTATGTTGTCCTCTCTGTGTCATTAAATTAGTATTGGACATCTTACAATTAGCTATACTTCTTCTCTTCATCTTTGGGGAATACCTCATTTTAATGTGAATAGCTTGTTGCCTCAGAAACCCAGACTGGTTAAGAGCTATGAAGGGGAGTCTGAGAAAGAGCAATGGCTTGAACTAGTCGATCACATGGCCCAACCTTCCTCTGTTCTTAATGCAAATGTATGTATACCAAAGATGCCCCAGCCTCTTATTCCGTTTAATGGGTTAAGAACATTAGACACACTGTGTTTGCCTAATTTGCTGCACAGTAACTAGATAGCTTGGAATGAAGAATGTTTCATTCTTTGAAACCTCAATTGGGAAAGCTTATCTTCTCCTTGTTATTCTACAGGGTTGGACATAAAACAAACTCTCTGTCAGCCTCTTAGAGCTGAAAGGACTGCAAACACTTTCCCATCTGAGACACAATCGCGCCATTTGATCAATCATGGTCATTGGCCTCACACGTACAGCCCAGACTTTCCGTTGCCTTGATTTTGCCTTTCACCTTATGAATTATGCTCCGGATCAGAGTATATTAATATGAGGGAAATTAGTCCGTGCACTCATTTCATTTCTCGGCTACATCTCTTATGGATTTAATCCAAAATTTGAATCTAAGTGTAGCAAGAATACTTAACTCTAAAGGAATGAATAACATTACCAAAACAATTTGGTGGTTGATAGAGAACATCAATTTAGATGGACACAACAAAAAAAAAAACATGTGATTGTTTAGACAGAAGTAGGAATAGTCTCGTTATTTACAAGTTGCAACAGTTCAAATGCGTCGGTGTGTGCTTGTTCCTTTACATATGTACGTGCAGTGCAACAATACTGTACGTGTTTCTGGGTCATTAACTATATGTTTATCATGACATAAGAATGTCCTAAGATTTTTCCTTTTCTTTGTGTTTAAATCATTCTTAACTTTGATGTACTGAACAGATGTTCTTAGCAACCTGTACATAAAGGTTTGACAAAATAGGGCACACCTTACAAAGAATGAGCGATGCAATAATTAGTAGAATATTAATAAACGTATAATTATATAGAGAACTAAAAAAATGTGGAAACTTGACCTGGTATTCTGAGATTTTTTGTTGTTGTTATACTTGTGTCTTTTTTACTTGAGTCCTGAATTATGCAGAACTGACGAGAGAAGTACAATCCAAGTTTGACAAACCTCCTGTTTATTCCCCAAAGCCACTCAATCAATGAATAACTCATTGGCCAACTATTTTCAGGTTTTAAGAGTTAATGGAATTATTTTACCTCTTACTCATGTACTGTATGTTTTGCATTTAAATATAGATTTTTTTTAAAATATATATAAACACAATTTAAGAATGCTGCGCTCAGGTTAAACTTTTTCGTTTACTGTTCTGGCTCAGTCATGCGTTTTGCATCACCCAGAAAAGAGTGCCCTGACTAACAGGGTTATTCAGAGAGAGGTGAAACTCCGGAGAATCACTGGAGAAGTGAAAATTCGAGGTCAAAATAGCCGATTTGGAAAGTGAGGGGAATAGGACAATTTTTCTGGTTTGTATATTTTGACCTAGAATTTTCCATTCTCCAGTCATTCTCCTGCTTTTCACCTTTCTTTGAACAACCCTGTTAGTCTTCTTAATGACTTTGAATTTTTTTTGTAAAGGATGTTACTAATATATATAACTTCATAGGTGCTCTCTTTTCTAGAAGATGTGTGTGTGCATATATATGTATACAGACCTGTTCCATTGGCTTCAAAGAGGTTTGCAGCAACAAACCTCTTTTTTCTAATTACTGTAGTTTGTAAATATCATCTTTTCGTTATAATGTTTGAATGTGCAGTTTGTGACAGTGTTTTTGTAACAGTTTTTCTTAAAGGGATACTCTAGGCAATATGACCACCTAAGCTTTTTTAGGTGGTCATGATGCCCTGAGTATTCCCTTATCTGTCCCCCCTCCCTCCGCTCAGCCGATCGGCTGAAACAGCTGAGAGAGGCGGAGGACTTTACTCCGCCCTCCCAGCTGTCAGTCAGCAGAGCGGGATTCATATTTCCCGCTTCTGCCGACTATTGCCGAGTAGGAGACGTCATCGTGCTTTCAGCGCAATGACGTCTCCAACTCGCCGCAGTAGCTGGCGGCAGTGAGCCGCCAGCATAGTCTGCGGCTGGGATTAGTGTTGCGCGCATCCAAGAAGAAGAGGAAGCCTGCTGATTGGCTGGCTTACGTGAGAGGCGCGCATGCGCACTTCTCATGTAAACCATTAGCCAAATTCAACATTTTCAGGACGGGAGCGGAAGAGGAGGGAGGTGAGTATATTAAAAAAAAGACGCCGTTGGAAACAAGTGGTTTTTAGGGTAAGTATTACATTTTAAAATATATATATATATATATATATATATACATACACAACAACTAGGTAGGGAATAGGTATATTTTAATGTAAAAAAAGGGGGGGATTTTTATCTTAGAGTGTTCCTTTAAGGACAGTCATATGAAACTGTCTGGCAGTGGTGTTATTCACAAAATCTTCAGGTCTGACTCTTTGCTTCCTTGACATTCTATGTACTATGTGACGTTTCTCTTTAAAAGGAAAGCTGAAAACATCCTGTCACCTCAGGAAACACACCTATGCTTGATGATGATAATCTCTCCAACACTACATATACTGGGTAGAGCTTTGTGTTCTCTGATTTTAGCCGATCTCTTGCTAAACTGTTTGTTGTCATTCATTTCTTTAAGTTTGACTTTGTACGCGGCATGTGCTTTGCAATGAAGTGAAGAAATGTTGTAGTTTTTTTTTCCCTCAAGGCATGGCCAAATGCCTCTTAATATCCTCTTAGACGTTCCTATTCTCTGGCATGGCTATTAAGAGGAAGACATCAGTGTTCGTTATTTATTTCCTTTGAGAAGAGACAGATTATTGTAGGACATAAATAGTGTGTCTGAAGTGCAAACAAAAATGTTGAGGGACAAGCATGGGATTTACTGCTGTCCATAGAATCAAAGGAATAATGGATAAATTAATTTCTCCTGCAATATGTCTGTCTGGTATGCGAGGAATGCGATTTTGGTTTAATGGGCTGACGACAAGCAAACTGTTATTGAAGTCTTCATCTACGGGTAGATCATTTGTGCTTGTTCATCTGTCACAATGCAGTCTGATGGCTAAACAAAGTCGGGCATGGTGCGATGAATAGCAGGATCTGTGAAAGGCCAGGATGAGCGGTGCCATATGGGTGACACTACTGGTTCTGTCTATAGTCTAGACTTAGTGTTAATACCCGTTCCCAGCAAAAGGCCGCTCCTTGAAAAACTACACCGAAGTGTTTACGTTGTGTTAATATCAGCCCTCACTACAAGTGATGGAACTAAACAGAACTATACATATAAAAAAAGAAACCTACTGTTGGATCCGCTTGCCATACATGTGCGGATCCTGATATTTTCTTACTTTGTTACCTTAACAGATATGTCCTCCCCCACAATGAAGAAGCCTGAAAAGCCATTGTTTAGCCCAACATCTCCACAGGATTCTTCATCGAGGCTGAGCACTTTTTCCCAGCACCACCATCCGGGAATACCGGGAGTAGGACATAGTGGTAAGGGCATAACATAAACTGTCACTTAGCTAACCTGTATTGATTAATGATGTGTCCATTGAGCTTTCACACCACACACAGACGAGTATAATCAGCCAAGGGTTGTAGTCCTTCCTCCGTCAGTAGGTTTTAGGTAACCTGCGCATCCCATGTCACAGCAGGAGCTACTGACATATTGCAGTATATGGGTATGCCCATGTTTAAGTGTTGTTTTCTTTGAAGGTTTCATCTGCACACACTGGAAACCACTCTTTATCCAGTTTTTAAGATACACTAAAAATAAAAAAATGGGATATGTAAGCCATGATCTGTTTTTAAACGTGTTATGGCTCTGAGGGTCTCATTTCAGCTTGGTTTGGGATTTTCTAGTCTGCGGTGAGAAATGATTTCTTTCTCTTGCTCGTGCATCATATAAGTTACACATGTAGCCTTGAATGTTATTACAGAGTAAATCTGTGTCAGCAGCATCATCAGAGGTCAGGCAGGAAAAAACCCTCTAACCAATGTTATTTGAGGTAGAACGGGTCACACAGAGTTACACACATGTTTCTTTTTAAAGAAGATATCTTTGCATGGTTTGCTTACGTTATTTTGGTTTCTCGGGGGCCCTGAGCTAAGTTAGACTTTTGGCGCACCAACAAATATGCTGTACACGTGCTTCTTGGAGCCCTGATTACCTGTTACATCTAAGCTGGGCATGGGTTATTTAGAATAAGGTGGAGGAGCACATGCTAGGGGCTGAAGTATGACCGCACAATCATCTGTAGACTAGGCTAAACTGTCACTTTAAGGATTTTATTGGACATTGCTAATGATCTATGTGATGTATGGCTTCTTTTTTAATGGGAATTACAGACCTAAACGAAGTCCTAGAACCACCAGTCACTTCTTCAACATCTATGTTTTGCATATGTATATAATGTATATGTCGTTACAGTTCTGAGACAAACGCACAAAGGCTTCTTATATCAGGAAACTGTACTTCAGAATTGAAAGTACAGTAAGTTTGCGATATCTCATCAAGGGTTTAGGATTTGCATTGTTCTTTATGACCAATGTGATGTATATTGCTTAATGGGATATCACAGGCAGAGTGACCTGCTGTGTACAGCTTCAATTTAAGGAAGAATGTCCAAGCAACTAGCTCTACTTCCATAGATTGAGCAGTCATGTTTGGGCCACTTCTCTTCTGTACTTTACAGGAAGAAGAAAAATAATAATTGCCTTAATATTATTTTCATTTAAGCAAAACAATAACCTGATCTAGTATATGTATTTATATAATCATCTATGATTATTAAATAAAATATCTATAATATAATCTTACAGAAACCCCCGCAGTAGCATGATATAGTGAATGCACTAATGGCATGCATGTATCACAAGGTATAAACATTTTATTACCTTACAGCCTTGTTCTACATAATAAAAAAAATGATCCTTTGTCCCTGATGTCTAACCTTTGTATCAGGAGAGTATTCATACATAGGTCAACTAGGCCCAAACTATGGACGGTAAATTGGAGGGGCAACATTTATAAAGGGACACTCCAAAATCAACAGTGTGTATAATCTTGTTGATTTTAATGCTGTTTGTTTTGTAAGCATTAGGTGAGGGTCAGAGCAGAATCTATATAATATTTCTAGGGACAGCAGCTCATATGTGATTGGACTCATTATGTGCCTATTTTCCATCCTGTCTTTTGGATGTGGTCCTTTTGTTTGGGAATTTAGTCCCTAGAAGCTGTTGGTCACTCTGCAATTGATTGTTACATACACCCATGGTTTTGGGACTTATACCATATTTTTGCAGTTTTTTGACCATCTGTTCCTAATTATATCTCTATTTTTCCTTCACCATGCCAATGTGTATATGTTGTTTTTAGTTGGTATTTGGGAGTGTCTCGTAGTTATTTAATAAAGGCAATTTTGCCATTGGTTTTGCCGCTCCCAGATAAACAGTGACTGATCCTTCTGGTCTGTTCGCTGGTCATTATATTAATTTGTTGTATTCATCCTTACAGGTTTAGTCCTGCTCAGGGAGTGTTGTCTCAGGGAAACACCTCTTGAGAGAAGTGATTGTCGACCATTGTTTGGTACTTTGGTTTTTTGTTTTGTTTTTCATTAATACTTAAGGCATTGCAAGAAGTCTCCAAACTTTAATAAATCATTTGGTGTAAATAAGAAATGTTGCCTTTTCCTGAATTCCCTTTTGTGTGACACAATTGCCCACATAGGTTGGGAATATTTGTCTTCATTTCATGTCGCTGTTCATATTGATATATCGGGTGGGTGTAGCAGAATTTGGCGTGCCTAGGGAGCATAATAATAATATCATCATTTATATAGCGCCAACAGTTTCCGCAGCGCTTTACAATAAACAAAAGGAGCGAGATACAGATAAACGAATATATGATGGAAACCAGAGTCGTAGAGGGCCCTGCTCATAGGAGCTTACAATCTAGAATACACCTAGCCTAAATTCACCCTGTTTGTATTATAGCATATATCTGTGATAGAAACTAACGTCAAGTATGGGAACGGCTCTTGCATCTATCAATTTTTTGAAAAAGCGTAGTGTCCGGTCTCTTTGAATTACCCTGAATGTGTCCTTTTAAACCAAGAGTCTCAAACCCTGCCCCCTACAATTCCCAGAATTCTTTGAATGCTAAAGATGGCTGAGAATCATGGGAGTTGTAGTTCAGAAACATCAGGGGGCTGGTTTTAACACAATGGTGTTCGTCATTCTCTCTCTTCTAACCACTGGTGTTACTGTTGACTATAGTGCAATAACCAGAGAATACAGTATTCCCAACGATAGCTTGTGGTCACAGCAATGCATGCATGAGGTGTTTCTATATTGCAGGGAGATTGTAACGCTGGGGGATCAAACACTGAATGAACTCGGCACCAACTCCATAGCATTCTCCCTATAGAGAGCATTTTTTACATTATGGATTCTGTGTCCCCATGTCCTATTCTCTCACTCCTGAGCTCCATAAATGAGTACCTAGCGTTTGCGTTTCCAATCGCATAGCTACTATCACAGATGCTGAGCATGCTGCTGACTGACAGCCTAACACAGCAATCAACCCTTTTTCGAAGGAGCCATTACCATAACATTTTATTGGTAACTCTAATGAAGCTGAAATATGGAAATTATCCTGATCAGACAAAACAAATCAACTTATACGGTTAAAAAAATGAGAGAGGGGCCAAATGTTCCTTGAGATTGTAATACGACTTGCTTCATTTTTCTTCCCTCTTCCCTATATTGATTCTGTTTCAGCATAAAACACAATCTGGCACACAAATCCTGTTCCTTTCTCCAGAATACTCTCACCAAATTAATTAAATAAATATTGATATAGCATAAATCATTTGCCTTAATTGTACTGCGAAAATAGACAGACTGTTTTTTTGTTGATCGTAAGTCTGTTTTTTCCCCCTGTTCTCAAAACAGTATCTGTTGTGACGGATTTTCCTAATTAATTCATGGCTGGATGGTAAGGATAGTGTGAGAAGGCCATCTTGCTTGTGCCTCCCCTATGGGATTCACACACTGCGGTTCAGCTTGGAATCCAAACTATTACGTTCAATTTAGGTTCCAGCTTAGTCTCGTTTTCAGTGACAGTGACTCAAGTTCAAAGTCCCATCCTCACAAACCACTCTACCAAAATTATTGCACATCAGCAAACTGCAAAAGTCAAAGACAATAAAGGAGCGTCACAGAATGTGCCCATGTTGCTAATCCTGGGAAAATATCACTGGTATTATATCCCTGACAATCTCTGGCATTTCACAAAGCTAAAATCCAAAGGGCAACAGGAGTATCCGCACTATGACGTTTCTCCTGTCCTATTATAGAATAGGGGTCTTTGAGACATCTGCTCAACTGGAGTCCAGCATGGGTAATGCTTCTACATACACAGCCATATACATAGAAGCTGGGGACTGTCCTATAATGAAAGAAGGGATACACCAGACTAACTGCTCCCTGGTGGTACCCACCACATAGCTTCTTACTACCACATGCCCTTAGTTGAGAGATAAGGTTCAGTGTTTAAGCGCAAGTGCTGACACTTTCTGCTCTTCCCCCATCCGTTGGATTGAATGTAAAATATTATGTAATGGACAGACAATGGGAACACAAAAATGTCATGTTAATGTTCCATCAACACTGATAAATGTCACGGTCCTTGGTAGTATTGGTACGGTCACCTTTATGCATAGACATGAGTTGCCATGACTTTCTACTACTCTTAGTGCTACCAAATCCATCCTAGATAATAAATCCGAGGCGTCTCATGTTCTTAAGGTAGCATTGGTATCAATTTTGATCTTTCCCACACCAAACAATGAATAAAAAATCTTTAGATAAAATCTATGTTGATCTATCAGAATTACTGTAACACCTCCATGTGGCAGGGAATGTGACAGTCAGGTATTTCTCTCACGACCCTGCAAATCAATTACCATAAAGAATAGCCCAGCATGCATGCTAACAGAATGCCATCAGTCATTCCTCCAGGTATGTAACGGCCTGTTGCAGCCGCAAGTCATTAGCTGATGGCGATGACTAATTTCCCAGTCTGTTGTTGAAGATCTAAAAATGTGGGTTTTGTTATCTTAAAAGACTCTGGAGAAAAATACTTAAGCAGTGAAATATGTTTTCATTCTGGGAATCATGATTTTATTTCGAGCAGTTTTGAAGCAAAGGATGGTGTAATTCCTGAAAGCTAAACAAGGCTTCGAGAAGGCTCGAGCTGGGAAAGTTGGGCTGTTAGTTCTCAAGGGATGTCTGGTATTTGGACTTTAGGTTTTATTTGCAATTCCAAGCGAAAGAGAAAAATGAAATCCTTCAGACTTGATTGTGTTAGGAAGGCTGTTTTAACTGTTGTAAGGTGGTTACAATAATGAACCTCGTTTGCTCACTCTTTTTTAATTTGATGTTTACAGTTATTTCCACCAGGACTTCGCCCTCTCCACTGCCATTTCCAACCCAAGCTATCCTTCCTCCAGCCCCATCATCCTACTTTACTCATCCGACGATCCGATATCCTCCTCACCTGAATCCTCAGGATGCTCTAAAGAACTATGTTCCTGCGTATGACCCGTCCAGCCCGCAAACAAGTCAGGTATTGAACCAGCCGAACAGGTTTCAAAATGTTTATTATTATTATTAAATGTTTTTGCAGTGATTCGTTCAATGAGATTGCAGTTCCAAACCTTGACTGGTTCACTAGTTGCTGTGTTTTTACATTATTGTGAAAATGGGACCTTGTTTAATAAAATTGCTTATTTCTAATGTTGGGAAAATATTACTTTGTTTTATGGCCTTTCTTATGAAAGTCATGCCGGATGTTGATTACCTTCAAATGATTCCACCTCCCTTGGCACTGATGCCAGCCTTTAGCCAAATAGCACAGCAAGTTTGGTGCTGTCAGAGATATGTAAAAATGCAATACTGATGATATAATATCGATAGATCCTTTAATAGATACACCAAAGCCAACCAAATCATTTCACTATATCAGAAGCAGGACTAGGAACACTGGAAAGGGTCGTTCTAGTATTTTTTCAACTGAGCTTTAATAAATCCAGTATGGTGAAAGATTTAATAAAAATGTACAAGGTGTTGATCCTAGTTCTTCTGCTGCATTTGGTTTCTCTTGGATAGTATCATGCTTCCACTCCTAGCTATCCCCCTGGAAAGGCCTGCATTGCCCATATAACGCTGGCCTGGCTCCGGCAGCCCTTTTCCTGTTACATCTACATCATGTTTCTGTCCAGGTTTTCACCACAGACCCCTGGAGTCCATTCTGGAGATTCTATCTGGTTGGGGCCCCAGGTGCATCCAACCTCACCTGATCAGGTCTCCATAAGAGGAAGCAACGCCCTGTAGGCGATGCTTCTGCATTGAAGTTCCTCATTGTGCGTGGACCTGTTTGCTGTACCAGTGATCTTGACAACTTGGTGTGCTTCCAGATATCCATTGTTCCTGTCTCGTCTTTGATACCTACCGTACTCTTGCCTTGTCTTGTCCGGATACCAAGATATACCCACCTTGCTACCCACCTGTTTCTGTCCTGTGTCCTTGTTTCTTCTAAACTGGATTCACTGTGTACCGACCCCTTGCTATGGACTAAGAACATTCTCTGTTCCTGATTTACAATATTTGGATTTAGTACAAACCCTGGAACCTCTCCGGGCCTTCCTTCTGCTTTGCCACCAACCAGACTTTTCACCTGCTCACCACGTACAGTGCATGACAGATGGATCCTCTGAGTCGTGTACACTACCTGAGACCGGAGAGGGGATGAGGTTCTACTCTGGATTACTTTCTGGGCTTGGGCTGGATAGAGATTAGTTTATAGGAGAAAAGACAGCAGACCCAGCTGGAAAACAAAAAGAAAGCAGTAACTGCATTGTTTTTTGTGATTAAAACATAAAAGTTACCATTATTTGGAAAGGCTTTTTGAAACATTTTAGAGAGACTCACACTGATTTAAATATGGTCCTAGTAGCAGATAGAATATATTTAGGGCACAATTTAACACTACAAAAACAACTTTTCCCTTTGACACTGGCAGTTTTCATTTGTTTCAAGCAATTTAGGCTAGTGTCAGACGAGCGTCTTTGGAAAGCAGAAGGAATGTCCGTGAGAGTGGACGTTCCTTCCACTCGACGCCGGTCTGGCCACCTCACTGAGCGCACTCAGCGCTGCAAAGCACAATCCTCCTATGGAGAATCGCGCTTTGCAGCTAAGTTAACGCGCGTCCTAGCGCTTTGACGGGGAGTCTTAGATAACGGACGTTTGTTGTGCTTGCATTTTGTGCGCGTGCACAAGCATGTGACTGGCCCCGTTGCAGCGCCGAAACATTTTGACGGACGCCGGTAAGCACGTCAGTTCGGTCGCACATAGCGCTCTAGTCTGACGCCAGCCTTAATGTACTGTTGCAAGACAGATATGTGTGCAGCATGTTTCTCAATCCAATATATTATTATGAAAGTAAAGATTTTGCTCTGGACTATACTTGCATGTGGATTTAAACTTTTTGTAAGATTCCTGACAGATCGGCTAGAGACAGGTGTAATACTATCAGGGTTATTCAGAGGGAGCCAAATTGGCCAAGAAATTGCACCAGTGAATTTCCCCATACGGTGCAATTTCGTGGCCATTCGGCTATTCAGAAAGCAGGCAATTTGCCAAATATTGGCGAACTGCCTGCAAATACGGTGCTGTTTGGCAGCAGTGAAATCCCATAGGGAAGCAATGGTTAACCAATTCAGAGAACACCGAACAGCAGAGAAATGTCAGTGAAATGCCCTGATTTTCGATGGTTTAATTTGGCAGGTTTAATCGGGCGAATCTCATAGGTTTCAATGTAAAAAATATTCCTGTATTTATTGAACCGTTAATTCTTTTAATGTGCAGCACAAAGTCTTTTTATTTATATTTTTAGGTTTTTTTTTAGTTTTGTTTTCCCCCCGCAAATTTGTGTGTATTTATTTATTTGCAAAGTATTTTACCAGGAAGGATACATTGAGATTTCTCTCGTTTTCAAATGTCCTGGGTTTTAGAACATTGAAATCTTACAGTTTTTACAGAAATACAAAGGTAGGTGTGTGTGTGTGTGTGTATTTCAATTGTAGTGGAGGGCAAAAAAGTGAGATTAAAAGCCACACTGCAAATAATAAAGTTTATAGCTGCAGAGGACATTTACACCTATCAATTCAGAGAACCGCTTACAGAGCTCCTGTGCTACATTCCCCATATGCAGCAAAGAACTCTGGGTAGGATATGCAAATGAAGCGAGAAGCTGTGGACTTCATTTGCATATCCTACCCAGAAGTTCTTTGCTGCATATGGGGAATTTAGACATGAGCTCTGTAAGCGTTTCTCTGAATTGCTGGGATGTGTAAGTGTCCTCTTCAACTATAAACAGTGTGTGTGTATATATATATATATTCAATGTATTGTAACCCTGTCTATACTGTGCTTATTGTACAGCGCTGCGGAATATGCTGGCGCTTTATAAATAAAGAATAATAATAATAATAAAGGATTTTACCAGGAAGGATATATTGATATTGCTCTCGTTTTCAAGTATGTCCTGGGTTCAAGAACATTGAATTGTTACAGTGTACAGAAATACAAAGTAATAAATGCAAAATATTAAAAACCAAACACAAATATACAGATTAACACAGAAAAGTCACTATGTTACATGTTTACAGGTGCATTCTGTATATCGTCACTATGTTACATGTTTACAGGTGCATTCTGTATATAGTCACTATGTTACATGTTTACAGGTGCTTTCTGTATATAGTCACTATGTTACATGTTTACAGGTGCATTCTGTATATAGTCACTATGTTACATGTTTACAGGTGCATTCTGTATATAGTCACTATGTTACATGTTTACAGGTGCATTCTGTATATAGTCACTATGTTACATGTTTACAGGTGCATTCTGTATATAGTCACTATGTTACATGTTTACAGGTGCATTCTATATATAGTCACTATGTTACATGTTTACAGGTGCATTCTGTAGTCACTATGTTACATGTTTACAGGTGCATTCTGTATATAGTCACTATGTTACATGTTTACAGGTGCATTCTGTAGTCACTATGTTACATGTTTACAGGTGCATTCTGTATATAGTCACTATGTTACATGTTTACAGGTGCATTCTGTATTAAGGTATGTTAGTAAGGAGCTCTGGAGTGACTTTAGACTGGGGGAAGATTTGATGGTGTCTGGGAGGTTATTCCATAATTGTGGTGCTCTGTAGGAAAATGAGGATCGAGCCACTTTCTTTTTGTATTGTGGTATTGCAAGTAAGGTGCTGGTCCTGGATCGGAGGTTATAGGATGAGGGAACTGCTGGAGGAAGCAGTCTATTCAGGTATATATATGTTAAATGGCCTTTTATTTTTTTTCTGTAACAGACCTTTTAATTATTATTCATAGGCCCTTATATATTAATTCCAGGCGTTTTCTTTTCCTTTTTTCACCGTTCGTCAGCTTGCAGGGTTTTTCCGGCGGCTGGTCGGCGCTCTGTTCTGCGGATAGTCTGCGGTTTTCAGATGCAGTCGGCGGCTTTTCCCTGCATTTCAGGGACCCTGCGGTGAATACTGAATTCACCACAGGGTCAGGGAATTTGATTCCCCGAAGTGCGGGAACAAAAGGGCACCGAAATTCCACCGCATTTGAATGTAACACCATTCATGTGGTTGTGGAGTAGAAGAGCCTATGCCTTTTTTCAATATGTTCAGAATATTTCCTAGGTCACTGTAACATAAACAAGTTTCACTAGCTTCAGATCTTCCGCCATTCATCTGTAAAATGATGTTCACTGCACACTGCTTAGCCTCTCACACAACTGCCTGGTATGACAAGCCCATTAACTGCAGCTTGGAAGTATATACAAAGCAACATACATATACGCATGGAGGAAGTGATCATTAATAGCCATTTGGAATATGTGCATCCGGCATGCCAGACAGCCAAAAAAGAAACACTTAACAGGCCACTTTGAGGACGCACAAAGATAAAACTCTGGAGGAGAATGAAGTTTGTATTTTCAGTATCTGATAAGACTTCTCTCTGGGGTCTTTCAGAAAGTGTCCTTCGTTCCTGGGCTCCCTGATTCTCCGCATATATCCGTGCAGTGCTAAATCCGAAATGCCATTTTCTAAAATGTACGGCCATTGTTGGAAATAACATGAAGCTTCAAACACTCCAGCTTTCCTATGCTCCCACGAGTCCTCTACGTGGCGGGATAGTTCCTTAGCGTTTGATTCCTTTTAGTTGCAGGTTTGCTACAGCTGTTAGGGCCAGACAAATAAGCTTAGCAGAGATCAGATAAACAACGCACGGCTCTTCACCCGCCAAGGAATTAAGATTGTTTAAATTTATATCCCAGCAAGTTCTCTGATTGCCTTAAAGAAAATAATGTTATTATGAGTTCAAATTAAGTGTGCACAACTTTTATCCCCCCTCCTTCAAACAAATACTTCAATATGTGCATCTCACAACAGCTGGAATTTCTCATAGACCTTGTTGCGTAACACTCAGTCATCACTAGCTATACGTTTTTTGGGTTTTTTTTAGAATGGATTTTTGGTTGACGGTGGCCCTTTAAACAAGAATAAAAAGGCCTGTTACAAAATAAAGTCGTTTAAATAATAGGAAACAACAATATTGTCAAAAAAATACCAAAACGTGTTCTAAAAATTAAAACGAGAATAAACGGTCTTTAAGAAAGATATTACTTTTTCACATTGAAACCTATGGGTTTTGCCTGTTTAACGTGTCAAATTGAAACACCGGAAATCGTGGCATTTCAACGGAATTTCGGTGCAATTCGGCATTCTGCGAATAGAAGACACGATATTCTATGGGGCAGTTTCAGTACTGCCAAATTGCACTGTATTTTGCTGTCGATCCACCTGTGTTTGGCGACATGACAGCTTGGTGAATAGACGTATTAGCCCGAAATTGCACCGAACTGTGAAATTCACCATTCGTGGCCAATTTGGAAGTTAGTCAATTAGTGAATAAGCTCTTTAGAATTTCTCTTTTTAGCAGAGTAATGCATTTATTCTATTAGCACAGTGTTTAATGGTTTTACCAGTACTCCACTTAAACGGTATTAAAGAGCATTGGTATAACTGATGTAAATGAGAGGGTGGATAAGCACTATAAATCAGCTTTTGGACTTTTTGGACTGAGCCATCTCATTAAGTCATGTATCAGATGGCACAGAGATATGATCCCTTGGTTAACCTACCTTTTCCAGCCTAGTGGCTCACAGAAAGCCATCTGAATGCCCCCAGGACCGGCATTTTTCCTTGTTTCTTGTATTGGCACATACTGTACACAATCTGCTGACATGGAGCTAATTAGGATAGGGTAGACCCTCAGGACCTGTATCCTCTCCTTTTCACAAATATGAAGGCAGCTCTTTGAGACCCACACATACCAGGAGGTGATCCTGTTCTATGAGATGTAGCCTGGCAAGAGTACACTTAGAAAGGTTTTCAAATTCATTCAAACTCTTTTGCAGCATAAACACACATGGACCATATTCGAGTTTGTATATTGTTTTCAGGCAGTGCTACATCTAGCAGTTATTTTCTTCACATTCTACAGAGCCCAGTGACTGTATTATACAAACAACTTTACGGTCCGTCGTTAGTGTTGCATGACATAATGGAGACGTAAATAATGTCGTTGTTTTCACTGGAAAATGTACAAACATACGTAAGTGCAAACAGTGTAGTGCGGTTCTTCATGATTCAGCTGTAACAGGGCTGAACCTTGACCCTCCAGACATTTTGGAGCTACATTTCCCATAAGGCTCTGTCAACCTAATAAGTTGCTGAGCATCAGGGGAGTTATAGTTCCAAAACACCTGGAGAGATCAGGTTGAGCACATGTGGCCTACGAGATCCTCAGAGCCTTGTCCTCCGTATAGAAGCTCTACTTTGAAGGCCAGTGTTGGAGCTCTGTTAATATCTCCAATGTGTGGTTAGATGACAACCAACAAGTACAAGATGATCATAACACTGGACACTAAATATATTTAACCCCTTAAGGACCAATGGTCTTTAAAAGTCAATGCATTTATGACGGAACTGTTCCATCATTGGTCCTTAAGGGGTTAATGCGTTTGGAGAATAATGTTCGAATGAGAGTTGTACTATACAACATATCCTAATGATATTTGTGAAGGAAAATCCATTTTGTCTCTTAATGTAATACGCTGTATAAATCAAGGTCGGCTGTACTACAACCGTCCGATGCTTTATGAACATTAACATTTGTGAACAAAGCGAATCGCAGCTCTACAACATGTTATTAGTTACCTGGGGTAAGGTTTGCTGTAAATTTGAAAGTGTATTGTTGCTTTGTTTAAACTTTAGGACAATCTATATGAGGCCATCATGTACCCTGTGCTGCACCTCTTACCTAAACCCTTTATTAGTCATTATTTTTAGTATAAGCTCATTGAAATCCATTCTGATATGCAGGACACAACCTGTGTCACCAGCAGAGAAAACAACTCTTCTACACTGATTAATGTATTTGCCACCTATGTCAAAATGTGTCAAACCAGCATATTCTGTGTCTATATATATATATATATATATTTGTCAGACACTTACAAATCCAACATGATCGCATCCTAGAGCCGGCTATAATCCTTGAAATTTACACCAAAATACATGACGCTCTGTTAAAAAGTTCATCCACTCAGTATTTTGTCCTAATACCACTGCTACTTTGGTCTATATTTTGTAATTAATCCGTCCATAGAGATGTATTGTTTAAATTCTCACATAACCAACTTGCCTAATAATTATTAATAAGAATCTGAAGAAAGTGACATGTGTATTGCCAGCCGCCACCTTTGCATTATAGCTGCACCCTGAGTGCACGTCTCGTAAGCCCGCTGTAATAAAGTCCTTAATATCATTAGCATCAGAGCCAGTATTGGAAAGAAAATCAATCAGCTCACATGATGTGTCCCATCAGCATTACCGTAATTCTCATTTTCTTTAATTCTCTGAAACCGTTATAATTCAACCCGTCAGAATCGTCGCACGGCAGCAAAAGTTCAATTCAGCTACAGTGAGCGCTTACTTTAATGGAACTCACAATGTGCTTTATTCACTAAACTAGGATTTTAAGAGATTTAAAACATAAAGCAGTGATATGTATGTTTTCACAGATTTTCCCAGCTCACAGTTGCTGTTTAAGTTACTGAAATAAACCCTATATTGATGCAGTTATATAGTGATTATGGAGGGAGATAAAGATTGCTTACTTACTTTTGACCATACACAAATGCTGCACCTGTCTGTGTGTGCTGGAATACCAGGAGGAGCAATGTAGAGTCCAATGAGGAGAAAGCCTTGTGTAGTTTGGGATTTTTGGAAAGTAGTAAATTAGTATACATATTCATAAGTACTATAAATTACACTGAAACAACATAAATAAATAAGTGCAAGATAATGCACCTGGGACGTAAAAACCCAAGGGCTGAATATAGAATATTTGATACAGTCCTAACCTCAACATCTGAGGAAAGGGATTTAGTGGTTATTATTGCAGAGGATCTAAGGGTAAGTAGACAATGTAATAGAGCAGCAGGAAATGCTAGCAGAATGCTTGGTTGTGTAGGGAGAGGTATTAGCAGTAGGAAAAGGGAAGTGCTCATGTCACTGTACAGAGCACTGGTGAGACCTCACTTGGAGTACTGTGTGCAGTACTGGAGACCGTATCTCCAGAAGGATATAGACCTCTTAGAGAGAGTTCAGAGAAGGGCTACTAAAATGGTGTACGGCTTGAAGGAGAAAAGTTACCAGGAAAGGCTTAATGATCTTAACATGTACAGCTTGAAAAAAAGACGAGACAGAGGAGATATGATAGAAACATTTAAATACGTAAAGGGAATCCACAAGGTAGAGGAAGGGAGTATATTTAAAAGGAAACAAAGTAGCAAAACAAGAGGACATAGTCTTAGATTAGAGGGGCAAAGGTTTAAAAGTAACATCAGGAAGCATTATTTTACTGAGAGGGTGGTGGATACATGGAACAGTCTTCCAGTAGAAGTGGTAGAGGCCAAAACAGTAATTGAATTTAAGCAAGCATGGGATAGGCATAAGGCTATCCTAAACAAAAGATAAATCCAGGTAAAGTATCCATGTAATTGGGCAGACTAGATGGGCCGAAAGGTTCTTATCTGCCGACATTTAAATGCACATGAGTAAAAGAAACAAAAAACAATATTTTTATTTTTATTGAGACAAAGGTGAATATTGGTAATAATTCATTAATACATAGCCATCTTCATCTCCCCTGACCCTCCCAAAAGGTAATTAAGCATCTTTAGTGCATACCAAGACATAAGGAGAGAACTTCCCAAGGAAATGTTTTTATTTATAAAGTATTTTACCAGGAAGGATACATTGAGATTTCTCTCGTATGTCCTGGGTTCAAGAACATTGAAATGTTACAGTCGTAACAGAAATACAAAGTAATAAAATGCAAGATATTAAAAAAAAAAACAATAACACAAATATACAGATTAACCCTTTCGCTGCTGAGGCATTTCCCGCCTCTGTGCTGAGGTCATTTTTACCGATTTTGCTTATCATGTTTAAACGTGTTTTGAAGGCTTATTTTAGTATATGACCCAGACATATTATATAGCCTCTGTGCTGAGGTCATTTTTACCGATTTTGCTTATCATGTTTAAACGTGTTTTGAAGGCTTATTTTAGTATATGACCCAGACATATTATATATCGTTCTTTCCGTCAGACTCGGCAGATTCATAATATGTCATTATTAGATGTATACGTCATGACCTGTCTGTATATTATAACAAAAAATGCAATAAAATATGAATTTTCAAAAATTTACAACGTGTAAAGTGTTTTTTTTTCACATTTTAACATGAGAGCAATTGCGCTTATATTTTGTATGGGGTGCGCTTGTTAAAAAAATTAGAGATGGGGTCTCGTTACATTTTTTTTGGGTAAAATTATGCGATTTTTAACAAACGCACCGCATACAAAAATCGTTAGTGCAGCATCATTGTTCACATTATAATTGAAATGGGAACAATATTGCTGCATTGACGAACCAAAAAAAAAGAAAAAAAAACTTGTTTATTTTTATTTTTTTATTTCTTATTTTTAATTTTTTTAAAAAAACTTTTTTTATAGTCAAGTTTGGTATTGTTGGAATGGCCATGCTCTGGCCGATCCAACAATATCAAACATTAACCCCTAACTGCCACGGATCGGGAGATAGGGGGTTCATTGGAACCCCCTATCTCCACCATTGGTGGCAGTTAGGGGTTAACTCCAGGACTGGCGTCATCGTGCTATGCATGATGACGCCAGTCCTCAGGGGGCATTCCCGGAAGCTTGGCCGACATCCAAGATGTCGGCCAGCTCCGGGAAAGGATCACGAACCGGCGCTTTTCGGCGCCGATTCGTGATCCAGCCCCCATGGGGTTAATTCCAGGTTCCGTTAGGAAGGGCAGGCTGTGCCCTTCCAAACGGTGCCTGGATTAACCACCGCAACGCCGGTGATCGGGAGGGAGAGAGGTCCGAAGGACCTCCCCCCCCTCCCTTTCAGGCGCCTCCTCCGCACATGCGGGGGGGCGCCTGAATTAGGTGTCATCGCGCCGCCGCAATGACACCTAATTAGGCCGGCGGCGGTTCCGGGTGCTGGGCTGACATCGAGGATGTCAGCCCGCACCGGGGGGGTCAGCGATCGGCCGGAACCCGGCCGAACGCTGGCCCCAAAGAGAGGACGCGCTCAGCGCGTCCACCGCAAGGAACGTTACCTGCGGGTGGACGCACTGAGCACGTCCTCCGCAGCGAAAGGGTTGACACAGAAAATAAATATGTAGGAAATAGTCATTATCAGGGTTATTCAAAGAGATCCGAATTGTGGCCGAAAGGTAACCGAACAGTGAAATTCAACGTACGGTTACCGTTCCTGGCCATTCGGCTATTCAGAGAGCAGGCAGTTTGCCAAATCCTGGCGAATTGCCTGCACATACGTTGCCTGTTCGAGGGCAGTGAAATCCCCATAGTGCAATGCTTCGTCTATTCAGAGAACAAAAAACAGCAGTGAAAAGTTGCCGAATTGCCCTGCTGTTCGGTGGTTTCATTCGACAGGTTTATTCAGGCGAATCCCATAGGCTTCAGTGTTAGAAATATTCCCGTTTTAATTCAATATCAAATAAACAGTTGATTATAATATTCTGCAGTAAAAAGTCTCTTTGTGTATAGATTTTGTAGGATCTTTTAGGAATTTTTCTGGATTTTTTTGTTTTTTTAAATAGTTTATTCTTTTTTCTGTAACAGCCCTTTCTATTATCATTCATTGGATCTTATATGTAAATTTCAGACATTTTCGTTCTGTAGTTTCTTTGCAAACAGCATTTCACTTCTCAAACATTCATGCGTACTGTGTTTTTTTTTCCCCACTCCATTCGTCTGCGGTGTCGGCTTTTTCCGGCGGTTGCTCTGCGCTGTGATCGACGGCTGCTCGGGTTTCTCCGGCGTGTTCGGTGAGGTTAATCCAGATGTTTTGCGGGTTTCGGTATACGTTCGCCGGGTTTTGCAGTGAGTGTTCAGCGGGTTTGCGGTGGCTTTTTCCTGCACTACGTCGGCCCTGTGGTGCTTGCTGAATACACCACAGGGTCGCCGAAATGGGATCACCAAATCGCACCGAATTGAAGAGAACGAAAAGTCACCGAACGTGTGGTGACTTCTCAATTCTCTTTGAATAACCCTGATTGTTACATGTTTACAGGTGCATTCCATATTGAGGTATGTTAACAGGGAGCTCTTGAGTGACTTAAGACTGGGGGAAGATTTGATGGCGTCTGGGAGGTTATTCCATAACTGCGGTGCTCTGTAGGAAAGTGAGGACCGAGACACTTTCTTTTTGTATTGTGGTATTGTAAGTAAGGTGCTGGCCCTGGATCGGAGGTTATATGATGAGGGAACTGCTGGGGAAGCCGTCTATTCAGGTAGGGTGGTAGCTTCCCAGAAAAGCTCTTAAACACCAGGTTGGAAAGGTTAAGGGTGCATCTGGATTCCAGCGACGGCCAGTTTTCCACTTTTAATATGTCACAACGGTGAGTCATGTAGTTACATTGTAGCACAAAGCGGCAGAATGAGTTATAAAATGTAGTAAGTTTATGAAGGTGCGTTTGCGGGGCAGCTGCATACACTAAATCTCCTTATTCAATGACCAGCATAAGCATTTGTTGTAGAATCTGCTTTATTACCGAGGGGCTCAGGCAGGATTTGTTTCTGTACAGGGCACCTAGTTTGGGATAAAGTTTAGATGATTTTTTCGATGTGGGGGCCGAAGGATAGATTTGGGTCTAAATTGAGGATGAAGGGTCTACATATATTTTTAGGGATTGCAGAAATTTTTTATATTATTTCCATTTACTTAACATCATTGAAGTGTCTATATTGAGCGCTTCATAATGTCTATATCAGAAACCAGATACTTCATTCTAAGGAAAGTAAAAATACAAATCCGAAAGAAAAGTGACAATAAACTGGTTTCTGATCATTAGCCACATTATTATTTTTTATTTGAAAATAGATGTTGTTGTAGGCTGATCTTTCCCCTTGAGCTGCTTTTTAAAATACACGGTTTGGGACATCAGACAAGCTGTATTTGAAGATGATCAGTTCATATCATGCTAAAAGTCCAGGCGTCAGGGGAGCTGAGGCAAGAACAGCAGGAATGCAAGATGTGCTGGCACGGCATGGCATAAAATGTGATGTAAAGACATAGAGGCACAGTGCTGCAAAAAGGTCAGAAAGCAAAACATCTGCTGCAAAGCAAGGCAACAGCTGTAAAAGGTCTCGAAGGGGCTCCTAAAACACCCTGTACAATGTGGACAACTTGGCTTCATATTCACTCCTCTTTGTTATTCGCTCAGACTGCTGCACCAAGTGCAGAATTTTATGATTTATCAATATAGGGTCACTCAGTTAAAAACTTTGGCAATTAAATGCTATTATATGTAGGCACTATATTTCAAATGTATGGGCAAGTGTTCATAATTAATACATGTGAGTGCAACAAAGTGAATGAGTGACTGCGTGAGGGAGTTTGAGTGAGACAGAGTATGTAAACCGTGAAAGAATGCAAGTTCACAGTTGTAGAGATGCTAATATTCAGTTCCTCAGGTTCTCCAGTCTGAGGTCCTGAGCGTGCACAGCATTTCACGTGCACAGCTTGTGCTAGCTCATGTGAAGCTTTGATGGGTGGAATAGTGGATGGGAGGAGGCGGGGAATAGTCAGGAAGTGGGAGCTGAAGAAACACCCCTAGCTGAGGGGCGTGACCAGAGAAGATATAATGTCAGAGTTTAAAGCAAAATAATTACACATTATTAAAACTTTTATTGATTTTATTCTAGTTTGTCTAATGGTATAAAAGTGTTTTAATGTCCATTTTAATTTTTGTTTTCTAGACCTGCATATCCCTTTAAGTAAAAGCAACCTTCCGGCTTTTCTGAGGTCAATGCAATTAACATTAAGTTAGTTCTAAGAACATTTATGCCAAAAGATGTTTGGGATATGTAGAGATACATGCTATCTTTGCTGAATCAATATTTAATTATTGTTAATATTGTCGTTATTATGATGTTATTCCTTTTAAAAGCAAGCAATTTGATGACCGGGCACGTGGGACCAAGTGACCTCATAAACCCCAAAATAAAGACTCTTAAGCAAGCAAACATTTGGTTTCTTACGATGCCTGCAGCTTCTTAGAAAGGGAAAATCTGTGTGATATGATATCATCGAGGCAATATGTGCAGCCTTCCTGTTCCCAGATATCTCTTGAATCTGCAATGTGGAAAGGGTTTACGTTTACAGCTGTGCAGATGGAAATAACAGATACCATGCCAGCTTTTACCTAGAATGAACCGTCCCTCCCCAGCCGCATTCACTAATGTGCTCATTTAGATTGTTAGGACAAGCAGGCGAGCTGTCTTACTGTCCCCACAGCAATTTTGTGGTGTAATTGCATTACCGCTGCACTGATTATAGTGAAACAGCCATGCCATTCAGCTGCATGTGTAGGGAGAAGCTGGTCTGGGCTTAGAGCCGTGGAGCTTATGTAGGTTTATTTAGACGAACACTAGCAGCTGATTTGCTTAACATAGTTTTAACTTCTACTGGGCTGGTGCTTGCTAAACTTTTATTTTTATCTCCTGGTTGATAAAGACTTTATATTTCTTTCAGCGTAATCCTCGGTAATTTTTTAACACCGCATCCTATTGCTCATCCTTGTCAAATGCTGAAAGGTGTGCCATGGATTGGAATCCGTAGTAAATCAAAGTTATTCTCTCAGAGCACATGTCCATCAACATGATTGACGTATAACGTACCCATTTGTTAATGATCACAGCTCCTGTCCTTTTCCAGGTGAGCCGCAATCTTCTCTTGTGGCTTAGCTGTTATGGCAGGTTACTGTGAATTAATATTTCTTATACGTTGTATCATAAGCCATTTGACATTACCAGTGCAAGCAAAAATTATTCTAGCTGCCTATTCTTTAGCACTTATCAGCAGCAAGACACAGCTGTTGCGTGATTCTTCTTTAGTAAAGGCACTTGACACACAATAAAACATTAGAGAAAAATCCCTTACCTCTGCTTCCATAGTGCAGAAAACCGTGTGTTCGGCTGCCTTCCTGCAAGCAGAAGGACACTGATGTAAATAGTTCTCAGTGTCCTTCTGCAGATCCTCTGCAACACCAATTATACAAGCTTGCCGTGGCTGCTATATTTTAGTGCAGTGGTTCGCACCCCTGTCCTCAAGTAACCCTGGCAAGCCAAATTTTAATAATTATCTTGGAGATGCAGACTGAGCAGAGCTGCCATCACTAATCTTGGGGCCCCATACTGAACCTCTGGTCAGGGCCCCCCTTCACTCAGAAATTAGAATTTTGTCTCCTCTTCTGTTTACATAATTTTACAGGGACTGGGCTAAATCAGTGGTGGTCCAGCAAGGGGATAAAGCAATGCAGGCTATATTAATCGCTTTCTCAGAGATGAGTCAGAGTGTTCTTACCAGCCCGAGATGCTGCGACCCACCGGGAGAATTGGTGGATCAGTCCTGGGTGGAATGGTGGGACTCTTAAATCTATGGCATTTAATCAAGCTGTGCAGTGTCTGGTAAGGGCCCCCTGGAGACCCTGGGCCCCTGAACATCTCATGAGCTGTCACCACACCCCAAGCAGCCCCACTGAGCAGCAGATGATTTTGCCTGTGCTGTGCAAACTGTGTCACCTATGCAATGCTTCAAACATCTTGCAAACCCGCCCTGTCAGCGAGTGTAGAGGAATGGTTTGGGAAACACTGTTTCAGAAGCTCTGCATTACCATGATTCTGACTGCTAACATAGTGCCTCAATCATAATTGGTCTGGGAATAGGATTAATGGCAACTTTGAAGTTTTCCTTTAGTGTCTGTTACCAGGTTCACAGGATAA
This sequence comes from Leptobrachium leishanense, assembly GCA_009667805.1. Taxonomy (NCBI): domain Eukaryota; kingdom Metazoa; phylum Chordata; class Amphibia; order Anura; family Megophryidae; genus Leptobrachium; species Leptobrachium leishanense. Next base: position 244,831,638 of record CM019063.1, on the reverse strand, counting down.
GGTCCTAGGGTAGAAAAGATGGTCTAGGGATACTTTGTATATTATTTATGTTGTTTGGTCATATGTGTCTAGTGATATACCTGAGCAATACTACAGCAAAAGCCTGACTATATGGCACGATTGCTTGCATTCTAGTGTATATAACTGGTGTGCCTCTAGAGATGCTATGAAAAGTAAAGGAAGTGCTGAATTGTGCTTTATTTAGCTAAATTACAGCTATAGCCTATAGCCACCATGCAGCACAGCTTGAATCATCCCAGAATACAACAACCGCATCACCTCAAAAGATGCCTTTGATCACTGTTCTATTTACGCATGAAACGCTGTGATGTAATTCTACGTTTATGGTAATACTACACATTATTATCTCTTCTTTTTTTCCTGACTGATTCTTAATTTGCTCCTAAAATACTGAGCTCCAGAAGCAGATTAACTGTACTTGTACATACATTTTAATCAAGGGTCTTGTTTGGAATACAGCAGCGTATTGTGTGTTCTCTCGGTAAACTTCGAGGCTTGGCTGTCGTTTTCTAATGGCAATTGTATCCAAAACAAAGCCAGCCCTCAAAGTGTCAGGGTCAAATATATTTGTTGGCAACTCTATGTGAAGTGTAGACATTTTCAGCAGCATTTTGAAATTATTATGAAATCCATGTGTGATTATTTGGCAGAAAGCTCTTGCTCCATTTGTGCCGTATATGTTTTGCATCAAGTTTCCCAAATAAAACAACATCGTGTTTGTGTGATGGTGTAGTGTTTATTTGGCGCACCCTTTGACTTTTCGGGGCTTGCCTCGGCACCATGGCTTGGATTATCCTCCAGCACCCAAACAAAAAAGTAAGCTTCAGACAACCTTATTTCAGAGCCAATGCCTGTGCCAAAATATACTGACAGGTTCGTATTTTTTAAAATATGTAAAGTCAAGCCATGAATTTCTTCGGGCTAGCTAAACTTTTTTCTTATCCCCATGTCTAAAGTGAAAGTGGAAAACTGTTGTAAATGTGAAGGAGCATCCTGTTGACACTGAGAACATGATGTTTCATATATGCTTTACTCGTATGTAGTGATGTAAAATTTCTGGAAAGTCTGCTCTTCATGTTTTTTTCCCAAAAATATAATTCTTTTCCCTTTTTTTTTTCTTTTTTTCTTCCCCCTATCGCTTCAGAGTACATATTGAGATTCATTTTATTACTGGGAACATAAAATGCAGTTAATATAAAATTGTCGTGCTTGAATTAAAAGTACATCTCATTCAAGAAATTATAAACTTGGGGCTAGACCACAAGCTTGATGTTAAAGGGTCACTACCACCAAAAAATGAAATGTTCTTATTTGTTTATTTTATGTTGCTGATATCTTACATGTGCTTTGTTTTTCTCTTTTATGTTTAGTTAAGAAAATAATTTACTCTATTTTATGTCACTGGGTGCATCTATTTTAGCCATAGAATGGAGTGAATGGGTTGATCACCCACTCACATTATTGTATTGTGTGGGATATCTTCAAAGGAGAAAAAAAGAGAGGTTTGTGATTGTCCTGAGGACGAGCAATGGCCTGCTCTACGGTGGGGACCGCTCAGGTCTCACAGGGTTTTAGCTCGATTGTGCCATTACAGGGATGAATGCTCCATATGCAAATCAGTCTGCTCTTAACCAATGAGGGTGGCCAGTACTGACTGCCAATGACGTCATCCCTGCACGAGAGGTGCAGCAACCCCCGACGATCGTTTCGGCCTTATTAGGCCTCGTCAGTACGGTATAGCTGTCACCTCAAGGCACCTTGAGCAAGGGGTCCTCTTCTGAATTTTTTTAATAATATTGGTCAGGATGGGTATAATGTGCTTTAACCACTTCACTGCGGAGGACGCGCTCAGCGCGTCCACCCGCAGTATCGTTCCTTGCGGAGGACGCGCTGAGCGCGTCCTCCCTTTGGGGCCAGCGTTCGGCCGGGTTCCGGCCGACCGCTGGCCCCCCCGGTGCGGGCTGACATCCTCGATGTCAGCCCAGCACCCAGAACCGCCGCCGGAGTAATTAGGTGTCATCGCGGCGGCGCGATGACACCTAATTCAGGCGCCCCCCCGCATGTGCGGAGGAGGCGCCTGAAAGGGAGGGGGTAGGTCCTTCGGACCTCTCTCCCTCCCGATCGGCGGTGTGCAGGGGGTTAACCCAGGCACCGTTTGGAAGGGCACAGCCTGCCCTTCCAAATGGTAACTGGCATTAAGCCCATGGGGGCCGGATCACGAATTGGCGCCGAAAAGTGCCGGTTCGTGATCCTTTCCCGGAGCTGGCCAACATCTTGGATGTCGGCCAAGCTTCCGGGAATGCCACCTGAGGACTGGCGTCATCGTGCATAGCACGATGACGCCAGTCCTGGAGTTAACCCCTAACTGCCACCAATGGTGGGGATAGGGGGTTCCAATGAACCCCCTATCTCCCGATCCGTGGCAGTTAGGGGTTAATGTTTGGTATTGTTGGATCGGCCAGAGCATGGCCGTTCCAACAATACCAAACATGAGTATGAAATTATTATTTTTTTAAATAAATAAATAAACAAGTTTTTTTTTCTTTTTTTGGTTCGTTAATGCAGCAATATTGTTCCCATTTCAATTATAATGTGAACAATAATGCTGCAGTAACGATTTTTGTATGCGGTGCGTTTGCTAAAAATCGTGTAATTTTCCCCGGAAAGAACGATATATAATATGTCTGGGTCATATACTAAAATAAGCCTTCAAAACACGTTTAAACATGATGAGCAAAACCGGTAAAAATGAGCTCAGCACAGAGGTGTGAAATGCCTCAGCAGCGAAAGGGTTAAACTCTAACATTTCCGTTAGGGCATAACTGAGATGACATACATGGTTCAATCATCTTTACCAACAGGATGGAGTGCACACACAAAATAACCTGAATCCTTTTTCCCTCTACCACCCCCTAGAGGCATAAATAGAGATTTCTCTTTATTTTTGTATTTATTTTTTGAGAATTACATCCACACAGCTGTATAAACGATAGTAATTAGATGGTCCCACTGGCTTCTTTTGGTGTTCCTGATGACTGCTAAACTTTATCAGCTTTTATAATCTTTCCCATTATGTTATTTTCACATGAAAATAATTATTAAAAAATGTGCTTTGTGTCTTTGATTTAAGATTGAAGGTTTGTGCACATTCAGAATATGCTCCTGTAAAGTTGTACATAGAAACATAGAAAAATGTCGGCAGATAAGAACCTTTCGGCACATCTAGTCTGCCCAATTACATGGATACTTTACCTGGATTTATCTTTTGTTTAGGATAGCCTTATGCCTATCCCATGCCTGCTTAAATTCAATTACTGTTTTGGCCTCTACCACTTCTACTGGAAGGCTGTTCCATGTATCCACCACCCTCTCAGTAAAATAATGCTTCCTGATGTTACTTTTAAACCTTTGCCCCTCTAATCTAAGACTATGTCCTCTTGTTTTGCTATTTTGTTTCCTTTTAAATATACTCCCTTCCTCTACCTTGTGGATTCCCTTTACGTATTTAAATGTTTCTATCATATCTCCTCTGTCTCATCTTTTTTCCAAGCTGTACATGTTAAGATCATTAAGCCTTTCCTGGTAACTTTTCTCCTTCAAGCCGTACACCATTTTAGTAGCCCTTCTCTGAACTCTCTCGAAGATGTCTATATCCTTCTGGAGATACAGTCTCCAGTACTGCACACAGTACTCCAAGTGAGGTCTCACCAGTGCTCTGTACAGTGGCATGAGCACTTCCCTTCTCCTACTGCTAATACCTCTCCCTACACAACCAAGCATTCTGCTAGCATTTCCTGCTGCTCTATTACATTGACTACTTACCCTTAGATCCTCTGAAATAATAACCCCTAAATCCCTTTCCTCAGATGTTGAGGTTAGGACTGTATCAAATATTCTATATTCAGCCCTTGGGTTTTTACGTCCCAGGTGCATTATCTTGCACTTATCCACATTAAAACTCAATTGCCAGAACTCCGACCATTTTTTTAGTTTACCTAAATCATTTGGCTGATCCCTCCAGGAACGTCAACCCTGTTGCAAATCTTTGTGTCATCAGCAAAAAGACATACTTTTCCATTAATACCTTCTGCAATATCACTAATAAAAATATTAAAGAGAATGGGTCCAAGTACTGACCCCTGAGGTACCCCACTGGTAACAAGACCTTGCGCCGAATAAACTCCTTTTACCACAACCCTCTGTTGTCTGTCACTCAGCCACTGCCTAATCCAGTCAACAATATTGGAATCCAAACTCAAAGATTGGAATTTATTGATAAGCCTTCTATGCGGAACAGTATCAAAAGCCTTACTGAAATCTAAATAAGCAATGTCTACTGCACCACCTGTGTCTATTATTTTTGTTACCCAATCAAAAAAATCAATAAGATTAGTTTGGCATGATCTCCCTGAGGTAAACCCATGTTGTTTCTGATCCTGTAATCTGTGTTTTTAGATGTTCAACAATCCTTTCCTTTAACATGATTTCCATTAATTTCCCCACTACTGACGTAAGACTAACTGGCCTATAGTTCCCCGATTCCTCCCTACTACCCTTCTTGTAAATGGGCACAACATTTGCTAATTTCCAGTCTTCTGGGACGACTCCCGTTAACAAGGATTGGTTAAATAAATCTGTTAATGGTTTTGCTATTACATCACTGAGCTCTTTTAATAATTTAGGGTGGATCCCATCAGGCCCCATTGACTTATTTGTCTTTACTTTAGACAGCTGCTGTAGAACCTCCTCCTCTGTAAACTGATATGTAAATGTCTCTTTAGTGTTCTCTCCTAACTGAGGTCCCTTTCCTTCCTTTTCTTCTGCAAAGACTGAACAAAAATATTCATTGAGGCAGTCAGCGAGACTTTTATCATCTTCTACATACCTTCCTTCCTTTGTTTTTAATCGAACTAATCCTTGTTTTACTTTTCTTTTCTCGTTTATGTATCTAAAAAATGTTTTGTCCCCCTTTTTTACTGACTGAGCTATTTTCTCTTCTGCGTGTGCTTTGGAAGCTCTTATAAATTGCTTTGCCTCTTTCTGCCTAATTTTATAGGTTTGCCTATCTTCTTCACTCTGAGTTTTTTTATAATTATTGAATGCTATCTTTTTGTTCTTCACTATTTTGGCCACTTCTGCAGAGTACCACAGTGGTTTCTTCCCTTTTTTGTTTTTGCTAACAAGCTGAATGCAATTTCCTGTGGCCTTCAATAATGCTTCCTTTAAATAATCCCATTTCTCATGGACTCCCTTTAAACTCCTCCAGTCTGATAATGACTCCTTCACACAAAATCTCATTTTAGAAAAATCTGTTTTTTTTAAAGTCTAAAACTTTCGTTCTTGTGTGGTGCGGCTCCATCCCTGTTGTTATATTAAACCATACTGACTGGTGATCACTAGATCCCACATTTTCACCTACAACAACGTCCGATACCAAACCTCCATTTGTGAGTATTAAATACAATATGGCCTCTTTACGGGTCGGCTCCTCAACTACTTGTGTTAGAGATAATCCCAGTAGGGAGTTTAGAATATTTGTACTCCTGGTGCACCCAGCTGTTTTGGTTTTCCAGTTCACATCAGGAAGATTAAAGTCCCCCATGATAATAACCTCCCCCTTCATTGCCATTTTGGCTATTTCCTCAACCAGCAGATTATCTAGTTCTTCTGCTTGTCCAGGGGGTCTATAGATCACACCTACACGAGCTACTGTATGATTGCCAAATGTTAGCATAACCCAAACTGACTCTATGTTCACCTCGCTCACTTTTATTTGGTTCGTTTTTATGTTGTTTTTCACATACAGGGCCACTCGTCCTCCTTTCCTACCTTCTCTGTCTTTTCTATATAAAGAGTACCCCGGTATTGTTATGTCCCAGTTATTTTTCTCACTGAACCATGTCTCAGTAACCGCCACTAAATCTACTTTTTCAGCTGCCATCATTGCCTCTAGTTCATTGATTTTATTGACTAAACTGCGAGCATTTGTAGACACGACTATGAGCTTGTCATTTCTTACCTCGCATGTTGCTTGCACCCTCCGATTTAGTTTTGGGGGACAATCGGGCAGATTGTTTTTTACCGTTTTGTCCCCCCCTCCTAGTTTAAATATTTCTTTGCGAAACCTTTGAACTTCTCACTGAGAACATATGTTCCCCTATGAGTAAGATGCAAACCATCTTTTTTATACAGTTGCTTTCTGCTCCAATTAGAGCTATCATGGGACACAAAGCCAAATCCTTGCTCCCGACACCATTCCCGAAGCCACAAATTGAATTCCCAATTGCGCATCTGCCTATCTTGAATGTTATGCACAGGCAAAACTTCAGAGAATGACACAGTGGACATGGCACATCGTTTGTTCGTGGCGCAAGACTATATGTTAGCTAAGTAAATAAAGAGACTTGATGCACTCTCTCATTCTCCGCTCATTAAGTTACCTACCTCATTACTCTGTTACTCTTAAAAAGTCCTCATAAAGTATTTTACCAGGAAGGATACATTGAGATTTCTCTCATTTTCAAGTATGTCAGACTTCTCTCACTGTAGTCGTTTAAGCAGAATATTATTTAAAAATATCCCAAGCACATCACACACACAAATCGAAGAGTAGTCATGGCCAAGAAATTATTACAGACTTGATTAGCATCCAAGACAAATGGCGTACCCCAAGGCAGCCCCAGAGCTGCAATCACAACTGGCCTTGGAGCGTGCCAAGTTGCCAGATGCCGTTGTTAGAAGTTTTCTTCCTGCAGTTTAGCACCTGAGTCCTGGGCAAGCGAGTCGTGCAAAAACACTGCAAAAAGAGCCCTGACCTCGTGTTCACAAACCAAGCCCATGCTTGGCTGGAGAGAGAGCAATGCCGGAATCCGATAAAGCATCTGCCCGTAGTGTTATTATATTCCTCCAGCCTGTACTCCACACTTGTAAAAATATATTTCCCGAGTCTTCCGTACTTCCTCCAACATAGCACATAGCAAAACACATAAACATTTTCTATTTGAAAGAAAATGGTGCCTGGTCCAAACGCAAATGTATTTGTTTTCTTTCTGAGTCAGTGTTTTATTGAAAAATCTCAATCCAAATAATAAGGGAATAGAAGAAATAATATTTACCATCACGTTATATATTTACACAGGGGGAAGTTAAACAAAAAGGCAGCAGTCCCATCTGTGTTGATTTTTTTTTTTTAGTCTTTTTATTTTTTTTTCAATCGAACCGTGTATTCTGTGTCAGCACTTTTGTGGCAAACCAAAAGAAGAAAAAAATAAGCCGTTGAAGGAGTTTTAGAAATTTCTTTCATTCTTTAAATGTGCAGGTCTGCACTGGATAACATTCAATCGTGTGCCGGAGACCTTCAACCCATTTGATATATTTTTTTTAATCACCTTTTTATTCGGATGATGCAGACAAAATTATAAATCATCACACATCACAATAACAGTAGTACAATAGCCCAAAATGCGGCGGTACAGAGAGATGGCTGTGAGCTGACAATCCATATTACATGAAACAATGAAAAATCATTGGTAATTTTTCGGAGGATAGGAATTGAGGAACTACGGTTAATTGGATGGTGGACAAGGAAAGAATAGACTGGGTGCCACATAGTGTTTCCAACTTGTAACATTCTGTGTACTGAAAAGATTGGTTCAGTTTGTCTCAAACAGGTGGGGGGGTAGGATGGCGATCATGGGCCCGCCACGTGGCGAAAAGCACGGGGTACGTTGATCTTTTTTGAGGGAGATTTTCTTCCCAGTCCAGATTAATTAATTAATATTTTGCATAAAAAGGTAAACTGAGGGGGGTTGTCACCTACCCAACATTGTAATATGCCCTTTCAGCAAAGTGCCAAAAGGGTTGTGACCAGCAAGATTTTACCTTGACACCACACACCCCTCTGCGAGTACCTTGCCAAATATGGCCCATTTAGGGGTTAAGGAAACAGGAAATGTCAGAATTAGGCTGGCAAATTTGTTCGTTTGGGACAGTGAGCTATGCCTTAAGTTCAGGCACAGGTGTGGAGCAGGCTGATAGTGAGACCTAAAGCTGGCGAGATGTAAGCTCTATGGAGTAGTTTATACATCATGTCACAAAAGTGTGCCACCGGTAAGAGCACAATGGTTCGAGCAGTGGTAGCTACCACATGGGTCTTTGTTAAATCTGGTATGTTGTCAGCCCACTTTGCCAATCAACAGGTGTGCGATTTGGTCTAGAGAGGGCCTCCTTTTCAGCGGGCATGGGATTGTGAATATTAGCTTGTCAAAAGATATCCAGTTGGGCTGGGAGATCATTGTCACTTTTCTGTATAATGATTTGAGATAATGAAAGAAAATGTGTGCAATTTTGGTCAGGTCGGATTCTCTGGAAAAGATTGGGTTTAGTATGGAGGTAACCTTATTTTGGGTAAGATGGTTTGTTTTAACTATATTTGCTGTAAAATTGATTCTTTTGAAATCCACACTCCAGTCTGGCCTCTCCTTCCACCAATGTATCCTATAACGATTTGGTTTCAATGTTTTTCTGTCCGTTATCAGGGGAGAGGGTTTGGATCTGAGCCCTGTAAACTGCTGTGAGGGCAGTGAGTAGCTCAGAAAGGTAGTTTGAAAGGGTTTTATTCTTACGTTGGACGAATTCGATGATGAACCCCCGTATGATAGGTTTAGAAGTGACCCACAGCTAATTGATGTCATGTCACTGTGCTATCATCTATGAAAATAACCCAGCCAATTTTTGTAGGCAGATGTAAAATTCATCAGATTGGTAATAGTGGTTGGGGAATCTCCAATTCCGTGATAATGAGATTGGCGTTTGGAGAGTCAGGTGCAAAGTGACAGGGACATCCTATTCATATTTTACTTGTAGATTTTTAGATATTTGTCTTCACTTTTTTTTTCAAACTTGATGTACAACACAAGGGAAGTATGTGACCTTACATATAAAGTATATTTTTTTAGAAGTATCTATAAAAATTATTTACACAGGTTTGTAAGTAACTTTTATGTTTCCTTTTTATATGCCTGTCTGTCTATAAGTGTCATAGTATGTCTATTGAAGTGTCTGACAATAAGGGTTATTCACTAACATCTGAATTGGCTCCAAATTGCACCGAATGGTGAATTTCACCATTTCGGGGTCTATTCACTATGCTGTCAATTCGCTAAATACGGTGCAATTTGGCATCACCGAAATTGCTCCATAGAAAACTATTGCGCCTTCTATTGACAGAATGCCAAATTGCACTGAAATTCTGGCGAAATGTCGTGATTTTTGGGGTTTCACTTCAAGAGGTTCAAAGAGGCAAATCCCATAGGTTTCGATGTAAAAAAGTAATATTTTTTTAAATTATTTTAAAAAAACGGTTATGCTTTTTTCATTTTTTGCAAAAACTCTTATTTTCTAAAAGACCTTTTTATATTTTTTGTATTTTTTTTTAAACGCAATGTTTTTATTTTTTTTTAATACTTTTTTTATTTTGTAACAGACCTTTTTAATATTTTTTTTAAAGGTCTCTAATATGATCTACACACATTTTAATTGATTGAAACTCCAGTTAGGAGAACAGGAGATTCCCCCCGTTTGATGCTAATTCAGTGCAATTTGACGTTTTTTTTCTCCGTCGTCCGATAACTGCTTCAGCGACTCCAGTTTTGGCAAAATATGGTGACCATTCACTAAATGGTGAATTCAGTTTTTTTCGGCAAAATGTAATCGCCAAAGTGAGCCGAAACGCAAAGCACCGAAATTGCACGAAATTTCGGTGCTTTGTGAATAGACCCTATTGTGTATCTCATGTTGGAGGGATCTAGGTCACAAACTGATTTCCCATTCCTGGTCCTGTCCATGAAACTCCAGGCATCTGCAGTTGAGCTTCTGAGACTAGCTAAGCCCCTGCACTCGGAGGGCTGAATCGGCTTTCTGACAGCCACCCCAGAGGGGGTAAAGGGCAAGGTAAGCTCAGAGCAGTGTGACCACTCTATTTAGGCTAGGGTCAGACTGAGGCAGTGCGAACGCGCGTGCAGGCGCACTTAATCACGGCCGCACTAGCAGCAAATGCCGGGCAATGACGGCCAATATACGAAGTACGGTCGCACGAAAGTCCGGCTGCGCAACGCAAGTGGAAAATGAACGCATTTTTTCGAGAACGTAAAACCGCTAGTACAGACGTACAGAGTGCGCTGCGTCCGCTAGCGGTGTGTGTGCGTGATTTGGAGACGTCAGACGCTGCTAATGTCCGGCCAACATAACGTCCAGATGCACAAAGGGTTTTATTGATGATCCGTACAAAATCACGGACGATTTAGTATGACCGGTATCGCGTACTCCGTGAAAAAATACGTCCATTCGTTCGAACGCACTTTTTCACAGACAACTTTTAATGCGTTCGTCTGACCCTAGCCTGAGAGTGTGCGGTCACAGTGCCTAGAGTGTCACTTGAAGCAATATTTTCATGTTTATCCAATATTTGTCAAAAAGAAAACTATCTTCCGATAATACATGAATTCGCACGTGAACTGAAATTAAATTCTACTATAGGTAGCCTTTTTTAAGTCATTCATTGAAGAACCACAGCAAGAGCTCTTGACCCAGAGACCGATAACCATAGTGGTGAAAGAGAAAACCTTCTTAAAGATACTTTTCTTACTTTCTTCTCTGTCGAATAGATTTCTTCAAAATACTTGTGATTTTTTTCATTGTTTTTTTTTTTTTAAAAAAAATAAATCTTTTTTTGAATGGCTTCATTGTGATGGGTTTGGATGTAGCTTGATGTGCCTTTGCTATTGTTTTCTCCTGTGTGACAGTTTCAATAGACACATTAGCAAGTGCTGCTAGTCTGGCTGTCAGCTCAAAGTATACACACTCACCTCCTCTTTCATTGTTAACTGTTTTCATTGTTGCTGATTTCTAAACTTTAGTCAAACGGTTGTCTACTGCTCCACCAATCATGGTGCTAACTCTTCACATTGTTAAATATGTCTCCTTTTAATTGACACCATTTCAGTATTTTCCACTGAGATTCACTGTAATTTAGTATTTTCCCATGCATACTTTTTTCTCTACAATGTTGATGGTGATGGTAAAAAGGTAATCTGAAATTATGATGTATCCTAATTTTACCACCTTCAGTTTATCAACTTCTAATGTTCAAATGTTATGCAGCTATATAATGTATGTACCAATTGCACTCTTTATCCTAAAGTGTTAGTTCTGTTTTTTTTTTTTTATTTATGATTTTTTTTCCTCCTTCAGGCCAACAGTAGTGGGCAAGTTGTGGGAAAGGTGCCTGGCCACTTCACTCCTGTGTTAGCCCCATCACCACATCATGGAGCAGTGAGACCTGTTACTCTAACCATGACAGACACAAAGCCCATCACTACATCCACTGAAGGTGAGACGGGTTCAAAGATGGGTATTTATTGCCTTGTGCCAATATTTACGTTTTCAAAATTCCTCTGTCACGCTACAAGTCACCGATCTGTTAAAGCGATAAAGTTTAACTAATATCATTTCCACCGGTTGATAGAGATATACCGATACTAGTAACGGTATCGTTGTCGATACCGGTCATTTGTGCTTGTACTCATACAAATATCCAAAAAGAATGGCATTGCGCTCGTACTCACCAGAGCGGCTGCAACATCCAGGGGTAACAGCCCAGTTTGTGTATAAAACATAACAACAAGAAAAAAAAAAATGTCATTTACGCTCGTTTCTATACAATTCCATGTGCAACAAAACACAATCAGAGTTTTTAGTTTGCTTGAATGACCATTCAAGCAAACTAAAACCTCTGATAATGTTTTGTTGCACATGGAATTGTATAGAAACGAACAAGATAACGACTTTTTTTTTTCTTGTTATGTTTTATACAAATGTCACCTATACTCATACCGATATCTGGGCTGACTTACTGGGCAGTATGTGAGGGCTGGGGCCGGCTGTCAGAATTTTTCCAGCCCCATCTCCCACGTTCGCCTGCTGGCCGCATTGTAGCGAGTAGTCGAAGGTGTGTGCAAGTTTAATGCAACCGGGCTCTCACGAGATCTTACACGCAGCCTTGTAAGATCTCGTAAAAGTGCAGGGAACATGGGAGATTGGGATGGAAGAATTGGCTATTAAGAGTGTAAAATATATATGCGTTAGTGTGTATGTATGTTATATAGGGTGTGTGTTATGGAGGAGTATTTTTACTGTGATGCACTCCTACACAAATGCACATTAATGAGTTTTATTGCTGCAGAGCTTTAAGCAAAATCTTAATTATATATTGGAAAACTATGATATGACGTTAAATAAAAGTATTGGTTATTGGTATCGACGAGTACCTGAAAAAAGTATTGGTCAAAAAACATGGTATTGCTGCATTCCTAGTGGTTGATCTCATAAATTTGTGAAAATGATCCACTTGACAATATTAACTTATTGGCTTGATTGTGCATTCGGGTCAGTCCATCTCAATTAGTCCAATAAATTTTAAGTTGGTTGCTTGACCATTTCAATTCCCCCAGTTTTTGTGTGACTACATCTATACTGTACTAATACTGTAAAACAACCCGCTATTTACTTTTTATTTTACTTGGTTTAACCACGGCAGCCATCTTTGTCATGGGAAATTTTGATTTCCAGGACAATAAACCCTCTCAGGGCCCTAACACAAACATTCATAAGTGAGCATTAGCGCTAGGTTAAAGATATAGTAGCGTTCAGCCCATATTACCAGCCGATCACTAACTGGTTAAAAAATCCATTAGCGAATCAGTATTGGCGCATTCTAGTGTGAGCTTACTGTACTTTGCGCTCTCTGGCGCAAAGAATAAGCAATCAGTAATTAGCGTGAGGATCACATAGTCCGAACGCTAATTACGAAACTGCTGCCGCTAACTGAAAAGCTAGCACCAGCTCGGCGCTGTGGTTATCGGATTACGCATCTGCAGAATTAGTCAGCACCAGTTGGAATGACCCCCAAAAAAAATCACATATTCACCTCTCATCCCACGGCAAGAACGGCAGCCAGGAGCAGAGTGAGACTGGGGAAAAAAGTTCAGTCTCCCTCTTCGATCACTCCACCGACCTGCAGGCTCTCGCAAGAGACTCCAGGAGGGGACGCTCACGATGGCAAGTTAGCGCTGCCACAAGTATCCTGGAGGCTAGCGGCCGCTAACAGGCCAGCCCGTAATCCACTTGTAAAACTGAGATGCTAAGGGGAAATTTGCGAGTGCAACTTTTTCCCCTTAGCATGTCCCTGTTTTAGCTGTAGGCAAGTGATAATGCTCTCAGTGTGTATATAATATATATATATATATATATATATATGTATTAAAGCACCTGTGAATAAATCGGAAATGCTGTATGTTAACACAGTACCAGGTATATTTATCTGTTACTGCAGAGTACCATCATGCCTGCAGGACAGAACAGGCTGCCTTAATGTGGAAGGGGTTAACAGGAGCATCAAGAGATTAGTTAATCTCTCCTAATTGAAGTTTGCTCCGGGATATAAACCCACGAAAGACATACTAAATGGGAAGTATGACAAATGCCTGATTACATGGATTTAATATGATCCCTCTAACATTACTTTCTTGATCAAGCCCCGTAATTGCATGAAGGCTGCTGAATAAACAGTAGCCACATATTTTTTCCCTTCTTTTGCGTCCAATGCTAATTTATAAGCTGCAACTTAATTTACTTTAATATACTCTAGACCTGATAATCATAAAGAAAACAATTTTCTTATTTAAAGGAAAATCGTTTAGAGATACTTGAGCAGTAACAGTATCCTATAAGAAAGACGCTGATTTTCTGACACGTCATAAAAAGACACCTTAAAAAAAGATGCCAATTCAGACGTTGCCTAATTGGATGCCTGTCCGCATTGGGCACAAGTGATTTTAGACGCCTGTCTAAACGACGAATTAGATTGTCATTTGTAAAGACTTTTCTAGTGCATCTTTTTTGACACGTCTGAAAACCCACGTCTTTCTGATAGTAAATTGAACTGGAGCACATATAGAATGTATCTTTTTTTATAATGAACCATCTGTACACTTTTGAAGAGAACCTTGAACATGTATCTGTTTTGTGTCATTCATGTTATGGTTCAGGCGATAGATTCTGATTCCCCGGTACCTTTTGGATCCTGCCATTTTCTCAGTTATGAATTAACATAGATGTAGTAATTTCATGTACAATATATGTTCTGTAAACTGGCCTGAACTGAGCACATGGTCCTATCATTGGCAGTACAACTCAGTCTCAGTAATTCAGTGTGTATATAGTTTTTATTATTCTTTATTATCAACATTTTGACAAACCAGTACAGGAGGAAACTAAGGTCCTATTCCCATGGGAACTTACAATTATATATATATATATATATATATATTCTCCTACATGAATATATATATATAGTATACAGTTGTTATGAACTGTTTATAATGGTTTGTCAAATCTCTCCAAAATATGAAAAATTGTAGCGGACAAATATAACGGTGGCATCTCAAATCCATTTTAAAGACCTAGATGTCATTATCAGTTACTTTCTATGTGCATTTGCATCTTTGGCATTAAAATACACAGTAGGGGTTATTTGAATAAGCGCTGGTGTCAAACAAATGTGAAAATCTCAATTGTTTCAAATGCGATAAATGTTGGTGTTTCACAAAAGGGAAATTCAGACCACATCAGGAAAAGATTCATTGATGAATTCCATTGCTGGCATTTGAATCTTTTCTTTTTGAAGCACTGACGTTTGTCGCCGTTGCAAGAACGGTATACACCAGCATTCTTGAATAACCCTATTTGTTGTATCCAGCCTCACTCAGTCATTCTGAATTCGATGGAACTTTTTTATGCTATACCTATGTTTGTTTAATGTGTGATGAAACATTTCCTAATGAATGTGTGCATTGTCCACCCCCTGTTTACAGACGTGTGATGTAGTAACCGTTTGAATCTTAAAAGTTTGTTCAGCTGTAAAACTCTGTTAATAAAAGCGGAAACAGCCATTCGCAAGATACGGTAGAGCTCATATGCCTAAGCTTGTATCATTAATTGCTCAGAAGGTATGCTATTTAAATGGGAAAACAATTCAATGGTGAATAATTTTATGATTTATCCTTTACAATGATAAACCTTCTTCACGGTCATTACCAGATCATCCTACCATGCATGAAAGACACACGAAGGACCCTATTACAAGGTTGGTGTTAACTTACCGCAGCCGTTATAGTCTAAGGAGTTAAGTTTACAACTGCTCTGGCTATGTTAACAACAACCTTGGAAAATCCCCTAAGTATTAATGTTCTCCAACCTTCCTACCCTTCCTCCTGGTCCCCCAGTTGTGGATCCCATTTGAGACATTTTATAAAACTGAAGCTGTGAACGTTCTTGTCTTTGGTCGTAATTGCTTACTATATATTGGAAATCCAGTAACTGTGTGCTTGTTAGCTGGGTCCTTTTAAAATAGCTTTTCCTATGCATAGAAAGTGTCTTGTTCTTTGCTGACTACATTGTGTCCCCAATGTCTCTGTGTGAGCCTGCAAGCAGTATGCGATTAGAAATAGGTCAGAAGCATTTGGTACCTGGACTTGCAAAGGTATCAAAAAAGGGTAAGTTTCTATCTTACTCGGAATTTGTTTTCCAAATCCCCAAACTGTATCCAAGCAAGGGATCTTTAAAGAATAGACTTACAGATATGTTTCATCACAAGGACTAAGGTACCTTTGGGTATTAACAGCCATTAAATCGTTATTCCTATTCTCATTGTCTGTCTTTTTCTTTTTTCTGTATCCTTCACAGCCTACCCAGCCTCTGGCACATCACAAGCCAATCGATATGTGGGACTAAGCCCCAGAGATCCAGCCTTCCTACACCAGCAACAGGTGGGCTGCTTTCACATCAGGTGTATTGAGTCGGAGATGGTTGGAGTAGTTTCATAAAAGCTTGCATGCTGCCACTCATAGTTTGTAGTAGAACAAGATCCCGCTGTTTTCTGATCATGACTAGGCACGACAAGTCATAACACATTTAATTAAGATCTGGGCGTCACGTAGGAACATTTCCTCAAATGACCTTAATATAAGTGCAACTCTACACTTTTGTTTACATGTTCGTTGGATTCAACGAATGACGAGGCACTGTAATCCCAATGAATCTTAAATCACGGTTTTGTAATTTGTGGGTAAAGTCACTAGGTTGTACAGGAAGGCCTATAATGTTCTACACTGTGTATCTACGTGTGATTAATCATTATGTGTTTATTCAGCAAAGTAGTAAACATACGATGCCTAACACCATGAAGCTTTAGCGGTTTCCATTGATAAATTAAAGTGTTATAACATAGTTTGGGCTTACAGGCTTTTCTTGCTTGCTTAAAATACACTGCTGAGCACTGGCATCGCCAACACCCAGGACAAAGACACCATAAAACTCTATCACCCCTTTGAAAATAATCTGGTAATGCTGTGATCAACAGAGCTCTGGTATATATGCATATATGCCCTTCACATTTCTATATATACCTCTACATTGGAGATAACCTGGAATTCCATCTATGCATTCTATTATTCTTCATTGCAAGATGCACAAACATGAAGTTGTGCTCGGGACTTCTTTTTTTTTGACACACAGACGGTTTCTATATAACTGTTATTTTGGTGGATGATTTTAACTAAAAATAGAATAAATAAATATAATGCCAGATTGAAACAAAATTAGACGAAGAATTCCCTTCATATAAACAGCTTTAGAGCTTGTTGTTTATGCTAGTATTAATGTCAAGATTATTTTCCAGATGTTGTGCTGCAACAAAGTTACAGAAGGAAAGTTAATGCTAAATCTCTGTAACCGTTGCACCGGCAATGTGAGGGAATTCAACTTTCGTTTTCTGGTCGTTAGTTTATGGTACCCTTAATTGATGCTGCCCACGCCAATTATCCATAATTCCTGTGCTAATGAACAAACCCCTTGGTTTTATCTACTTTCTAAGATTTATGCCAGGGTTAAGAACCCTTGGCTCTCCAGATGTTATGACGCTACATATCCCATGATGCTCTAACACTCCTCAGATTGGCTGAACCTTATGGGAAATATAGTTCCAAAACATCTGGATGGCCAAGGTTGCTGACCCCTGCATTACGCTTTATACATCTTTCGAGAATGTTCAGCTGGGATACGTTTGAAGTAGTATAAAAAGTGTAATTTCCCCCCTTAAATGCATGATACGGGTGAAAATAATCATTAATGTGTTTGATTGCACGCATATAGTTTGGTTTTCCACTGGAACCTCTCCCTATCAGCTTGGTTTAAACCATTAACAAATCTCCACTCGTCCCTAGCCTGTTGGTTTAGAGTGACAGATGTGCTGTTTTTTTTTTTTTTTTTTTAAAAAAAGTGCAGGGGCCATCTATATACATAATACAACACAGCTGCTGGTATTTCAGTTAATCGTACATGGCTTATATACGTGTTGCAAGCAGAACAGTATGAAAAAAACACAAAAATTACAATTTACAAGAAAATCGCAATACATCGAAGTATCATACAATTGCCAAGAATGCTGGCTGGTCACACAGGGAGTATAGACTCCTATAAATAGACCTGTTCAGTAACTATGCACTGTAGAATGTATTTGCATTTCACTCTCAGTGGCTGCGCAAATATTAACTTCACTCAGCATATTAACTTATGTATTTAGCAAGTATGTCACAGAAAGCAGTGCAAGCAATGCTCTGGAAGTCATTATTCTAAACGATTATTGAGCAGTAGCCCATTTGAAAATATCTAAATCATTTTCCACTGCCAGCAGGTGACACAACACATGCACAATGCTGTTTTTATAACATAGGAAATATATAATGATAAATAGAGGAAAAATATGCTAAAATGGTAATCAGTTACGCATTGAGTGATTGTTCAAATGTTCGATAAAATCTTCTCTGCTTACACGAGAGTTAAAGAACTGGCACAAGCTGGCCTCACTTTCAGCAATAAATCACTAAATCTCACCCAATGCTCTGTATTTTAGAGTGTGTGTGTGTGTGTGTGCGCCATGTGTGGTGGGTTCATGGTGGGAATTGATAATAGTAGTGAAGTCCTAAAGGGATCTGCTTTGAAGAGTCAAATGTATTAAGGTAAGGATACTTTTGAATTTTTGTACCCATTACTGCTGTGTATAGAGTCTATGCGTTATAGCATGTTAGGTTTTGCTTACAACAGTGTTTTATCAGATATAATATAAAACAGTCTGTCCTTTCCTCTTGTACATTCCCATTTTATATACTCGTGTGGTTGTGAGCAGCCATCTAGATTTAGTAACACATTTTGATACTTTACTATCCGTTTATTCACTAAAGGATCAAGTCTGGAGAATTATCAGGAGAAGAGAACAATCTAGACCAAATTGCCGATTTGGAAAGTGACATGAATGTGAGAATTTAACTGTATTGGCTATTTTGACCTACATTGTCCACTTCTCCAGTCATTTCTCCTGACTTGACCCGTTAGTGCAGCGTTTCCCAAACCTCTCCTCAGGACCCTTCGCCTCGCCAGGTTTGCCAGATAGCTGAAGCACAGCACAGGTGATATGATTTGCTGTTCAGTGATTGCAGGATTCAGTCTGCATTTCCCAAAGGTGATCTGCAAAATCTGGCCTGGTTGAGGATCCCGAGGACAGGTTTGGGAAACACTGCTCTAGTGAATAGACCTGTTGGAATTCTTCTCCTCACAAAACCATTGTAAAACCATACATTTAATCTTACTTTTACATAGTTTATGTTTTAGGAGGTTTTCACTGACCATGTATTAAAATAAATATACTAAAGGAATCTGGTTGGATAAAAAGCTTTCCCTTTAATTGTGACAAAAATGTGTCTAGTAATTTACCACAAATCCAGATTTTTTTTTTTAATAATCCCCATCATCATTTTTAATGTTTGCTATTGTACTTTGAAAGGTGAATATTTCATGCCACTTTCTGCTGTTGCCTTGGGGTCCCTGTAGTAGAATCCACTTACCTTTCACCTGCTCAGAATTCTCAGACCTGCAGATGCCGATACTTGCTGTTGAGATTTAAAAGACATCTTTTTTGTTATATATATAAAACCAGTTATACGGGTCCCCTGTCATATCTGGCGCCCTAGACAGATGCCTAGATTGTCTAATATGCGTACCGGAGCTGGATATCTGTATCGGTCTGACACTGGACCTTTAGGTTTTGCTGTAGAACTTGGACTCTACTGTATACAAAATGCCATTGTTGGATTTTGTATATTTGAGTCAAACTGAATGACGCAACAACAGATAATGATAGAAATACATACATAATGCCATTGCTTTGCTAAATAATTCCTAGAGAGCATCAAGCGTAAAAAGAAAATGAAATAAAACCACAGATTCAGATGACATGCAGCATTCTTCAGTTTAGGGACTTTCCCTGAAAGCAGTTGCTGTCTCATTGTGAATGTTTTTGCATGCCTTTCTTTCGGAATGGAGACAATTGGTCTAAAGTGAACAGGATGTGAAATCTCAATAAGAAAAACAGACTGGTTCAATGGATTGGAAAGTGGATGTCCATTTGTTAGCAACTACATAAACTCTTAAATATTTTTTTTTCTCTCGGCCTTTGGTTTTTCCGTTTTTATTTTTTAAATCTCTATCCTCCTGCCCATTTGTCACATTC
Organism: Leptobrachium leishanense; assembly: GCA_009667805.1. Lineage (NCBI taxonomy): Eukaryota > Metazoa > Chordata > Amphibia > Anura > Megophryidae > Leptobrachium > Leptobrachium leishanense. The sequence continues at coordinate 244,811,936 of CM019063.1, read as the reverse complement.
TCTTTTCATCCTCTCTTGCCACTATTTATTTTATTCATGTAGTCATTTGGCTAAAGCCATGGCTCTTGAAATCTTGGGAAAACTGCTCAAGCCTACAGCAATTTTTCACACAATCCATGCTCCATAAAGTCCTGAGGCATTGCAGACCATTACTCAAAACGTTTGCTCATTACTTTACTGCAAGATTATTTTATGAGTCGTTATAGGCGCTTACTATTACCATTTAATTTTCATTTTTTAGCGGTTCTTCAACCTGACTATTCATGTGTGGCTGCTATCTTTAGTCTGTGTGTACTGGTATTCAGTGACACATTTATATTCATACACCTCCATAGCTGTTACCAGTAAATTGATCCCATGCACTCCCAGAACCCTCTTTTCCAATCACATGTCCATTTTCCCCCACCATGTAAGTTTAGGGCCCTATTTATTCTATCCTTGACTCTAACATGGAGACGGAAAGCAGAAGAACCTGGACTTGCAGATTTTCCCCTACCTTCTCCATGTTAACGTCCTATTCCAGGGACTCCATGGAGGCACTTTGTAATGCCTCACTTGTCAAGGCAATAAAAATAGATTGCGCTCCCAATGTTAGGTATAGGAGACGCTTAAGTACAGTAAGCGCGGGTAAACTGCGAGAGACAAAACTTTTTCACCAGACTATAGCGCCAAGATTGGAATATCGATGCCACACGTTAAACTTCTTCTAGCGTCATCGATTACATATTGAGATGCTACATTAGCACCAACTATCGGACTAGAGCCGTATGTTTTTCCCTCCAAGCAAACTTCCCCGTCTCATGTTGGTGTCTTCTTGTGCTGTGTGATTCATTCAAATAATTTCAAATAGCCTCCAAGGTTGATTATTACTACATTACAGTGAACTGCCTGGTCAAAAGATTTCTGATTGCAGGTGTGGATCCCAAGACATATTATTTCCATCACTTCTATATATTAGCAATTTAGCTACAAAATCAGGTATACCAAAAAAATCGGCAATTGTGTTCTTTTTTAATGGGGAGTGATTCAGCTCTCGATGAGATCTCACTCCTGTCACCCTTTATTACAGTAAAGATGCTCCTAAGAGCAACACCCACCCTTACTGTAACACAAAGCTCAACAGACTTTACTGCTGCATTACAACAACCAGGGAGCGGGCAGAATGCAGGGAAAGTCTGGGACCAATCACTACTGTATAGGTATAAGTTTAAAGGGGTCATAATTGCTGACAATCCCTGTACAGTACAGATGCATGGTTTTACAATAATTTGTTTATGCAGGCTTTATTCCACATACAGATACAGGTCTGGACCCCAAGCACTTTGGATTTTTCCGGATTTCAGAGTCCGGACAAATCCGAAATTAGAAAGGAAGATGATCACGGCAAGAGAAACACAATCTCCTTCCGGCTGCAGCTCCCACACTGTGAGAGCTCTGCAAAGTTTCTTCGCTGACATGTTGCCTGGAGTCAGCAAGACTCCGGGCAGCATTTCACTCATTGCACTGCCCACTATCAGAGAGGTAGGAAATTGTGGCGGAGAGACACTGTCTCCTTCCTCCTGCAGCTCCCAGCGTGTAAATACGCTCGTGCTCTGCAGCCTTCTGTCATGGACGTGATGCACACAGTTAGTGATGCAAAAATACAGAGTACCCCTAATCCAAATTTACTATAATCTGTAAGGGCTTTGAAATTCACGTATTTTGGTGTTCCAGATTTTAGAATTTCAGATAAGTGGTGCCACCCCCTCCTGTATTATATTTATAAATCTATGGATATTTTGTGGAAAAACCATTTCTTATAATCACATCATGATCATTACAAATCCACATAAACAGGATATCTCATCATTTTATTAACTATCTTTATCACATTTACTGCATTTAAGAAAAAAAGCCATATATGTTAATAATGCAGATTCTATGTGACATTGCAAGATAAAGGACACTGTCTACTGTAGAACTCAGCAATATTTCTGTAAAGGTATAATGAATGTATGAAAATAAAAAGAATTAGCAAATGTGCATTTTTTTTAAATCTCAGAATAAAAAAATCATTATGCAAATTTTTATTTTACCTTACATTTGCATTAACACTTTCACTACCAATCCCTATTTTCTTGAAACCACTTCATCTTAATATCTATATGAACCATGGGATGCATAGTTAAGTATATTTATGATATGGATAGACGCTTAAAGTAACTACAAGAGGTTCCTGTCCTATAGAGATAACAATTTGCCTGGAAAAGGTGGCACATTAATTTCTGATTCACTATTAAAAAAAAGTAAATCAAACAAGATGTCACAGAGTGACTTCAAGCCTATCTGCATGAGTTTGCTGTGGATTAACATGCGTGTGTACACCATGCATTAGCTTGCTAAATATGTGTATTTTTCTTATTAGATTGGCCAAGTATATATAACTGATAACAAAGCAGGGCGCCGTAATGAAAGTGAACGCCAATCCTTCAGTCATAGCATCACTTCAGATACTAATCTGAGGTGATGTGGACTATCCATTCATGACCTTACAGTCTAATTTTTACAAGGATCAATACTGCTCATAGCTGTATTCATAAATCATGCAGCTAACATATCCATGCACTTAAGATGGCCATTATTAAGGGTAACTGGGGAGTGTTTTATGCATTATATGCTAATGGATTGCTTTATAAAAATCAACTTCATGCCTTTTCTTTCACTGCATGCAGCATGCTCATTTTTTTCTTTCTTTTTTTCTTTTTGCATTTACTTGTAGTAGTGGATGTTTCTTTATTCATTGCATTTTGGAATTTTAAAAAAACTACAAGCCCAAGCAGGCTGGGTAAGAGAGCCTCTCGTTACCTAATTCAGAATATAGTGACTGAAGAATTCATAAATATGTATTTATATAGTCCAGCCGGGGACGCATTTGGCCTTAGTGCTGCACTAGGCCCTCAAGTCCCCCCAGCTATCTGATATCAAATAAATATGAACATAAACATACAATTAAGACAAATATATACAACCTATAGAGAGAACAAACTTAATAAAATGTCATTTAAACCAGAAAAGCAAATTAACAACATTTTTTATAGTTTTGATGCTGGGAGTTTTATTGCTTCCCCTCTCTATTATATACCTGTCAACCTCATATATTGGACTTCTTAAAGAAAGAACTATAGGAAAAAAATATTTCCCCCTCCAATCTGCCACCCAAGCCAAGGCCTAGTTGACTAATGCAAGAATGCGCTCCTGGGTCATTTTAATGAACAATTTAGCAGAAGATGTTGACCCTCAGGTTTCTTATTTCTTCCATGATGTGCTGCAGGTTGTAATATTTATTTGTGTGGGAGTGCAGCATATGACAGATTCTTCTTTACACAGTGCCATCTTTTTTCAGGAAGCAATTAACCCCTTCCTTCTTAGGTCCTAACATAAGAAAAAGAAGGCAACTTGCTCTATAGCACATGTTACATTTAAACCTTAACGTTCTCAAGTTCTTGGCACTCTGAATGTAATTGTAGGAAATTAAAGGAATTGCTATTTTTGTTCATCTCCTCTTCCAGCAAACGCATTACATGTCTCTCAAGATATATAATGCACATAGAACTTTCAAAGTATTTATTTATAAAGGATTTTACCAGGATGGATACATTTTGATTTCTCTCGTTTTCAAGTATGTCCTGGGTTCAAGAACATTGAATTGTTACAGTCGATACAGAAATACAAAGTAATACAATGCAAGATAGTAAAAAAAAACAAACACAAATACACAGATTAATACAGAAAATAACTATGTATGAAATCTACTCATTATGCTGCATGTTTACAGGTGCATTCTGTATCGAGGTATGTTAATAGAGATCTCTTAAGTGACTTTAGACTGGGGGAAGATTTGATGGTGTCCAGGGAGGTTATTCCATAACTGTAGTGCTCTGTAGGTGTCAGGCCCGAGCCAGGACAGAGCCATGGTGGGACCTTAGTTTAGATTTTATTTCCCAAGCGCTGGGGGTGGTCAAACAGACAGACTCAGAGGCAGGCGGTAAGCACAAAATATAAGTGTATTGGAGGAACACAATAAGTGGCCAAAAAGTATTTTTCACAAAAAGGAAGTCCCAATACAAAATAAAGCACAATTCAGCAGAGGGATTATGGGCAATGTAGTCCTGCACTCGAGGTCCACGAAAGGAAGCAGCAGGAGCTTAGGCAGCACTACCTTGATAGGAGGTCTCTGTATGGATGAAGAGAGTTGGACGTCTGGCAGCCATAGATAGGTTTCCTGGCACAACAGATAGTGGGCTACGCGTCTTCAGAATCCACTCTACTGGAACCAGCTACAATAGCAAGACTGGAATGCAGGTGGTAATATCCAGGACCCAGGAAGCCACTGGCAAGGTGATAAGCACAGTGGGAACAGCAAACAAACAGAAAATCGAAAACAAAAACAAGAACTAACAGAACTTGGAGTGACCAGAACTTAGAGAGATCAGACAGGACTATAACAAGACAACTAGAAGACAAAAAGTAGGTTCAGACTGGAGAAACAAGAAACTATAACAAGAAATGAGGGAGCTCACACAACCTCAACAAATAGGAAGGGAACAGAACAGAATGAAAGGGCATGGAGGAAGGGGAGAGGCCACAATAAATGGCTGTTCATCCAGGTGAAAAATCAGAAGACAGTCAGCCAAGGAAAAAAACGAAATGGCAAGAGGCAAAAGATGGAGTGGGAGAAGTCAGGAGAAAAGGCGGAATGGAAAAAGTGGGATATAACAAATGGGAGACGGAACAAACAGGACCAACAGGAGAATAGAGGAGGAAAGGGGTGTAAGTCTCACAGTTTGAAAATGGGGATCGAGCCACTTTCTTTTTGTATTGTGGTATTATAAGTAAGGCCCCGTTCACACTGTGCGATTTAGTGCGCGGATTTTGCCGCAAATGTTGAGCTATGTAGCATCTCCAATGGAGCTATTCACATCTTGCCGCGCAATGTCGCATGTCACGCGTCGCGGTAGCATGTCGCTGGTACATGACCCTTTTTTTGCGATTTGTGCTTTGCGATTTCCATTGGTGGCAAATTCACGATGTCGCGCAACGTTGTGAATATGAAAATCGCGCGGAAAAACGTGCGATTTTCAAATCGCACAGTGTGAACGGGGCCTAAGGTGCAGGTCCTGGATCAGAGGTTATAGGATGAGGGAACGGCTAGGGGAAGCAGTCTATTCAGGTAGGGTGGTAGCTTCCCAGAAAAGCTCTTAAACATCATGTTGGAAAGGTGAAGGGTGCGTCTAGATTCCAGCGACGGCCAGTTTAGCTCTTTTAACATGTCACAATGGTGGGTCATGTAGTTACATTGTAGCACAAAGCGGCAGAATGAGTTATACAATGTAGTAAGTTTATGAAGGTGTGTTTGTGGGGCAGCTGCATACACTACATATCCGTATTCAATAGCCGGCATAAGCATTTGTTGTACAATCTGCTTTCTTACTGCAGGGATCAGACAGGATTTGTTTCGGTACAAGGCATCTAGTTTGGGGTAAAGTTTAGATGAGAGTTTTTCAATGTGATTCAATGTGATACCTTGAGATTTGCAAGAACTGACTGTGGTCAGCGTGCCACAAGTATAAGGCTCAGGTCAGACGAGCGCAGTGTTCACGTCCGTGTTGCCGCACATTTTAACTTCCGTGGTAGCATACAATTATGATCAATGGAGGCCGACACATGAAGTACGTCCGCACAGAAGTGCGGACGCAAGTTAGGCAAGAACGTAAAACCACTAGAACGGACGTGCGGAGTGCGCCACGTCCGCCTAGCTTTGTGTGTAAGTGATGGGACGTAGTCAGACGGACTGCATTTTTGACGTGGACAAAATGGTTTTTCGTATTAATTTTATTTCCCATCTACATCAGTCAAAAAAAACGTCAGTCACAAAAACGGACTGTGTGGCCACTACCTTGTCCTCAGTCAGAAAGTACGTTCGTTGTGCACAGTCTGGACAGAATGTGTTCGTCTGACCCTAGCCTTAAAGTACATATTGATCAATTCACTCCCAATCCACAAAGTAAGAAAATGAGAATAATAATTTATTTTTGGGCTGGAGGGGGATATGATTAGAATTTTTTTTATTTTTTTTTGCTTTGAGCAGAAGTAAAGCTCGGGGAGGAAAGAATGTTTAATTATTTTGTCTGTACAAAGTGTAGCTTTTGCAACTTGACTAAAGTGAGATTGATTTACGGTGTCTTCCCTGTACTTTGAAAAGATTTAAAAGATTCCACCCTGACTCTGGCAGGTTTTAAATGCTTTTTGTTTAAGCCATCCCATGATGAATGAAACAGAGGAGCGAGAGTTACACGAAATGCAGACAATCAATCATTTTCTATTAGCCTAGAGAAATTCTAAATTAAGCAGTGGATGGTTTTAGCAGCGGTAAAGCCTTTTAGGCAACCCACAACCCTTTTAATGCGCAGTGACCCCTCTTAAAGAAATCCTGTCACAGGTACCTTGTGATCTTCAAGCAAGATGGGGATAGCTGGGTATTAAAAAGATTTACGCACATGGGATTTGAGTAGTATTGGCAAGCACATCCTTCAGTGCTTCTCTTGCGTTTTCTCTTCCTTTATTTATTTATTTAGTTTCAGAAGGGAAAAACATCGTAATGTAACGCACATAAATAATACTAGCAAGTTGCTATTAGAAGTGGTTAAATCCTTTTTCCTTAATAATCTCGTATATAAACATACTTGATAAGTGAAATTTCCATTGTAGTGGTTGGTCTCCTACAGCATTGGTTCCCAACTGCGGTACTGAAGTACCCCTAACAGGCCAGATGTTCCAGATATCTGAAGCACAGTACAGGTGATATGATTTGCTGCTCAGTGATTGCAGGATTCAGTCTGCATTTCCTCCAAGGTAATCCTTAAAATCTGGCCTCTAGGCTAATGTCAGACAATAGCAGTCTGAGCGCACTCTGCATGCGTGCATAACAGACAGATGTACTGACGGAAAATACTGTAGACACCACACGGTCCATTTTATTTGACGGATGTAGAAAAAAAAAAAAGGAAATATGGGAAACAAAATTAATTAAAATTGAAAGGCAGGTACAGTCAGCCAGACCAAAAAAAACTTCTGAGCGTCAACGTGATGGACATCGCAAATGCGCTGCGTCTGACATCGTGTCATCATGCACACAGGCCGCTGCGCAGACGCGGCGCACTCTGGGCGTCCTTCGTAGCGCTTTTACGTTGAGACCTACATCGCGTCTGTTGCCATCTGGGTGGTGCGTGCGCACTTCGGTACACACGAACTTCGTGTGTCGGTCTCTATTGATCACAAATCAATGCTACAACGGACGTTATACTGCGGCGACACGGAAGTGATGACTGCATTCGTCTGACGCTAGCCTGAGGGGGTACTTGAGGACCGCAGTTGGGAACCACTGTTCTACAGGATGAACTACATGGCTACTGAACTCCTACATACTGGGGTCAAATATCAATCTTTTTGCTATAATCTCAGGATATATGTTTTCCCAGCTTTGAGGAATCTTGTTATTTATTCAGTAAAAGGTACGCTGCAGTTTAATGACATGCAGATGTGGTGGAAGGATTCAGAAAGTTTGTTCAAATAGCATAATTGGAGAAAGCCATTCTGGGCTAAGTAAAAAAAGTGATATTGAAGTTGTGAATGTTGGTAAAATTATTGAGTAGGAAAAGGGACTTCATGCTTATTTAAAAAACAAGTAAGTTAGAACTCTGCATTTCGATGACAATTGAAAACCGATGTCCACATCACTTCTTGATCTTCCATTATTCTACCCACTTAAAAGTGTTGATACACTGTTTTTTTTAAAAATATATATATTTTCAAATATGTGTATTTTTCATTACTTTAATCTCTTCATCCTCTCACCTTTTGGTTAATGTTTCCTGTTCATACATTTTGGTTTAATATCTATAGGCTGGGGATATTCCTTCTTTTTAATACAGTCGTTACATAATATGTTTTAGCAGTTTTCTTACACTGTACAGTGAAGCGAGAGATTTACAGCATTCAGGCAGTATCTAAACATTGCTAATGTAGAACATGTCTTCATACCACTGCAGTATGTATGTTGGTATTGTGTTAGCTGCATATGATGCATAGCTGCGTACTAAATTGATTGCAATGTGAGGATTACATTAAAACCTTGCTCTTATTTTGGAGACATTATTTAATTTGTCATAGTTCATTGGAAGCTTTGCGTTACAGGGTCACACCATGTTAATGCAATCTGAAAATGAATAAAAAAATAGAGCCTCTATATCTTCCGCATTCCAGTACAATTGAATAAATATATTTGTACTAATTGTAATGTATTAATGTAATTGCTTATACTTTTAAATATTCAATTTTCATTATTTCTTCCCATCCTCTTACAACAATCCTGCTTTATTTTTCTCCAGATCAGTAGAATCCTATTACATCCACTCACTCTGTTTATCTGAATTACTAATGGCAGCTTCATAATTAATATATAATGGAGAAACCAATTTGCTTAAAGTATACAGGCCTAATAAACTATTCTATCACCAAATACCAGTCACAAAACATCTACTTGTTGAATAGTGTAGTGTGTAATTCATTTTGGGATGGAATACAAACTATCTAGATCTAGATGATACATTTATTTACTTATTTTTTCCAAACGTTTAGTGACTTTAGGGCACCACCTGATGTATCCTAAAATTTCATGTTATTAAGTGTACATCGAGACACATGAATCCTGTAAACTGTAAGATCCCATCCATTAAAGTCTCTTATTAAACCATTCTCTAGTTAGTCTTGCCATGTTATTTATATTCCATTGCACATTTATCTGTATAATTATCACAATGAGCCTTTGTATTCGAGCACAGAAGGAGTCAGCAGCTTGATCTACTGCCCTCTGCACATTCCCAATCACAGACATGTAAACTGATAGCAGAAAACAATTGCATTCTTCTGATCTGATAATTGATGACATACATATCCCATAAAGCCTCCCCGGAATCCAGTCATCCTCTTAAGAAGAGAATAAATTGGTCCTCATTGTCTGAGCCACTTTCTGGTCCCATAACATTACCTGCAGCTACTTCAAAGTCTGGGGATTTTTTTTATTTTAAATTTTCAATTCTCTTTAAATTTCAGTGCATTCATTTTATGGGGTGGTACACCTGAGACGGCGGCACCTCAATTCAGGGCATCAACCAAATAAGCCTTAGCTACCATGCTCAGAGGAGGGGGTTAACTCCAGATTGACTATGGGTTTTTTTTCATTCCATAGAAATATAAATAATAATATTTTCATAATGTTACCAGCAGTTACAGTGCACGTATAATGCACGTTTTGATAGAGATCCACTTTTTCAGACTGATTGGATATATTCCAATGGATCCAGTCATTGCTCTTACCAAACCCCTACTCATCACACATCTCAAATTGCCCTGGTACGCTTGGCAGTCAGTCTGTCTCGGTGCTTTGAGATTTGCGATCTCGGTCAATGCATTGATTTCTGACTGACTCAGCTTTGAGATGAATAGCACATTTCAGGACTAGTTACAGCTCATGCATCATTATGTCTGATTTAGCATTCAGGCTCATTACCAGCCTCCAGGATCTGCAGTGAAAGGGCATGCATACTTGCTCTGAACTCACATACTTTGGGATGAAAACATGTGTTGCATTCCACCATGAACTATCAATCAGACTTAAACTTTGTGAATCTGAGTGTAGCTGGCTCGCAATCTGACATTCTCATCATTCCATCTTGGTTAGTTTCATGTGAAACAAGACAATTTGCAGCATAGTATTTTTTATTGCGCCAAATGCATTCTTCCAATAGATTTCTTTACGTCTGTGCAATTTTAATTCGCAATATCCCAAACAGCTTTACTCAGAAAACGAAATCCCTTGCAGTAGTATCTCCTTTCCAGGTGCATCCTTGTTCATTTATTATGAGCGAAGTGATGTTTTGCCACTCCCCCCCCCCTTTCCCTCATCACCCATACTGCTTTGTCAGGATAAATGTAATAGATCGATCACTGGAAAACAATTACAGTCTGGTTAAGAAGAGAGCGCTGAGGGAGAATCCTAACGTGGACGCTTTATTAGACCATCCACACAGGACCAGGAAACAGCCTATCATCACTAGGAAAGCACTCATTGTGCCTCTTATCAGGAATGACAGTTTGACGTAAAACAGGACCACGTGATGGCCGAGAGGTATGAAAATGGATAAGAGGTCATCTTTCACATACATACAATGGGAAGGAAGCGAGCTTAGAGGAAACCTCAGTCCAAACAATGGCCTTGTGCGAACGTTGCTGTGTCCTACAGCATAATAAACGTACAAACCATGTTACCTACTATTACACATGTAATATTTCCAAATACTTTATTTTTCTTATTTGCTTCCTTCAATGCTTTCTTTTGTGTAGTTAATTAGCTTGTAATATACCACAGTAACAAATGTAGAACATACCAAACAAAAGTAATACTGGCGCTTAAGTGGTACTGTGCTGCTTTTTCACAGTGAATTTATATTGTGTTTACAACAATATAACCAGTGAATAAATAAAGCACACTCCATTTTCCCAAACAACCAGTAATTAAAGTGAACACAGTTGTGTAGGTAAATGCCAGTAATGTGCACCTTGCTTCAAAACAAAACACCCAAATGCTGTCATTTCAACATACAACATGAACCAATATTACCAGTGGATGCTGCCCTATGGTGAACAAAATAATCAGGATCTGCAAAATAAAGAAAGCCCATAGTGCTTTCTGTATGATAAATAAAATGTGTACATAATGGCTTTCTGAAATCCACTCCCAAAACTGCGAGTGACGGTGTGCCACTCAGACATGAACCCCCTGGGGAGGATCAGACCCCTTGATTGCGTAGGAATCCCAAATATACAACAAAGCAGAGAAAAGCTGAGCATAACACAAGTTCCTCTTCATATGATTTTTTTCCCATCAAACTCTGTCGCTTTAAGAAAAGTCAGATTCCATTTTTGGCATGCAATCTGACTAGAACATATCAGATCTATGTAAAATGAGATTAAGGGTTATTAACAAAATGGACCAAATAATTGTAAATATGTATTAATTGAACATGTACTGGAAGCTTTCAAAAGTCAAGCTCGTCAGACTTCACGAGGATATGTCTTTTATGACCGCCCATACATTGCATTAGCATTTCGCTTTCACATCACATTTACAAGTCTTTGTACAGATAAATTATATATAAATTAAACACACAGTATGGACTATTTTAACTCGAAAAATATGCAAACAAACCTGGCATAATAATTAATATTGCCTGCTTCTCATCTGCTGGCACTCTCCTGTTGCTTCTTATCGTGTACGTGTCAATAGGTCTGTTGAAGTTATGATGAATTTTGAGGGATCTTCCCTCATCCCCATTTTTAACCCAATAAGGCCCACGTGACGTACATAGTACGTCCTGGGGAAAATTCCTATTAAGGACCAAGGACTTACTATGTACGTCATGGTCCTTTAACCCCCCCCCCTCACTATACTCTCCTCTCTGGCCGGGGCCCCTACGTCAGACTGGCTTCCTAGAAGCCAGCCTGATGGTTTTATGGGCCCCAGCCATTGAAATGGCGTCATTGCCATGCACCTTTCCAATGATACCAAACATGACCAAGTTTAGTGTAAAAATTAAAGTGTGTTTTTAAAAATAAAAATAAGAACTTGTCTGGGGGTATAATAAAATAGAACTTCAAATCAGGTTTAAACATGATGAGCATAAAACGGTCAAAATGAGCTCAGCACACAGGTGAAATGGCTCAGCAGTGAAGGTATTGGAAACTCGGGATTTTTTAACTATTTAGCCGGGGTCTTATTTGGTGATTGTAGATTTTGGGGATTAAAGTATATATATATTTTTTTTCATATTTCATAATTTTAGGATATGATGGAAATAATGGTATCTTTAGAAAGTCCATTTAATGGTGAGAAAACCAGTAAATAATATGTGTGGGTTCCATAAACAAGTAAGAGGAAAATTAGAGCTAAACACAAACCGCGCAGAAATGTAAAAACAGCAGTGGGTACTTTCGGACAGACAATGGTAAAACCGCTTGGTCACTATGGGGTTAAATCTTGTACAAAAGGACATGACTTGAGGACAACATTAGCCTGAAATTCAGTATGTAACGGATTGTGTAGTTGCATCAATTGGGAAAAATGTTAGAGTTACATCTCCTCCACTGATAATGGAGAAAGGGTAGTTTTTGCACAAATTATGCAGGGACCCTATGAGCTACAGATCCACGTTCCATTCTTGTAGTGTAGAGATCCTTTGAGGGAGCAAATGGCTTCTGTGTTGGTATCTACTTCTCCACTGGGAGGCTTTTTAGCAGTGCCTTAAGGAAAATGACAGTCTGTCTGCAATGTGCTCAAAGTCCCTTCAGAAATGAATGGAGTTTGACTCCAGACAAGCAGTTTGTTTCTTTGCCAAAAAGGGAATCTTGTTGTGACAAAAAGTAAACAAATCTTAACCCTGTGGCTACAAATTATTAAATAGCAGAGGGCATTCCAGAAAGCATTTGTGAAGTCCAAGGGGGACGTAGATCAAATAAACACAGATTGGGAAATAGCAACTATCAGCTTTTATTGTCTACATCCTTTCCATAAGAGTACGGAGCAATCTGTCATATATACACACACATGTATCCATTCACTCACTGTGTTAACACTGTATGGAATCACTGCAATTTTTTAACAAGACACACAGAGTCAGATCTGAAAAAGTGATTGTTTCTGTTGTGTTGAAACATTTTGACAGTATATATATATATATATACTGTATATCACACAGAATTTTGAATTTTGAATCTCTAATTTGAATTTGAATTTTGAATCTCTAATGCCAAGACTTCTATATACTCCACAAACTACAAAAAAAAACATTTCAGCCTACCTGATTTCCTTACTACTCCAACATGAAGAGTAAAACCACAAAGAAACGGTGCTTTGATTCTTCTTGCGAGAAAATGTTTGAGAGAAAGTAAAGCTATTGGCTGCAATTCTATGTAGGTTATCATTCATTTTTGCATGAGGGATCAGCTGAGGGTCAGACTGCGAATGTATGTTTTGCCGTCTGACATTACAGAATCCACCTTTACTACTGTTGTTTCAATAATTTGTACTGTTTATGTTCTACGCTCTTGTTGAATGCTATGGCAAGTCCAGGATTGGCTGGAATGTTACAGCTGCTTAATTGCCTTGTCAGTATAGAAGGAGCAGGTACGGGGGTTTTCAATATTCTATTCTTTGCTGAGTTTTTTGATAGCAGACGTTTGAATCATTCACATAGTAGTTATGTAGTTATTTCCTCGTGTAGTTACATAATGTGCCTCAAATAGGAGTTTGTATTGAGAACGAGAAAAGTAGTGGTAGATGAAGTAGTAGCTTGTTCTATTCCTGACATCAGGGGGAAGCCCCCAAAAAATTACTAACTGTCAAAAGTCGATTGCCTAGGGATTGTAATATCACATTAAAAAAAATACCCCAAAACTCATATTTTGATGAAATGGAGAGTGCGATCTGCTTACTCATCTTACCTGTAGAAAGTAAAACAAGAGCAGATTATTCCTTGGTATCCTTCTACCCAGCCTACGATGGCTTACAAAACCTACAACACAATCCATTGAGTACTATGGACTCCTCTAGTGATTCCCAGCAGCAGTATCAGTCACGGGTGCAATTATTAGCAGCAACTGCCAGTCACTTCACTCTTAATTTGGCCATTAACCTGCCTGTGTGATACCAGGATTGGTGTTGTGTGAGCGATCATTGCTCTAAACAGAACACAGGCCATTGTTTCTTTGTCAGAGAGTAAAACCTAGCACAGCCTTGCACTGAAAAGCTGAGGCTGGGCTACTTTACCTTGTATAGGCAAATCTCAAAATGCAACGAGCTTGTAATGTGTTGCTAACATGGTGCTCTACATTTGACCAGCAAGCCTAAGCCACCAGCATGAAAGCTATTATAAACAGCCTGTCCATGGAGATGCCTTTTAACAAAAGGAACGGTTTTTTATTATACTTACGAGAGCGCGAAAACGATGATGTTTTAATAAATCTGCTAGCACCCTACAGCAGCTGCTATGAAAACCCGTACGTTTTAATGACCCAAAAGGATGACGGATGTATTTGCAAACAATGTAATGTAACGCTAAAGATTAGTGTGAAGGCCTGCAGGTTTTGGAGGTTTCAGATGACTTTTTTAAATCTGAAATCGAGGCTCTGCAAAACCTTCTGCATTTGCTCTGCATAACCCAATGGATGCCTTGTCCACCAAGCCAGGGGAAAATTAGATGGCTACCTGATAGTAAGCAGTGTCATTCATGTGCTTATTTTTGTGTACTAGTAGTAAATGTCACTATGTAATGGAACAAATCACTATAATCACCAGCGTTTTCTTGATCACATTAAACTGCATGTCTACTCCAGCACAGTTATTTCATCTGCATGCCACAGACCAGATTCTGACCAGATGACGTGCCCCCCAGCAAGTTTACTCCCCTAAACACGCCTACATTAGCCCCCCTGCACAGTCTTCCTTTTCTCTGAACTTCTTTTTTACGATTGATCATTAACAATTTCTTAACACACAGCTGAGTTTTACTATGGCTAATTGGTTTGTGCTGAAAACACTGCTTTAACTCTTGTATGCTTTCATCACCAAAGAAGTTATTTACAGTAGCAATTAATGTTCATGGAAAAAATACCCCCCTCAAAAAAAATGAACAATGTATTTGATCATGTCTCTCTATTCACTTCCATAGCTGTGAGCGCAGTTTCTTTCGATATTCCCCCTCCCCCAGAGGTTTTATATCCTGTCCTGAACAATCCAATGCCATATAAAAACAGATTATGTCATAGCACGGTATTTTTTTTAATCACAAATGGTCATAGAGAGCTAGCTGGAAGTGCATAGAGATGTGCAATAGAAGTGCATTCAATTGTTTTTATAAGGGACGGGAGTTCTAAACACAAAATGCTGAACTCTTAAAGTACTCTTTATATTACTGTGACGTTAGGTGTTTAAACATGATCTTACAAGGTTATTCTATAAGCTGGTATTTGTCCTGGTGGATTTGACCAAGGGATTTTAAGTTTTAGGACAGAAAGAGGTGGGGATAAAAAACCCAATCTCAAATGTAACGGTCTTTTCATCAGTGCCATTTCAGCCTGAAATTTACAATTCCCTGGTCAATTCTTCACAAATCCCATTCTAGGGACTAACCCTAAGAGTAATCTTAAAAAGTCAAGATTTTTGTGCCAATGCATGTGTTCATTTAAATACTAAGAAAAAATAAACTGCAGTACTGCTGGATCCATATCTGACTGCTAGGTTTCAATTGACAGCTGAGGATTTGTGACTGGACCATGAATCAAAACGGCAGGCATTTATACCCCAGTGCCAGTGAGGAAACATTGGGAATTGCTTGGCAAAGGTAACATTTTAATTATTTCCAACCCTACACTCCATCTATAAATTACATTGAGACATAGCACTGTTGTAGATTCCCCCCCCCCCCCCTTACCCTCCCTCTTTCCTGGAAACATTTATTCACATGTCACAATTAACCAAAACATTTAGAATCAAATAAAATGCATTTGATTTCATTGCAGACAGAACTATGAATGGAGAACAGTTTGGGCTAACCGAGAGATTTGCTGACAGATCTATCTGTAACGAACAGTGAATCGCTGCAGATTCCCAGAGCAGCAAATGAGTTAAGCCCATGGCTGGGTCTCCATATGGTCGCTGTCAAATAGAAACTTTATATTTCAACATTGTTTTTAGGGATGGAAAACTTAAACTATGCTCTGTGTGGAAAAGCAGACAGCACATGTTACTGTTACCAGTTCAGTACTCTCATACATTCACAAAATTAAATGTTTACAGCAAATCATATATACTTGTCTCTCCCTCTGCACCTACACACAGATTACCTAAACATACAGTGGTAAAACTAACCAACTAATTAACTAACTGGTTGCACATAGCACCACTCTTGATCTTGTATCCATGTTTTAAAGGTAAGAGAAAAAGCATGCCTTTTATAAATCACCCGATAGCATAAGAGAGCTTGCTAACCAAATAAAATTCTAATCATTTATCACTTGCATGCACCATTATCGCTTTATAGTAAGTGAAACTATGTCAAATTGTTATCAGTAAAATCAAATCAAAACCTAGACATTCCTGCGAATAATCTCTTAACAAATGGTGGCTGGTGCAGCTTTTTGTGTAGGTGGTGGTGTAAGAGTACGTAGACTTTTCTATACTCTAGGCTTATGCTTTCCATGCGAGATATATCTTTAGCTGGTATTAAGAGCCTGTCATGCACTGCTAGAGAATGGTATAAATTACTGTAAGAACCTCCACATACTGAGCAGTGCAACAGTGATATTAAAATGTTGAGAAACCTTTAATTCCAAAGTGTTTTACATATTTAGTGAAAATGTTTTTTTCTGAGGTGAGTGTGAATACATATAGACTATTTGTGATAGCTGTCATTTAAGAGCTAGTACACTGCTAATATACAGTATATATTTAGCAAAATCACTTTTTTTAGCTATAATATTATTGCAGATGTGGATTTCATGTTTCTTAAAAAATGCAACGAACTTTATAAAAGATGCTATATCTATAAAAAGGCTCGTGTAGTGGAGCATGCTTGTCAAGTCTTACCAAAAGGAGCCTCTGGGTACAGTCATATTTTTTTGTGGGTAATATTCCTTGTAAAATCCTACCTTTTTGAATTGGGGGTCTTCCTAGGGCAAGATTGAGACAACCATGCTCCAGAAAATAACCCAGACACAGGTAAGCTTCGCAGCAAAAAATGTGATATTCATGTTTATTTTCCGAACGCAATTTAATAATTGTGTAGTGCTTTGTTGGTAATAGTCTATTCTGTGTATCAGTAGTGTCAGTGATCGGCACCCAAATGTAGCCTACTTTTTAATTTTAACACACATTAGTTCTACTATGATAGCTGAGAATAGAGTATATTAAATGTCATTAATTTCTGTTAATGTGAGGGTATCCGATCAAATGTTAAAACACAATGATATTCCAAACATGAATCTGTTCCCCCAGTTTAGGAGTGTTCTTACTGATGATGTCCAAGCTAATGCCGCTAGGGATGCTATTGGCAAGACTAGGGCTGTCAAGCTCACAGCCCTCAGATGTTGATGCCTACAATTCCCAGACTTCCTGCAGTGCAATAGTTGGCCAGGAAATCATGGGCGTTGTAGCCCAGAAACAACTGGGGGTCTGGCATTTGACAGCCAGGGACTAGACTGTCATTGATGTTATGCTGCGTAATTAGAAATATTTTCAAAGAACGTTCCAAAGGGGCAGTTTCAGCTTGGAATTTCCTTCCTTTTTAATGTTTAATTAAATTAAGCACCAGTATTCACATAATATCTGTTAATGTCTTTGAGCCCTATCCAATGTTGGTGTGAACCTGAGCGTCTGCTGTTTTCCATTGATGCCTGCCATTTAACACCCGTATTACGCCGGAGCCGCTTTCTCAGAAGCTCCAGTCATAATACTTAAGAGATAGCACAAGCGTCACTAAGCGCCGTGGGTATTATCCGCTCCAGGAGCCCACCTTGGGATCTAATGTGAATATGGTATTTAATGGTGGGCTTAGTCAATTAACCCAAAGGTCTAATAGATGTTATTCTTTTTAGAATAACATCAGGTGCAGATGGAGCGCAGGCTGGATGGAATAGCTCGTTATCCATCTGCTGGGGCCACATTAGTGTCTCCCATAACAAAGTATAGGAGACTCTAATGCACAGTAACCTGACACTACATCCAAAACGGAAGCTGAGCTTGCGTCTCAGATGGAATATGCTGTTTAAAAAAAAAACCTTGGCGTTCTGCTGAACTGTTCAAGTGCTGTGCTTAATGACGACATTGGTATAGGGCTGTTTTTACCATAGTAAAACCGGAGTTTATACCAACTATATACAGCTTCTAGAACATGATGATAGCTGCACTTGACTCACTGATGCTGCCTCCACTATCCTCATCATGGTGAGGTACTCCTATCTGTACTTCCCACCCTATAAGATGTAGGGAGTAAATCCATTGCAGCCAGGAATGTGACTGTAGTAGGTATGGGGTTAGCACGCGTCATCACAAAATAAAAACTGTGTCTTTATACTGTGATACTTTATCTGCAATTCTCTGCACTTCTGACTGCCTACCTCTGAAATAAGGGAGAGCTAGCAGATAGAACAGAGTGGCCATTGCCCATCTTAACCTCCCTGGCGGTGTTCCCGAGTGTCTCGGGGTTACATTTCACCGCTGAGAGCAGTAATCCCGAGACACACTCGGGCTGTATACATCACCTCTCCCTCGATGATCTCTGCAGTCTCCTCTGGCGATTGCGACCTCATACTTCCTGGTTTCCTTCTCGCTAGGAGGAAACCAGGAAGTAAAGAGGTCGCGATCGCCGGAGGACATCGAGGGAGCGCAAGGAGAGGTGATATATCCAACGGCATCCCGAGTGTTGCTCGGGGTTACCGCTTCCAACATAGGAATTTAACCCCGAGCAACACTCGGGATGCCGCTAGGGGGGGGGATGACCGTTTCAGACTAGAATTTTCAAAATAAATAGACCGCCAGGGAGGTTAATCAGCCTAGCAAATGCTACAGTGTTTACATCTACTGTCACTCACATCATTGCAGTGTTTACTGCTTACTTTCTGCCTTCTATTTTAAGCCAAAGTGCCTGTCATGCAAGCGCAAAAAGCAGAGGATAGTCACACCTACTGAGCACGGCAACGCCTGACTTAAATGCATTCATTTTTGTTTTGCGAGCTTTACAAAAAAAATATATATATATACTCTTCCATTCCTTCCATTGGAAGAAATGATAAAACCCCGCAATATGATAATTTTCAAGAAAACAAATCCATTTATCGCTGGGCTGCAATTCTACTGTCTGATTGCAGTAAACTATACACAAAATTTGGCAATTTTGTAGTTCTTGCAAATCTCTACCAAATTCCAGATTTCTGTTCCATTTGATATTTTGAGCAAGAAATATGCAAATATAAAAATCTGACATTAAACAAGTGTTCAAATTTAACCTTTAGCAGCACTCGTGTTTCTAAAATAGCAACATTGACACATGATTCAGTTTTGAAATTGAAACTCAAAGCATTTCCTGTCCCCCCTATAGTTTTTCTATTGTTGCTACAGATTCCATGGCTCCCAGTTACATTAGATGTATTTTGCTGCTGAGATGTTTGCTTGCAGAGACCTCAAAGACCACAAACTATCATGGCATTGCTGTGGTTTGTATTATTAAACTATGGTTTTCTGATGCTTTATCTTTTTTTTTCTGGCATCTTAACAGCTGTCATTGAAATTCATGTACAAAGGTTATTTAATTGCCTCCAATAAACAGGTTTCTCCTTAGCGTCCCCGGTTTAGTGTGATATTATGGTGCAGGCGCTAATCCAGTAGCAACCATAATGCGGCGCTAAGCCTCGGGATGCTCCCGGCAGCACTAAGCGCTGCCGCGAGCACCCCCTCCATGGAATCAATAGGACTCCATTGAGGCTTCCACTGCTGGTCACATGACCTGCAGGATCTCACCTCGTGAGATCTGGCAAGTCGCCTTAGTGATTTGCAGAGGGAGACTGAGGATTTTTTTTTCCCCAGTCTCTACTCCCGGCAGCAAGAAGGAGCGGATGGAGCCACCGTTCTTGCCGCAGGATGAGAGGTGAAATATCTTGTTTTTTGAGTTTTTTCAGTCGGTGCTGAATGAATCCGTTAGCACGAACTCCTAGCTGTGGTTAACTTTTCAGTAACCGCAGCAGGACGGTAATTAGCGTTAGGACTTTGTAATCCTAACGTTAATTAACTCTTTATGCTTCCCATGTTAAGTATGGGGACCGCAGAGTACAGTGACCTCACGCTGAAAAGCGCAAGATCCGAAGCGCTGACGCGTTTTTTTTTAACCCATTGGCGTTCGGAATGCACTATGGTGCGCCCGCGCTAGGGCCACCAAAGCTTACGTTACTCTTACACAGCTGAGCGCTAATGTTGGCATGGTGTATGTAATATGGCCCAGAAGTTTTTTATGCATTGCGGTGTGCGATGACTACAAATATTGGTCTGTATTAAGTATAATTATACAGTGAAGTGTGGCATCATCTGACCTTATTATCTGTAACTGTTGTCAACACATCAGTAGTAGCATATTTTGTGTGAATGCATGCACAGCTATCTGGGAATATTATTAAATATTAAAAGTGAAGACGACAGGGAGGTCTGTATCACAGGGTGGCCATTTATACCACAAATTTCTGCATAGCACTGTATGTGAGAGCAACAAGGACAAAAAACGGCTTGAAAGACCCCTTTAGTTTGCTGTTTGAAGGGGTTCCCTATCAAATCGTGTTGATATTTAAATTTGGTTTTACGTTTTTATAGTGGAAACTTACACTGCATGATACTAATCAAGTCCCCCAAACTATTGGGCAATCCAGGACCTAAACCTTCACCAGTCCCACAGGTACCATCAATTAATGTGTTCTCTCCCTGTGGTGCATTGACATCTGCATACTGTTAAGGACTCACCCAGTAAGTCACTACATCCCTGTGACTAAATCATTTATGTGGCGTGTCTGAGTCTCCTCAGAGGTTCATAGAGGTCAACTGTGCTAATTTACCCTTTCATACAGTACTATTGGATTTACATGGAATCATGCAGTGCAATTTATTTCTCAATTTGTTGGTAATTATTGCAGTATTTCTTATTTTCAGTCTGAAAAGCAGTAAGTAAAGCTTGTAGTTTGCATCCTCTGGTCTAGAAAGCACCAATATATTCACCTGCACTGTAATATTCTAATCATTAGAAAATACTCTACCTATCATTGTAAAACTGCAGAGATTGCAATAATCTAAAAGTGAATGGTCAGGTGACTGCTATTGGCCAAAAAGGACGATTCATCATGATTGCCTGTTACAATTTGTTCAAATGCATCATCTCTAACTTTCTACAGAAACCCTGTGTTTCAGTAAAAGAGTTGCTGTATCTGGTTAAAATGAAAAACCGTATAATCTCACAATTTATCTGCTGTACAATTCTCCAATACATCCCCTTCATGATTTCTTGAGATACCAGCAACATAGCTTGATTTAATTTTATAACATCATTGGGTCCTATTCCATAGTTGTTGATAACGTCTCCTGTAGTTATCTTATCGAGGGGAACCACTATTTTATTCTTGCCGCAAACTGGGCTTGCGGCTCAAATGTAGCGATTCTCTGCACGAGGTTACTGTAAATTTACATCTCCTATACTTATTCTAGGAGACGTTAATTTTCACCTCTGCATGGAAACGCAATCCGCCGCTCGTTCTCCTCGTGAGCAGAGTTAGACTGGGAACTAATAGTTCCTAATCTCCCTCTGTAGTTCCTACACGGTGTTGCGCAACCTATGGTCTCCACAAGCCATTACTCGCGGCAGAGCGCTGCTGCCGATACGTGGCTGGCTTGCACATCATTCTGGGGCTAGGCACTAACAAAGTGGCTACCCTCTAGAATTTGGATGGTAAAATGGAGACGGTAAGGAAAATGTGCATCTTTAATGAAGATTAGCCAATTAAAGAGCCATGACATTTTCTCCTGGCAACAGAAGTCCCAGATTCTGCATGCATTTTTTCACCTTGGATTGTCTTCCTTAGGAAGTATTAAAAGCTATGTACATCCGCCCTGTCTATCATGGAGTAGGCTTGCGCAGTGGAGTGCAATCGAAAATGTACATCCTAAACATCTGTGTGGCAAAGTTGTTGACACCTGAAGTAGGTTCTTTATTATTAAAATATATCCTTATTATTATGACAGAGTATGTTGATGCCCTTCAGGTGCTTATCATCCGCTCTGAATACATGCTATTTTTGTACTACTTTAGTACTAGCTTTACAGTATCACAGGTACATCAAATGCAAAGCTCGATTTAAACATCATGTGCTTTTATATGTGTGTCACTATTCGCATAACTTATAATGTACTGTATACACCTCCTAGTATAATTACTATCAATGAATAGTACACTTACAGCTATATTCCAACAATGCCGTAAAGTAATATGCAGCCACTAATACGCGAGCTGTTACTTTAGTGACTCTGTTTCTGGGTAAATTATGGGCGAGCCTCTGGGTTAACAGCTTGTAATTTCAAGAAGCCGCTAAAGGATAGAGAGCCACGTAAGATCGTGTGGATGCCGAATTTTGCTGTTTCGACAGATGGAGAACAAGTCGTTCTGTGTATCTTGCCTTTTGCAGCAAGAGGAGACAGCAAATGCAAAATCACTTAACTCCACCTCTTTTTTTTTTTCCTTCAAATATTGAGCTCAGTTGAGACTAGTGTAATATTCTACTGCTGCCTTGATCACTCCCTTTATATATGTTAGCATTTTTAACACCTATTTTGTGTTATACCCTGTTAAAGTTTTACATGCTGCCATCTTGAGTGGTGAAAAGATCTTTGCTCCAGGACAGCCCGCTGCTTACTCCTTGTTACTGGTTGCAGGCCAGCGTGCTGGTTGACGTGCCAGTGCACCAATATTACTGCTGAGAGCCAGTCACGCAACACTGCATAATGTCCCACTTCCACTGATGTCCATGAAGGAGGATGATAACAGCACCTGGTGCTGGAACCGAGTATGTAGCACTTTCTCATGAAGGGATGAGCTATCTCGCTGATCTTTAAAACCAATATGATATCTACTAATGGGATGTTGCAGGAAAATTTAACCAGGCGCCTACAGCGTCACCTTAAAATGCGCTTGTTATGCCCAGGTGCACTTTTATTGGGATTTCCCATCAGGGGATGGACATCACAAGAGCAATGTGAAATTTCATCTTTTTGGTGAGATATCGCAGTTTGTACCCACTTTCTTTATCTCTTGGGATTAATACCCCCATCATATAGCTCTTAATTTGCACGCAGTGTAACCGTTCCCATCTCCCTCTGCATTAACAAGACCTTCATCCCTGCATTCCTACCTGTTTCTCACCCCTCGCCCCATCTACTGTAGCTTGTAAGTTCCCACTGGAATAGGGCTCTCGTTTCCTCCTGTATCTGTTGGCGGAATACTGACTCACCTTCTTGGTGTATTGTAAAATTGTTTTGTCGTTACGCATTGTACCTTTGTACAGTTTTGCAGAATGTGTTGGCGCCTAATAAATAAAAAATAATCCTAATAAATACAGATTCACATAGCTTCCTGTATGCTTTAAATTATATAATAGAAACAATAAATATATTAAAGTTAATAGAAGTCTTCTGGTGACTTCTGTTGACTTATTGCGTATTTAATTCATGCTCTATTACTTATAGGAAATTAGCAGAGGAGACACAAATGCACTTCTGATGTTTGACCAAAGCGAGCCATGGTTATTGATAATTGGGTCAGTCCATCTCAAGTGGTCCAACATTGTCTGCTTGGCCAATCTTCATTTTCTTAATCTTTTTTTTAAGTGCTTACCAGCTAAAATGAACATTGCAATATTGATGCACAACATATTTTGGTTCTAAATAGCTTCTCTCTAGACTGCATATTATAAGGGACACAGTCATCTAGAAACATTTTGCACATTCTTGCTCCTCCCAATGTAATGGGTAAGATTGCTGAAAGCTCTACCGTTAGGCCTTGTTCACACCAAATGCAGAGCAGATCTGCTCAGGTTTCTGCACACACACGCTAGTCTTTTAGACACGTTTTTTGACGCTTTCCAGAGCAGTTTTTTTTTCCAGGAAGCTAACAATGTTATGAGGTCATTTCCTTTAACCCCTGACCTTTCATTAGCTGTTCTGATTATTTCCTGCTTCCTCTGACCTTGTCTCACATGTAAAATTGTTTTACGTTGCATTGAATTGCATTGCGTTGCATTTTTTACGCGTTTTTGATGCGCTCCAGAGCAGGTAAAATAGGGCTTGCTGCAGTTTTTTCACCTGCTCTGGAACTGAACGCTGCGATGTGAACTGTAGCAAAAAATACCATTGAATACATTGGACGTAGTTTTAATCTGATCTGCTCTGCACCTGCTCCACGCTTGGTGTGAACAAGGCCTTAGGGTCAGATTGTAATGGAAAGGGGTGGAGTCTAGTCTTAATTTGTTTTAGGGGGTAACTGTGTAACTATATTGTGCATGCGGAACTTTTAGGTTTGAAACTTTTTTCACAGAGGCAAAAAATATATATTTTTAGCATCACCCCTAATTTTGGGTAGATTATATCAAATGGGGACCTAGATACAATTTCTTAGATATACGTCTTCTATGTTAGCAAGCTGATGTTAAAAAATGGGATCCCATTGCACTATATTAAGTATAAGATCTCTGCTCCTTGACCCATTGCACTATATTAAGTATAAGATCTCTGCTCCTTGACCCCATTGCACTATATTAAGTATAAAATCTCTGCTCCTTGACCCCATTGCACTATATTAAGTATAAGATCTCTGCTCCTTGACCCCATTGCACTATATTAAGTATAAGATCTCTGCTCCTTGACCCATTGCACTATATTAAGTATAAGATCTCTGCTCCTTGACCCATTGCACTATATTAAGTATAAGATCTCTGCTCCTTGACCCCATTGCACTATATTAAGTATAAGATCTCTGCTCCTTGACCCATTGCACTATATTAAGTATAAGATCTCTGCTCCTTGACCCATTGCACTATATTAAGTATAAGATCTCTGCTCCTTGACCCATTGCACTATATTAAGTATAAGATCTCTGCTCCTTGACCCCATTGCACTATATTAAGTATAAGATCTCTGCTCCTTGACCCCGTTGCACTATATTAAGTATAAAATCTCTGCTCCTTGACCCATTGCACTATATTAAGTATAAGATCTCTGCTCCTTGACCCCATTGCACTATATTAAGTATAAGATCTCTGCTCCTTGACCATTGCACTATATTAAGTATAAGATCTCTGCTCCTTGACCCATTGCACTATATTAAGTATAAGATCTCTGCTCCTTGACCCCATTGCACTATATTAAGTATAAGATCTCTGCTCCTTGACCATTGCACTATATTAAGTATAAGATCTCTGCTCCTTGACCCCATTGCACTATATTAAGTATAAGATCTCTGCTCCTTGACCCCATTGCACTATATTAAGTATAAGATCTCTGCTCCTTGACCCCATTGCACTATATTAAGTATAAGATCTCTGCTCCTTGACCCCATTGCACTATATTAAGTATAAGATCTCTGCTGCTTGACCCCATTGCACTATATTAAGTATAAAATCTCTGCTCCTTGACCCCATTGCACTATATTAAGTATAAGATCTCTGCTCCTTGACCCCATTGCACTATATTAAGTATAAGATCTCTGCTCCTTGACCCATTGCACTATATTAAGTATAAGATCTCTGCTCCTTGACCCATTGCACTATATTAAGTATAAGATCTCTGCTCCTTGACCCCATTGCACTATATTAAGTATAAGATCTCTGCTCCTTGACCCATTGCACTATATTAAGTATAAGATCTCTGCTCCTTGACCCCATTGCACTATATTAAGTATAAGATCTCTGCTCCTTGACCCCATTGCACTATATTAAGTATAAGATCTCTGCTCCTTGACCCATTGCACTATATTAAGTATAAGATCTCTGCTCCTTGACCCCATTGCACTATATTAAGTATAAGATCTCTGCTCCTTGACCCCATTGCACTATATTAAGTATAAAATCTCTGCTCCTTGACCCCATTGCACTATATTAAGTATAAGATCTCTGCTCCTTAAACATGGGTACACCAAGTAAATTTTTAAAATAAATGGTGATTTCGTAATATGATAAAGGTAATAACTCAAAAAATTGGATAATTACAAATGGTCAAGCAATCAACTTTACAATTATAGAACCTCGAGACGGACCGACCCAGATTCACCCTCTAAATTAGGCTGCATGAAATTCTATTATTTTTTTAAATAAAGTAAACATAGCATAATGTAAGAGAGAACAATTACGGTTAGTTTGTCCTCGTATCGTCTACTTAAGGTTTAGTTCTTTATAAAAAATAAAAAGACTTGGTGCCTTCCTGAGCTAGAGCAGAGGTTGACTTTTCCCTAAACTCCGATGTTAAATTACCCAAGTGAATGCGCTGGGTCAGCATTTCCGGCTCTCGGTTTGTTATCTTGATACATGAGTACAGTACAGCAGCTGGATTGTTCCTGAGATTCCTGAGGGGAGCTGCATTCTCCAAGAGCTGCTGAATTTCCTTCAGTCTTCAACAAGAGGAGGAGGTGGTGAGGGCAATGAAAATTCTTTGCTCTTTTTCTTATAATATATATATATATTTAATTCCTTCCCTAATGCATCCGAATTGTATCGCAGTAAATGCCCGATAAGAAAGAACAAGGTTACTGGTACAAAGCCAGCGTAAATACTTTTTGAATCTTTCTCTTTAATCACTAAAATATTTTTAATGATACAAAGTTCATTTGTTTTGCCACATTCTCTTTTTTTAGCTAGCAATTTTCATTATTTATAAATCCTCAGTTCATTTGATCATTGCACGACACAGATCACTGATACTGGAGAGCTGGCCAGGCGCAGTAATCCTTTATCAGTTGGTAACACGGCATCCTTCTTATCAGAGCACTGAGGTTTTTCAGAAGTATGCTCGCCATTCCCAGAGATCTCTTCAGCATAGATGGGTTGTTCTCTGGCCAAGCCCCCCTACTTACTATTCTTCAGGAAAAGAATCAGTAATCTATTAAAATGCCACTAAATAATCTCATTTGAGACATAATCTCTAAATAAGCCGGGTCCCCCCACTAGATTCATTTCTGAAAAAATGAAAAAAAGAGGGGCAGAAAAAGTTTACGTTCAAATCAATAGCAGTAGGCGAAGCGTGAAGAAGGCTGTTTGTTGGCTTTTTTTTTCCTGTTTTTTTTTTTTTTTTTAATGTAGCTGTGATCACGTCTCAGGCCGTCTGGTAACCAGGAGAAACCAGACATGATGTAATTCCAGATTGAACTTGAACTTCAGGGACTTAGAATGTGGGGCAGTGGGAACAATGGGCCCTAGGAATCAATAATGTCCATTTAGCAGACGACCATGTTGGGAACTCTGTGTTAACATTTATAGAAGAGGAACAGCAGGATTTGCTGTGTGACCAGAATGAGAGGGTCTAGATACAAGATGTTGAAAGTAAACAACTTTTTTATGTTGTACTGTAATGGTTTTATTTTTTTTCTTGCCCTCTCTTATTTTCTAAGCAGGCGCTGCAGATTCCAGCAGGATTAAAATAAAAAAGTCCTCCCTGCAGAAAGCCAGTTGCCTACTCTAAGCACTCTTTGTTCATGTAGGTAGTACAAAGTTAATCTTACGTTTCCTGTCAAATGATTTTTGGCAGAGCTGAAGAGGGAGGATCATCTGGTCTATAAACTCCCGAGTGGCTAAAAAGTGCCTTTAAACTTTTCCCAGTGACAGGGGGGGCTGCCTTTTGTGTGCTTTGTCCTGAAGACCCTTAGTTTACAAAATAGCAGAGGCACTGTATCAACTTGTTTTACTTTAAACAGACCGACATGATTCTTCCATCACTTAAACAATAAATAAAGAATAATAATACAAATGTGTTAACAAATGCGCACTAGTTCTATTTTTAATACTTTATTCCAGATCCATAAATATGACACGCGTTAGTTAACCTAGTGGGATATGAAATAGCTGCTTGTTAAATTGTGCTTATTTCTTTTTTTTCAATTCTTATTTGCATTTATTAAATTAGGTTGTAAATATCGACTATTGTGTCTAGAATTCCGATATTTACATGAAATGTCAATTTTTCATAATTACTTAAGATACAATATGTAATCAATAACTAAATAGCAAAATACTCACAGTGCAATTTGTTTTCATAGTTGAAATGGTGAATTCTACATTAAATATGCTATATTTATAAATAAATATATATTGAAAGCAAAGCATTTTTAAAGTAAAGAAAAGTAAGAAACAGGAAAATCTGCCATCATTTTATTAAAAACATTAACTAGGGGAGAGAACAGATGTAAATATTATATACTTTTAAGGCGATCTAACACACCTAAATTTGTATGATTTGCGTGTGATTTCCATCAGTTGAAATCTGTCATCTTTGACTCCATATCATTTTTTTTTTAAATAAGGTGTGTGTTTAATTTACAATATATATAAACATTGCTTTTAAAAAACCCTTTTAGGCACTTACAAAGATAGGTCAATATCAATTAATTGAACTGTTCTGTCTAAAGATTAATATTTAAATAATCTATCCATGTTATTGTAACTGACATGCTGTGTGGACCTTAGGAAAAAAAAGGAAATATGTTTATTTTTAAAACAATTCTGTATCTGTGAGTGTAGATTTCCCATTCAATAGTGGCATCTCTTATATATCATATGTTAATATTTATGAATTTATACAATAATGATGTTCTTTTCATATTTTCTGTTTATAGACTACAGATTTAATTGTATCTTGGGGCCGTTTGTCAAGGATCCTACAGTACTGTGTTGGCTTTGTGTATGTTGAGAGTTTGCATAATAAGACTCTTCTTCCTTACAATAGTTTGAAGATACAAGAATCTCCCATATTTTAGTCAATTCCAGAATGGAGTCCTGGAAAATGTCATGTTTTCTGGAGACTTGCAGGGTTATTCAGAGAGCGGTGAAAAGCAGGAGAATGACTGGAGAATGGAAAACGATTTTGAAAGTGAGATAAATGGAGAATTTTTCTGGTCTGGCTATTTTGAACTAGAATTTTCCATTCTCCAGTCATTCTCCTGCTTTTCACTGCTCTCTGAATAACCCTGTTGGAGTGGATAATAAAAATAATTCACTTGATTTTGGAAGTAAACGTACTAAACAAAGACAAGCAAACAGAAACAGATTTTTTTTCCCCTGCCAGGATGGGTCTAGTGTGGCTGGAGTTTTCTTTTGACGGATATTGCATTTTTGGGACACAATATAAAACTGCCAAGCCACTGACATAGGGCTCACCATGTCACCATCAGAGCTGGCAAGAAGTATTATAAAATATTTAAACATTATCCCTCTTAGTGGGACATTGGGACCCTATAGTGTGATCTGCGTACATTTCTGTCACACTGTGAAATAGGGAGACGTTTCAGGTCTGACTGTACTAAAGGACATTTGAGTCCCCCTTTATAGTTTCTAGCATACAGCAATATAATTTTCCTCTGTAGCAAACACTCCTTGTATGACTAGTCATATGTCAGAGAGAAGAAAAGATATCTGATAATTCTGATTATTTGTTAAAACAAAGTATCTACAGCTAATGTTGTGTGATAGATCATATTCTCAAATCACTTTATATTATATGCAAGCTTATATATAGGTCTGTTCAAGATGGAAAGAATTCTCACAGGAACTGTAAACATTAGGACAGAGTAGCCGAAACTGAAATATTCTCCAGTTCTGAGATTTTCCAAATTAATTTCAGGACAGGACAGCTGCACCCCATCACATGGTAGCAGGGCAGGCCCAAGCCACTGTGCTGCTTGGAGCCATGGATGAAATGCTGCTCCCCACCCCAAAAAAACCTGGCATGTATGAACATATCAAAGAGCTCCACAGCAATAAAACTCACAGTAATGTGCGGTGTGAATGAGCTTATCACAGAGCTTCGCAGCAATAAAATTCACAGCAATGCGCAGTGTGTATGAGCGTATCAAAGAGCTCCACAGAAATAAAACTCACAGTAATGTGCGGTGTGTATGAGCTTATCACAAAAGAGCTTCACAGCAATAAAGCTCACAGTAATGTGCTGTGTGTACGAACTTATCACGGAGCTTCACAGCAATAAAACTCACATTAATATGCGGTGCGTATGAGCTTATCACAGAGCTTCACAGCAATGTGCGGTGTGTATGCTTGTATCACAGAGCTGTACAGTGCAGCATCATTGTTCACTTTATAATTGAAAAGTGAACAATAGTATTGCATTAGAAGAAAAAAAGGGATTTTATATTTTTTATTTTTACATGAAACATTTTAGATTTACTTATGTATTTGTATATGAAACCTGGTCATGTTTGGTGTCATTGGAAAGGCCATCCTCAGCTTCTATGGGTCTAGAGATACAGTGGTCCAAGTGATCCCTCTATCTTGTCCATAGAGACTAGGGCATTCACTGCCTGGCGGGAGGGGAACGCCCGCATCTGATGTCATCACGCCCATGTGTCAGTGGGTGGGAATAGGTCCCGCAGGTGGAGCTGTAATCCAATATGTCGGCTCTCTGTGAGAGAAGTCTGCAATCGGTGCCAGGCAGGTGCCGATCAGTGGAAATTCCACTGTGGACTGCAGACGTCCTCTGCATCCTAGCCCTGCAGGTAGGTGCAGGTACTGAGAAATCGTGCGTACTGGCAGAAAAAAAATCCCTGGGCCGGTCTGGTGAAGGTCAGTGTTGGGCGCTTCATGCCGCGGCAAAAGGACCGCCTGGAGCAACCACACCATCAAGCTCCATGGATGGGCAGGTCCTGCATGGTAGGGTTCAGGGCAGCTCTTGTTTCCGTATAGGAACAGCTCATACACACCATTTTGCAAATTCAGCCTTTTAGGTCACAATGCCCAACGTTGCATTTTATCTATAAGAGAGTTAGAAAGCCCTAGTCCCAACACTGCAACATAGCTCACCCTTTCAAAATCTGAGAAGTACTATAGTCTCTCATAAGGCTCCTGGAGCTTATTGGATCATGAGCTGCCATTCACAAACACCTCAGTCACTTCAATAACAGAGATGGTTTTGACCGCTATTATGAATATCATCATCATCCTCAATAGTACGGCTCCCATAGTTTCTGCAGTGCTTTACAAAAACAAATGGGAATTAAACTAACAAAAGTACAAAAAACAGCTCAGCTGCTCCTCATGGATGCCAGAGAAGATTTATTGATTTATACACACACAGAGAAACCCTGGAATTGGGACAGCGTCTACAAGTTTGAGTCTTTTTCTTACATCCTTTTCTGCTATAAAGCTTATTACAATTATTTATAGAGTGCTAATACATTATTAAGATAATTCAGCTCCATAAACCACCGGTATTCTATGATTTGTGCCACTAACAAACATATGAGCCTCCAGGAAATGTGAAATATATATTATTGTATACTTGCGTGTATTTCTTCGCTTTTTTTTTTTGCAATGAATACAGTTGCTATAAATATGTGCAGCTATTCTACTCATTGTGTGTGATCATCATTACCATGGCCAAATAATGATCTACATACATTGTGTGGGCTTTTAAGGAAATGCTCAATTTCTATTGAAAATAATGGGAGCATAATGATTGGCTGAGCCACTTCCTGGTGGATGTAGAACCGCCAAAGTCTGGACAACTGCAGTGAGCACATGAAGGAATCTCTAAAGTATATCATGATTTTTTTCTAGAAATATTAGCTAGATAATGCATTATAATGAGCGAGGGGTTGGGTACACCTTAGAGTTTTCCTGTAAGTTCTTCTTCTGTAATGTAATTTTATTTGTATTTTCTCGAGCCATGTATTACAAGCTAGTAAAAGATACAGGAAAGTTCAGGCTCATTAATTTTCAGTCATTATGACACTGAAACTGTGTTTCCTAGTCATGTGATACAAACACCTATGTTGTAGTACGTGAGGGAAAAGCATGTTCCAATCAATGGACGGCAATACCGAAAATAATGCATTAGACTCCCAAGAATTTACAAATCTGCTGTAGGTCATCGATGAATGGATTTGGCAATTGCTGACTGTGACCTTTGTAAAGTAAATGTGATAAAATATAGTCATTTATTTATAAAATGATCATTTGAGGGGCTTGGCTGAAGAGTGATTTTTCTGAGAAAATCTCTTGTACTGTATTTTGCCTGATAATAACACATTGCATGACTCCGGTGATAACTAACTTCGCTTCATGTTGCCTCTGCATACGTGTGAGCATTTCTTACTCTGATAAGCTATGCTTCTGCAGCGCATGTCACACTGACACTTCTATGTTATGTTTACATGTTGGTGTAAAAAATGTCATTTTCTTTTTACCAAACACAGAGGTTTGAATCTCTTTGTACAACAGCCAACGTTTTTACCATACGCTTTCCATACGCTGACATTCACATTCTCTTTTTAAACTCCTTTTAACCTTTGCTAACTGCTTTATTATCATGCCATTGTAAACACATAAATGTCCAATCAAGAAATATGTTTATTTTGCCAAGAGTAATGGTTGTTCAGAAATAAAACCACACAAAAGACTTCTTACGTTCACATAAGCATAAACATTTCTGTAGTGAAGAATACATGGTGATGTCATTGAATAGCAACCAGTTCCGCACATCGGCAAGCATGCCGTAAATTGGTAGGAAAATGTCTATATATCATTTATTATGTTAACTGGCCAAATGTTTCATGCAGAAAGCGAGTCCACCAGCGATGTATGCTCTCCATGAACTTCCCAAGTCTCTGGACACTTTGATGTCATGTAGCATTATTGGTTGATTGTTGCAAACATGTGCGCACCATGAAATGCCTTCCCCACCTCACACACTGGCTAACCAACAGGGCCACCAGGGAAAAGCAATCAACCTCATGCAAGTGATGGCCAGTGCCCCACTCCCTGTATAACTAATATATAGAAATCCATTGAGTACTGACCGCCAACTACCACTAGTTCCCAGCATGATCTAAGCTGCAAACATAAGTATTCATTATTTGACCCCTAGACGTATGTATAAACTTGTGAAACATCTCTTAACACATTACTGTTTTTGCATAGCGCCTTTCAAGATGAAATTACAATCCTCTGTTTTAATCTGCGTAACGTTGGGATAATTGGCATTGTTTAACATATTTAACCACATTCTTGTTTTGTTTTCCCTTTTTTATTTGCAGTCCTGGTACCTGGGCTAGTTTGGTTCCTTTTCAAGTATCAAACAGGACACCAATCCTGCCAAGCAATGTCCAAAACTATGGACTGAATATCATCGGAGAACCCTTTCTTCAAGCAGAGACGAGTAACTGAGGAAAAAAAAAAAAAGAAATAAAAACTGAAGAGGGAAGAAAGGATAATAGGACAAAAAAAAATTATGAACGAAAGAGAGAAAAAAAAACATAAGAAAGAGAAGACAAACTGACCAGCATTTGCAGCACTTACAATCACTGATTCCTTTAACCTTTTTAGTACTTTCGGGGTCTGCAAAATATTGCAAAGCAATTTTGTTCCCAGGACTCCTGGTCACGTAGGGGGTTAAGGCCGAAGCAGTCGTGACACTGAAAGGGTGGCTAATATATTTCACAGATGGGTAGAATGCAACTCCTGCTAAAACTAGCCTTTGTTATCTGATGTCCTCTGGGTAATAGGCACTCTTTCTCCACGACAATATATTTTATATGACTTTTTCTAGATGCCTTAATAATTGCATGATAAGCTAGTCCTGTTTGGTTTTAGTCTTCTTGTTGTTTACGCATGGGAACACTATTCCCTGTCTTCTCACGAAACAAAGGCTGTGAGGTAGCATTTAAGCTGCGGGGGGGAGGGGGACCCCAAGGCTTTCTCCATCACTTATCTACTCATTTATAATAGTTGTCATATTTTACAGATCGTGAAGGGAAAAGGTTTGACCTTCAGTCACTTATATTAGAAAGATATGGAACTGCATCTACGTGAAGCTTACATCTATTTTTGGCGTGCTACCTAGCTTGAGATGTCAGAAAGGAGCATTGTACCCATCAGGTTCTTACTGTAAACCTATAACCTTTGTACCAAGTATAAAGGTGCCAGATCAACAATGGGGGGGGGGGGAGTATACGTGCCCATATTAATAGCACATAGGCATTTGCTATGAAGTAATGACATAAGAAAATAAGACGTACTTAATGGGGCACAACTATTATTAGTCCTTTAGCCCTCCGACTCTAAACAGCAGGGCCCAGTAAAGCTAAAACTTTTTGTTCAGCGCCAGAGGTAACTTCTGGTTTTTCCATGTGCTCCAGCAAGCACTAACTGGTAAAAAAAAAAAATGGAAATAAATATATTTCTATTCCCTCTGTTCTGAGGGGTTTATTTAAAGAATAGGAAAAAGATTTAAATTAAAAAAGCGGCAGAACCAGACAAATGGTTTATTTAGAGAAAAAGTACAATATCTCGTAGCACTTATTGGTTAGACTGACACTATGAAGCTGAGTATTTTATTTATTTATTATTTCCGCTATTATTTGGGGGGTGAAAGGTGGGATACGGCACTAGTAACTGAATATATGGATGACACATGGATGTAAAGTACAAGTATTTTGCAGTCTTTGTTGTGGAAAGGGCACATTAAAGCAGAACATCCCCATCTCCCTGAAACCTGCTGTCAGTAATTTGCTCCAACACATATATACATTCTCACAATGACATATAAAGCGCACGACCTAGAGAATTACACCTCTCTCATTCTCAATAAGAAAAAAACTTAATTAAGTATACTTTCCAGTAGACCGTATTTGCACGAAAAATATAATGTCCACATTACGTGCCTTGCCTTGAATTTAAAGAAAAAAAAAAGTGACATCACTACACTTGTTTTGCTGCATTTATTATCATTTTCAATCTTTACCATTTTTATGACAGAAGTATTTTGTACTCCAGAGGGGGGAAAATATATGACAACCTGGATTTTTTAGACCGTAATAACTTCTCACATTTATAAAGCATATCATGGCTGTGTATAGTTGCCGCTTGTTAAAAACAAAAAACAAAAACAAACAAAAAAACTGTAATCAACCAGCAATATTTTCAGTATTTTTTGGTGTTTTTTCTATTAACCTTTCATTTTTTTTTTTCATCTTCCAATTAATAAGGGGAAGGAGGGAGGGAAACAGATATGGGGAGGGAGGGGTTAAAATTTTTACAGATTATGCAATACCAATTTTTGCCTATATAGGTAGTGCTTTTAGCAGTATTTGGTTATTTTAGGTAATTTAGCAGATAAGAGAAAATAAAAAGAAGAGACGAAAAAAGACCCAATAATTTTATGTATGTTTTTTTTTTGACCAAAGTGGGTACTACTATGTTTGCAGTGTGATGATGAGGTCCTTTTGTGTACTGACATGAAGAGGGAATATATATATAATATATATATGTATGTTTAGCGGAAGTAACATATTGTAATCTCTTCGAGGGCTGAGGCATGCCCATAGAGTGGCCACGACTGCAAAATGACCCATAATGTCTCCCTTTCCTACAAAGAAAAATGTATAATGTCACTTCCTATGGAATGCAGGTTGATCATCTAGAATCTGTTAATATTGATTATCGTTAATTGCCATGCTCAGGATTAATGTCCCATGTAATTATTCTTTGGGCCCCATGCAGTGCATTCTTACTCCTTTCACAAGGTGCACATTTTTCCATTCCTGTATAAAGCTATCCCAGTGTTGCATGCGATTTCTCCTGTAGACAATCTTGTGCCCACTTTTAGAGTTTTATGGACTATTTTCTGTCTGAAAAGCAGAGTTCATCTATTGTTATCTCCAGTGTTGTTTAGCATGTGGTGGGGGGGCTGCTTGGTCTACTGTGCTACTTGCTTTCTGAGCACCAGTATGAAACACATTCAACTTTTAATTAGTACAAGCATACTTTGTAGCATCGTTCAATGGACAGACCCGACATACAAATAATCCGCACAAGAGCAGAACAAATGCTGAAACAATATTCCAACATAGACAGATTTGCTCATCTCTGCTGTGTGTTTTCTGGTCTGCACGTCAGACTGTGACCACCTTTATCAGAATAACTTTATACGTCATACTTATGACAACAATACACTGGCAGACTTTTACAAAACCCGTGTAACAACGCTGACATAATATTTAGGCTCCCAGGCGTATTTTTTTCCTGCCATTCTGTAACCTTTTCCAGTTAAATTACAAGGTGTCCCGGTTATCACAGATCTGTATCATCGCTTCCCATCTCATATTAAATGCTGTCGACCCGTGCAGATGTTTCTAGTAAAGTCCATGGCATTAGCTGATCATTGTGTAAGGCAGTGGCCGTCTGGTTAACGAGTGCTGCTTATTTAATATGATTTTACAACCCCCTAGTGTGAATTCATTCATGGGATAAACACATGTAAGTGAAACACGGCAGCAGCATTGGAAAACCCTGGTGGCCACATCCTTATACAATTAAAATTATTATTGTTCTCACTGCCAATCGCCTATTAATGAATAGATATCAACTCGGATTATGTGGTGACTTCATTCGATTTCCCCCTGCACAGGCGGATCTCTCAAATATTCAATAGCCCAGCAGGAAGGACCAATGCAAACATGAACTTTTGTGAACCGCTACAATGATAATTATCCTTTCATCAACATACTCATTAATCTCTCGCCTATACCCAGCTAGTTGTCAAGGACAATCAATATTACAAAGTAACAGTACAGTGGAAATCTAAACAGGCGTACGTTCTTTGGACGTTATCAGACATGTCTGTTCTTGTAGGAACCTATTGAACGATTCTAACCTAACATCATAGATTTGGAATCATTACCACGTCCCCAGAACTTTGCTGCACTTGTAAGTTGTTGTTGGGACTTTTTTCTTTGCACTCGATTCCACATATTTATAATCAGTGTTAGAATAATAGGAATTTTCAGACTTTTACTAAAAATTCGATGACCTCTATCAACGTACACCTTTCTAAATTTTGCAATAATTGTACGATATCCACTCAGATTTGGGAACTTTGATTTATTATTATTTTTTTCTTTTTATCATTTTCTTCTCAAACCAGGTTCATTAAATTGGGTATAATGAAATACACGATTTAGTGCCTGAGCCCCATCAGGATTGATAATTTAAATGTAGGAACCGCCAACACCCTAAAATGTACTGTCTAGGGCTCTATGTTGCTTTTGCAGTCTTGGCCTCCCTTTAAATGAGTTCCCCCTGGAGTGACAGGAACATTTTAAGGCTTCATAAAAGAAAGGGAAAAACCACGAAAGAGACTGTACATAGACATGGCAGATACGGAAGTAAATCACAACATTTTAGCAATATAGCTATGGGGTAATGTTCAGATGGGCAGCTTAAATATGTGAATCTGTGAAGCTGTAAGTAGCAAGAAGTGAGGGTCTTTGTAATGAACCTTACAGTTATTTGTACACTGTATAGTTTTGTTAAAATTTTATTTGAATGACACATGCCCTTGTTTGTAAAGCTACCTTTTTAGCATTTTGTAATGGGAATATTTTATTTCCATATTATTTTTTTTTTTACTTAAAACAAGGATATTACTTGTTTCGGAACCGGACTTGAGTTAAAACTCTCCCGTTCCATAATTTATGTATTAGAAAAAAAAAGAATTAAAAAAAAAAAAGTTTTAAAAAAAAAAAAATAAAAGGCTGTCCATGTTTGAGATTGTTTCAGAATCGCCTGTACTTAAAAAGTGTGGGCTACTAATCATTTAAAAAAAACAAAAACAAATGTAAATGGAGAAAAGTTATATTTTATGAAGGTTATTTAGTTGTATTTAGTATTTGAAAAGTTGGTTTTTTGGAGCATTTCAGAATGTTGGAAGCAACACTGTCTTATAAATATATATGTCCTCTAGCAAGACGAAAAATGTGATTGTTACATGTTGGTATTTAAGTGTAGAACATTCAGAATAAAGCAAGAAACCCGGAATAGAACTTATAAAGTCTCATTTGACCACGTCCTCAGGGAGCATATTT